>CAMQGK010000522.1:1200000-1800000 GCA_947000775.1 Pterois miles | reverse complement strand
AATTAGAGCGAGGACTTGGACGCGCTGCCTAGAAGTCTTTGGCGCTTCTTTGTGCTTTTCTGTGAAGGCGAGCAGCAGGCGAAATTCCATCAAAGGGCAAATTCTTGTGTGAATCTTCGTTGTGACCCGTCGTTCACTAACGGAGGAAAAGAAAGCAGACGTGCATTTACTCACATGTTCACGCAAATGTGTGAAACGTGTTGATTTATTCATTTAGCAGTCACACCGACAGCCCTCAGGGGGCATTAACTGACTGGAGTATAATGTGTTGAGTAGTGTCTGAGTGAGGCTGTTTGAGCCACAGTCCAGCTACGGTGATGTGTCTGGGTCAATATAATAGGCCCATAGTGGTACACAGGCTGCATGTCCTCGTGTCCTGTTAGCTTATCATATAGAGACGAGCCTGCATGTACAGACACACTGAGAATCACAGAGTCAGCCCTTTCCTGCCTCCTGGCTGGCCTCTCTACGCTTCATTGTCCCGCTATGAAATGTGATCCTGTTTCCTCCTGTAGACTATAACTCTCCAGCCGTGTACTGTAGAAGAGGACAAGGAAATGTTCCTTATCGCTTAGCCTCTCTTTCTTTCTGTCTTTCTTTTTTTATGTTCTCACTCTCAAAGGGAATAGAGTCTGGAGAGCAATGTCGTCTTTTCTTTCAGTTCAGAACAATGTGCCGTGACTGAGGGAGAGTTGAGAGTGCTGGATGAGGAAGAGGGGTTTCAGTTAAACGAATCAGGACACACAGGGGGGCCGCACTGCTCAAAGCCATTACTGTCTGATGGCAAGGGAAAAAAAGACAGGTTTCTTAGCTTCTTAGGTAGGGCTGCCCTCTCTTAGTCTATTAAATGATCAATTGTGTTTTTTTGGTCTTAATCCTCTCCTAGATTAGGTCTAATATTAGATATTAATTAATACGTTTATGTTGATGTTTTTTATGCGCTGGATAGATTTTCTTGTGCGCTGAGAATGTGCGGGCAGTGCGCGGGGAAACTTAGAGGAAACATTGCTGGGGAATATGAAGCTATATATCAACAAAACGTATAAGAATGCCTATCGTATATACATTTTTCTGTTGTCGTTCTGTTGTTTCCATTGCAATTTGGGCTAGGTCTATATTTATTTGGTTTTTTTGTCTTGAAAAAAAAAAATTTTTTTTTTTTTTTTTTTTTAATTATTTTATTTTTTTTTTTTTTTTTTTTTATTTTTTTTTTTTATTTAAATAAAAAAAATATATTTATTTATATATTTTTATTTTTTTTGATTTTTTTTTTTCCTCCCCCCCCCCCCCTTTTTGTTTTTTTTTTTTTTTCTTTCTACCCCCCCACTCTCCCCAAAATATAATTTAACCCCTCCCCCTCCTCCTTTTTTCTCTTTTTTTTTTTTCCTTTTCACTTTAACCGTTACCCCCCCTTTCCCAACCAACCCCCTACAACTACTACTCCCCCTACAATTTCACTTAAAACTTAAAATTTGTTTCATTTGTCAAGTATTTAAAGCACAGGAGTATACACAACGTGGTTATTTCATATAGACGATTTATTTATTGAATTACCAGAAACTGTGCTATATCGTGTTTTATATATCGTTATTGAGATATAAAATGACCTATATGATAGAAGATTAAGGCCATATTGCCCAGCCCTAATTCAAAATGCCAGTTTTACCGAAAACTCCCCCTGTGCGCTGTGAGCTCTTTGGACCATTTTCATATGAGGTAACATGATGCCAGTGATTGCTGTGTCAATAAAAACAGAGTTAGCAGTTTTGACCTTTATCATGACAGGATGAATGTGACTGAAAAAGAACCTGGATTTGTCACATCATGGCAGATACCCGATCCACATAACGAGATCAGTATAGGCACAGATGCATGCGTATTGGATTGGCTCATCCCTAATCATATCATCACAATGTGACGCTGCTAAAATCGATAACATTGAATTATCATTCGGGCCTGGGTAGTGCTGTGATTGTGTACATTACATGTTGTACTAATTGATTGGGGAGTATCTCAGCAATCTGATCAGTTATGTAATCTTGTTAATTAGAACGACCTCCAGTTGGGCTAAGGGATCTTCTCTCTGTTGTTTCTCAGACAACAGGATAGATGCCGTGAGATAGCATAATGTGATGATGGATAAAAGACGTCACACTGAGGCATCAGATCAGGTTGTTGTGGATGAGAACAGACCTCGTCCGCAGACCGTTCTGGCACCGTGCGGCAGGGCAGTTGTAACCCAGCGCTACGGCGATCGATGCCGAGCTGCTGTTTAAATGCTGGGAATTCGATAATGGCTGCTGTTATCTACTCTAGCCATGGGAGTTACCTGGCTCCAGCAGACCTACTGTAATAGGAGGGAGCAGAGGGGGGAGGGGATAAAGGTAATGATTGAGACTAAAACCCCTTTCCCACTGGACAAAATAACCCAATAACACCCACTAACATCTGGCTTTTTCCTTCAGTGGGAAAAGTTACAATCGCCATTCGTTCCCAGGACAAATTACTTTGATCGGCAGTGATGGGAGGGAGGGAAAGAATCGCTGCCCTTGCTGGCTGAACTAACGTTTAAACCTGAAATAAGCTTCAAAACAGTAAAGTGATTGGTAGCGTTAAGGTGTGTGTATGTGTGTGTGGGCTTGAGGGCGCTGAGGTTAAGTCGGTCCTCTGGAGAAGACATCTACAGCACTAATGAGCCACTGCCTCCTGACACTGAACTCTCTCTCTCGTCACATGCTGTAGAAATGTCTGAATGCACAAGAGCATATTACTGGGCCAGCAGCGCAGCTTTTGTCCCTCCCATGCTTTTTCTGAGCCGTTAACCTGAAGCAGA
Source organism: Pterois miles (assembly GCA_947000775.1). Lineage (NCBI taxonomy): Eukaryota > Metazoa > Chordata > Actinopteri > Perciformes > Scorpaenidae > Pterois > Pterois miles. Next base: position 1,797,167 of record CAMQGK010000522.1, on the reverse strand, counting down.
AGGTAAGCTACCCCGGCAGGCTGCTGTCTATCCACTGTTTCAACCCACTGACTGTCTTTTTCATCGACAGGGGTGCGTAGAAATAGAGGGAAACCAGGTAGAAAGCAACTTCTGTAGTGCCGACTAGGGCTGTAATTAACTTTAATTATTCATATATTGTCTATTTAATTTGACAAACCTGAGGGTTGGGACTTGGAGTGTGAATTAGCAAGAATCCGGCTATACGATACGTATCCCATACGGGGTTACGATTCAATATATTGAGCACTTATATTATGATACTGTAAGTAAGGCGATATACTGCAATTTTTGTATAACATATAAGACAATTTTGAGGAAAACTGACAGTATAAATAACATACCACCTTATGCATAAAATCTGACTAAAAAAGTTCACGACTGCTAAATACCTGAAATCCAACAGTAATCCCTGCACTGCTTGACTGAGACATCGATCAAATCATTACTTTATATTCACAAAATTATTTATGGTGACACCATAAACATAAAGACATGTAATGACAAGTTACACTTGTATTGTGTTATTGGCTGTACCAACTTTTAAAAATGGAGAATCGGAGGCCATTGAAAGTTTTCCACTTAACCTTACTGCCACAAGTGCACCTGATTGATTTTTACACCCCTAGTCGAGTGTGAAATCAACCTAAGGGGTCGTGAGGTGATCACAGTGGTAAGAAATACGAACAAACTTAATTCGAAAAGTTTATCTTTCCTTCTAAACCTTCTAAAAATTCTTGCGATAAACGGTCTTAGAGAGGAAAGTAACTTATCGATTGGACTGTTCACAACTTAATAGACGTGCAGCATTTGATGGAGGGTTGCAGGGTGGTATTTCTTGCTTATTATCCTGCCGACAACGAATCTTCTTTGTAAATTTCTCCACTCTGGGACAAATAAAGGAATATCTTATCTTATCTTATCTTCACATTAGGGGAAGATGTTACCCAGTAATTTACTCCCTGGCAATAAGCCAGGCTAACAGTGATCTGCTCCCACACAAGAGTAGAAATGGGCCCTTTTCTAACAACAAATCACATCTAGCTCATTGCCCGTGAGGATACCTGGGAGAAAGATTTGTTCTAAAGCTGAAACAATGGATTTGACAGCCTCGGTTTCCAAGACAGAAGTGCTTCAGGAAGGTGATTCTGTGAAAAGAGTGAGAGTTTAGCTGTCCACCGCGGGCCTGTCAGTAGGAAGTGATAATGTATCAGCCTGGCAGGGAAATGTGATCTTACACGAGGACATGAATCAGGCCAACAGACATATTTGGACAGCTTGATGCACTGATTTCGTAAGAGCTGGTTACTGCTGTTGGCAGCTGTTTTACAGGTGTTAAAAACAGCTTTATCAGCATCAATTTTCATAATCAAATAATGTGTTTCTCAAGCAGAAACAGCAGTAAGTCTCTGGTTTTTCCAATGTGAAGATTTGCTGCTTTTCTGTTTAAATATAAATGTAAACAGAATATCTCCGGCGTTTGGGCTGTTGGTTATTTAGATATTTCAAGACGTCGGCTTGGACTCTTGGGAAAGTGTGGTTTCCCTTTTAGATTAAATGCTCAATTGGTTAATCATCCACTGAAGATTTCGCACTGATTTTCTCCACCAGAAGTGGCGAAATTAGGATGTTAAAAGTCCAGTTAAACAGTCATCAGTCAACATTACAGAATAATCCACATGTGAATAGAGCCGATTTCAAACAGTCGACCCTGATAAAAAAAAAAAAAAAAAAAAAAAAAAAAAACACTGTAACTGTCACTTTGTTTTGAAAAGAGATTGATTTGAATGCCCTCAGCAAACCCTAATATGTCGTACTGTGCACCTCCATCAGGTAGAGAGGGAAGTGCATCCATAGAGCTGGGCGGTAGAGAGCTGGTACTCCTCATCTGCTCATCAACACTGCTCTGATCTGACAAATCACAGACCTGCAGGAGCTGATTCATTCAGCCTGGTTGTAATTTACCAAGCAAGTGTATTAGCCTGCCCGCCTTATTAATAGACAGTGTAAATGAAGTAACAATAGTCTCTCATTGTGACTTGTGTTTGCTTTGTTGTGAGCTGAGTCACTTGGTCTAAATGAAATCACTGTGTGTGTGTATACCTCTGTCTGTGTGACAAAGACAGCAGAAATAACATGTGTGTTAATCTATGCAAAATACATGTCTTGATCTATCTCTATATCTATCAATAGATCTATCTATATCGCTCTATAAATCGATTTATATCAACCTCTGTTTCTCTCTCTCTCTCCATGGTTGCCAATTTAATCTTGAATAAATAATGTTAAAGATAAATACTTTTTTCCTATAATAATCATGACTAACTAAGCAACTGTTTAAGTTAAAAGAAAAAACAGCCACAGTCATTATTTATTTTAACTTTGTTTGACTTTGTGGGTTCATACAACCAAACAGTAGAGCCGTGGTTCCCAACCTGTGGTTCAGGCCCAGCCAAAGATCTCGGGGGATGCGCCAGGATTTCTCCGCTCTGAGGTTGTCAAAATTAGATTTGCACATGTATGCCTATAACTAAAATCATAATAACACACTTACTAGATAATTTATACACAAATCTGTATATAAAACTATTTAAAAAGTTGTAGATCACTTTCTGTTTAAACCCAGTATTTCTGCACAGTTGCAGATAAAGATGAAGTTACACTAATATTATTAGTATTATGCTATTAGTAGCATTAGATTCCAGTGGTTGTGACTCAAGGGATCCAAACATTTCCAAAAACTCCAGAGTGGTGTGAAGTCCAAAAGTCAGCAAAAAGAGATTCATAATTCACAACTTGTTTTTATCTAATGAAATATTCTGCTTCAGTCCATATTTATTGGTGTTTAGCCTTTCAACAAAGGTCAAAATTCTCTTATTCCAGCTTCCTGAATGTGACTATTTTCTGGTTTCTTTACTCCTTTATGACAGTAAACTCAATATCTTTGAGTTGTGGACAAAACAAGACATTTGAGGACGTCATCTTGGGCCATTTTATAGACCAAACAATAATAGATGAATGGAGAAAATAATCGACAGATTATGGACAATGAAAACAATCGTTAATGGTTCAAACAAGTGAGACACAAATTAACAAATGTCATGTGAAATAACTTAAACTCTTCTAACTTTGGCAGAGACTTGTGTTGACAGATGAAATAAGTTTTCTGAGCCCTTTTCTTGAAATATGGCAATCAAACATTAGCAACCACTTTTAGAAATTCCTGACGGACCATAGTAAGGATTCGAATGATATTTGACTTTTTTCGTGCATTATAAATCTCAGTCCTCGTGAAAATATTAAATTAGCTTGATTAATAGCAGCCATTAAGTCAGGACAAACCTCTCAGGCTTCACACATTATTATCACAGATTGGAACAGTTGATAGATTTTTACTTTTTATTACATCTTTTAGTACAACATTAAAATATTGCCTGACCCTCAAGAACTTGTAATCCTCTGGCAGTGTGAGGATAATTGGTTGTCATGGTTTCACATTAAAGCAGCCCGGGGACAGAAAAAGCAGGATTATAATTGGCTAATTCCAGATTTTCTATGTTCCTGTAAATGGAGGACACATTGTGAGGACACAGCTTTTGTAGTTGTTGAAGACATAAGGGGGGAGGACAAGGCAGCCGCTAGAGCCATTGTGATGTTGTTCATTATGAGCAGCATGTTGAAGGACCAAACCAAGACATTCATGAATAATGTCCCTGGATGTAACAAGGTGGGATGTCACAGTGTCTGGTTGACATTTTGGCTCAGCGTGATAGTGCATGAAGATTAAGACAAGAATAGTATAGTCCTGTTTTGGCAAGAAATATGAGGCTTGGGCTCCAGGAAACTGTGTTTTTTTTAACATTTTGCAGCCCTAGTTATCACTGCTCACAAATGGAGCACATGGAAGGATGATGTGGAGGGGTCTTTAGAGGACTAAATTTACTTACTTATTACAGAAAAACCCTGAAAAAGTAGGAGTGAATAGGCTTGCCTCCTTAAAGGCAACAGTATAAACAACTATTAAATTAATCACCAACTATTTTGGTAATCAATTTATTGTTTTGAGTGACTTTTTAAGACAGAAAAAAAATCAAATTCTCTGATTCCAGCTTCTTAAATGTGAATATTTTCTGGTTTCTTTACTCCTCTATGACAGTAAACTGATCTTTGAGTTGTGGACAAAAAGACATTTGAGGACGTCATCTTGGTCTTTGGGAATCACTGATCAACATTTTTACCACTTTCTGACGTTTTATAGACAAAACAGCTAATCGATTAATCTGTTGATTACTTTCTCGACGATGCGAGTAACTGTTAGTTGCAGCCCTAGATCAACTTTTAAGCTTTTAAGGAAGAGGTGTCCTTTAAGTGGACTTGTTTATGGTGCATGATTGGGTAAAGTATAAAAAGTTATATCCTTTTAAGACCTTAAAGTGCTCAGAAATATGGACACACAGTTCCAGGATAGCTGGGCAATGAAGATAAGATTGAAAGGTTCAGAACAGCTATTAAATGGACCTTGTGGTGAATAGGGCTGCAAGTAACGATTATTTTCATCATCAATCAGTCTGACGATTATTTTCTTGTTACACATGTATATAGTATATCCATATATCACATCACTGACTTCAGTTACTCAGTGCATTAAAAAATTAACACAAATTTGTATTATACCAAAGAAAAAAAAAGCCTTGGCATTTCCCGCAGCTGACAAAACACTGTCAAAATAAACTACAGTGTGCAAATGTCTGGTAATCATGTAACCAGAGTTCTTCCTCATCATGGGCTGGTTGGGATGCCTCTGCCTGCTACTACTGCTACTTCACTCTCTTCCACCAGGCAGCTGGATTTGCAAGATAATGCAATGACACACAAGAGTAGCTATGGCGGTGGAAACAGTATTGCCAAATCTGTGGACACACAGCATGTATTGTCATATCACCCAACCCCACTCAGTAGAATGTCAAAAAGTTGTGATGAAAAATGTACTTTGAGAAACTGCAACCAGGAAATGGCTTGGCGTATTTGCTTGAAAAATGACAAAAGCAAAAAGTTGTTGAATTGATTGACGAGTTGTTGCAGCTATAATAGTGGAATTGTTTTGTCAAATACACAAAGGGAGGGTACACAGATAACCTTGAGTTGAATGTCACTAAAAGTGCTGCTACATGTGACCGAATTCTGTTGAGGGAAAAACAGCATGTGGTCAATAAAATGCATAGTATGCAGTTTTGCTTCTTTTCTTAAGCTGGCGTGATTCCCTCTTCAGTATGAACTCCCACCTAGCAAGCCTGAGGGCAGAAAGCAGAAAGAGGTAATGCCTTTTCCATTGGTTTCAGTGACATTTTTGTACTCCCTAATGTAGATAATGACTTTTTTTACTGCAGCTAGGTGCTGAGCGAGTGGTATTTGTGCTTTACTGACCGAGTGATGAGAGGGCACAGTGGAGGGGATGCGGGAGCGAGGGACTTGTCAAGAAAGGAGAGGGAGCCGAGGGGGGAGCAAATAGCATAGGAGGAGCGTAGAGAGGAGAGGACATCAGTAGGCCGCCTCTGTATAGTTCATCCTAGTAACTCAGTCATGCACACAATCTCAGTCCAACAGCTCAGAGCTTTGTGACTGAAGAAAGCTTCTGTATGCAGGAAACCAAAAAGAAGGAAGTGGCAGAATAACTCAGCACTTCAGACACACACTGGTCTCTTGGGAATGATGTGTGTGAAGCAGATGCACACACATTCTTGTTGCTCTTTGTGAGCTATGATCCAATATACCTCTGCTTATAATCTCCTCTGATCACAATACGCAGGCTTCCACATGGCATTGCATCTTTGCCTTTCCGTTCATGTGTGTGTTAATCAAAATGAAGGGCTCAGCGCAGCCTTGGTGTCGAGTGTTACCAGGGCTGATTAAATATTTACCAGTGGTGAGAGTGTGTAGGCAGGGATTGCAGCTAACATGATGAGCTTTTTGACCTCTGGGCTACCATAGAGCGCTGCAGGGCTGGCGAGTCACAGGCTGCATAGCCTCGCGGCATGTTTGTGCAACCGTAAGCCTCTCTGTGTGTGCATATGCATGTTGTAGGCATGGCAACTGCTCTTGCTTTCTTTTATAAACATGACCTCGCATTTGATTCACGTGGCATTACCCACCTCCCCTCCCCCCCAACTCACTAAATACACACACATGCATGTTCCACAGAGGTAAAACACTAAGACCGCCTCCTGTCCAAGTCTGTGTGTAATCTTGAAATCCTGGGTTTAGTTAAGATTATATGCAGAAGAGTGTCTGGGTGACTTTAACACTTGCTGCAGTGATCGGTTATGTGTCCTGCACCTCCTGTTGTCTTTGTGTGTTTCATGGTCATTTGGCGCACGTGATTTACCGTCCTATTTTAAGATGAACTCGAAGAGGATGCTGTGGAAGTCACATAGGTTGAGAAGTTCACATTGCTGCTGTGGCTGCTGCTGCATGTAGATCCAGTTTGTACCTGTGTGCATTATGCTTGGATTTATGAGAGAAAAACGAGTACAACTTCCTGCTTCTTCACGAGCAGCTGTGGTTGCTGCCATTGACGCTAATATAGACGATAGAAAGTTGCATGTTGTGATTTGAGATTTAAGAGAGTTTTTTTTTTTTGTCAGACTTTCACAAATCATGTTTTCAGAGGAGCTTGTGTGTTATTAAATGAACAGTGTGTAAAATTTCAGGGGAATTATTAGCAGAAATGAAATCTAATATTCGTAACTATGTTTTCATTAGTGTATAATCACCTGAAACTAAGAGCTGTTGCATTTTTGTTGGCTTAAAGTAAGCTGTTCATATACATATCTACATAAGCTGCCATGTTGCACTGCCATGTTTCTACAGTTGCCTTGAATGGACAAACCAAACACTGGCTCTAGAGAGTGTTTTTACGTTGCCTGATGACACCTTAGTTCTCCAACACACTTGTGAAACTGCAGTTATGTGAGTCACAGAGTACAAAACTGTGGTACTGCCAACCGCCGTCACGCCATTGGATACCACCAAATCCTATGCACTGTACCTTTAAGATGAGCCCCCCCCCCCCCCCAGCCTAAGCTAGCCGGCTTCTACCTATACTTTCATATTTGTGGTATCAATCTTCTCCCCTAACTCTCAACAAGAAAGCCAATAAGCTTGTTTTTCCCAGAATGTCTTCTTAAAGGGAAGTCTCCTCATGCACGATTTACTTCCTGTTTGTCTGCTCCTGTCTTTCCTGTCTGTGTCTGTCTGTTATGGGAAGCAACCTCCGTTGTAGACATGCTGCAAGTGTTGTTCCTTTCAATCTGTGAAATTCGCTGAACGCTCCTCAGATGACCCGAGGCCAGAACGACGGGAAATCTGAATTGTTTCTTTTCTACCTTCTTGATCTCCGTTTCTCTTGGCTCCCATCCCTGCACGGCCTGTTTGCATTTTACCTCTTGATGAGATGCATCCTATCATTTTTAAACCACTCCACTTTCTTGCCCCTTTGGGTTTGCTGCCTAATAGTATGATTTATGTTTATCAAGACTGCGCAGGGCACTTTTGCTGTGGAGGTGTGTGATTTTTGCCTGGAGCTCCTGCTGAAGCTCATACTAACACCAGGATGTTGTGTTGCATCAAATCTTAGTGTTTTTGAAGAAGAAGAAGAAGAAGAAGATCAACCTTTATTCGTCCCGCAGTGGGGAAATTCAATTTACACTCTGTTTTAACTTATACATGACATGCACACAAACACACACACACTCATAATGGAGAGATGCAGAGTGAGGGGGCTGCTCCAGACAAGCGCCCCGAGCAGTTGGGGGTTTGGTGCCTTGCTCAGGGGCACCTCGGCAGTGCCCAAGAGGTAAACTGCACCTCTCCAGCTACCAGTTCACACTCAGTTTTTGGTCCATGTCGGGACTTGAACCGGTGGACCTTCCGGTTCCCAAGCTAACTCCCTACAACTAACTACTTCTCACCTACTGAGCCCAGAGAGCTGGAGATTGCAAAATGGAACACATACATCAGTTTTCTTGTGTTTAATAAATAACCTGACACTTATCTCAGTATGGTACTACTCAACCATCTGCTGTTCCTGTTTGCCAAGATCCAACAAATGCCAAAAATTGTTTGCAGATACAGATGATATCACCAGACTTGTGATCCTGGATCAGTTTACTATACTTCAAGATATCTGGATTTGAGCCCAGTGTTAAAATATTTGGTCTGCAGATTTTACTTTGCCTCTTTCTCTGTGCTATAGCTACCCGGTCTCACGAGAAGGCGTAAATAGCACAACATGACGATGCATTTTAGACTTTTTGTGTGTCAATTGAAGACGGTAACATCAGCAGTTACGTTTAGGCAGCAAAACCACCCACTTATGTTTAGGAAAAGTATCATGGTTTGGCTACTACTAAGTAAAATATGTATGGAAACAACGTAGCATAAGTACAGAAAACACGTGGCGCACGTCACTAAAAAACATGCGACAAACGTCACTAACGTAACTTGCACAACAAAACACTGATCTCCTGGTTAAAAGTCATGTTTGCCACCTTTTCTCCCACCTACCATCAGTGGTCTTTCTTGCATTTTATTCTACGTCACTGAGCGTAGCATATTTAGATTACCCTGTGTAGAAATGACAAGTTAGTTATATCAGTTGTCCAATAAGGTGCTCATGAATAAAAGATTTAGGTCAGTCTGCACAAGGTGGCTACATGCGGTGTGAGTGTGCATAACAGGATGACCGTGCAACACAGGATATTGCTGAAAAGGGGCCCAGAGGGCCTCCCCAAGCTTATTAAAGGTTAAATAAATACAGTAAAACTTTATGGAAGGAATGATGATCAGGACAGAAGACAGCTGTTGAGCTCTGAGTTCTCCGAGTTGTGTTTTCCTGCTCTGCACAGCGTCCTCAAACATTTTCAGAGCTGGAAAGTGTCAAAGACTTCTTAGAAAACCCAACCACCATCCTGCAAAAGAGCATGAAATCTTTGCCAGGGGAGTAATGCATTATGCCGGCATCTGCTTGGCTGCGTTCCCCAGTGAGCGGAGAGGCCTGTATTAACAAGGTTTGGACACGCCTTGGAGCGTGATGGAGCTAAACACTTCACATTCCTCTGCAGGGTTAGAGGGAGGGGTTAACAGCAGAGAGCGGTCGGGATGTGGAGAGAATAGAGCCGTCTGTGACTGATTATATCACTTTGGGCTTCAGGACGTAGTCGAACAAGCACTTAATGTATTATTGTCTAGACAGTGCACATGCCATGGATGTGTTTTGTGTATGTGTTTCCTCAGTTGAACTTGTAAAAAATGTGCATGCATTTAAATATACCATGTCCTCAGTTCACTTCCTGTTGCCAAACTAAACCCTAAAATGTTGCAGCTGTCCGGATATCTGTGTTCTAGCTGTGAGTTGTGGGTGTTTTCTGCGTGTGTGATTTGTGCCCACGTGTACATTTCCCCAAAAATGTGACTGTGATTGAACCAGGTGCAGCAGTTGGGGAAATAAAAATGGCAATTTTTACAGAGTGAAAACCGGAAACGCTGATGTCGGCACTGTGGCACACAAAGACTCAGAGGTGACTTTGGTCGCTCCCTTCGCAGATGTGTCTCCAGCACACACATGCGTACAAACAAACACACCCTGACAGCCAGTAAGAATAGTAAGCAGGGTGTGTGAGCTCTAGGGTTTGTGTTTTTACAGCGTCGCTTCACTGACAGCTCGGTCATTATATCCATCGGGAGTTTGAGAGCTCTATCTAGTATCACACTTTGTGACAGGACACCTAGGAGGCAGCCTACAGCTACACAGTGTTTCTCTCTGTTGTACTGCTCATCATTTCACACTCGTAGATGCGTTGTAGTCTTCCCGTTCAAACATGACTCAGATGGTTACTGTAACAATCCTCTGAAATGACTGTCGAGCAGGATTATGTGCCGGACTCAGAGATGTCAGAGCTTATTGCTCTTTGCCACCCCCCCCAATCACCCACTATTTTTTCTTTGTCTCCTTTTCCTCCCTTGATAGCTGCGTACATTATTACTCTTCATACTTCAACACTTACTTTCATTTCCTGGGTGTGTGATTAGCTGCTAGTTAGCTACAACAGTAATGAGAGCTGTTCCTGAAAGGACAAGCATGCACAGCACAGTTTAAATCACAATTAAATGTTTAAAGTTGCAGTTTTCATAATCAAAGTAAGATTTCCAGATTACGCAAATAGTCTGTTATTATAGAGGATTATGTTTCCATGAAATTAGATTTAGAGATTTAAAGCCTCTGCTCGTAACACAGCCTGAATATAAATCTTAGATCAAAGTCTCTAAATTCAGCCTATTGGTAAAGGGAGGGATCTTGGGGTTATTTAGATAGTGTAGATGTATTGTATCGCTATAATCCTAGAGGATACACACTGAGCAGGATATATAAAACTCTGCAGATTCAAGAATACAAGTCTGTGTATGCATTCATTTGTTAATATGCCTAAACAGAATGATAAAACACTGCTCACATGGTGTTCCTGCTGCGTTCCACTTCTATTGTAAAGCTGTACATGTGCCCACGCCAACAATTAACCATAAATGAGTGTCAGCACACCCCAATTTAGCCTGATTTGCACATAAATGCCAGTCATCATGATGGCTCATCATCTAGCAGAGGAAATAACAGAAAATGCTTATTCTGTAATGAGACCAGTCTTAATAAATATAGAGCCCCTTTATTTGTTTATTTGGTCGTTTCAGCCTTGTTGTCACAATATGAGCAAAGGTGCTAGAAATACCACTGGCTGATAGACCCCACTGTCACTCGAAGCCATGTGAGGTCGTGTCAGGCTGGATTTGGAAAGTGAAAGTGCACCAGAGAGAACATCCTCAGGGTTATCGGAGAAGAAAGAGCTCACAGTAGTTGTATTTTTCATCAGAGATTGACGATAACCTTTCGTCTCACAAAACAAATGATGGTGTTGCTTTTAAACAACTGATAGCACAGAGATTACATTGAGATTGGAAACCTCATACTGGGTTCTCCGCTCCTTTTTTTTTTTTTTGGGCCAGACAATCAATACGGTCCCTAAAGACTGATGCTGTCTGTGATTAAGTCCCAGAACAGTATAAAACTATGCAGCCAGGATTTTATTACTTACAAGGATTATATACAGCTGTATATTACAAGGCTGTAATGAAGGGTTGCAGTTGATGGTATTATGCTGAGACCTAACATATCCTTACATATAACATATATAACATATAACAGTAGTGTTGTTATCAGTTCACCTACTGTATCACCTTCAGGTCATCTTGCACAGAAATGTGTGTATATTTAGGAGGCAATAGGACATTTGTTCCCTATGGCCACTATGTGTAAATATGTTATACCAGTTATAGTATTTATTAGCTTAAGGATTTAAAAAAAGAAAAACCTCCATGGATCAAAAATTCACAATATAAAAGTTTGTCAGACTAGGGCTGAAACTAATGATTTTTTGTCATTGTTGATTAATTTTTTAATTACTTTCTCAATTAATCGAGTAGTTGTTTCGTCTATAAAATGGCAAAAAATGTCATCCTCAACATTCAGTTTACTGTTATAGAGAAGTAAAAAAAACAGAAAATAGTCACATTTAAGAAGCTGGAATCAGAGACTTTTGACTTTTTTTTTTGAAAGGCTAAACGCCAACAAATGTGGACTGATGCAGAATATTTTGTTATATTAAAAAAAAAAGTTGTGAATTTTGGAAATATTTGTGGTGTTAATATTCAATGTAAGATGAATGAGGGAAGTGCTGTAGAGTTCTAACATGTTAAGCTTTAATTTGAATTGTGGTTATTTTTAACTTCCTATATAACTTTCATTGTAGAGCTGCATACATATTTTTCTGTAAAGAAGGCAGCTTCTGTCAAAGTTGTGACAAAATCAGCACTGAAGAGGCGTTAACGAAGAGGGAAGTCATAATCATACTGCATATCACTTTCTGCTTCAGAGGAGAGCAAATAAGCTGCATCTGTTGCCATGTTTATTATATACATTTAGTTATAAGTATGAGCAAATATGAGAACTTTAATCTTGATTTAGAGGGTGTCAGGTTGTGATGATAATATTTGGAGGATACATGTTGGTTTGTTGAAGCTGATACCACAAAACACGTGGCCAAGTTCAGTTCAGTTCACGAAACGACTTTAAGATGGCTGATAATCTGCCGTCTGTGCGTATCGACAAGCTGTGTTAGTTCTCACTGCAAACGTACTGCACAGGAGAGCCACATCCTGAAAGTTGATCTTAAAGTTCGATGCTGAATTTTAAAGCGATGGTGTGTTTGAGTGTGTGTTTTAATAAAAGCAGCTCAAGGCTTCGAGAGGCAGAGCCAGCATTTGAAGTGTCCCCTCTTTCAAAACAAGCAACCTTTATGAGAAAAGAGAGGTTGAATAAGCCAGGATTATGGAATGAAAATGCAAGGATTATTAAGTGAAATGCATCTTGGTGCTTTATTTGTTGAATACTCAGCCCTCATTCGTACCTAATCCATGCACTAAGTGCTTTATTTGTTAGTCAAGTACAGTAAGATTTTCTCTTTCCTTGAACAGCAGCATAAATTTGTATAACACTGTAAATATGTAAATCAATGCAGAATATATCAGCCATAAAATTTCAGCCAACCAAAATGGACTTTTGTCTTTAAACATGGCCACCACAGGGGGGTGTGTTGCACAGCCAGCTACTGTTTATCTGAAGTGTATTGTCTACCCTGAAGTTAATCACAGTCCTCCCTGCAGCATCTGTGCTGCAGCAGAAGACATTACACTGTGGAGAAGCCTCTCAAGTGATTGGTAATGATCTGGTCTGAATAGTGATTTAATAACAACATGACTGTCCGCTCAGTTATTAAACTATATTTGTATTATGTTTACTGAAAACATACACAAAAATATATTATTTAATTAGACTTGAGAGATTATCTCAAGTGTTGTTGATGGAAAAAATTGGAAAAAAACAACTGTCATATTTGCTGAAAAAAAAAAACTTTATTGGTACAGTATGAAAAAAACAGGGAGTGGAGAGGCCTAACATGTAGTCATATGAACTGTATTATGTAGTCTATAGTAGAAACTCGGTTGATGGTTTGGGGGTCACAGTTTTCGGTTCGGTTCGGTACAGCGCTTAACAGTATTTATGGTACGGCAAGGAGGCCAATTTCAATTTGAACAGCTTTTCATTTGTTTGCCAAAATAAGTCAACTGCTGAAAAACAGTAGACTAGGCTAACATAAGGAACAAGTGCTACTGTGTTATTTAAAAATAATGAATTAATAAAAAACGAATTATAGGCTCAGGCAAAAAGTGCATCAGGGCAGCCAGCACTAGACCTTTATAATCAGTAACACGTCTCTCTATTCCCTGATATTTAAAGATCTATTTAAAAAAAACCTAGGCTAACGAGTAAACTTGTATTTTGGAGTTTGTTGAACAAAACAGGAAATTTAAGCTTAGTTGTAGCCCTACAATTATCTATTTATTTTTTACCTTTGTAAATTATGAAATCGCTTTAGCGTAACTTTCAGCTACTATACAAAGCAATGGCAGCCCTTGTCATTTCAGTTACACGTCTACGGTCCGATCATGAGGCCTTGACATTATGAGGTTACTGACGTGGGTGTCCACACGTGACCTAAATACGTCCATTGTGTCTCTTTTCTTTTCCATCCTCTCCATCGCGTTTGGTAACTTCCCCGGTCTCTGTCTCTCCGTCTGCTTACATCACACACATGATAATGGGATTGATCATGTCAGTTTTAAAAGGCAGTGATGCCTGGCTCATTCGATTATTTTCGTGCACAGGCTGACGAGGAACAACCAGACCTGGCAGTTATTGCCTTTAATTCTTGTTTGATAGGACGATAAAAATCATGGCGTGAAGTGGAAACGGCCTCTGGTTTCTGTCAAAGAGCTGCACTGAGTGGACTCTGGTGTTCCAGCAGGACTTCAGACGACAACGGGGAGGGAACCCTGATGACGCACACACATACGCACATGGACGCACACACACCTAAATGAGAAAAGGCACCGAGGCTTGAAGATGCCCTGTTTCCTGCTCTCCCTCTCGCTGCCCCTCATCATTTCTCTGTACATTCCAGTACCGCGTCCTCTTTTTCTTCACTTCCTCTCTGCTCTTATCTTCCATCATACAGCTCAGCACACCTCCTTTAAGTCTAATACATCATCGTGTCTTGTAGTCCAGATAAAGAGCGGTTATTTAACGATTTGTTAAGCAGGCGTCCTTGGCTGTGCTGCCCCCGTTCTATCCTGTTCGCTTTTGTTCTTGCAAAGTTTCTGAGCCAAACTTTTCTCCCTCTCTGTGAAGTGTAGCTGCTCAAAGGACAGCCTTAAATCAACTCTGTCTACTGAACGCCTTTTGTCACATCCTGAATGTTAGTTTTTCTCCAGCGAGGTCATGCAAAAAAAAAAAAAAAAAAAAGATGTTTGACATTGTGATACCTGATTGAATGGCACTCGGCAAATCAATAGCTTTCTGTGAATAGTCTGAGCTGCGTTTGGTTCATCTGTTACGTATAAACACCGACTCCTACATGGGCAAGTTAGTCAGTTAACAAGAGTGTGGAGTGGAAAATCAGCTTCATTACGCAAGCCGGGCGGACTTTGCTCCGACACACACACACACACACACACACACACACACACACACACACACACACACACACACACACACACACACACACACACACACACACACACACACACAGTCTTCTGGATACAATAAAAAAGGGTTATATCCACATGCAGGCAAACAAAAGAGCACACACGCCATAATTCACATCTTATCAACTGAGTGAGTCATAGATTTGTGTTCATGCGGCACGTTAAATGAGCCTCTCCAGAAGGTTTTAACGCAAATTAAAATGGCTCCTTATTCTTCACAGTAGCTAACAGACCTTGTTACGATTGCCTCTGCAGGCCCAGGAGGGGTGTGTGGTGTGTGTGCATCTTAATGTGTGTGTATGTGTGTGTGTGTGTGTGTGTGTGTGTGTGTGTGTGTGTGTGTGTGTCACAGTAGAGCCTGGAGGTAGTAAATCAGTGACTGTTAGTGATGTTTCAGTGCAGTTTGTAGTGTGTGTGTGTTGGGCGGTCGGTAATGTTTGATTGAAGCGCCTGTCGTACGGGTATCCTCTTATCGGAGTTTATCATCAGCAGCAGCTGATGTTAATGGAAACAGCAGTTCACACACACACACACACACACACACACACACACACACTCCTGGCTTCATCTAAGTAACCTAATGAAGCTGTTAAACCCCCCCTTTTTTTTTTTTTTTTTTTTTTCTCCCCCTCACTAGCTGCTACTCGATTTTATGCAAAACAACCCCAACAAGAGAAGTGCGCACCACCTTTCCATCCCAACACAATTCACCCCCACAAACACACCACCAATCCTCATTCTACCACGTTCCTTTCTCTAACAACCACCAACCAACAAGAGCCACCAAACACCAAACCACACCCCAATGCTTAACCCGAACCAGGCACACCAGGCGCTCGAGCACCCGCGGCGGCTAGCCCAAGGGCAGAGGCAAACAAGAACGGAAAACACTACCAACTGGCCCACCGCACGACCGGGGGAGAAGACCCCCACCCCCCAACCAAAACAACAAAAAAAAAACAAAACCAAAACCAATACCTCCCCCCCCCCCAACAAACCAAACAACAAAAACCAATACCAAAACCCCCCCCCCCCCCCCCCCCCACCACCACCCCATACAAAAAAAAACACAACAAATACCACACCACACAAATAAACTCAAACCCAAAAAAGAAAAAAAAAAAAAATAATATTTATATATATTTATATAATATAAATAATATATTTTTTTTTTTTTATATTATAAAAAAAAAAAAATAATAAATAAAATAATAATTTATTATAATATAAATATTATATTTTTATAATATAGAAAAAAATATATTAAAAATAAAAAAAAATTAAAAAAAAAAAATAAAAAAAAAAATTCTCCCCCTCCCCCCACCACTTTTTTTTTCCTCCACACCCCAAAAAATATTTTTATTTTAATATTAAATTTATATTTTTTCTCTCACTTAATATAAAAAAAATATTTAATATTTAAACTTCAACTCTCATTACATACAAAATAAATATAATTTTACCCTCCCCCACAACCCACTTTTTTCTAATAAAAATGGTGTGAGAAATTATGGGATGGTAAATTTTGTAAATGATTTTGGAATTTTTCTAAAAAAAGAAGTTATATCAACTGATTGTAATAAATGCACAACAAAGGAACACAACACAAACTAAAAACAAACTAAACCTTTACTTCATCCACCACATAACAAAACAATAAAAATAACACGGCGGGGACACCAGGAGACCTGAAAGTACATTGTTGGCAAACGAGCATTCCAAAAAACACAATAAAACACCATTTGACACCCCTGTGCTAACCACCCTCATATCTAGCCACCACCCATCATCGCGCTTTTTTGGGCAGACCCACTGAAAACAAAGGGCACTCAACGGACAGTGTTGGAAAGGAAGAAACTAAAAGAAACAACGACGCAAATGAGGCAGAGGGACAAGAGAACAAACATAACAACGAAGAACCCCAAAACACCAAAGACATAAAAGCGAAGCCATTTTGAGACACCGCAAGAAGATGACACCGTATTTTAAACAAATTGTTGTACTGGAAGCAAATCACAAGGGAAAAAAGAAATCCAAAAAGAGCAGAGCAACACCTTAATAAAAAAAAGAAAAGGAGAAGTTATTTTCCTCTCCCCCCCCCCCACCCCACTCCTAAATTTAATACCAAAAATATACCCCTTATGCGCCCCATTACGCACCCCCCACCAGTAGTCATTAGCTTTCCCGCCCCCCCAACCACGACCCCGCCCAGCCCAGTCGCGCCCCCCGCATGATCCCCCCCCCCCCCCCCCCCCCCAAAAACCCCCCCCCACAAACCACCCACCCACCACCCAAAAACACCCCCCCAAACCCCCCCACCCCAAAACCACCAAATTAAAGGGAAACCCAATCCCCAGCCTGGTGAGCACTGCGGGGCCCTTTTTTTCGGCGCTTTCCCCCCGGCCCCGCCCCCCCTCCCCGCCCCCCACTTTTATCCCTGCCCCCCCCCGGGCCCTTCCCCCCCCCCCCCCCCCCAATGTCCCCCCCTCGCGGGCCTTTTCCCTTTTTTTTTTTTTTTTTTTTTTTTTTTTTTTTTTTTTTTTTTAATAATATTTAAAATTTTTTTCGCCCCCCACTTCCTTTGGTGGCTCGCCCCGACGCCCGACCCCCCCCCCGCGACAAACCCCCGCGCCCCCCTTAGCAAGCCCCCCCCCCACCCACCCCAATGCGGCAAGACAGCAGCAGACGCACAGCCCCCCCCGCAGGTCAGACACCCCCCCCCGAGCAGCACACCCCAACCCCCCACCGCTCCCATGAACCATCCTCACGCCCCGCCCCCCCCGGGGCCCCGCCCAACAACCCCCCCCCCCCCCCCCGGGCCAACTCACACGTGCCCCGCAGCAGCCGCAACAGCACAGCCCTCCCCCCCCCCGCGCCGGCAACGCGACACCCCGGACAGGGAGGGCAAAGCATCCACCACGCCCCCCCCCCCCCCCAGGCCCGAGACACCCCCCCCCCTTCCCCCCCCTAGCACACACCGGCACAACAAGACGCCCTACGGCACCCCCCCCCCAGGCACCCCCCACCCCCCCCCCCCCCCCCGCCCCCGCCGCCCCGGCGCCCCCCATAGCACCACCGCGCGCGCCCCCCGCCCCCCCCGGCCCCCCCCGCCCCTCCCCGGCCCCGCCCGGCCAGCCAGCCCCGAGCAGCCACCCGGCCCCTCCCCCCCCCCCCCCCCCGGGGTCAGCGCGCCGCCCATCGCCCCCCTCGCCCCCCGGGGCCCGCCCGTCTCGCCCCCGCAACCCCCTGTGGCCGCCCGCCCCCCCCCGCCCCCCCCCCAAAAACAACGGCGCGCCGCCCGCCCCGCCCCCCGGTGGGGGAGCAAAGGGGCACACCCCCCCGCGCTGCGTTCCCCCCCCCCGGGCCCGCCCCCCGCCCCGCCCCCCCCGCCCCCCCCCCCCCCCCCCCCCCCCCCCAACAAAAAACAAAACCCCCCAACCCTTAAAAACCCATATATAATTTTTCCGCCCCCCCCCGCCCCCCCCCCCCCCCCGGGTGGGGGGGGGCGGCTGAGGCAGCACGCCCACCCCCCTAGCCCACACCCGCCCCCGGGGCCACAGACCAGCCCCCCCCGCCGCCCCCCCACCCGGCCCTAACCGAAGCAAACAACAGAAAGACACCACGCCCCCAGGCCCCCGCCTCCGCCCAATTTTCCCCGATCCACCCCCGGAGAGAGAGCGGGGGAAAACGAAGAAACCCGGGGGGCCCACCACCGGCCACCCGGGGCCCCTCCCCGCGGAACAACTACCGCCCCCCCCCCCCCCCCCGCACCGCCCCCGCGGGGGGAGAAACCTCTTCTCTTTTTTTTATTTTTTACATTTTTTAAAATTCTCAGTTTTTTTTTTTATTACATAAACTCCCATTTTCAATAATTTTCATCCCACCTCTTTCCCAACTCTCCCTTCCCCCCCCCCCCCACAAATTTTTTTTTTGATTTATTTTTGTAGTTTTTTTGGGATTTTGGAGTAAGAATATTCTTCTTTTAAATCATATATTAGATTATATTTATTTTTTTTTCTTGTTTTATTTTTTTGTTGTAATTCGCCATCAGATGATGTTTCACTTTAATAATAGGGGGAAGCCCGCCACACAATACTAAGGTCGTTTATGATATTTAAATTATCTTTTGCTGTTAAGGGCCCCCCAGCCTTTCAACCCCCCCCCCCCCCCCCACCCCCCCCCCCCCCCCCCCCACCAAAAGAAAATTTACTCCATTTTTTATTTTTTTCAAAATTCTCCCCCCCCCCCCTTCTTCCCCAATCAAACCCTAGTCACACCACACCACTTTTTTCGTCTCTACTCCTGTCTTTTTTGTTGTGTGTATTTTTTGTTCTCTCTTTTCTTCTTTTTTTTCTCGAGTCTCCCCGTGTGTTTTTTCTCCCCACGCACCTCCTCTTCTCTCCACTCTTTTTTTTCTCGCTCCTTTTTTTTTTCTGATTATTTTTTTTTCGTTTTTGTTTTTTTTTTCTCTCCCCCCCTCCCTCCTCCCCTCCCCCCCCTCTCTCACAACACATTTTCCCCCCACCCCCCCCCCCCTCAATATTTTTTTTTTTATCCTTCCTTTTTCAACCAATATGTTTGTTTTTGAAGAACCCCTAGATAAGCAGTTTTTTAATTAACACAAATAATTCTTCTGCCAACAACCACCCCCCCCCCAATAACCCCCCCCAAATAATATACACACAAATTTTTTTTTTTAACTATTTTTTTTTAATTTTTTTGAGTGACTGCTTCTGGGATTTTGGAGAGAGAATTTATATTGTGATGGAAAAAAATTTTGGGGCAATCACAGTGGAAGAACAAATAATAAGACTAATAACCACCATTATATTAAAAAAAACTTCCCCCCACAGATAGTTTGACGCTCTTATCACACAAACACTGTTGACCACCCCCCTCCCCTCACCCCCCCCGGCACTGACACCCACCCCCCACCAAACATATTTCTATTCAAATACAGTAGTTAATGACACCAACAACCACCTAGTAGTATCACCCACCTCTGTCCTCGGTCTCAGTAACAATTAAAAATACTACACCTCCCCCCCTTTTCACACAATATTATAAAAATAACTCTGTCTTTTTTACAAACACTCTTACAGGGAGAGAAATTTAATTTTTATTTTTGTTTTTTACCTTGGTCTTGGACTCGCCCCCCCCACACCACCACCCCCAGACCCCCCCCCCCCTTTTTTTTTTTTAGACAATCAAAAACACAACAAAATAATTTATACCCCCCCTCTTTTGTTTTTTTTTTTATTAAAACACACCAAAAATAAAAACACCCCTTTAAAAAGATAATATTCATTACAAAACACCACAAAATAGCTCTTTCATGGTGCAGAGATATTTCATAACTTAATGTAGGGGTAGTTATAGAGAAACTTAGATACTGTAGATAGCTAGTGTAGCAAAGTTAGCATGAATGCTAGCGCACTCACACACACAACTTTTTGTGTATTTGTATTTTGTAAGTGAGTAATAGAGGGAAAGTATTTTTGTTATTTTATTATAATTATATAAAATTTATTTATATTTTTTTGTTTTTCTCTTTTTTTTAGATTTTTTTAAGTAGGAGAGAGAAGTTTTAATTTGGGTTTGGGAGAAGGGAAACCGGAGGTCACCCGACAAGACCAAAAAAAGAATTTGAACTGAGTGTGGAGGAGGAGTCAGATATGTTTCTTTGCCGGGCCAGCTGCCCCACAAAGACACCAAACCCCCCACTGGGGCCTTAAGGAGCACCCCCCCACCCCTTTTGTTTTTGTTTGTGTTTGTGGTTTTGGGTGTGGTCAAGATAAAAAAAAAAAAAGAGAAAAAAATTATCCCCGGGGGGGAAAAAAAGAACTCTCTCTCTCTTAATTAATAAAGAACACAAAAAAAGGGGGGAAAATGAAAAAAATATAACATGATGATATTACTTTAAGGAGTTGAATACAAAGCACACGTGAAAACCAGTTGAACTAGGGTGATTTTTGTGTATAACTGGTTTAACTCAGATAACCAGGACAACTGTGGCATCAATTGACTGAAGCACGCCACAGGCCCCCTGGCTCCCCCAAAACTACACCTCCACACCGGACCCACCCCACACACAATCTTAGCACGGACAAGCAACACTCCCTCCCATATATATATTTGACACACTTAAAAAAAAATACTCCCCCATAAAAATTAACTAAAAATAAAATGGAGGCTCTGGGCCTACCTATCTATACTTCAATAACACACTATCCAAACATTCCCAAATACCACAAAGAAAATCATCCATTGCTTTTATTTTTTTTTTTTTTTTTTTTTTTTTTTTTTTTTTTTTTTTTTTAGGGGGTAGAGGGAAGAAAATTTTTATTTATCTTTTTTTTTTTTTAAGGGGGGTGGGGGGGAAAAAATTTTTCTTTGTCATTTCTTTTTATATTATTTAGGGGGGAGAGAGGGAAAAAATCACCCCCTTTTTTATATTTTATCAAATTATTTACCCCCTCTTTCTCCCATTTTTTCTCATTTTTCCACATTTTTAGGACCATTCAAAATTTTTTGGAAAAAAATAAAAAAACCTCCTGGGGCCATTTTTTTTGAAAATAAATTGAGGCCCCCCTAAATTCCCTCTTTTTTAAAAAAAACCCCCATCCAAAAGGTTAATAATTGGGGGTGGTCCTCACAATGATGCCTGTACAAACACACACACACACACACACACACACTCACACACACACTCCATTACTTACATTCATTTCCTGAAGACTTACCCTAAGCCTAAGTGTAACTGTTACTTGTCTAATCCAAACCCTTACCCTAACCTAAACCTAACCTAACTTTACCATAACCCTAAACCAAGTCCTCACTCTAAAATAAAATGTTTTACATTACTGGGACGTGCATTTTGTCCTCACAATGTGACTGTGTGAACAGATTCATGTCCCCACAACATCATATAGTAATACACACACACACACACACACACACACACACACACACACACACACACACACACACAACACACACACACACACACACACACTCTCACTCTAGGGATGGTTTACAGCCCAATCACCCAGCCTGTCTCTGTGCTAAGGTGCTCTAAATCTTTGGACTCTATTGTACACAGTATAACCTCTCTACTCCTTCCTCTCTTGCCCGTCAGCTGTGTATTTCACCTCTCTGCTCTCAGATTTCATGCGATGCTGTTAAGCTATCTTTTTTCTCTCCATCAAGAGTTTTTCAGATCATCTCAAAGGATTGATTTTGCTATGAGCGATCATTAAAGGAAAACTCAGTTTTATTCAAGTCATATTTTTTTTATAGTTTTTTTTTGCCTTAACTTCTATCAGGTATGATAGGAAAGTAAATCGTCAGCCAGCCAGAATGACAACAACACAACAGGACACGACACAATGTACCCTGACACAGCCTTAACGCTGACATGAACATAGTTATATAAAGTGAGAGCAGTGAATGGATAAATGAGAGCAACAACTTATTGCTGTAACTAAGGTGCAGATGAAGGTACACAGTGCTGGTAAAAGTAATAATAATATCTGTGATATACGTATAATAGTGTAGATTATATAAATGATATATAATAATAAGAATCTACTAATGCAATATATGATATATACCTAAATAATATTGATAATAATATACGGTATATAAATATATATAGTCAGTCATAATGACGAATACTAGGTAGGGACGTATGAATATAATATATAATAATATCAATAATGCATATTGTATCGCCAGATTCCAGTCAGTATACCAGAGATGATTTGGCTGGGCCTGTATATCAGCTCATTGTAGAAATATTTGTTATATACTGTATATATTTATATAAAAAATGTATAAATGATGACGACTTTACATAGTGTCCTCCAGAGATCACAGATGTGTTTATTACTCAAATATTGTGCTCAATAGTCCAGTTTTTCTTGTGTGAAACCAGTATTTTCTTTTAGACTGATTTCACAGTGCCATGTAATGTGTGTAAGAGTGCCTTAGGCCAGACTGGTTGAGATATATGAATGAAAAACTCAATCAAAGAAGGTTTTTGTTAATGATGCAGTGGGACAGTGTGAGTCCAGATATCAGTGTGTTTCATCATCCCAGAACAGACTAAAAACCTACTAGACTTGAACCAGAGGCCCTTCAGACTTATGATCCATCCGTCTATTCGCTCCATCCCCTCCTCCATCCATTCATGGCTGCTATGGGCCTAGTTGTCATGGTTACTGTGTCCTTGCCGTCGCTAAGCCCTGACTTGTGCCGCCAGGAGGAAAAAGGTTTATAACAACACATATACATGCACAAGAGCAAAACGCAAACACACACTCCTCACCGGTTTTCTCATGAGTGATTTTCATTGATATAGCAGTTTAGCGTAAAACACATGCACACACACACACATACACGTGCACACAGACTATACAGTAGTGATTACACAGGGTTACTCTGACAGAGTCAGCTCCATTAATCATCCAGCGCTTTGTCTAACAGATAAGTCTGTGTATCCTGAAAAGTCTCTGATATTAGAGTCAAAGTTGCAACCTTTAAAGGCCATCATGATACATATTACTTTGATAAATCCATCCCTATGCAGCGTGGATGCTTTGGAGAGGTTTCTCGCGTGAAATTGCATATTGAAGTCGAGTGTGAAGACTCAGAAGTGCTCTTTTTGTGAAGATGGAGGCTGGCAAATGTTACCTGGAAGCATCATCTAAAAAATGTTTCCTGTGTGTGTGTTTGGCCTTGCTTCTTGTAGCATCTCTCTTGTCTTACAAAAGAGGATGCTGGGAGATGGAGACGGACACAGTTGCCATAGTTTCACGCTTCTCCCTCTCAGGGTCGATTAAGGAAAATGTTCCGAACAGTTCCTCTCATCCGTTATGGTTCTCATTAACATGGATGCTGATGGTGTTTATTATCACTGCTCTGCCCTTTATTCATCTTCTCTGCTGATTTAATAAAACCTCCGCTGCATTTTTTCTTTATACATCCATTATCTTTTCCAGGTTCTTGCATTTGTGTGCCCTGTCTGCTGGCTGTAACCTTTGACCTTTGTTGCCATGGCAGCAGTGTCATAATGCAGCACAGGAAATGCAAAATTCAATTAACAGCATATGTCATAGTCAACTTATTTACAAATGAGTTGAATTTTTTTTTAAACAAAGCATGCATAGATGTGTATGTGATGTATTCCTCAGCAGATGAAGACTTTATCAGTATCTCAGTGTACACATGAATATCAACCTCTGCAATGAAGATGAATTAAATTCACACTGAGTCAACATAGTCTGACATGGTCAAAGGCAGGGGTCCAGGTTTTCACCAGCCAGAAAAAAAGCTTGTAAATGCTCTCTGTGCTGGGCCCATCTGTCATATTTCTAGCAGCTTTTAGCGAGTAGGCGCTTCGTCTTCATTCACTCTGTTAATTCTTAACCCAATTTTGCAGCAGCAGTGAGCGTCTTTCATCTTTCTGCAATTTATTACATTAAGAAGAAAATCTCATTTTTTTTCTCCACATAGTTAAAGCCAAACAAATTACATAACCGTGGGTCAGATGACAATATTAGTCACTTGAAGTGAAGAACTCACTTAGATTTCACCCAACTCTGCAGTGCCTCTCAGCTCTACGGAGCATAGGGTGACCAGTTCGTCACTTTCAGTGTCAACAAAAAGTAATAATAATAATAATAATTGTAATATTCTTTCCTGCAGACTTTGCAGAATGTTTTGTTTGGATCTGATAAGGCAGCAATGATCCATGAGTACTTCCCTCCTCAATCCTCTTGGTACCTGCAGTAATATTTTTGCTTTTTGGCTGGATGTTCACGAGGTCCCGGGACACTGGGCTCCATGTCAGCGATAGATGGTTTAATTTCCTGCCTTTAATGTTTTATGTCATAGCTATGCACAAGTTGTTTAGCAATTTGCGACACTACTGTACATGGCTTAAAAAAAAAAAAAACTACAACAGCCATAACTCAAGTACGCTACGGACATAATAGTGCAAAAGACCAAAATATTGTTTTCACACCAATCAGTATTTAATGTTTCGTTAGGTTATAACTAATCAAATACCAGGTTTAGTATAATTTTCGAGATAAACAGGAAAGGATTTGGGATTTGGAACAACTGCTTGTAATTTTGGTCAGTCCTGAAGTTTTGGGGATTGCCTGGTCACCCTAACGGAGCATTTTAGCTTCTTTCAGGTCATTGGTGTGGTTTGACGGCCCTCAGCTGTACCGTTCAGCTGTTTTCAGATAACAAGCTTTGACTAACCCTGTTTAAATAACATGCCTGGCACCAAACATCAAAGTTAATATAAATCCCATTCACTGTACATACAGACATACTGTATATAAGTATCCAGTCCATGTAACTTTTTTATCATCACTTGTACATATACAGTACCAGTCCTGTATATTCCTCACCTTTACCTGTCCAGCTCTGTTGTCCTGATCTGTTTCCCTGTAAGTGCATTCAGAGAGATGCCTAAAACCAGAGTAAAATTCCTCCTATGTATGTATTTGAAAGATAAAGCTGATTGTAATTATCGACTAGCTGCCGGTGGAGCATTTAGCTGCTAAAGAGTCAGATATTTCCCTCGGGAGGTGGTAGAGACCAAAAATGGAGCTATAAATAGAGTGAATTTTGGACTTCCATTCATCAGATGAACATAAACAAATGAACGTTACCACATTTGCCATTGTCAGCTTTATGATACAGTAGGTCAG
Organism: Pterois miles; assembly: GCA_947000775.1. Classification (NCBI taxonomy): domain Eukaryota; kingdom Metazoa; phylum Chordata; class Actinopteri; order Perciformes; family Scorpaenidae; genus Pterois; species Pterois miles. The sequence goes on along the minus strand of CAMQGK010000522.1, from coordinate 1,771,713 downwards.
TGTTGTGTTTACAGTCTCTTCTGCTGCCACCAAGTGGCCTAAAAAGAAATTATACAGCAATTATGAAGTTCAGATAAATACATCGTGTGTCATGAAGGTTTCAGTGACAGATATTTTATCAAAATCTTATCAGACTCAGCTGTTAAATTTCAATTGTAGCTACAAAGTTGCACTTAATTATGATTAAAGATTATGTGATTCTTCCTTTTTAGCCATTAAAAGCCATTAGCAGAAACAACAATGTGTTTTGTTTGATAAAGTAAGAGGAGACAACTTTTTCTTAAAACCTTTAGGACCTGAACTCCATCCATAAGTGAACCTTGCATGCTCATGTTTTTTCAATTTATATCCATCCCAGGCCACGTCCATTTATGTGACCCTTAGTTCAGATATTATAGTGAGGCGTCACAAACAGGAAGCGTTAGTTACCACTTTACTGGCGTCATTGGAGGTGTGGCCGCCTGGGTGGCACTACCCGACAAGGTACATATTTGTCGCACATATTTTTGAGTGTGTTCCAGCAGTGGAGTTCACATATAAAAAAAACTGATGTTGTGGTACAAGGCACAAGGTTATGAATAGTGTTAAAAACGGGTTCAGGAAGGATGCCCACGGCAGTGTTTTGATTTATGCCCAAGTGTGTTTTGAGCGTATTTTTGGCAAGTGGTTGGGTTGATATTTAAGGAAAGAGGAGAGCTACAAGAAGGAGGAAGCAGGAAGTATCGACTGGGATATGAAGCTGCTATTTTAGGCTGGTGTGAAGAGTTTCAGCTGTGGGAGTGGGAATGGTTACGTGATGACAGTGAAATTAGAGACGTTGACGCAATGTTATTGTTTGTTTATGGGTGTGTGTGTGTGCAGATATTTCTCTGTATTTAATGGGGATGTAGAGCGCCGCACATTTCCACTGCAGTCAGCCAGCTTAGCTTCAACTCCGATGACCTCATTGTTTATATTCCCAGCAGCACCCACTCTTTCTTCTCTTCCTCTGTCTCTTCTATCGCTCCTACTTATCTATCCCTCGCTTTGGTTCTCTCTGCCATTCCTGTCCCTCTTTTATTTATTTATTGACCATCGCTGCCACTGTGGATAGTACACAAGGCCATTAGGGCCTCATGTCAACTGGCCCGGCGCTGAGCTGCCTATCATCTTACTGCTATCCTTACTGTGATATTAATAGTACAGATGCCAACACAGGATTTCCTGTAGCATCTGTGCTAATCCTGTGACATCCACCTTTAACTTTTCTACGGCATTTGATGTGTGCCAGTCGAGACTAAGGATGTAAGAAAATTTTGAATGTTGTGATACTGTATTGATTCTTAAAAACAAACTATTCATTTTTAATTAACAGTTTACATACAAAGATTAATTCAGTCAGTACTTTATTTCATTTGCAAAGAGATGTGCCCTCTCAGTGTATGTACGATACAACGTCGAACGTTACAGGGACTGTAATAAATGCAAATGCAGATCTCACTGTTCTGAGTGCATGAAAAAAAAACTTCATGTGTTTTAGTGCGTATGTGGATGTAATTGGATGAACAGATGAACAGATGGTCTGCTAAAGGATGGGTATTAACCCCACTGGTACCTTCCACCAAGAGGTCAAGGATCAAAACATGTTTCCTCTCAGCAGCCTGTGACTGGTCATAAACTGCTCGCCAACCCTAATGACCTTTTTATTAGTTTCTTTTATAATCTCTGTTTTTGTGTTATGATGTTTTGAACTAAAGGAAGCAGTGAATCCACAGAAACAGTCATTGTTTCCAGTCATGAATGTCAAGTAGCGCTTAGGACACTCAATCTGTTTCTTTTTCTACTGTTTAAAAATAATGTACTATGGAGGGCTGACCCAAATGCTTGATAATCGATAATAATCGACCTTCAAATAAAAAAAACACCTTTCAAATTACTTTTTTTGTATTGTTTTGTATAAGTATGTAATAATAATGTATAAATCTCAAAATATCCCATGAAATAAGGAATAATTCCTCAACATTATTCATTATTCAACATGAATTATCAGTTATTCTCAGATGAATATCGCTGTTGTGCAGCAGAAACACTGTGCTGGACGCTGAAACAGGGGAGATGGAGACACACAGACCGAACATGTCGGCCTGTGAAGCTTCGAATACCTTCGAATATTTCTCACCGAAGCTTCGAAGCCCAAAAAATGGTATTCAGGACAGCCCTAGTACTGTACATGAAGCTCTTGTCTCATCGATCTCTGGGGACAACAGCCTCGGCACAGACAGAGATAATCACGTTAAGTAGTGAGGGATTAAGACTGTAAGTCTTTGCTGGGCTGCTGCTTCTTTGTTCTTAGCCAGCCTGAATCTGAACTCTATATTTTCTGTCCATTTGTCTCTTTTATGATGTCCTTTAAATCTGTTCTCATCCTGCCTGCCCTAGGCTAAGCCAGTATTAAAGCACCATGATGGGATGTCTGAGGATTGCACTGGGACTTCCTTCCGTCCATCCACCTCTTCCCTTTCTTGCGTCAGTCGTGGCTGACCGCAGTTGTCGCTAGAAGGCAAACGGCGAGAGGATGAATGGGACAGGAGAAAGGACAGAATGACGGGGGACAGACAGAGAGGCTGTTGGGCGAAGTGGGAAGAAGGAGTGCCATAGAGACAGCCTGTTCATCAAAGGGAAAAACCAGATAATGAATGGGAAAGAAACAGCTGAATGCATGAGTCAGCCCTGCCCTCTGAAATATAACAGCCTTTGGGACTTGCCTCCAGCGTTGATGAAGGGGGGAGAGAGGACAGACTGATGCAAACAGAGGGAGACATTGTCCTGACAGATTTGGGTGCCTACCTGCGCACATGTCTAGAAACACAAACCTCTTTTTGGATAGAGAGCTGTAGACATCCATCTCTCAGTCAGCTAGCTGTTTCTACTTTTCTTTCAACTTCAATAATCTTATTAAAATTTTTCCTGTTATCTTTTAGTGTACCCGGACAGGCAACATGGACGCACAATAGTGAGCAACTGGGACCTGGTTGTAATGGTGTTCTCTCATTGACATCTAATCATCAACTTCCTTGCTCAATAATGTAGCTAGACATGTAAGCAGGTATACAGGGGTTTGAGCACCAAACACAACTCCAAGCTCAAAACCAGGCCCTCAGACCTCACTGAATAAATAGCTTAAACAGGTGGTTTAATCTGCATTTTTTAAATGCAGTCCATCAAATCTGCAGTCATAAATGTTCGTAAGTTGTTATTGAAAAAATAGACTTTGGTTTGGTTTCTTTTTCAGGAGGTAGGTGGACAGACCTGTCAGTTATAATGGTCTAAGGTCTAAAAAGGCAAAGCAAGTGTCATTCTGGAGGAGGATATCCTTAAGGGATTATAGAAACGTTTAGTCATTTGATCAATTACTCGATCCTCAGAAAATTAAGCTGCCACAATTTTGATGTCATTAATTGTTTCAAACAGTCATTAGTTCCCTCTCTTTGTGTTTTACATCGCTGTTAACAGAACGTCTTTGGACTTTTGGTCGGACAAAACAAGTAATCTGAGCATGTCATCATGGGCTTTGTGAAATGGTGATGGGCTGTTTTTTCCACTATTTGTTATTTTTCAGAAGAGTGATCAATTAAAATTACGATATGGACCTTTAATTTTGTGTTGATTTTGGCGGGGTCTGTGGACAAAAGCGGTGGTGTTTCTGGGCACCAGAGTCCTGTAACAGGGACTGACAGTGAGCTCTGTGCAGTTCTGGTTCTGGTTTTGCTTTGCCTCCCTTCCCTCCAGCGAGCCCTGCAATACAGCCTGGACCTCCAGCGGCTGAGTCTGAGCTGAAAGAGTTTTAAAGCATTAAGAATAACAATAGAAATAGCCGGTCTTCTCACTGATGGTCTGGTTTGCTCTCCAGGTCATATAGAGGCATCAGTATCACTCAGACCTTTTTATAACAAGAGTATCACAGTAACTTTGATCAAGAACATAACTGGCAGAATAACTGATACTGAAAACCGTCATTAGTTGCTGGATTAGTGTGACGATGATAAATGGTTCATTAATCATTACAAAAGTTGTGGTTTTGCCGCCTAGAAATATGATGCATATTCTCATTGTCTCTCATTTTTTTCTCATGTTTGTGCGCTCAGGCAGACAGAGACTAGTGTTGGATATTTGTTTTCATAGTAATGAGCCTGGACCACGGTTGGTTGGTTGGATGGATGTTTAGACTACTCTGTCTCCCTCCATGTACACTATAATCGTTCATGTCGTCTCTCACTCTGGACTTCCTCACTTTCTCTCCTCCTCTCCGTCCCGGCAGTCGGAGCTGTCATGCATTTGAAAACGTGCAGGTGCTGCTGCTGCTCATTTTCCAGGAACGCAGAGAGGCAACAGTGAAACAAACGCTGTAATTGTCTTGTTCTGAATGAACTTCTTCTCTACTCTTCAGATGATTTTGACTCGTTCAGACTGTTTTCTCTCTCTTTGTCTCGTCTCCTTTTTTTTATGGGTCTTTGTCATAGGGAGCAGGCTAGGACTCCGGTGTACTGCTTCAAAATGCTTTGACAAGGCATGGTCACAGGGATAATACCTGTGTGACCTTTGCTGCTGTGATTGGACAGTTTTTAAACAGCGGGCCAGCCCCTGCTCCCCCTCGGTCCCACTTTTTCTCTCCTTTGCTGTTATTAATGTCACATCTAACAGTGAGCTCTGGAGGAGCTGACAACATGAACATGCCCTTACTTGGCTAAAGCTCCTCTCATGTCTCTTTTTTGGAGCGCTGGCCTGGCTGTGAACCTGCACTGGCCCCTTGTGTTTATCAAAGACCATTACACCACGGCTGTCTGACAGAAGGTAATCTGCTGTCTAGCTGCCAGAACGACACGAGTTAAGGTGCACATCCTGATTGAAATACAACTTCTGATGCTTTGAGACTAGCCATAAGAGACTCCAAAGGAAAATTTCAAACAGCATTGTCATTTTCTTAGAAATCTCTGATTCTTGAAGCATCAGCTTGTGATCAGTTTCCCCCCTTCTCTTGGAGCTCCTGTGGTTGCCAACAGAGGCTTGTGTAATCATACAGAGTGCCCAGTTATGCAAAGTGAATCTCTGTTTTGTTCAACGTCATGTCAGAGTGTGCAAAGAGGTTGAGTAGACTTGCTCTGTGCATCTGCAACAGCGTCTTTTCTCTGTCCTCCTCTTGTTACTTTACCACTCCCTCCCAATGAGAAAACACTTCCTAAGAGCCCCTTCCTGCAGCTCTGGACCCATTTCCTCTCTATGCTCGTATCCATTTCTATAACTTCACTTCCTATTTGTGTGTGTGTGTGTGTGTGTGTGTGTGTGTGTGTGTGTGTGTGTGTGTGTGTGTGTGTGTGTGTGTGTGTGTGTGTGTGTGTGTGTGTGTGGAGCAGATAGTATCTGTCACTGTGGTATTGCATACAGAAAGTATTAGCTAACTCTGACACAGAGGCTGTGTATTTGTAAGACTGAGTGTCACAGAGGTTCAGTGACATGGAAATATCTGGACATGTTGAGGTTCCTATTTCGCATCAAAACCCGACACATGCAAGAGGCAAGTAGCCACTTTTGTTCGCGCTTGTTTGTCATTAACTTTCAGTCGTTGTGAAGTGAGCGTCTCTGTGAGTGTGGGTGGTGATGGATGTTGTTGTTGGGGACTGGTTGATTTGCCCGAAGCTTCAGGCATCTGTGTGATTGTGTGTGTGAGTGTGTGTGTGTGTGTGTGTGTGTGTTTTTGGAGGAGAGGAAGATGTTTCCTTTGTGCGGGTTGGATGTGATGCTGAGCTGCCATCATGTGCGAGTAAACGCAGCAGGTTGTGTTTATCTTCCATCTCCTATAACCGGTTAATTTTACTGGTTCATTGAAACTCGAACTTCTGTTTATTATTCGTTCTACATGTGCAATCGATTTTCAAAGCGGTGCCAATCTGGGGACACGCTTTCTCTTTTGGCATGATAGTGTTCAGCCTGTGCACTCAATAGTCCTATCAATACAATGAAATTTTAACAGTTCAGCCGAACCATCTTGATGTGCCGAGGCCATTAAATACATAAATGATGAACTAATTTCAGTGTAACACGGTCTAGAGACCATGTGTGCTATGTTCAAACAACATTAGTCATGAGTGCCTGCGCTTGCTCATTTCTGGATATTTTACATTCTAGATATTGCCAGCACCTTCATGTGTGATCTGCCAGATTATTTCTCTGAGCAGCAGTTATAACGGGAACCCAGTTCCCCGCTGCGAGAGGAAACATGTTTATAATATCGAGCAGGAAATAAGCAAGATCGGTTCAAGAAAAGAGGAAGTGAGAACGAGGAGGGAAGAGAAGTTTCCTGTCACTAGTGTGACAACATCACCATTCGGCCCTTTTCTAACCCCCTCTGTGTTTGAGTGTGTGTCAGCTGTGCCTGCAAGGATACTTGTGTATTGGTGTCCAGTACATCTGTGTTATCTGTAGTGAAATTTACTCAGTACAAGTATGTTCTCTGTAACCTGTGTTAACTTCCAACACAACCATCCTCCCCCCCAGAACGAGTCCCATATCACCTGGATAGAGAGGGACTTTGCCAATATTAGAGCCCAGGTAAGCTCTGACCGCCACTTCTGCTTTCTATCAGAGCAATCTGCAGCAAACACACTGTCGCTTATAGTATAATCTCTGCATTTTATCCACTTCAGAGTAATGCACTTGTTCAAATCAACCTTTTCTGAGGAAAATGGACTGTAATGCAGTGTAGTCAGATGTTTGTGACATGTTAAGTCTGCTGACGGCTGGATTATGCTTCTGTTTGGTCAAGGCAGATGCTGACGTTGTATTTACATGGGTGTGTAACTGCCTATTTTCTCCTGTTGAAGAGGTATTTACTGCACAAAGGGCAATAAAGTGAGAGGTGGAGGAAAGAAAAAGAGTGGGAGAGCTGTTTTAAGAGACAGGATAAGCAGGAATAGACTATTATGAGAGGGACAGGCCTTTCCACTCACAGGAAAATCTCTATTATCCTCAGAGTCGTCTGAATTGCTTTAACACTGAGGGGGGATGCCTCATCCTCTCTCTGCCTACCTCCCCCCGTCCTCTAGCGTCTACTCTGTTGAATTGTGGGTGAAGGGAAGTGGCATAGCTGGGTTTCCGAGACACAACACTGCTAAAACATTTTTAATCAAGGCAGCAGAAAACGAAAAACACCTTTTTGTCACCATTTCCTCCTCTCTTTGTTTTTTTTTTTGGTATTGTTTCAATTTCGCTCTCTGAGTTGAACACACTCTCTCTTTCGGCCACAGATGCGAGTGTGTGTTTGTGTGGGACTTGCTGGGTGCAGGACTGAGAACAAGAGCTGGCTCTTCCTTCCTGCTCGCTTTGGTTCAGGTTCACTTCAGCAGCAGTCACTGAGGACACACAGGGCTAATCATCAGACCAACACAGAGAGCAGTGGAGAGAGGGAGGACAGGAGGGATAATGGAAGAGAAAATGAAGATGAAGAGTTAATAAAAAAGGTATAGCAGAGGGCCCAGAAGAGAGAGACTAGATAGTGTGAAGAGGCTTTTTCCATATTTCCTAGGAACTAAACCTAAAATGAGGGAGCTTGTGGTGAAATGAGGTGAGGTTTAAGATGTGAGGTAGCACTGCGTTGCCTTGTTATGGACACGGGTAGGATGATGAAGCAGACGTTTTGACAATGCTGAGATGGAAAAGGACAAGAGAAAGTTCACCCTGAGCCGCCTGCTGACCCTCTACCTGCCCAAAAAGAGCAAAGCCTTGTCCGGCAGCAGCTGCAGGTCAACAGCCGCAACAAGCAACAGCGCTGACTCTTTACCTGCGCCGAGGAACCACTGGCCGGTAAAGTGATAACCTCCTCATGTTGGCGTCTTGATTAACTCTGAGTAGTCTCCAGAGAGCAGTTAGCGGCATTATGTTGTTGTTAAGCACAGTAATTTTTAAATGAAGTAGCAGAGAAGAGGGATTTATTAATGCTGCAGAGTGCAGATGAGGCTCAGTGGTTGCTGTTATCTGTGGTTGTCTAGAGACAAGGCGCAGCTGCGAGCATGCATGTTCAACCAACGCTGGTTTCCTGTCAAATAAAGTCCCAGTTTGACATGTTTTATTACTCATACATCAGGGGTTTTTTTGTGATTAATAAATCAGAGTTTATGGTGGCAAGTGACTATTTTCAGCATTGATTAATCACATGTTTATTTTTTCACTAACACTATCAGCTCTTTGTCCCTGATACAAAACAAGCAGACAGGGAAGGAAAAAAAAAACTTTCACGGTTACTTGCTTCTGTACCAATTTGTTGTTCTCTCTTCCAAATAATTCAGCCAAGTAACCACTGATTCATGAAATGAAATCACACACTTGAGGATCGTCCGTACCACAGGAATATGCACAAACTTTAATAAGATTTATAATTTATTTATAAGAGTGGTCTTAACAATATACTAAGACGCACAACAGAAGTAACCCTGGCCAGTTATATGCCAAGGAACAGCGTTGCAGATAAATAGAAGATATTCCAGCGATGTAATCCACCCAGATCCCATAATGATGTTTTTACATCGCTCATTTTGTCCAAAAAAACAAACAAAACATATCCAATTATAGATCATGTTAACATAGAGAAAAGCAGCAAATGCTCACACTAGAGAAGCCGGAACCAAAGAGTGTTTGGAGCTTTTGCTTGTTAAAGGACTTAATTGCGTATACTGTATAATTATAATAATTATTAAAATTGTTGTTAATTAATTTATTGTCGACTAATGAATAAATAATGACGAATGTCACAATTTCCACTAAAGCCTCAAAGAGATGCATTTAAGTGCGTATTTTATTTGAACAAGCAGCAAAAATTTACATTTGAGAAGATGGATCCAGAAATGTGAGATGAAAATGTCTCGATCGATTGTCTTGATCGTCTTTTCTTGATCAACTAGTTGTTAGGTCAATAAAATGAGAAATGTCGACTAGTGTTTCCCACAGCCCAAGATGACGTCATCATATGTCTTGTTTCATCCACAACTCAAAGGTATTCAGTTTACTGTCACAGAGGAGTAAAGAAACCAGAAAATATTCACATTTAAGAAGCTGCAATCAGAGAATTTTGACCCTTTTTTCAAACTGATTGGTCGATAATCAAAATAGTTGGTGATAAATTTAAAATTTGAAAACTAATCTATTAATTGTTGCAGCTCTACTAATATTTGGTATGTATGATAAAGGTGTGCGTTGTATCTGGATAGGATAAAGATGTCCTACTTTCTAGTACCAAATTGAATCAAAAAGGATCCTCAGTAAGAAGCTGTGAGCCTCCAGGGTCAAAGTTAAAAGTTTCTGCACCAACCACACTGAAATTTAAGAGGGATTTGTGGTAACTACAGTGCTGTGGCTTGTTGTAGGGCTGGGAGGTGAAACTCAGGGTATTATTATGAGTACAAGAACTGAAAAAACAGTCTCTCAAAAGAGACTTGTGTTGATGTTGTTGATGCTTTTCCGATGGGTGTTGATGAGTTGTGGTTGAGTTTGACACCAGGTCAGAAGTGTGTGTTCATGTGGTGGAGCTGTGAGCGGTGCTCCACCCTGTAAAGAACCCGAGAAGTTGTCTTTAAAGTCTCGAGGTCATACAACGTGGCATCTTACATTGCATTGTTTAAAACATGCTCTGATGGCTTACTCTCACTCTTGGAGTTGCAGTCACCATCGTTTCCAGAAACAACTTTAAAAAAAAAAAAAACACTGACCAGAACCACTGGGTGGTATCACTCATTCTTACTCACGCATACTGTGTACACTTACTGTGCTTCCTCTTTCTGAAGCGTTGTACTTCGCTGTAGTGTTATTTGCGGCAGGCGACACTCCCGTGAAAGAACTTCTCTTTTTGCACAGCAAACAATCTGCCATGTTCTCTCCTTCAACCAATACTCACAAACACACAGTATCATTGTTTTAGCCATTTGTTCTGTGGTTATTGCTGACGGGTTTATTATACTTTTCCCCTCTCCAGGAAGATGGAGACATCAAGGAGATCAACATCACCCATGTGGTCAAGGAGGGCTCGGAGAAGGCTGATGCCTCTCAGTTTGAACTGCTCAAAGTGCTGGGTCAGGGATCCTTTGGAAAGGTAACCGGTGCCTCTGCTGCTCCCAGTTTGTGTGACGTCGTTCTTCTCACGCTCGGTCGTTGAGCTGATATAACTTATTGCAGGTGTTCCTGGTGCGAAAGGTGACCCATCCTGATGCCAACCAGCTCTACGCCATGAAGGTCCTCAAGAAGGCCACACTCAAAGGTACAGTAGCTTGTCATGTGCTTGGATGGTGTCATCATGGTGGGACAGTTTTGTACTCCTAACAGAAAAGTTTTAAATTTCCCAACCCCAGCTCTTTACTGTAAACCTAGAGCAGACCACCAGATACAGGAGAGTTGATCTGCTGCTGATCAGAAGGGGATGCTCCCTCATCATAGGGCTTGGGGATATGGCCAATATCTTCTATCACGATATAGATTATTTCATATTGTGTTAAAGATATTCATCACGATGTGGTATGTTTTCTGTTAATTCAAAAATAAACATTTATGTGGTCTATAACCACATGGTAAAGTCTATTTGTGTATACGCCTTTGCTGACAAATTAAAAGCACTGAGTATTTTATCATTTAATTAAGAATTTTAGTGCAACATGAACAAACCGTTTCAAGTGGAATCATATAGGGAAAATATAAATACATATTTCATATAAACACTGTTTGTTAGTCACATTGAACTGAATCCTCAAATTATATATTCCCTCAAAATATTTCATTCTCGTCATCAGATTCTCTGAGAAATTTTAGGTTTTTTGTGATTATCAATTTCAATGATGTTATGGTGTATCACGATATCTCGATATAGGATTTCATCACCATACGATTCCACTGAAAGATGATAGATTATCATATTAAGTTATCGATATTGCATGAATTATAGTGAATCGTATGTCGTTATTTAGTGCTGAAACAATTGGTCATTAATCCAGAAATTAATCAGCAAGTTTGACAAGGACACAGATGTGAGGACATTTGATGAAGCCCTGTATTTATTGCCTCTGCACCACTCTTGGCTCTAAGTTCATGGAGGATAATTTCAAAAAGCTTTCTCTTTGTGATGATTTCATTGTTAGTTTTGAAGTGGCAGTGCCTGCAGTTTCATATACAGGAAAAGGGTCTATCTTTTCCTGTAACTCATAGAGAACTACATACAGCAGAAGTATGTAAGCATACAGCAGTAAGACAACCACAGCTTGCAGTGTTTTTTCAACTTTTGCACACAAGTGAACGTCGGGGCATCCGATTTGTTTTTGTCTCTCCAAATGATGTGGTTACTTCTGAGTTTGCAGGTGTACAGATTTTATTTGCATCTTTAAATTCTGTTTTTGTTGGTATGAACGTTCAGCATGCTGTACATGAACATACGACTGTGCTCACCATTTAGTTAGAACAAAGTGTTCAGCTTCCACAGAGGCCCGGCCGCCTCTATGATTATAAATCAGCAAAGTATTGATCCTTTATTGTGCAGCCAACTAGAAACAACCTTTTTTTCCAACCTGATTCGACCATGCCAGCAATAGACTGCAGAGAGTAAAGTGAAAATTGTTTGAGGGCTTTGTCAGCCTACTTTTCAATATTATAGTTTAATACATCTCAGATCTGTGCTGTTATTCATCTTCTAGTGAGAGACCGTGTGAGAACCAAGATGGAGAGAGACATCCTGGCAGACGTCAACCACCCATTTGTTGTCAAACTGCACTATGGTGAGGCAGCCCGAAGCTTTACTTCAACTTTTATTAGATTTACTGTTTTCATTCCTGTCTTATTGCTTTAAACCTTCCTCAGTCAGGTTTCCTGATTTACCGTTGAATCAGATTACAGTGAAACTGTGTGTATTTGTAGCATTCCAGACTGAAGGGAAGTTGTACTTGATCCTGGACTTCCTCAGAGGAGGAGATCTGTTCACTCGACTCTCCAAAGAGGTGAGAGTGATTCATTGGATTTTGGTGTTTTTGCTGGCGAACGGGGCCAAAAGGTCATTATCAGTCATTATGTCTCACTTTATAAATATTTCTGGGTTTTTCCTCCATTGTCTTGCTCTTGTGATGTTATTCTTTCCCATTATTTCATTCTTTCTGTTTCTGCATCTCATACTTCTCAGGTGATGTTCACAGAGGAGGATGTGAAGTTTTATCTAGCAGAGCTGGCGTTAGGACTGGACCACCTCCACAGCCTGGGCATCATTTACAGGGACCTGAAACCCGAAAAGTAAGGTCACTAACATGGACATTCTGAACGCACAGTCACAGAAACAAAAACACATATACGCAGACAAATGTGCACTTTATGAACCATGCGTCCTGGATCCAAAACCATCTGGATATATAGCAGTCATGTGCCAGACAGCAGCATTGCTGACCTTTCACTTAAATATTTTCATACTGCGTCAGCCATCAGTGAGAACATTCCTCAAACTTGGCACAGTGTTAAGTTTGTAAAGCCAAATCTCAGACCTCATGAATGCTCGAGTGTGGAGTTCCAGTAAGACATATGCAAACCTTCTTGTAGTCTTTATGGAAATATGTTATCCCTGCTGCTGTGCTGTCTGAAGAGGCTTTTATTTAATATAAGAAGCCATGCAATAGCTAAGAACCTGGACAAACAGTGACAGTGACAAGTTCAGTGTTTAGATTTAAAACCTTATTTCTAAGGAGTCATTCTACTGCAATGCACTTTAAAGGCACCTAGTAGATTTTTCCATTTGCACTATAAACATTTATGGTAGGGCTGCAACTAACAATTATTTTCATTGTTAATTATTTTTTCAATTAACTGATTAGTTTTTCGGTCTATAAAATGTCTGAAAATTGGGAAAAATGTCAATCAGTGTTTCCCAAAGCCCAAGCTGTTTTGTCCACAGCTGAAACATATTCAGTTTACTGTCATAGAGGAGCGAAGAAAGAAAATATTCACATTGAAGAAGCTGAAATCAGAGATTTTTTTTCTTAAAAAATGACTCAATTATGAAAATGGTTGACAACTAATCAATTAATCTTTGCAGCTCCATAATATAATATAAGAAGTCATGCCTAGACAAACAGCAATTGGATTTTTATTCAGTGTTTTGAGTTAAATCCAAACCTTATTGCTAAACCCAAGCTTATTGCACTTTAAAGGCACCCAGCTTAGTTTTCAAGGTATACTTTAAACTTTTTTAATTAGCATTCCTCGTCAAAATGCCTTGGGCCTAACAAATATTATGAATGCAAACTTGCCTCCATTAATTTGAAAACGCTTTTTGAATTTCGTACCCTGCGTTGTTTGTGTCAGCCCTCTCCTGCTCCACTTTTATTGGGCCCGGCTACTTTTTGTGGTACATTACTGTTGCTGATATGTAGTCCTCAACCTCTGCAGCTTGTGGACTTGTGGTGTGCGTGTTTACAAAAAAAATCAATAAAATACCTTTTAAGTTGCCAAGGTTATTATATTGCAGATGTGATGTCTTGATGAATAAAATGGTCTCACCTTGAAAGACATTGATTATTCTAACATTTGTTTTCATTTTAGTATTCTCCTGGATGAAGAGGGACATATCAAACTCACAGGTGAGTCTCCAGCTCCGTCCTTCACACCCAGCCTCCCTGTCAGCACACACACACACACACACACACACACACACACACACACACATGTTTGTACAGCTATCTTTGTGAGGACACTCATTGACATAATGCATTCCCTAGCCCCTTACCCTAACCCTAACCATCACAACTAAATGCCTGACCCCAACCCTTCCTCTAACCCTAACCTAAACCTAATTCTAACCTGGACCTTAAAACCAAGGTTAAACCCTCAAAAAGGCCTTTGAAGGTCTGTCTGAAGGTGAGGACCGGCCAAAATGTCCTCACTTTCCAAATATGTCCTCACTCTGACAGTCTAAAACTCAAACTGGTCCTCGCAATGATAGCTGTACAAGTACACACACACACACACACACACACACACTTTCCTCTCCTCTACCTCGTTGACCTTCATTACTCACAGTGAGGTGACAGCCTTATCTTATCTCCAGATACCTGCATAATGGCCTGTACATGTTCTCTTAGTTAATTATTGCACTCTATCTTCTCTATCTACCTCTATCGTCATCCATAATCGCCGACATTTATTTACCTCTGGGTCATGCCACCGTTGAACCAAGGGTGACCACAGGAGATTATAGAGAGGAAATTATAGGCTCATAGAGCGGCAAATGCTGACAAATAGGAAGTGCCGTAAAATGGTGGAGGTGAGACGCAAATAACTGCTGAAAAACGACATACCTCATCCGTTGTTTTCCTTTTGGCTCAGCAGTCCTGCTCTGGTGGACGGATGCTGACGTCCACTCACAATGGTTGGCTCTTTTTTAAGCACAGATGCTGAAAATACTTGATTATTAACTGCAGCTTGACAGCACACACTGTTCAGTCATTCACTGCAAGTTCTTGGTGTGGCAGATTTCAATATGGCTCGCTGGTATTTGATGTGGAGAGATTGTTTTATTGTTGATATACACAGTTTATATACGACCTTTGTCTTGATTTCTTTATATATTGGCGTTGGTGCTGGCTGCTGTCAATATATGCCCATATCTGTCATTTTTATTTAATGACTGAACAGCGCTGCACTCAATAAGTTGATTTTGATTTAAAAAAGAAGCATCAAAATACGAAGAAGGCCAGAATTGTAACAGCGGTGATAACTTTGGTGGCTGAAACGTTAAAGGACCATTTTGTAAGACTACCAATAAAGATTAACCAGCTACAGTAGGGTGTTAAGAAGAAGAAGAAGAAGAAGATATTCCTTTATTAGTCCCGCTAGGGGAAATTCAATTTTTTCACTCTGTTAACTTATACACACACATGCACAAACAGGTCCATATACATGCAACAATTGGAGAGGTGTCAGAGTGAGGGGGCTGCTCCTGACAAGTGCCCCGAGCAGTTGGGGGTTTGGTGCCTTGCTCAGGGGCACCTCGGCAAGAGGTAAACTGGCACCTCTCCAGCTACCAGTTCACACTCAGTTCTTGGTCCATGTCGGGACTTGAACCGGTGACCCTCCGGTTCCCAAGCCAACTCCCTACAGACTGAGCTACTGCCGCCACTCTGATGCTATGTGGTGATGTGCTAACTGTGTCTTGTGGTGTGTTTTTCCAGATTTTGGCTTGTGTAAAGAAGCTATTGATCATGAGAAGAAAGCCTATTCCTTCTGTGGTACTGTGGAGTACATGGCACCAGAGGTTGTGAACAGGCAGGGACACGACCACAGTGCCGACTGGTGGTCATTTGGAGTACTAATGGTAAGCGGGAACATTTTATATTTCAGATTATATAGATTGTCAAGCCAAGAATAATGTAAACTGAGGCCTTTAACTTCACTTATTGTACACGCATATATACTGTATATAGATCACAGATGTATGTTCTGTCTCCCAGTTTGAGATGCTGACCGGCTCACTGCCATTTCAAGGGAAGGACCGCAAAGAAACTATGAACCTGATTCTGAAGTGAGTATACTCAAGGTGGAGGAGCAATCTAACACAGAAGGAGACTGTTGCTATTCAAAATACCTCTCTTCATATTTTGTGGAATAACTTGAGCTGCGTGATGTCTGTCTTTCCGGCAGGGCGCGTCTGGGAATGCCTCAGTTCCTGAGTGCAGAGGCCCAGTCTCTGCTCAGGGCTTTGTTCAAGAGGAACCCCACCAACAGACTGGGTTAGCGTCAAATCATGAACATGACTCTCACAAATGGCAGCATGTGCACTCGAGCTGCGTTTCTTCATATTATGTGTCATCGGTTGAGATCTTGAAATATTTCTTTACAGGATCTGGTGCTGATGGTGCAGAGGAGATCAAGCGGCACGGTTTCTTCTCCACCATTGACTGGAATGTGAGTGTCTGATGGTCAAGGATATTTTAATATATGCATAGCATGAAATACACTCATTCAGAATAACTGGCAATATTTTTGTGAGGAAAACCTTCAACTATAGGTTGGGATTAAAAGTCCTTCCCTCCTTTTTAGAAACTCTTCAGAAGAGAATTAAAACCTCCGTTCAAACCGGCAGTGGCACGTCCAGATGACACCTTCTACTTTGACTCCGAGTTCACCTCCCGCACCCCTAAAGGTCAGACATTAAAGCTGATTGTTCAATAGTAGCTGTCCGTTTCCTGCCTGACAGCAGTTCAGTGGAAGTAGTTTGATATTTTTCCTCTCTCAGCTTAAAAGAAATCAATACAGGATGTTTTTTGTTTAAAGGAGACACACTTGTGATTAAAGCACCGTCAAGATGCAATAACACTTTATAACAGCAACGCTCGTAAAAAATACATGAGGCTGAAAGCGTGGTTTACTGCAATGGCCTGTATGAACACGGACATCTCCATCACTTCCAAGATGCACATCTCCCTTCATTCAATAGTTGACTTTCCTCATTATCTCCCAGACTCCCCCGGCGTGCCCCCCAGCGCCGGAGCTCACCAGCTTTTCAGAGGCTTCAGCTTTATCGCCTCAACTCTGTTGGAGGAGGAAGGTTCAGTGGAGTCGGTCAAGCCCCCACCGCACCCAGTGGTCCAGGTCAGAATAAGTAGTTGCTTTACTGTGTTTTTATCTTCATTCGAACTAACTACAAAGAGTGCCAGTTTAAGGCAAGTCTAAAAAGCTAGTGATTCTCTTACTTTTACTCAGGGGCTGGGGTGGAAGAAGTACTCAGATCCTTTACTTAAGTAAAAGTAGGAATACCATACTCTAAAAAATACTCCATTACATATTGAAGTCCTGAATTCAAAAAGTTTCTTAAGTAAAAACACAAAAGTATTGGCATCAACATGTACTCATTATGCAGAATGGGTCCTCTCATATTATTATTGTATAATATTATGTTTTGTCACTTACAAATACATGTAAATGCATATAAATGTTGTATTTTGTCAACATGGAGCAAATGTTATATTTATATACTGCTGGGTAGATTATAGTATGGTAATTCATCATATTAAATAAACATATTAAGGCTGTTCTCGACCATAAAAATTATTAGTTTATTACTAACACTCATACAATTTTGACTACTGATCGATGAGTTGATTTAATCAACAGATTAAGATTAAGATTCACACAGATTCACACAGAATCACCATGTTGGGTGATGGGTTTGTTACAGCTATCTAAAGAAAGAGGGGAAAAAAGACAGATGTGCAAGGTGT
Organism: Pterois miles; assembly: GCA_947000775.1. Classification (NCBI taxonomy): domain Eukaryota; kingdom Metazoa; phylum Chordata; class Actinopteri; order Perciformes; family Scorpaenidae; genus Pterois; species Pterois miles. The sequence continues at coordinate 1,754,452 of CAMQGK010000522.1, read as the reverse complement.
GTGTCAGGCAGAGAGGCAGAAGATGAGGGAATGAAATGACTTAACACAGGTACGTGGCTTCAGATCCTGTTTTACGGCTGGCAGGAGCAGTGATTAACTCTGCTGAACTGAGAGAGACAGATTTACAGCAAGTGAGATGAGTAAAAAATAGATAAAAATAGATTCAGCTCCTTCTGGAAACCCACCATGGAGATCCCTCACCTCAGCTCAGTCAGTCCTCCTCACCTTCGCTCACCACCGCTCTTCTTCCTCTGCAGCAATTACATGGGAAGAACCTGCTGTTCAGCGACGGCTACATACTGAAGGAAGACATCGGCATGGGCTCCTTCTCTGTCTGTAAACGATGTATCCACAAAGCCACCAACACAGAATACGCTGTCAAGGTATGAACATATGGTTATGGGTGCTTATATTAGGGGTGTTCAAACAGAAAATAAGTGCATGTCTTTTTTAGTTTTTGTTGAGCATCCTCTCCCTCAGCAGAAATGAATCTCACGGTGCCATTGAGGCATCGGGTGGATTGTTTGTTCACCGTTTCACCCACAGTGCTTTGGGCCTGCTCCATGTTGAAAATCTTTATATTTTTAGCTTACATATTGCAAGCATAGTTTTGTTTATGTATGTTTAACATTAGCTGAATAAAAAAATACATAATATACTGCATACTCAATTTCATGCTTGTACTTTTATGACCTTTTAAAGTACTCCCACAACACACCTGTCAGTGGTCATCATGTTGTTAATGTTATGACTGATCAGTGCACAGTATATTGCAATTTGTCACCATTTGTCAACTGCAAATTATGCAGTTTTATCTAATGAGATGCAGTTTTCACTCTGTTCATCTCAGAGGTTTAATTCACATATCTTGAGGCCCTTTAAAAATGGCCATGCCAGTTTTTCCTTGCCAAAATTTTGCGTAACTTTGGAGCATTATTTACAGTAGCATTCTTCTTGACTAGCTAATATGATATGGTACCAATCGATTCCTTAGGTTTTCTAGTTTCATATGATACCAGTATCTTCACTGTAGCAACAACCAGCCCACTACAACCCATTGGATTGTTCAGAGTTTAATGATTTATATAATAAACATATAATAAACAGACATTCATGTATTGATAGAATATAGCCACGCATAATACTATCGCGATACTATGCTATATTGATTTTTTCCCCCCACTCCTAGCATTATGAAGAGTCTTGTGACACACACCCAGAAGTGCCACAGTACAGTAATGCACCACAATCGGGGCTATATTGTATTAATATGTACTAATACTGAAATATCATCAATATATTGTGATTGACAGATGATTGATAAGACCAGTACAGACCCCTCTGAGGAGATTGAGATTCTACTTAGATATGGACAGCACCCAAACATCATCACACTGAAGGATGTGAGTATTAAAGCACTTATATGTACTGTATAGTGTACTGAATGTCACAGTTGGTGACGTGATGACGTGTGTGTGTGCTTCTGTCTCAGGTGTACGACAACGGTAAGCAGGTGTTCATGGTGACGGAGCTGATGCGCGGAGGAGAGCTGCTGGATCGGATCCTCAAACAGAAGTTCTTTTCGGAGAGAGAGGCCAGCGCTGTGCTGCACACCATCACCAAGACTGTAGAGTACCTGCACTCTCAGGGGGTGAGGACAACTAGCGGCGTCTGTGTTTTCTGGGGACAAAACATCTGCATGAAAATCAGCTTGACAGCCACAAAAAAATCTTAAATCTTCTTAAAATCAGTGAAAACACAACCCCGATGAGCCTTATTAATATTTTCAGCGCTCACAGGAGGTCTGCGCACTGTTAGGCTCCAAATAAATAGTTTATTTATCTTTTAGAGGCAATGTTTAGATCTACAACATCATCCTCAGGCCCTCTCTCGCTCCCTCTTCTTATTAATATCTCATCATACAGTATTCAGTTTTCTGTTGCTTTCTCTTGCCCCAGTTGTCTGCTCTGTACCGTGTGTTTACTCCATCCGATTTCCTTTCATCCTCCAGGTGGTGCACAGAGACCTGAAACCCAGCAACATCCTCTACGTCGACGAGTCAGGTAATCCAGAGTCCATCAGGATCTGTGATTTTGGCTTTGCTAAGCAATTGCGTGCCAACAACGGCCTGCTGATGACCCCGTGCTACACTGCTAACTTTGTAGCTCCTGAGGTGAGCAGAGTCACTTTTCAGTCTCATGCCTTGAAGGAAACTGTACAGTGTTAGATTGAGAAATGTGATGTGTGTCATTGTAGGTGTTGAAGCGTCAGGGCTATGATGAAGGATGTGACATCTGGAGTCTGGGAGTCTTGTTGTACACCATGCTGGCAGGGTGAATACCAACAGTGAAACCGTTTTCTTGAACAGATTCTTGTTTAGCTCTTCATACTCATCATCTGTCTCCTTTTCTTCCATCAGTTTTACTCCCTTTGCCAACGGACCGGAGGACACCCCAAATGAGATCCTAAACAGGATAGGCAATGGCCACTTCAGTCTGACTGGAGGCAACTGGGACACTGTGTCCGAGGCTGCCAAGGTAGAGCTACAAATCTGACTGACAGCCCCTCGCTCATGTGCCTCAGAGATAACTCTCCCTCTATCACATTTCATATTTAACCCTTTAAAAACAGACGTCCCACAACCGACTCATGGGAGATCTTTGCGCATGATCTTGTTGAAATCGTTGTAAAATAAAAATCATAATATCTGTAGCGTTTGTTCTTTTTAGCAGCAGAAAGCTGAGACTCCTGTCTTTTGTGTCATTACGGCGTACTGCTCATGATGACGTTATTACATGCGGAACGTGAAGTCACTATTCAAGTTTCTTTGCACTCAATATACTCATAAAGAAGAAGAAGAAGATATTCCTTTATTAGTCCCACAGTGGGGAAATTCAGTTTTACACTCTGTTGTTCACACAGTACATATACATGCGTCAATGGAGAGATGTCAGAGTGAGGGGGCTGCTCCCGACAAATGCCCAGAGCAGTTGGGGGTTCGGTGCCTTGCTCAGTGCCTTGCTCAGGGGCACCTCGGCAGTGCCCAGGAGGTAAACTGGCACCTCTCCAGCAACCAGTCGGTCTTGGTCCATGGGAGACTTGAACCGGCATCCTCCGCGTCCTAACCCAAGTCCTTACGGACTGAGCTACTGCCACCCCCAAAATAGTGCATAGTTCAAATAACTCATAGTGTTGAAATGACATGACAGTAAGCAAAAATACTAATGTAGCCACTAGCGGATCATTTCTATTGCAGAATTCAAAGGGTTAAATTGTGCTCCTTTTAGGGCCTTGTGTCCAAGATGCTTCACGTGGACCCCCATCAGAGACTGACAGCTAAGCAGGTCCTCAAACATCCCTGGATTGTCCAGAGAGACAAACTACCCAACAGCCAGCTCCCACACCAGGACCCCAAACTGGTCAAGGTATCAGATCTTAAAATTACTATAATAGCTGCTGCTTCTTTTTTATACCCACATTTTGGATAGCTGGTTATTTAGGCTGCCATCACCATGCTGCTGTTTATGTACAGGGTGCGATGGCAGCCACCTACTCCGCCCTGAAGAGCTCCCAACCGACTCCAGAGCTCAAGCCCATCGAGAGCTCCTTCCTAGCTCAGCGGCGCGTCAAGAAGCTTCCCTCCACCTCCCTGTAGAGACTCAAACCAACCAATCGGCTCACTGGAGACTGACCAAAACCACACCACCTGGCTCCATCCACCCAGTCAGCTTGCACAGGGACTCCACCCGCCTCTACCAGCCAAGGAACACTGACTGTGGTCCTGCCCCCATCTTGTGAAATCAGTTGTCCTGCTATCATCCCCCTTGTTCGGGCTCATCAGCTGCTGTCAGCCAGTCTCCTCGGACTAGCAAAAAGATTGTGAAGACAGATGGGGGCGATGAGGGCAAAAAAATAAAATGGCTGCAGGTTTTTGTCAGATGTATTAGTGCTGTGTGTGCGTGTGAATGCGTGAGTGTGTTTGTGCATGACTGGCCACAGAGTCCATGCAGCCATGTTTTCGGTTGTGACAATGGAAGTTTTCTCTCCTCATCATTGCTGTGATTGGTTGTCATCCAGCTTGTTGCACGCCCGTCTGTCCGCCTGTTTTGTTGTCTGTCTTTTTTTGTAAAGTTGATGAGCTTTATATTACTGGGTGTGCTGCCAAATCAACCAGTGCCGACAGCACAAAACCACAGTACTATCCAACTGCTGTTAAATGTTTTTTTGAAAGAGCATTATTTACATGAATATTAAACATTTCTGCCATAAATGCCTCTCTTTGGCTTTGGTACAGCCAGAACACATGGATTCTGGGAAATGTCAAATGCTGTTTTGGTTAATGTCAATATACAATATATGCTTGTGTTTTGTTTTACAGAGAGCGTGTGTGTGTGTGTGTGTGTGTGTGTGTGTGTGTGTGTGTGTGTGTGTGTGTGTGTGTGTGTGTGTGTGTGTGTGTGTGTGTGTGTGTGTGTGTGTGTGTGTGTGTGTGTGTGTGTGTGTGGCTGTCTTGCGGGATGCTGCAGGGTCATGTGCATGGTCTGGTGATGTGATGATGTCATGTGGCTTCCTTGTTTCTCTCTGCTCCCTTTTCTCTGCTGGCAACCATTTGAGATGTCTGTTATTTTTTATTACTACAAAAACTAGTAAAATAGGTGGCTTTCTGTGAAAGAAAACTTGCCCAAGGAACAATGTGGCATGTTAAAATTCTGTATTTGCTTTTTTTTTCCGTCTTGTTTTTCATTTTCTTTCCCACTGTGTTTCTTGAATAATGCATATTGAATGCTGTTTTCTGTGTTGGCTGCTTTTGTTGTTGATTGTTTTTTTTTTTTTTTTTTTCTTTTTGTCCAAAGAAAGTGGTGATTGAAAATAGTGAAAGACACGCTGAAGACATCACAGTCTGTGGACTTAAAGCTGTACAGGTCTCTCCTTCTGTTGTAGGATGTGAAAGGGAGGAAAGGCTGACTGTGTCTTTATTTGAGCACTCCAACACAGCAGCGTCTCTTCTCCCCCTTAAAAACTGTCAAATCACTGGTTGCTAATATCGCACAGGCCTTCAGCAGTCTTGTGTTTAACTCCTTCATGCATGATATTTGAGTCATTCCATTGATCCTGTCAATTATATAACATGTTTGCATTTTATTGACTCTCAATTTGAGAAAAGTGCATGTAAGTAGTTTCACAAGATAGGTCCTGCTTTCAGCTCGGTGCCTGGACCTTCAGGTGAGGCAGAATGTCTTACATGGATATCACAAACAGCCTGTACGCATGCAGAAGGGAAGACCTGTGTGGCTAAATAATCTATGAACCAGCTGTCTTACCTCAAAAGGGATCAAAGTTATGTTATAATTCTTGTTTGGTGGCAAAATTATCCATCCTTTGACTAAATTTATGGTAAGATGTAATTGTATGATAAAAATGAAGATTTTTATATCTGACAAATATAAAAAAAAAAAATCAGTTGCTACGACAAGCTGTCTCTTTCTGTTCTGTTCTGTTGTAATTGTGCAAAGTCAGGGGACTCGCTACTCACAGATCCAGCAGCAGCCAGCTGCTCGCAAAATACACAATCTGTTTTCAATGAAAATTAGAATAATGGTGTCAAATTAGCATTCCTTCTCATGTCACGAATCATATCCTGATTTCAATACCACTCAAAAATAATCCCAATTAGGTATGGTTATTATTTTTTTATTATTTAAGATAGTAGTCAATCAAAGTCCCACCTGCTGACAACAGAAAAAGTGTGGTTTTATTGGTAGGTATTTTATTAATTTAGAAATGAATATAATGATTAATTATTGCATGACATAAAAGCGTCGTTGCTGTTGTAATTTATTATTATTATTATTATTGTTGTTGTTATTATTATTATTATTATTATTATTATTATTATTATTATTTAATGTTTACATTTCAATTGCGCCCCGCTGGAGAGGCCGATAAGTGCAGGGTTGTAAACAACAATGCGCATGCCCAGATCCTAAAGCGGATGATACGTGCAGCTGATTGCCTGAACAGCTGCGGTTGATTGATTAGGCCTGTTGGCCAGGTCTGGTTGTCATTTGCTCCAGTTAGCAAAAGTTTTTGAAGAAAAACTTTAGATTTAGCACCTCGGTGGGATATTGTTGTGAACCAGACCGCTGGTAAAAAAAATAACCAGATTTAATGTTGAGCGGTTCTATCGGAGAAAATGAGCTCAGACGTCGTTTCTGAGAGGATTAAAGCAGCATGACGGCAGAGCTAATATGGCTAATGCTACCCAAAACTGACACCGCGTACAAACGGGGAGTTGAGCGGTATAACAGTAAACTGAAGAGAGCAGGTATGTGTCTGTTAAACTGTGTTAAACTGTGCAGGAAACGTGCGCATTGTGTCAAACCGTCATTTTATAGTTGTGCTGCACCACCATTTTCACTGATTTGTGCCTCATCACTAACAAACTAACGTTTATGTGGACAGTCTGTGGAGACTTTTTCAGGTGAATGAAAACATTTAGTATTGTCCCAGAGAATCAGCTTTATTGGCCAGGCAGACTGTATGACAGTGTGGGACATTAGGCTTCACTGAGCTCTCTCCATTGCATGTGGTCCGTGGCAGCATGTTTGGCCCCATGACAGGCTCATCTTGTCCAGCTCCTGTCACAGTTCTGCACCTGGTGGATTTGGGCCTCCTGGGTTTTCTTTTGCTGAGTGGTGTCCATCTTAAGGCGACTCTCAGGATCAGTCCTGCTCCATTCTCATCCTGGCCTACATGGTGGCCCAGTAGCCGTCTCAGACGGTCTCTTAGTATGACAGCTACTCCATGTGTGGGTGTTCTCAAGCCCTGAATGGAGGATGGCAGACAGCACTTGACGTCCAGAGCCACTCCATTTACTTATCTGCAGGATGTCCAGGTGATGCCTTTTCATCCCACAGTACTTGTGCTGTCTTGGAGGGCTCAGACATGGTTTGGATGTTCCATGCTCCAAGATGGATCTTTGTTTTTGGCCCAAGTAGACCCTCTTTCACGCTCCTGACTTCCTTTTGGCTTTCATCGGGAGTGATCATACTGGGGTCTATTATGGGCCTGGTGACAATAGTGTTGCTCACTGTAGTTTCTGTAACAAGATGGTATTTTACGTTTTACATGTGTTAGCCCCACACCCAACCCTCAAGTTTAAGGTGGCTGTGGAGTTGATTTGTTAGTCCTCTCCCTTCAGCCTGTTCTCTTCCAGGTATCTGATTACAGACTCGTACGACATGTAGTGTACAAGCTGCCCCGGCACATCAAGCCCACTCAACTCCTGTTACCATGTGTCTTAGAAGTTACTGCTACTGGCAGCAGGAGACAGATGTGATTTAGCTTTATTAGTCAGGAGGGCTGAGATTGTGTACACACAAGGAATTAACCAATGACATTTGTAAACAGTATAAGGTGATTAAATGTGAAATATAGGCATGTTAAAATGTGTGTTTAAGCTATAAATTATATAGTTTACAGGTACAGTTTATGTTTAGTGTTACAGGGTTGGGATTGTTCTGACAGTATGAGTGTTAACTCTTCATCATAGTGATGACCTGTGGCCTTTGTGTCTGGTGTGAACAGGTCATGTGAAGGGTCTGCTGGGATGTTTCCTGCCAGTTTCCTGACTCTGGACACATCCAAGTCCTGAATGGATTGCAGGTTAGTCTGTTCTGGCTTTATGGCTCTGTGACCCTTTCTCTTTTTAACCAAGTCTTATTTTGGCAGAGAAGAGGGAAGTAATGTTTGATTAAGAAGAAGAAGAAGATAGTCCTTTATTAGTCCCACGAGGGGAAATTCAATTTTTTCACTCTGTTGTTAACTTATACACGGTACATGCAGACCCGAACACACACATGCACAAACATGCAACAATGGAGAGATGTCAGAGTGAGGGGGCTGCTCCTGACAAGCGCCCCGAGCAGTTGGGGGTTTGGTGCCTTGCTCAGGGGCACCTCGGCAGCGCCCAAGAGGTAAACTGGCACCTCTCCAGCTAACAGTTCACACTCAGTTCTTGGTCCATGTCGGGACTTGAACCGGTGACCCTCCGGTTCCCAAGCCAACTCCCTACAGACTGAGCTACTGCCGCCCCATTATGAACGTGGAATACACGATTGAATAAACCAGATCAGTATCTGCTTGATACTGACCTAATAAGTGGATCAGGCATTGGCCATGGCTGATTACTGATCCATATCAATTGTGAATGTCATTTTAAAAGCAACTATTAGTTATATGAATTCACAGCAATTTACAGATGCAGTGTTTAGTGCCAGTGCAATCCCTGACCTCATGTTCCATAACATAAAAAATATTCCTATATTATAATATACTCATTGCTAATTTCGCTCTCTGATTCGTGCTCTGACACTGTTTCCACCCCATTACTTCCATTTTACCTGTTAATCTGACCCCTCAGCTGCTGCCTTATTGTGAGCCCACAGCATGGTGTGTTTCCACAGCTGGTCACTGGAGGGAGATAAAGTGCAAGCTTGTTTTTATGTAAAAGTTGAATGAATCCTGGTTCACCTAGTTAAATGTTTTTCTGTCAAGGCACTCAGCCCTGACCATGACTTGTATTTTTACCACTGTTACCAGTGTGCTAACATACTGATTGAAAATGTAAATATTTCCTCTTTGAATGCTAGTTTCACACCACTGTTTACCACAGTTTGTCATGTTAAATGTAAACTGATTAATATTTATACATGCACAATGCAGACAGCCTACAATATCTGTATGCAAATTGCGCTCTGCTGTAGTGCCGCTCCATCTGTCTCCTCTTGCCTGCAGCCTTTTAACTGTCATGTTATTCCTCCTCCTCCTCCTCCTCCTCCTCCTCCTCCTCTCTTTCCTCCGGCATGCAAACACTGTAACACCATGATGAACCATTGCAGCAAATTCTGCTTTACAGTATCAACTCGTAGTATCACCACACGCCTCTGTATGCACAGCGGCACTCACTTACATAAGTCACAGTAACTGTATTCTGCCGAGATTTATGCTGTAAAGATGTGCTGTACACGATCATCTCCAAGAGAAATACAGTCTTAAATTATCTATATACTGACACACATTCATAATCCCATTGGATTCTGCGGTCTGTGCTTTGACATCACTGTACCAGTAATTCACACTGCAATCAATGACTTGCTGCTGTTACATACAGACCCACTGACTCAGCCTGCTGCAGCAGCAGAACAAGGCTGCTGATACTGATTACAGAACAGTGGAAAACTAGCATCATCCCCATCATCTGTCTCCTGTCTCGGAAGAGAAGAAAGTAGTGCAGTTTTTATCTGTGGCCTGTCTTCTCAGTTTACTGCAGATGTCAGCTGAAGCTGCTCTGCTCAAGTGGAGGCTGAATTTTCCTGCGTGTTTGTAAGAAGGGTGGGAGTATGTGTGGGTGTATGTGAGAGTAGATCCTTGTCTGATCTGAGCTGTAAAAGGACACTGTCCAGGACTGAATATTTAAATAGAAGGTCTTTGTTTTTCTCCTGGTTGATAATGTGAGTTATACTTGTGATGTGCTGCTTATAGCATCCCCTGTGGTTCTGTTAAATTACATATGCAAGCACTTAAACCTAACACTGAAACTTAATCTCACTCTCTGCGTTACATGCCTCCAAGGGTAATACTGTATTTCATTTTTATGGAAACACAATGGTGCACACTAACACAATGCTAGTTTATCTACATACAACACATGCTGCACAGTTCATACTGAAAGGAAATTATGCTAGTGTACCTGTCATCCAATTACTAGATGCATGTGATACATGACCGGGTACAGGCAATATATATGCTAATATCTGCACCAGTTCTGAAGGTTACCCAACATTAATCAAGAGCACTACTGCTATAGAGTCCCAGAAGAGACAAACAGCACAGCAAGATACCTAAATAAAAGAGAAAAATGTAATGTAGCTCCAGTAATTTCTTCTAAATGATGTGGTCTGTACAGTATTTACCACTGATGTTAGACACACACATCCAATATTTGAGCATGTGTATGTGTAGAACAATCCTTGGACACTTCATATAACACATCAATAATAAGGAAACTGTGGGGCAAAATATTACTGAATGTGTGCTAACTTAGGAGAAGTGAATTAAAGGTGAAAACACAAATACTTATTGGAATTCAAAATGTTTTTTTTTTTACGATCCATTTAACTTACGATAAATTTTAAATTTAATTTTATTATTAAATTATAATTTTTAATATAAATTTGTCTGAAATTCCATACTAACATGCTATTTAGTACGCTAGAACAGTATGTGACATATTTTAGTATGTCTGAAATCAATAGTACGACACCAACAGTACAAAATTGCATATAAATATTACAGAATGCAAACACTGGACACTATGGTGGTATACAGTAAATATCCAACAATGCAATGCTGTAGTGGCGACACCGATAACCGTAACACCAAAAGTGCTTCAGTTTAACTGTAAGTATAAGATTTCACTTTCCTAGGCCTAATATAAATATTTAATTAGTTCAGACTCATGAATCGTCGTTTTGTTGAAGTTGGTACGAGTTACCATGGTTACACATCTCCAACTGGCAAGATGATGTAAATTACTGCTCAGTACCTCCAAAAGTATGTTGAATGATAGTACACATATTGGGTATGTATGTACAATTTTGTACGCCAGTATGTGTCTAGGAGTGACATGTAAAACCTCAGTGACTCGGTAAAATCACCGTAAACCTGACCCTCAGTACACTTCTCTAATTATATAAGGCATCCATGCCGGTTTATTTGTTAGCACAGACGTGTGTGAGCTGCACCTGTTTCCACATCCTCACCTCTGCAAGTCAGAATTTTCTCACTGAACTCAAACCTGGAGACGTAATCGTTTCTGTGTAAATGCTGCCAAGTTGCAACACCATTAGCAGACAGTTCTGCAGACACACAGACACCACACTACTCATCTGCATAAGACAAACAGACTCAAAATACTGAATCATAGTCATTTTAACCAAAAGCGACTGGACAAGGGAGAGGCACACAGATGCTCTCACTCCTCCACGTGTGCATCTAATGCACACAGATTAAAGTAATCTGGAGCAGAGTGTGGGGAATGAGAGACTGAGAGCAGGTTTTCATCACAATTTTAGCTATAAAGAGAGAGGAATAGATAGAAATGGAGTTGGAGATAATTGCATTTTGGAAGGATTAGGCATTTAAACACTACTAAATGAACGTACTAAATGAAGAGACAGCAAGACAGATTGACAACTTGTCTTGTGTGTCTGCTGTTTACGTGGAAATGTAGAAGAATGTGTCCAAGTATGTGCGTTTGACTTAAGAAAACATTTTTTTTGGTTAAGCATCTTTGTGTTTGCAGGCAGGCCAAGTCCTGCTGCTCAAGATGTTTGCCAATGATGATGGCAATCTGTGTGTGCAGCTCTGCCGGCACCATGTGGGATTAGTTTAGACTGAGTGGTTTTTAACTGCAGGATGTTGTGCAACCATGAGAATCTTCCAAAAGTGGGAATAACATTAATAGAAATACTCAACTGAAGCATCTTGTCTTGATCTCTTTACCTACTCAAGCAGGCACGTTTATTGCACAGCTGTATAAATCTAAGGGGAATTGTGCAACACACCTAATAAGGCTTCATCTCATTGGTAAAATCTCAGTGTATACTCTAAACATATAATTTGTTTGCCTCTTAAACTACTATTCAGTATATCCAGGCTTTCATATACACAATCAGTCAAAGTTTATTCATATAGCCCTTTACAATAACCAAAAGGTTCCTAAAGTGCTTTACAACAAAGCCATAAAATGATACATAAGAACACTGCATAAAAACAAAACATAAAAACTCTATAAGAAAGCGCTCCAGTGCTGCAGAGTGTATGCAAAATGAAAGCTATTTCATTCATTTTTATATTTAAAATCAGGTGAATTTAACTCTGTCAGCATGCTTTACTCTTATTTTACCTTTGTGTTATGCTGCCCCACAGCAGCACAGTCCTTTGTGTCCTTTTGTAAAGGTCTTTTTTCTGGCTTTTTGCATAGTCTAGTAGGATAAAGAGCTGAGGAACGTCTTTAGGGTTCCCTGTCATTTATTCCTTCTATAACCACATTAAGTACAACTTCCCCTTGTTCTTGCCTTTGCTTCTCTCTCTTTGTATTCCTTTGCCTTTCTCTCTCTTCTCTCTAGAGATCAGTAAAGCTAAAAGCAGAGGGAAGCCGTCAGTGCTGCTGCTGCTAATGCAATGCCAATCCTGAGATAAAAGCAATGCGCTAAGTGAACACTCAAATATGCATGTGAGTGAGTGCAGAGCACAAACTCTGACCCGCTAAAAGCTTTGTTGTTTTGAGTCCCTCCAGCTGAAGGCAGTTATTTAAAACATCACTTCTTAATGCTCCAGTGTTGCCCTTTTCACTTGTGTGTGTGTGCGCGCGTGCGTGCGTGTGTGTCATACTCTTATCATATCACTTTTGCAGTGCCGCCACAGAACCAGTCAATATTTGTCTAGACGGAGAGGGTGAGCTTAGCTGCTAATGGAGTGGATAATATTATAGCAAGCAGAGGAAAAGGAAGAAGGAAACATCGAGGTATTATATCACGATGATGTAACTGCTTACTATCAGAATTCGTAAAGTGGAAACTAGTCGTTATTGCTGTGACAACTCAGATGTGAATGCGATTCTGTTTTTCATGATGCAGCCCTGCTGGTTACGGCGATTGAGAAGAACAAGGTGTACTTGTTCACCTTCAGTAGGGAACAAAGCAGGTACCAGAGCTACATTCAAGGTTTTTAGAGATTCAGGATTACACACCTCATCACAACAGCTTTAATTTTGGTTAAATGCTCTGATATCAAGAGACTCTGAGTGTAGAGATTGTTTTTTCAGTCTACCCTTTGTTTTTCCATTGCTTAAAAATAAAATTTAATTTAGGTATCTTTGCAAATGTGTTTAGATACTTTGCAGCTCACTTCATCTGTAGAAATAAGTGGATTGGAGAGCACAGGCCAGCAGGATGACGAGCATATAGAGGGCTACACACGACAGTATCTGCAGTGGGAGAATGTTTTTATAAGACTAGTATGATTTCTTACACTTATGTGCATTGGGCCAGAGAATAGTATGAATTCAACTTAAGTCAAATTTCCAGTTGAATACGATCTTTTCTTTCCCCCAAAGCCACCAGATTTGCAGCAAATAACAGTTTCTTAGCAACAGCGTGTCTGTGAGTGTAAAAATATGAGCATGAATGTCAATAGTAACCTATTGTATAGTGTTTTTGTTACAAGAGAAAATGTAAATCTGCATGTGTGTGCCCTGCTGTATATTTGGACATTTTTGGAGATGTATTTGTCTGCGTGTGCACCGCTGTTACTCAACTGTAACGAAGACGATACAGTTTGCGGGAAGGCTGTGAGGTGCCAAATGGGTCAGTAGGAGGGAATGAGTACCGGGAAAGGGTGATAATGCTGAGCAGCAAGGTGATAAAGGGGGAAGAGAAACTGGAGCATCACCCCTCCCTCCTGTTTTTGCCATCTGATGTCGAGACGGTGTTGCTAGGGGCAACCATCCGAGCAAGCGAAAGAAGGAAATGAAGAGACCAGCTGGTAGGAGGAATGGCAGCAGAGCGGCTGGGAGAACAGAGCGAGCCAGACTGCATCAGCAAAGAGGAGAGAAAACCTGCATGTCTTGCTTCACTGTGCCTCGCTTGACTGAGCAGAGCTGATCAAAGCAGAGCTCCAGATGACGACGACGAAGCAAAACAGTCAAGCAGAGGACACGACAGCTTGCCAGCATCAGCAGCACAGAGGCTCGCTGCCCAATCATCAGCTGACATGCCCATGAGTCCAGCAGCCAATGAGCTGCCAGGAGGCTCCTCCCCAGCACAACCACTCAGATGCCCGGCTCAGATCTCTTATTAATGAATGGAGCTGTTCCCAGGCTGGATCACCGCACATCTCCGCACTCTCTGCTCAGCTGCTCTCCGCTCTGACACAGGAAGACGGGGGGAAAACATCAACAACGACAACAAGGACAGCGACAGCAGCAGCAGCAGCGCAGGACGTGTTAACCAGTGGCCATGAAGGGACGACAAAGAAACACAGACACCCACGATGAGGACTCAACCGAAGGCATAGCAGCAGCTATTAAAAACAAAGACCCACATCCTGATATCCACCCGCCAGACTCACCTTCTCCATCATCATCTTCTCACCGTCTGCCTCCTTTAGCCATGCCACCTTCTACATCTGCCTCTGCTCTCCTGGTGCTGGCCTCTCCAGCCACCAGGCGCTCCATTTCCATGGGAGACTTCCGGCGGGTGACAGGGGGCCTGCGAACCGGTTCTGAACCCCCGTCCACCTCTGCCACGGCCCCCTCCTCCAAGCTTGTAACCCCCAGCTCCAGCATGGAGTTCGAGGCAGCTCGACGGCGCCTCCTTGAGGTGGAGGAGCGTCAACGCGTCATCAGAGAGATGGAGCGACGGCTGGAGGAGCTCAGAGAGGTTTTCGTGCGTTCAGAGCAGGAGGTGGTGGTTCACGGGGAGGTGGTATCGCGGATATCTAGTGCAGCCCAGCAGGGGGAGCTGTACGTGGTAGAGAACAGCCAACGGCTGAAGAAAGGCCTGAAGTTCAAGAAACATCGACCCACCATCGTCTTCTCCTCCATGCTGGGACTCCGCACGTGCCTCCCCTGGCCCGTGAAGCTCAAATAGGACAATAGACTTATTTCGACCATCGCTTTAGAAATGTGCTTTTTGGAGGATAGTCCTCTATTCTTTAGCTATCACTCATTGACACGGCTGCTCTCCAGTTTCCACCTGTCTGCTGTTGTATCCTGAGGCTGGTCCTCCAGGTCTTTAGAGTGCCTACAATAATCACAAATGCTACTAAGGAGCTTTCTGTTCAGTAGAGGAAATACTCTGTCTAGCAAACAATCAAGCCAGTACCAGTGCAATGTGTGCAGGATGGTATTATATCTAAAGATTTTTTTGCTGCTTGCAGTTTGTTGTGGTGTTGGACCTGAATAGGAGAGCTTGTGTATTGACAGAATCAGATGAGTCATTTTTCAGGTGACGTGGGAGGAGAGGTTCAGACTGGCCTGTGAGGTAGCAAGAGGTTTGCTGTAATGTCTCTTGACTTATGCAGCAATGAATGAAAAGCCAATAAGGATTGCATTATTATTATATAATGTTAACCTTTTCAGAAGGGGGGTAAGAGGGAAAAAAAAATGAATGGACAGAAGAAAGCGCTGAACAAGTGAGGGGCAGTGAAAGAGGTGCTGTGATAGGGACTGCTGCACTGTTACATAAAACCAAGGATGCAGTAAAATAGGCAGAATAAATGGAAACGAGTCTGGAAAAGAGAAAATGCACAAAGTGTTGGAATGCAGATGGCTGAGACATACACAGAAAACGTGCCTTGGCTTCTCTGTGACCACTCGTCCACTACCGCAGCTCCTGTTTTTGGCAGCAAAATCGAGGAAATAGCACGCGAGCAGGAGAGGAGTTCAAGCTGGGACGGTTCCACCTGTGGCCTCTTTTTAGCCAGTCACCTAGCAACCACTCATCTCGCCATCCTAAATCCGCTTCCACAAACGTACAGAATGTATCCAGCAGAGCACTGTAACTACAACAATACTAGACAACTGTAGAGGTCTCCAGATGGATTTAGAAACATTTATTTATAATTGATTGGGACTGGCTATGTAGTTAGAAAATAGTATCGCTAAAAGCAGTAGTTAAACCTGCTCATTTATTTAATGATTAGGAGTTGCACTTAAAGTTAGGCCATGCATGAATTAGCAAGGACAGCCAACATGGGCCATCACTGCTTGCTGATTGTGTCTTGGCGTTGTGTGTGACAATGGCAAGAGTGGCAGTTTTAAGAAACACAAGTATAGGTAAGTGTGCACAATAATAGCTACATTGATATAATCAGCTTTTTTGTGGCATATAACAAAGTCAATGAATATGTCTTCATTGAGGGTTTGAATGTCAAAGATAACCAGTTTGGTTAATTTGATAGGTCAGTAATTATGTATCTTTGCCCCATATTTAGTGAATGACCTGGTTTCTACATATAGATCACGCTCATTTATGGCCTAATTCTTCTCCTCCTTCCCTTTTCTCTTCTCTTTGGATTAGCAATGACTAAGTATCTTTTGTATTCAGCTACTCCACCAATCCCTTGCTTCAGTTGTACGTGTGCGTGTGTGTAGAAAACACAGCCAATACACCAGGGATTTCTATTTTTGGCATTGGAAGGTTATGGCAGAGAGGCAGGCGTTCAGTCTCAGCGCCGCCAACATCCGCTGGGGTAAAAGCATGTATAGCGATGTGAGTGCATGTTAGTATCCATCTATGTTAGCTACTTTCTAACTGAATGAAGAGGGATTTCTGCAAGTGCAGAATCCCGATGGTGCTTTGTTTGCTCTCCTATGATAATTGATCTCACTGAAGAAAAAAGCAAAGCTGTTTATAAGAGAGGCACATGGTTTGACTGCGTAATTGGTTAGGTAAAGTGTGCTTAGATATTCCGATTTTAATGGCTCCCTAGTTGCAAAGATACACATGATTGGTACATGCTACTGCACTGTTGAGACACATTAGAAATGTCTCTTTGTCTCTGGCAAGTCAAGGGTGGCAGGAAAAGGCATTGTTGTATTTCTCTGAGACCAGGCTGCCTGTATCAGGAACCCTGAAGGCAAAGAGAGAAGGAAAAACAAGCAATGCATGTGAAATTGGATGCGACTAAATGCATGTTTAATAATGTAGGTTGATGCAAATCAAACAGAATGAAGACACAGGTTCGTTTTGGTTCTTTTCTAATTTTGACTCTAAGGGCTTAAATGATTTGTGTAAGTTTATTTGGAGCACAGTTAAAGGGGCACTCCACTGATTTTACCCATGAAAGTCAGTTTACACCTCATGGAGAGTACAACCTGTTGTAAAATATCCTCAGGAGGGATAGCTGTTAAAAAATTATATCTTTGCATTTTTTAAAACAGAATCCCTACATAGTGGGATGTAGGGCTGGGCAATAGGACGATATATATGATCAAAATAATATAAAGAAAATGTATATATTTTTCTATATCATTTATTGCATATTGCAATATAGACTAGGCCTATATTGGTTTCCTTTAATTTCACTTTAAACTTAATTTTGTACTTAAGCTCTTATAATAAGAAAATACTTCTAATTAAAAAATATTTAATTCACACAGGAGTATACAAAAAGAGGCTTTACCATGTGGTTATATCATGTAAACTATTTATTGAATTACCAGGAATCATATTATATTATGATATGCAGTTTATCGTTATTGAGATATGAAATTACTTATATTGTGATAGAAGATTTTGACCAGTTCGCCCAGCCCTAACGGCATGGAGATCTAATGAAAGATGGTATCTATCTGAAAGTATTGTGGGAAATGTAATATCAAACATTTTTGTATCCTGCATTTAGTCTCTCGCTTGGGAGTCCCCCAGCTGTATAGAAGTGCATATCTAAATTGATGGAGTACCCCTTTAAGCAAAGACAATGTTACAGGTTTAGTGTCACCATTGACGTTCTCAGCTCTCAGATTTCTGATAGCTATGATGACCTTATCATTGAATGTCGACCAACTCTATATAAGCATTCCACATGGCCAAGGGTAGTACTGCTTGCCATCTTTGTGCACATCTATACCAAACAATATTCAGCCAGAACAGTTGGCTGAATAAAAGGGTCTAGCAGGCCTTAAATATGTATTCATGGTCCTATGTATATAGCTAGAATTATAATTAAATATACAGCTGGCCTATATATTTCTTTTCATATGCCTTATGCAATGTTTGTGCATTGGCAGTGATAACTTTGTGATAATATCGATGATGAAGGTGATGGTAAACAGCCAAACTCATGACCATCATAGACCTCAACATTGTCTGGGCAGAAAAAAAAACAACTCATGCACTGTTGTGCAACGGCACCTTTTGTGTTTTTCTATGAATGAAAAAGAAAACTACATTTCCCAAAGATCTCTGGGCCCGCTTGCAGAATGAATGTAATTGTAACTGGAGTTGTTTTTCCCCCTTAACATTGAATACACAACATAATCACAACTAGCTTGTTTGAACCTGTGGTTGGCAATAAATCCTCTTGTAGCCTATTCATTTTCAGGCTCTCATTTAGAGTCACATGGCTTTTGATACAAGAGATTTTAACCCTTAAACCCAAACAAATAACCAGCTATAACTGGAGCTCTCACAATCCTGAACTGACACAAATGACCAAGCACAGGTCCAATAACAATTTTATTGAAGTTTATCCTTTGAATGTTTTAATATTTTGTGTTTGTTCATGTGATGTGGGGTGGTTTGTATTTATGTTGTGGTTGAATAAGCACAGAACTTTTTTTCCTTAACTCTTTTAGACTGGATGGTTTATTACCTTTATTCACACTCTGATATTTTTCTTGACTGAAAGCTGTACTGTATATTCTGCTTTATGAACGTTAAGTCACATTTTACTCACAGTGTGCAAATGCGATATGTGTAACAGTATCCGCAGATTTGGAGTCAGTTTGGTTTGAGACAGCTTTTAGCATAATTACAGAGCCTTAATTGCAGTCATTTCTGAAAGATATATGATTATGAGACCCTGCTCACAACAAAGAAAATTTGCTTTCTACGTTTCATTGAAAATAAGCTGAATGGAAGTTAGCTGTCCTCAAACCTTTCTGATGTACTAGCACTGCTTCTTTAAATGCTTTTGCTTTCTGCTGCACCGTGAAAGGGTGAATGTTCTGCTATGTTTAACGCTTAAATTTGAAACTTAATATTTAAATTTCTTGACACTGTAATTTACCTGAGCACAGCGCTACAATGTACAAGTACTAGTAAATATTAAATGATAGACTTCATTTTGAGTATTATCGGGTTTTGTAAGATGGGCTGACTTATTAGAATAAATGGTCAAAATGACTAAAATGTTGTTTTTTCATGTCTCAGACTGGAGAGAAAATCTTAAATAAGCTACAGTGTCTCTTTGGGATTCTGCTGGAAACTGCTAACATGAAGTGTTTCAGGTGAGATCTCTAAATATTACATGCTTTGCAGTTGCGTGAGAGGTCAAAGAAGTGTTAGGGTCACCTTGCAGCAGCCCACAGCAGTGTAGCGCCTGATCAGCAGAAAACGGCTCATTGACGTAACAAGATGCTGTGTAAAACGCAAAACTGTGAAAAAGCCACATCAGGCACAGACTGCAGAGCCTATTCTTAGCAGATTATTTGGTTAAATGGAGGTTAGATAACCCTGTGTTCAGATGGAAAAGGGCAGAATATACTGGAAATATATCCCACTTCCAAGTGCTCATTATTGCAAGCCAGGATTTGTGCTGTTACATTAAGCTGATCTTCTTGCTCACTTAATGAAAAGCATTAACCATGTAGATGGGGTTTTATACAGGCGGATTTGAATATCTAGGGTATTAGAAAGTTAGAACATCCTCTATTATATTTCATTTTTAGAGATTACAGACCCGTATGCATACGGGTATGCATTGTAAATTTCCCCACTGTGGGACTAATAAAGGAATATCCTACAAACTTGACATATTATCAGTGTGTTAAAGTATTAAAACTTGTAGCTTGTTTTCAATATGTTTGCTAAAGTTTGCATGAATGTAATCATTGTTTAGTTCCGTTTAGGGACTGTGTAGTTTATTTATGGATTCCTGCTAGATTTGATGTCTGAAAAGGACAGCCGTGAGTGCTTGATAAAGCTACACGCAGGTCCTTTACGCCCATGTATTAAACTGCCTAGTGAAATGGGACATGCAAGTTTTTGGACAAATGGAGGGAAGACAAGGAGCCTGAACCACAGTTATAATCATAATCATGAGGCGTAACGTTACTGCTCTGTGTGACAGAAGATATTACAGGTGATTTTTTTTTTTTTTAACATACTATGACTTTTTTGACATACCATACTATGCCTTTTTTTCGACATAATGCTATGGCTTCATTTTTATCGACATACTAGGACTTTTTGTAGACTAGGACACTAGGATTTTTTTTCCGCATACTATTGTTTGTTGATATACCATATTATGAGTCTTTTTCAACTATACTATGACTTTTTCAAGACGTATTTTTTTGACACACTGTCCTGTGACTTTTTTGACATGCTATTCTACTGTTCTTTTAATATTATTTGACATGATTTTTTGACATACTGACTATTTTTTTGAGATACGGTGCCTTTTTTGATATACTGTACTATGACTATTTTTCGAAATACTATGCCTTTTTTTGACATTTCATACGGTGCTTTTGTTTTGACAAAGTACTATTCTGTGACTTATTTTTTTTACGTACTGTATTATAACTTTTTTGACATACTATACTATGACTTTGTTTACATGCTATGCTATGATTTTACTTATTTTACTGTGCCTTTTTTTTCGACGTTATGCTATGACTTTTTAGATTTTTGACATACTATGACTGTTTTCCTCATACGATAATAGGACTTTTTTTCCCCACATACTATACTATGTTTATTTTTGATATACCATGATATGACTTTTATTTAAAAAAAAATATGCTATACTCTGACTTTTTGACATACTACACTGACATACTATACTATGCCTTTTTTTCAACTTCCTCTACTGTGCTTTTGTTTTGATAAAGTACTACAATACGACTTTGTTTATACATTGTATAGTCTGCCAAAAGCAAAGTATGATGTGGAGAGTTGATTAAAAAAGCCAAATTATAGTAAGTCGAAAAAAGTTATTAAAAAATGTTATAGTATAATATGCTGAAAATAGTCAATAAAAAGTCATAATACAGTTGGTCGTAAAAAAAAAACGTAAGTCAGTATAATATGTTGAATAAGTCGTAGTATAGTATGTAAAAAAAAAAAAAAAAAAAGTAAAATAACATCATAGTATAGCATGTCAAAAATATTGTGCTATAATGTGTTGAAAAAATTATTTTCATGTAAAAAAAGTCAGTGTAGTATGTTGAAAAATTTAATGGAAAAAGTCATAGTATAGTATATTGAAAAAAAATAGGAAAAAAGTCCTAGTGTAGTTTGTTGAAACATGTCATGGAAAAAGTCATAACAGTTTGTTGTAAAATTTCAGAGAAATCTAAAAAAACATCATAGTTTAGCATGTTTCAAAATTTCTTTAAAAACTGTTCCTATGTTGAAAAACTTTCATGGAAAATGAAGTCATAATATAGTATGTTGAAAAATTTCATGAAAAACAGGTCATAGTATTGAATCTTGAAAAATTTCATGTTAACAGTCAAAACAGTATGTTAAACAATATTATAATTAAAAAACGTCAAATTATATCATGTCTAAAAATTTCATGAAAAAGTCATAGTGTAGTACGTTGAAAAATTTCATGAAAAAAAGTCATAGTATAGTCTTCATCTTCAACCGTTTATCCGGGGTCAGGTCGCGGGGGCAACAGCTCCAGCAGGGGACCCCAAACTTCCCTTTCCCGGGCCACATTAACCATCTCTAACTGGGGGATCCCGAGGCGTTCCCAGGCCAGTGTGGAGATATGATCTCTCCATCTAGTCCTGGGTCGTCCTCAGGGTCTCCTCCCAGCTGGTCGTGCCTGGAACACCTCCCTAGGGAGGCACCCAGGCGGCATCCTTACCAGATGCCCGAACCACCTCAACTGGCTCCTTTCAACGCAAAGGAGCAGTGGCTCTACTCCGAGTCCCTCACGGATGACTGAGCTTCTCACCTTATTTCTAAGGGAGATGCCAGCCACCCTCCTGAGAAAACCCATTTTGGCTGCTTGTACTCGCGATCTAGTTCTTTCAGTCATGACCCAGCCCTCATGACCATAGGTGAGAGTAGGCACGAAGATTGACTGGTAGATAGAGAGCTTTGCCTTCCGGCTCAACTCTCTCTTCGTCACAACGGTGCGGTACAGCGACTGCAATGCTGCCCCCGCTGCTCCGATTCTCCAGCCAATCTCACGTTCAATTGTTCCCTCACTCGTGAACAAGACCCCGAGGTACTTGAACTCCTTCATTTGGGGTAAAGACTCATTCCCTACCTGGAGTAGACAATCCATCGGTTTCCTGCTGAGAACCATGGCCTCCGATTTTGAGGTGCTGATCCTCATCCCAGCTGCTTGACACTCTACTGCGAACCGATCCAGTGAGCGCTGGAGGTCACAGACTGATGATGCCAGCATATCCACATCATCTGCAAAAAGCAGCAATGAGATCCTCAGCACACCAATCTGCAAACCCTCCTCCCCCCGACTACGCCTCGATATCCTGTCCATGAATATCACGAACAGGATTGGAGACAAGGCGCAACCCTGGCAAAGGCCAACGCCCACTGGAAACGAGTCTGACTTACTGCCGAGACCCCGGACGCAGCTCTCGCTTTGGGAGTACAGGGATTGGATGGCCCTGAGAAGTGACCCCCCTCACCCCATACTCCCGCAGCACCTCCCACAGTATACCCCGGGGGACCCGATCGTACGCCTTCTCCAAGTCTACAAAACACATGTAGACTGGATGGGCATACTCCCAGGCCACCTCAAGGATTAGCTCTTTACTCAAGGAGAGTAAAGAGCTGGTCCGTTGTTCCACGGCCAGGACGAAATCTGCATTGTTCCTCTTCAATCCGAGGTTCGACTATCGGTCGGACCCTCCTATCCAGCACCCTAGAGTAGACTTTACCAGGGAGGCTGAGTAGTGTGATACCCCTGTAATTGGCACACAATCTCTGGTCCCCCTTTTTGAACAGGGGAACCACCACCCCGGTCTGCCACTCTTAAGGCACTGTCCCCGACTTCCACGCAATGTTGAAGAGGCGTGTCATCCATGACAGCCCCTCCACACCCAGAGCCTTCAGCATTTCTGGGCGAATCTTGTCAATCCCCGGGGCCTTGCCACTGTGGAGCTGTTTAACTACCTCAGTGACTTCTCCAAGGGAAATTGACTACGATCCCCCATCAGCTTCCAGCTCTGCCTCTACAAGAGAGGGCGTATCAGTCGGGTTCAGGAGTTCCTCAAAGTGCTCCTTCCACCGCCCGGTTACCTCCTCAGTTGAGGTCAACAGTGTCCCATCCTTACTGTACACAGCTTGGATGGTTCCCCGTTTCCCCCTCCAGAGGTGCCGGACAGTTTTCCAGAAGCACCTTGGTGCCGACCGAAAGTCCTTCTCCATCGCTGCTCCAAACTCCTCCCACACCCGCTGCTTTGCCTCCTTTACGCCAGCGGCTGCTGCCCCACAGGCCCGTCGGTACCTTGCAACTGCCTCCGCACCCGACCCCAGCGGTTCCTCCTGCGGGTGGTGGGCCCACAGGATGGAGAGGAGGGGGTCTCCATGTCGCCCTTTCGGGTTGAGCCCAGCCGGGGTCCGTGGCAAGCCCGGCCACCAGGCGCTCGCTCACAAGCCCTCCATCTGGGCCTGGCTCCAGACGGGGGCCCCGGACCTCCTCCGGGCCGGGTCACTCCTTCTCTGCCTCGGTTATTCATGGGGTCTTTGAACCATTCTTTGTCTGGCCCCTCACCTGAGACCAATTTGCCATGGGAGACCCTACCAGGAGCACTAGGCTCCAGACAACACAGCCCTCAGGGTCATAGGGACACACAAACCTCTCCACCACGTTAAGGTGATGGTTCCCGGAGAGGTCATAGTATAGCATGTCGAAAAATTTTGTGAAAAAAAGGTCATAGTATTGACTCTTGAAAAATTTCATGTTAACAGTGATATTATAGTATGTTAAACAGTATTATGATTTAAAAAGTGAAATTATATTATGTCAAAAAATTTCATGACAAAGTATGTCGAAAAATTTCATGAAAAACAGGTAATAGTATTGAATCTTGAAAAAGTTCATGTTAAGTCATAAAATCATACGTTGAACAATATCATGATAAAAAAAATTTCATATTACAATACGTTGAAAAAATTTAATGAAAAAAAGTCAGTATAGTATGTCGAAAAAATTCATGAAAAAAATCGAAGTAGTAGTAGTAACTAAAAACAGGTCGTAGTATTGAATCTTGAAAAATTTTATGTTAACAGTCATAAAATAGTATGTTAAACAATATTATGATAAAAAAGTCAAATTGTATTATATTGAAAAAATTTCATTAAAAAGTCATAGTATAGTATGTCGAAAAATTTCATGAAAAACAGGTCATAGTATTAAATCTTGAAAAATTTCATGTTAACGGTCAAAAAATAGTATGTTAAACAATACTATGATAAAAAATAAGTCATATTATAGTATGTTGAAAAAATTTCATGAAAAAAAGTCAGTATAGTATGTCAATAAATTTCATGAAAAACAGGTCATAGTATTGAATCTTTAGAAATTTCATGTTAACAACCAAATTATAGTTTGTAAAAAGGTATGATAAAAAACAGTCATACTATAGTACGTTGAAAAATTTCATGAAAAAGCATAGTATAGTATGTTGAAAATTTAGAAAAAGGCAGTGTATTGAATCTTAAAAATTTAATGTTAACAGCAAAAAGAACAAATTATGATAAAAAAGTCAAATTATATTATGCTGAAAACATTTCATTAAAAAGTCATAGTATAGTATGTCGAAATATTTTACGAAAAACAGGTTACAGTATTGAATCTTGAAACATTTCATGTTAACAGTCATAAAATAGTATATTAAACAATATTATGAAAAAAAAAAGTCAAATTATATTATGTTGAAAAAATTTCATGAAAAAAGTCATAGTATAGTATGATGAAAAATTTCATGAAAAAAGTCATAGTATAGTACAGGGGCGTCAAACTCAATTTCATCCCGGGCCACATCAGCATTATGGCTGCCCTCAAAGGGCTGGTTGTAATTATAAGACTACAGAAAAAATATATAAAAATATATCTACTCTTGATCATTTTACAAAACTGCCTCTGCATTTGATTATTATTAGTTTTAGTAATAATTTATTTAGTAACTAGCTCTGAAGACAAAAAGTGAGTAAAACAATTCCCTAAATATGTGTAGAACTACAAATGAACTTTCTTGTCAGTCTTGTCAGTTCTGTTTTTTTTTTTTTTGTTTGTTTTTTTTAAATACCACAATTCAACCCTCCTCCTTTATCCAGGCTTGGGACCAGCAAAAGTGACCCAAAGGGGACACTCTGGCGGAGTGACTTCTTTTTTTTCCTATATTTTTAAATTCGGGATTTGATTCCCAAAATTTTACATTTACATCAGCCAGCGGCGGCTCTGTGCATGCGTGATTCATTCAGTCTGGATGCGGAGGGGTGAACAGAGACTGCAGCTAGGAGGGACTGCTGACGAGGACTGTGTCGCTTGTGACTGCTTTAGGACTGGGGAGGGGTCCCGTTGAGAAGAGCAAAAACGATACCTGCTTTCATGAGAGTCTCCAAAAGTCTCCAGTAACACCAGCAAAACTCGTTAGATTTGTCACTAAAATGTTGGAAAATTTTTTGTAAAATTTTCCAACATTTCACAAAATGACTTCTGCTCACCATAGAATCATTCTGCATGCTATAATACGACCGTTTTCGTGTTTTTTTTTTCAACTTAAAAAAAATTTGACATGTTCATCGAAAAAGTTCGACATACTATACTATGGCGTTTTTGTTTTTTTTTTTTTTTTTTATAAAATTTTCCAACATTTCACGAAATGACTTTTGCTCACCATAGAATCATTCTACATGCTATAATACGACCGTTTTTATGTTTTTTTTCAACTTCAAAAAAATTTGACGTGTTCATCGAAAACTTTCGACATACTATACTATGGCGTTTTATTGAAAAATTTTCCAACATTTCACGAAATGACTTTTGCTCACCATAGAATCATTCTACATGCTATAATACGACTGTTTTCATGTTTTTTTTAACCTTCAAAAAAATTTGACATTTTCATCGAAAAATTTCGACATACAATACCATGGCGTTTTTTTTCTTTTTATAAAATTTTTCCAACATTTCACGAAATGACTTTTGCTCACCATAGAATCATTCTACATGTTATAATACGACCGTTTTCATGGTTTTTTTCAACTTCAAAAAAATTTGACATGTTCATCGAAAAATTTCGACATCCTATACTATGGCGTTTTTTTTTTTTATGAAATTTTCCAACATTTCACGAAATGACTTTTGCTCACCATAGAATCATTCTATATGCTGTAATACCACCGATTTCATGGTTTTTTTCAACATCAAAAAAATTTGACGTGTTCATCGAAAAATTTTGACATACTATACTATGGCGTTTTTTTTTTTTTTTTTTATAAAATTTTCCAACATTGCACGAAATGACTTTTGCTCACCATAGAATCATTCTACATGCTATAATACGACCGTTTTCATGGTTTTTTTTCAACTTCAAAAAAATTTGACGTGTTCATCGAAAAATTTCGACATACTATACTATGGCGTTTTTTTTTTTTTATAACATTTTCCAACATTTCACGAAATGACTTTTGCTCACCATAGAATCATTCTACATGCTATAATATGACCATTTTCATGTTTTCTTTTTCGACTTCAAAAAAATTTGACGTGTTCATCGAAAAATTTCGACATACTATACTATGGCGTTTTTGTTTTTTTTTTTTTTTATGAAATTTTCCAACATTTCACGAAATGACTTTTGCTCTCCATAGAATCATTCTACATGCTATAATACGACCGTTTTCATGGTTTTTTTTCAACATCAAAAAAATTTGACATTTTCATCGAAAAATTTCGACATACTATACTATGGCGTTTTTTTTTTTGTAAAATTTTCCAATATTTCACGAAATGACTTTTGCTCACCATAGAATCATTCTATATGCTGTAATACCACCGATTTCATGTTTTTTTTTCAACATCAAAAACATTTGACATTTTCATAGAAAAATTTCGACATACTATACTATGGCGTTTTTTTTTCTTTTTATAAAATTTTTCCAACATTTCACGAAATGACTTGCTCACCATAGAATCATTCTACATGCTATAATACGACCGTTTTCATGGTTTTTTTCAACATCAAAAAAATTTGACGTTTTCATCGAAAAATTTCGACATACTATACTATGGCGTTTTTTTTTTTTGTAAAATTTTCCAACATTTCACGAAATGACTTGCTCACCATTGAATCATTCTACATGCTATAATACGACCGTTTTCATGGTTTTTTTCAACATCAAAAAAATTTGACATTTTCATCGAAAGATTTCGACATACTATACCATGGCGTTTTTTTTCTTTTTATAAAATTTTTCCAACATTTCACGAAATGACTTTTGCTCACCATAGAATCATTCTACATGTTATAATACGACCGTTTTCATGGTTTTTCTCAACATCAAAAAAATTTGATATTTTCATCGAAAAATTTCGACATACTATACTATGGCGTTTTTTTTGCAAAATTTTCCAACATTTCACGAAATGACTTTTGCTCACCATAGAATCATTCTACATGCTATAATACGACCGTTTTCATGGTTTTTTTCAACTTCAAAAAAATTTGACGTGTTCATCGAAAAATTTCGACATACTATACTATGGCGTTTTTTTTGTAAAATTTTCCAACATTTCACGAAATGACTTTTGCTCACCATAGAATCATTCTACATGCTGTAATACAACCGATTTCATGTTTTTTTCCAACATCAAAAAAATTTGACGTTTTCATCAAAAAATTTCGACATCCTATACTATGGCGTTTTTTGTTTTTTTTTATAAAATTTTCCAACATTTCACGAAATGACTTTTGCTCACCATAGAATCATTCTACATGCTGTAATACGACTTTTTTCATGTTTTTTTTCACCTTCAAAAAAATTTGACGTTTTCATCGAAAAATTTCGACATACTATACTATGGCGTTTTTTTTTTTTTTTTTGTAAAATTTTCCAACATTTCACGAAATGACTTTTGCTCACCATAGAATCATTCTACATGCTATAATACGACCGTTTTCATGTTTTTTTTTCACCTTCAAAAAAATTTGACGTTTTCATCGAAAAATTTCGACATACTATACTATGGCGTTTTTTTTGTAAAATTTTCCAACATTTCACGAAATGACTTTTGCTCACCATAGAATCATTCTACATGCTATAATACGACCGTTTTCATGTTTTTTTTCAACTTCAAAAAAATTTGATGTGTTCATCGAAAAATTTCGACATACTACACTATGGCGTTTTTTTTTTTTTTTTTTTTATAAAATTTTCCAACATTTCACGAAATGACTTTTGCCCACCATAGAATCATTCTACATGCTATAATACGACCGTTTTCATGGTTTTTCTCAACATCAAAAAAATTTGACATTTTCATTGAAAAATTTCGACATACTATACTATGGCGTTTTTTTTTCTTTTTATAAAATTTTTCCAACATTTCACGAAATGACTTTGCTCACCATAGAATCATTCTACATGCTATAATACGACCGTTTTCATGGTTTTTTTCAACTTCAAAAAAATTTGACGTGTTCATCGAAAAATTTCGACATACTATACTATGGCGTTTTTTTTCTTTTTATAAAATTTTTCCAACATTTCACGAAATGACTTTTGCTCACCATAGAATCATTCTACATGGTGTAATACGACTGTTTTCATGTTTTTTTTCACCTTCAAAAAAATTTGACGTGTTCATCAAAAAATTTCGACATACTATACTATGGCGTTTTTTTTTTTTTTTTTGTAACATTTTCCAACATTTCACGAAATGACTTTTGCTCACCATAGAATCATTCTACATGCTATAATACGACCGTTTTCTTGTTTTTTTCACCATCCAAAAAAATTTGACGTTTTCATCGAAAAATTTCGACATACTATACTATGGCGTTTTTTTTTTTTTTTTTAAAATTTTCCAACATTTCACGAAATGACTTTTGCTCACCATAGAATCATTCTACATGCTATAATACGACCGTTTTCATGTTTTTTTTCAACATCAAAAAAATTTGACATTTTCATCGAAAAATTTCGACATACTATACTATGGCGGTTTTTTTTTGTAAAATTTTCCAACATTTCACGAAATGACTTTTGCTCACCATAGAATCATTCTACATGCTATAATACGACCGTTTTCATGTTTTTTTTTCAACTTCAAAAAAATTTGACGTGTTCATCGAAAAATTTCGACATACTATACTATGGCGGTTTTTTTTTTTGTAAAATTTTCCAACATTTCACGAAATGACTTTTGCTCACCATAGAATCATTCTACATGCTATAATATGACCGTTTTCATGTTTTTTTTTCAACTTCAAAAAAATTTGACGTGTTCATCGAAAAATTTCGACATACTATACTATGGCGTTTTTGTTTTTTTTTTTATAAAATTTTCCAACATTTCACGAAATGACTTTTGCCCACCATAGAATCATTCTACATGCTATAATACGACCGTTTTCATGGTTTTTCTCAACATCAAAAAAATTTGACATTTTCATAGAAAAATTTCGACATACTATACTATGGCGTTTTTTTTTTTTTTTCTATAAAATTTTTCCAACATTTCACGAAATGACTTGCTCACCATTGAATCATTCTACATGCTATAATACGACTGTTTTCATGGTTTTTTTAAACATCAAAAAAATTTGACGTTTTCATCGAAAAATTTCGACATGCTATACTATGGCGTTTTTTTTTTTTTGCAAAATTTTCCAACATTTCACGAAATGACTTTTGCTCACCATAGAATCATTCTACATGCTATAATACGACCGTTTTCATGTTTTTTTTCACCTTCCAAAAAAATTTGACGTTTTCATCGAAAAATTTCGACATGCTATACTATGGCGTTTTTTTTTTTTTATAAAATTTTCCAACATTTCACGAAATGACTTTTGCTCACCATAGAATCATTCTACATGCTATAATACGACCGTTTTCATGTTTTTTTTCACCTTCCAAAAAATTTGACGTTTTCATCGACAAAATTTCGACATACTATACTATGGCGTTTTTGTTTTTTTTTTATAAAATTTTCCAACATTTCTCGAAATGACTTTTGCCCACCATAGAATCATTCTACATGCTGTAATACCACCGTTTTCATGTTTTTTTTCAACATCAAAAAAATTTGACGTTTTCATCGAAAAATTTCGACATACTATACTATGGCGGTTTTTTTTTTTTGTAAAATTTTCCAACATTTCACGAAATGACTTTTGCTCACCATAGAATCATTCTACATGCTGTAATACGACTGTTTTCATGGTTTTTCTCAACATCAAAAAAATTTGACATTTTCATAGAAAAATTTCGACATACTATACTATGGCGTTTTTTTATTTTTTATAAAATTTTTCCAACATTTCACGAAATGACTTTTGCTCACCATAGAATCATTCTACATGCTATAATACGACCGTTTTCATGTTTTTTTCACCTTCCAAAAAATTTGACGTTTTCATCGAAAAATTTCGACATACTATACTATGGCGTTTTTTTTTTTTTTTAAAATTTTCCAATATTTCACGAAATGACTTTTGCTCACCATAGAATCATTCTACATGCTATAATACGACCGTTTTCATGGTTTTTCTCAACATCAAAAAAATTTGACATTTTCATAGAAAAATTTCGACATACTATACTATGGCGTTTTTTTTCTTTTTATAAAATTTTTCCAACATTTCACGAAATGACTTGCTCACCATTGAATCATTCTACATGCTATAATACGACCGTTTTCATGTTTTTTTTCACCTTCCAAAAAATTTGACGTTTTCATCGAAAAATTTTGACATACTATACTATGGCGTTTTTTTTTTTTTTTTATAAAATTTTCCAACATTTCACGAAATGACTTTTGCTCACCATAGAATCATTCTACATGCTATAATACGACCGTTTTCATGGTTTTTCTCAACATCAAAAAAATTTGACATTTTCATAGAAAAATTTCGACATACTATACTATGGCGTTTTTTTTTTTTTTTTAAAATTTTCCAACATTTCACGAAATGACTTTTGCCCACCATAGAATCATTCTACATGCTATAATACGACCGTTTTCATGGTTTTTCTCAACTTCAAAAAAATTTGAC
The DNA here is from genome assembly GCA_947000775.1 of Pterois miles. Classification (NCBI taxonomy): domain Eukaryota; kingdom Metazoa; phylum Chordata; class Actinopteri; order Perciformes; family Scorpaenidae; genus Pterois; species Pterois miles. The sequence goes on along the minus strand of CAMQGK010000522.1, from coordinate 1,723,386 downwards.
GTTTTCATTGAAAAATTTCGACATACTATACTATGGCGTTTTTTTTTTTTTTTGTAAAATTTTCCAACATTTCACGAAATGACTTTTGCCCACCATGGAATCATTCTACATGCTATAATACGACTGTTTTCATGTTTTTTTTTCAACTTCAAAAAAATTTGATGTTTTCATCGAAAAATTTCGACATACTATACTATGGCGTTTTTTTTTTTTTTTTGTAAAATTTTCCAACATTTCACGAAATGACTTTTGCCCACCATAGAATCATTCTACATGCTATAATACGACCGTTTTCATGGTTTTTCTCAACATCAAAAAAATTTGACATTTTCATAGAAAAATTTCGACATACTATACTATGGCGTTTTTTTTTTTGCAAAATTTTCCAACATTTCACGAAATGACTTTTGCTCACCATAGAATCATTCTACATGCTATAATACGACCGTTTTCATGGTTTTTTTCAACATCAAAAAAATTTGACATTTTCATCGAAAAATTTCGACATACTATACTATGGCGTTTTTTTTTCTTTAAAATTTTCCAACATTTCACGAAATGACTTTTGCTCACCATAGAATCATTCTACATGCTATAATACGACCGTTTTCATGTTTTTTTTCACCTTCCAAAAAAATTTGACGTTTTCATCGAAAAATTTCGACATACTATACTATGGCGTTTTTTGTTTTTTTTTTTTTAAAATTTTCCAACATTTCACGAAATGACTTTTGCTCACCATAGAATCATTCTACATGCTGTAATACCACCGATTTTATGTTTTTTTTCAACATCAAAAAAATTTGACGTTTTCATCGAAAAATTTCGACATACTATACTATGGCGGGTTTTTTTTTTTGTAAAATTTTCCAACATTTCACGAAATGACTTTTGCTCACCATAGAATCATTCTACATGCTATAATACGACCGTTTTCATGTTTTTTTTCTTTTTCGACTTCAAAAAAATTTGACGTTTTCATCGAAAAATTTCGACATACTATACTATGGCGTTTTTGTTTTTTTTTTTATAAAATTTTCCAACATTTCACGAAATGACTTTTGCCCACCATAGAATCATTCTACATGCTATAATACGACCGTTTTCATGGTTTTTCTCAACATCAAAAAAATTTGACATTTTCATAGAAAAATTTCGACATACTATACTATGGCGTTTTTTTTCTTTTCATAAAATTTTTCCAACATTTCACGAAATGACTTGCTCACCATTGAATCATTCTACATGCTATAATACGACCGTTTTCATGTTTTTTTTCAATACCAAAAAAATTTGACGTTTTCATCGAAAAATTTCGACATACTATACTATGGCGGTTTTTTTTTTTTTGTAAAATTTTCCAACATTTCACGAAATGACTTTTGCCCACCATAGAATCATTCTACATGCTATAATACGACCGTTTTCATGGTTTTTCTCAACATCAAAAAAATTTGACATTTTCATCGAAATATTTCGACATACTATACTATGGCGTTTTTTTTTTTGTAAAATTTTCCAACATTTCACGAAATGACTTTTGCTCACCATAGAATCATTCTACATGCTGTAATACCACCGATTTCATGTTTTTTTTCAACATCAAAAAAATTTGACGTTTTCATCAAAACATTTCGACATACTATACTATGGCGTTTTTTTATTTTTTTATAAAATTTTTCCAACATTTCACGAAATGACTTTTGCTCACCATAGAATCATTCTACATGCTATAATACGACTGTTTTCATGTTTTTTTTCACCTTCCAAAAAATTTGACGTTTTCATCGAAAAATTTCGACATACTATACTATGGCGTTTTTTTTTTTTTTGTAAAATTTTCCAATATTTAACGAAAGGACTTTTGCTCACCATAGAATCATTCTACATGCTATAATACAACCGTTTTCATGGTTTTTTTCAACATCAAAAAAATTTGACATTTTCATCAAAAAATTTCGACATACTATACTATGGCGTTTTTTGTTTTTTTTTTTGTAAAATTTTCCAACATTTCACGAAATGACTTTTGCTCACCATAGAATCATTCTACATGCTGTAATACCACCGTTTTTATGTTTTTTTTCAACATCAAAAAAATTTGAGGTTTTCATCGAAAAATTTCGACATACTATACTATGGCGGTTTTTTTTTTTTTGTAAAATTTTCCAACATTTCACGAAATGACTTTTGCTCACCATAGAATCATTCTACATGCTATAATATGACCGTTTTCATTTTTTTCTTTTTCGACTACAAAAAAAATTGACGTGTTCATCGAAAAATTTCGACATACTATACTATGGCGTTTTTGGGTTTTTTTTTACAAAATTTTCCAACATTTCAGGAAATGACTTTTGCCCACCATAGAATCATTCTACATGCTATAATACGACCGTTTTCATGTTTCTTCTCAACATCAAAAAAATTTGACATTTTCATAGAAAAATTTCGACATACTATACTATGGCGTTTTTTTTCTTTTTATAAAATTTTTCCAACATTTCACGAAATGACTTGCTCACCATTGAATCATTCTACATGCTATAATACGACCGTTTTCATGGTTTTTGTCAACACCAAAAAAATTTGACATTTTCATAGAAAAATTTCGACATACTATACTATGGCGTTTTTTTTGCAAAATTTTCCAACATTTCACGAAATGAATTTTGCTCACCATAGAATCATTCTACATGCTATAATACGACCGTTTTCATGGTTTTTATCAACATCAAAAAAATTTGACATTTTCATAGAAAAATTTCGACATACTATACTATGGCGTTTTTTTTCTTTTTATAAAATATTTCCAACATTTCACGAAATGACTTGCTCACCATTGAATCATTCTACATGCTATAATACGACCGTTTTCATGGTTTTTTTCAATACCAAAAAAATTTGACGTTTTCATCAAAAAATTTCGACATACTATACTATGGCGGTTTTTTTTTTTTTTTGTAAAATTTTCTAACATTTCACGAAATGACTTTTGCTCACCATAGAATCATTCTACATGCTATAATATGACCGTTTTCATGTTTTCTTTTTCGACTTCAAAAAAATTTGACGTGTTCATCGAAAAATTTCGACATACTATACTATGGCGTTTTTGTTTTTTTTTTTTATAAAATTTTCCAACATTTCACGAAATGACTTTTGCCCACCATAGAATCATTCTACATGCTATAATATGACCGTTTTCATGGTTTTTCTCAACATCAAAAAAATTTGACATTTTCATAGAAAAATTTCGACATACTATACTATGGCGTTTTTTTTCTTTTTATAAAATTTTTCCAACATTTCACGAAATGACTTGCTCACCATTGAATCATTCTACATGCTATAATACGACTGTTTTCATGTTTTTTTTCAACACCAAAAAAATTTGACGTTTTCATCGAAAAATTTCGACATACTATACTATGGCGTTTTTTTTTTTTTTTATAAAATTTTCCAACATTTCTCGAAATGACTTTTGCCCACCATAGAATCATTCTACATGCTGTAAAACCACCGATTTCATGTTTTTTTTCAACATCAAAAAAATTTGACGTTTTCATCAAAACATTTCAACATACTATACTATGGCGTTTTTTTTTTTTTTTAAAATTTTCCAATATTTCACGAAATGACTTTTGCTCACCATAGAATCATTCTACATGCTATAATACAACCGTTTTCATGTTTTTTTTCAACATCAAAAAAATTTGACATTTTCATCAAAAAATTTCGACATACTATACTATGGCGTTTTTTTTTGTAAAATTTTCCAACATTTCACGAAATGACTTTTGCTCACCATTGAATCATTCTACACGCTGTAATACCACCGTTTTCATGGTTTTTCTCAACATCAAAAAAATTTGACATTTTCATAGAAAAATTTCGACATACTATACTATGGCGTTTTTTTTCTTTTTATAAAATTTTTCCAACATTTCACGAAATGACTTGCTCACCATTGAATCATTCTACATGCTATAATACGACCGTTTTCATGTTTTTTTTCACCTTCCAAAAAATTTGACGTTTTCATCGAAAAATTTCGACATACTATCCTATGGCGTTTTTGGTTTTTTTTTATAAAATTTTCCAACATTTCACGAAATGACTTTTGCCCACCATAGAATCATTCTACATGCTATAATACGACCGTTTTCATGGTTTTTCTCAACATCAAAAAAATTTGACATTTTCATAGAAAAATTTCGACATACTATACTATGGCGTTTTTTTATTTTTTTATAGAATTTTTCCAACATTTCACGAAATCACTTTTGCTCACCATAGAATCATTCTACATGCTATAATACGACTGTTTTCATGTTTTTTTTCACCTTCCAAAAAATTTGACGTTTTCATCGAAAAATTTCGACATACTATACTATGGCGTTTTTTTTTTTTTTTTAAAATTTTCCAATATTTCACGAAATGACTTTTGCTCACCATAGAATCATTCTACATGCTATAATACAACCGTTTTCATGGTTTTTTTCAACATCAAAAAAATTTGACATTTTCATCAAAAAATTTCGACATACTATACTATGACGTTTTTTTTGTAAAATTTTCCAACATTTCACGAAATGACTTTTGTTCACCATAGAATCATTCTACACGCTGTAATACCACCGATTTCATGTTTTTTTTCAACATCAAAAAAATTTGACGTTTTCATCAAAAAATTTCGACATACTATACTATGGCGTTTTTTTTTTTTGTAAAATTTTCCAACATTTCACGAAATGACTTTTGCCCACCATAGAATCATTCTACATGCTATAATACGACCGTTTTCATGTTTTTTTTCACCTTCAAAAAAATTTGACGTGTTCATCAAAAAATATCGACATACTATACTATGGCGTTTTTTTTTTTTTGTAAAATTTTCCAACATTTCACGAAATGACTTTTGCTCACCATAGAATTATTCTACACGCTGTAATACCACCGATTTCATGGTTTTTTTCAACATCAAAAAAATTTGACGTTTTCATCAAAAAATTTCGACATACTATACTATGGCGTTTTTTTTTTGTAAAATTTTCCAACATTTCACGAAATGACTTTTGCTCACCATAGAATCATTCTACATGCTATAATACGACCGTTTTCATGTTTTTTTTCAACTTCAAAAAAATTTTATGTGTTCATCGAAAAATTTCGACATACTACACTATGGCGTTTTTTTTTTTTTTTTTATAAAATTTTCCAACATTTCACGAAATGACTTTTGCCCACCATAGAATCATTCTACATGCTATAATACGACCGTTTTCATGATTTTTCTCAACATCAAAAAAATTTGACATTTTCATAGAAAAATTTCGACATACTATACTGTGGCGTTTTTTTTTCTTTTTATAAAATTTTTCCAACATTTCACGAAATGACTTGCTCACCATAGAATCATTCTACATGCTATAATACGACCGTTTTCATGGTTTTTTTCAACACCAAAAAAATTTGACGTTTTCATCGAAAAATTTCGACATACTATACTATGGCGTTTTTTTTTTTTTTTTTGTAAAATTTTCCAACATTTCACGAAATGACTTTTGCTCACCATAGAATCATTCTACATGTTATAATACAACCGTTTTCATGGTTTTTCTCAACATCAAAAAAATTTGACATTTTCATCGAAAAATTTCGACATACTATACTATGGCGTTTTTTTTGCAAAATTTTCCAACATTTCACGAAATGACTTTTGCTCACCATAGAATCATTCTACATGCTATAATACGACCGTTTTCATGTTTTTTTTCAACTTCAAAAAAATTTGACGTGTTCATCGAAAAATTTCGACATACTATACTATGGCGTTTTTTTTTTTTTTTAAAATTTTCCAACATTTCACGAAATGACTTTTGCTCACCATAGAATCATTCTACATGCTATAATACGACCGTTTTCATGGTTTTTCTCAACATCAAAAAAATTTGACATTTTCATAGAAAAATTTCGACATACTATACTATGGCGTTTTTTTTTCTTTTTATACAATTTTTTTTCACCTTCAAAAAAATTTGACGTTTTCATCGAAAAATTTCGACATACTATACTATGGCGTTTTTTTTGTAAAATTTTCCAACATTTCACGAAATGACTTTTGCTCACCATAGAATCATTCTACATGCTATAATACGACCGTTTTCATGTTTTTTTTTCAACTTCAAAAAAATTTTATGTGTTCATCGAAAAATTTCGACATACTACACTCTGGCGTTTTTTTTTTTTTCATAAAATTTTCCAACATTTCACGAAATAACTTTTGCTCACCATAGAATCATTCTACATGCTATAATATGACCATTTTCATGTTTTCTTTTTCGACTTCAAAAAAATTTGACGTGTTCATCGAAAAATTTCGACATACTATGGCGTTTTTTTTTTTTTTTTATAAAATTTTCCAACATTTCACGAAATGACTTTTGCCCACCATAGAATCATTCTACATGTTATAATACGACCGTTTTCATGGTTTTTCTCAACATCAAAAAAATTTGACGTTTTCATCGAAAAATTTCGACATACTATACTATGGCGTTTTTTTTTTTTTTTGTAAAATTTTCCAATATTTAACGAAATGACTTTTGCTCACCATAGAATCATTCTACATGCTATAATACGACCGTTTTCATGTTTTTTTTCAACTTCAAAAAAATTTTATGTGTTCATCGAAAAATTTCGACATACTACACTATGGCGTTTTTTTTTTTTTTTTATAAAATTTTCCAACATTTCACGAAATGACTTTTGCCCACCATAGAATCATTCTACATGCTATAATACGACCGTTTTCATGATTTTTCTCAACATCAAAAAAATTTGACATTTTCATAGAAAAATTTCGACATACTATACTATGGCGTTTTTTTTTCTTTTTATAAAATTTTTCCAACATTTCACGAAATGACTTGCTCACCATAGAATCATTCTACATGCTATAATACGACCGTTTTCATGGTTTTTTTCAACACCAAAAAAATTTGACGTTTTCATCGAAAAATTTCGACATACTATACTATGGCGTTTTTTTTTTTTGTAAAATTTTCCAACATTTCACGAAATGACTTGCTCACCATTGAATCATTCTACATGCTATAATACGACCGTTTTCATGGTTTTTTTCAACATCAAAAAAATTTGACATTTTAATCGAAAACTTTCGACATACTATACCATGGCGTTTTTTTTTTTTTCATAAAATTTCTCCAACATTTCACGAAATGACTTTTGCTCACCATAGAATCATTCTACATGTTATAATACAACCGTTTTCATGGTTTTTCTCAACATCAAAAAAATTTGACATTTTCATCGAAAAATTTCGACATACTATACTATGGCGTTTTTTTTGCAAAATTTTCCAACATTTCACGAAATGACTTTTGCTCACCATAGAATCATTCTACATGCTATAATACGACCGTTTTCATGTTTTTTTTCAACTTCAAAAAAATTTGACGTGTTCATCGAAAAATTTCGACATACTATACTATGGCGTTTTTTTTGTAAAATTTTCCAACATTTCACGAAATGACTTTTGCTCACCATAGAATCATTCTACATGCTATAATACGACCGTTTTCATGGTTTTTCTCAACATCAAAAAAATTTGACATTTTCATAGAAAAATTTCGACATACTATACTATGGCGTTTTTTTTTCTTTTTATACAATTTTTTTTCACCTTCAAAAAAAATTTGACGTTTTCATCGAAAAATTTCGACATACTATACTATGGCGTTTTTTTTTTTGTAAAATTTTCCAACATTTAACGAAATGACTTTTGCTCACCATAGAATCATTCTACATGCTATAATACGACCGTTTTCATGTTTTTTTTCAACTTCAAAAAAATTTGACGTGTTCATCGAAAAATTTCGACATACTATGGCGTTTTTTTTTTTTTTTTTTTATAAAATTTTCCAACATTTCACGAAATGACTTTTGCCCACCATAGAATCATTCTACATGCTATAATACGACCGTTTTCATGGTTTTTCTCAACATCAAAAAAATTTGACATTTTCATTGAAAAATTTCGACATACTATACTATGGCGTTTTTTTTTTTTTTTATAAAATTTTTCCAACATTTCACGAAATGACTTGCTCACCATAGATTCATTCTACATGCTATAATACGACCGTTTTCATGGTTTTTTTCAACTTCAAAAAAATTTGACGTGTTCATCGAAAAATTTCGACATACTATACTATGGCGTTTTATTTCTTTTTATAAAATTTTTCCAACATTTCACGAAATGACTTTTGCTCACCATAGAATCATTCTACATTGTGTAATACGACTGTTTTCATGTTTTTTTTCACCTTCAAAAAAATTTGACGTGTTCATCAAAAAATTTCGACATACTATACTATGGCGTTTTTTTTTTTTTTTTTTTTTTGTAACATTTTCCAACATTTCACGAAATGACTTTTGCTCACCATAGAATCATTCTACATGCTATAATACGACCGTTTTCTTGTTTTTTTCACCTTCCAAAAAAATTTGACGTTTTCATCGAAAAATTTCGACATACTATACTATGGCGTTTTTTTTTTTTTTTGTAAAATTTTCCAACATTTAACGAAATGACTTTTGCTCACCATAGAATCATTCTACATGCTATAATACGACCGTTTTCATGTTTTTTTTCAACATCAAAAAAATTTGACATTTTCATCAAAAAATTTCGACATACTATACTATGGCGGTTTTTTTTTGTAAAATTTTCCAACATTTCACGAAATGACTTTTGCTCACCATAGAATCATTCTACATGCTATAATACGACCGTTTTCATGTTTTTTTTTCAACTTCAAAAAAATTTGATGTGTTCATCGAAAAATTTCGACATACTATACTATGGCGGTTTTTTTTTTTTGTAAAATTTTCTAACATTTCACGAAATGACTTTTGCTCACCATAGAATCATTCTACATGCTATAATATGACCATTTTCATGTTTTCTTTTTCGACTTCAAAAAAATTTGACGTGTTCATCGAAAAATTTCGACATACTATACTATGGCGTTTTTGTTTTTTTTTTTTATAAAATTTTCCAACATTTCACGAAATGACTTTTGCCCACCATAGAATCATTCTACATGCTATAATATGACCGTTTTCATGGTTTTTCTCAACATCAAAAAAATTTGACATTTTCATAGAAAAATTTCGACATACTATACTATGGCGTTTTTTTTTCTTTTTATAAAATTTTTCCAACATTTCACGAAATGACTTGCTCACCATTGAATCATTCTACATGCTATAATACGACTGTTTTCATGGTTTTTTTCAACACCAAAAAAATTTGACGTTTTCATCGAAAAATTTCGACATGCTATACTATGGCGTTTTTTTTTTTTTTTAAAATTTTCCAACATTTCACGAAATGACTTTTGCTCACCATAGAATCATTCTACATGCTATAATACGACCGTTTTCATGTTTTTTTTCACCTTCCAAAAAATTTGACGTTTTCATCGACAAAATTTCGACATACTATACTATGGCGTTTTTGTTTTTTTTTTATAAAATTTTCCAACATTTCTCGAAATGACTTTTGCCCACCATAGAATCATTCTACATGCTGTAATACCACCGATTTCATGTTTTTTTTCAACATCAAAAAAATTTGACGTTTTCATCAAAACATTTCGACATACTATACTGTGGCGGTTTTTTTTTTTTGTAAAATTTTCCAACATTTCACGAAATGACTTTTGCTCACCATAGAATCATTCTACATGCTGTAATAAGACTGTTTTCATGGTTTTTCTCAACATCAAAAAAATTTGACATTTTCATAGAAAAATTTCGACATACTATACTATGGCGTTTTTTTATTTTTTTATAAAATTTTTCCAACATTTCACGAAATGACTTTTGCTCACATTAGAATCATTCCACATGCTATAATACGACTGTTTTCATGTTTTTTTTCACCTTCCAAAAAATTTGACGTTTTCATCGAAAAATTTCGACATACTATACTATGGCGTTTTTTTTTTGTAAAATTTTCCAACATTTCACGAAATGACTTTTGCTCACCATAGAATTATTCTACACGCTGTAATACCACCGATTTCATGGTTTTTTTCAACATCAAAAAATTTGACGTTTTCATCAAAAAATTTCGACATACTATACTATGGCGTTTTTTTTTTTTTTTGTAAAATTTTCCAACATTTAACGAAATGACTTTTGCTCACCATAGAATCATTCTACATGCTATAATACGACTGTTTTCATGGTTTTTTTCAACTTCAAAAAAATTTGATGTTTTCATCGAAAAATTTCGACATACTATACTATGGCGTTTTTTTTTTTTTTGTAAAATTTTCCAACATTTAACGAAATGACTTTTGCCCACCATAGAATCATTCTACATGCTATAATACGACCGTTTTCATGGTTTTTCTCAACATCAAAAAAATTTGACATTTTCATCGAAAAATTTCGACATACTATACTATGGCGTTTTTTTTTCTTTTTATACAATTTTTTTTCACCTTCAAAAAAATTTGACGTTTTCATCGAAAAATTTCGACATACTATACTATGGCGTTTTTTTTTTTTTGTAAAATTTTCCAACATTTAACGAAATGACTTTTGCTCACCATAGAATCATTCTACATGCTATAATACGACCGTTTTCATGTTTTTTTTTCAACTTCTAAAAAATTTGATGTGTTCATCGAAAAATTTCGACATACTATACTATGGCGGTTTTTTTTTTTTTTTTTTTGTAAAATTTTCTAACATTTCACGAAATGACTTTTGCTCACCATAGAATCATTCTACATGCTATAATATGACCATTTTCATGTTTTCTTTTTCGACTTCAAAAAAATTTGACGTGTTCATCGAAAAATTTCGACATACTATACTATGGCGTTTTTGTTTTTTTTTTATAAAATTTTCCAACATTTCACGAAATGACTTTTGCCCACCATAGAATCATTCTACATGCTATAATATGACCGTTTTCATGGTTTTTCTCAACATCAAAAAAATTTGACATTTTCATAGAAAAATTTCGACATACTATACTATGGCGTTTTTTTTCTTTTTATAAAATTTTTCCAACATTTCACGAAATGACTTGCTCACCATTGAATCATTCTACATGCTAGAATACGACTGTTTTCATGGTTTTTTTAAACACAAAAAAAATTTGACGTTTTCATCGAAAAATTTCGACATGCTATACTATGGCGTTTTTTTTTTTTTGCAAAATTTTCCAACATTTCACGAAATGACTTTTGCTCACCATAGAATCATTCTACATGCTATAATACGACCGTTTTCATGTTTTTTTTCACCTTCCAAAAAATTTGACGTTTTCATCGAAAAATTTCGACATACTATACTATGGCGTTTTTTTTTTTTTTTATAAAATTTTTCCAACATTTCACGAAATGACTTGCTCACCATTGAATCATTCTACATGCTATAATACGACTGTTTTCATGGTTTTTTTCAACACCAAAAAAATTTGACGTTTTCATCGACAAAATTTCGACATACTATACTATGGCGTTTTTTTTTTTTTTTATAAAATTTTCCAACATTTCTCGAAATGACTTTTGCCCACCATAGAATCATTCTACATGCTGTAATACCACCGATTTCATGTTTTTTTTCAACATCAAAAAAATTTGACGTTTTCATCAAAACATTTCGACATACTATACTGTGGCGGTTTTTTTTTTTTGTAAAATTTTCCAACATTTCACGAAATGACTTTTGCTCACCATAGAATCATTCTACATGCTGTAATACGACTGTTTTCATGGTTTTTCTCAACATCAAAAAAATTTGACATTTTCATAGAAAAATTTCGACATACTATACTATGGCGTTTTTTTTTTTTTGCAAAATTTTCCAACATTTCACGAAATGACTTTTGCTCACCATAGAATCATTCTACATGCTATAATACGACCGTTTTCATGTTTTTTTTCAACTTCAAAAAAATTTGACGTGTTCATCGAAAAATTTCGACATACTATACTATGGCGTTTTTTTTGTAAAATTTTCCAACATTTCACGAAATGACTTTTGCTCACCATAGAATCATTCTACATGCTATAATACGACCGTTTTCATGGTTTTTCTCAACATCAAAAAAATTTGACATTTTCATAGAAAAATTTCGACATACTATACTATGGCGTTTTTTTTTCTTTTTATACAATTTTTTTTCACCTTCAAAAAAATTTGACGTTTTCATCGAAAAATTTCGACATACTATACTATGGCGTTTTTTTTTTTTGTAAAATTTTCCAACATTTAACGAAATGACTTTTGCTCACCATAGAATCATTCTACATGCTATAATACGACCGTTTTCATGTTTTTTTTCAACTTCAAAAAAATTTTATGTGTTCATCGAAAAATTTCGACATACTACACTCTGGCGTTTTTTTTTTTTTCATAAAATTTTCCAACATTTCACGAAATAACTTTTGCTCACCATAGAATCATTCTACATGCTATAATATGACCATTTTCATGTTTTCTTTTTCGACTTCAAAAAAATTTGACGTGTTCATCGAAAAATTTCGACATACTATGGCGTTTTTTTTTTTTTTTTTTATAAAATTTTCCAACATTTCACGAAATGACTTTTGCCCACCATAGAATCATTCTACATGCTATAATACGACCGTTTTCATGGTTTTTCTCAACATCAAAAAAATTTGACATTTTCATTGAAAAATTTCGACATACTATACTATGGCGTTTTTTTTTTTTTTTATAAAATTTTTCCAACATTTCACGAAATGACTTGCTCACCATAGAATCATTCTACATGCTATAATACGACCGTTTTCATGGTTTTTTTCAACTTCAAAAAAATTTGACGTGTTCATCGAAAAATTTCGACATACTATACTATGGCGTTTTATTTCTTTTTATAAAATTTTTCCAACATTTCACGAAATGACTTTTGCTCACCATAGAATCATTCTACATTGTGTAATACGACTGTTTTCATGTTTTTTTTTCACCTTCAAAAAAATTTGACGTGTTCATCAAAAAATTTCGACATACTATACTATGGCGTTTTTTTTTTTTTTTTTTTTTTTTGTAACATTTTCCAACATTTCACGAAATGACTTTTGCTCACCATAGAATCATTCTACATGCTATAATACGACCGTTTTCTTGTTTTTTTTCACCTTCCAAAAAAATTTGACGTTTTCATCGAAAAATTTCGACATACTATACTATGGCGTTTTTTTTTTTTTTTGTAAAATTTTCCAACATTTAACGAAATGACTTTTGCTCACCATAGAATCATTCTACATGCTATAATACGACCGTTTTCATGTTTTTTTTCAACATCAAAAAAATTTGACATTTTCATCAAAAAATTTCGACATACTATACTATGGCGGTTTTTTTTTGTAAAATTTTCCAACATTTCACGAAATGACTTTTGCTCACCATAGAATCATTCTACATGCTATAATACGACCGTTTTCATGTTTTTTTTTCAACTTCAAAAAAATTTGATGTGTTCATCGAAAAATTTCGACATACTATACTATGGCGGTTTTTTTTTTTTGTAAAATTTTCTAACATTTCACGAAATGACTTTTGCTCACCATAGAATCATTCTACATGCTATAATATGACCATTTTCATGTTTTCTTTTTCGACTTCAAAAAAATTTGACGTGTTCATCGAAAAATTTCGACATACTATACTATGGCGTTTTTGTTTTTTTTTTTTATAAAATTTTCCAACATTTCACGAAATGACTTTTGCCCACCATAGAATCATTCTACATGCTATAATATGACCGTTTTCATGGTTTTTCTCAACATCAAAAAAATTTGACATTTTCATAGAAAAATTTCGACATACTATACTATGGCGTTTTTTTTCTTTTTATAAAATTTTTCCAACATTTCACGAAATGACTTGCTCACCATTGAATCATTCTACATGCTATAATACGACTGTTTTCATGGTTTTTTTAAACACAAAAAAAATTTGACGTTTTCATCGAAAAATTTCGACATGCTATACTATGGCGTTTTTTTTTTTTTGCAAAATTTTCCAACATTTCACGAAATGACTTTTGCTCACCATAGAATCATTCTACATGCTATAATACGACCGTTTTCATGTTTTTTTTTCACCTTCCAAAAAATTTGACGTTTTCATCGAAAAATTTCGACATACTATACTATGGCGTTTTTTTTTTTTTTATAAAATTTTTCCAACATTTCACGAAATGACTTGCTCACCATTGAATCATTCTACATGCTATAATACGACTGTTTTCATGGTTTTTTTCAACACCAAAAAAATTTGACGTTTTCATCGAAAAATTTCGACATGCTATACTATGGCGTTTTTTTTTTTTTGCAAAATTTTCCAACATTTCACGAAATGACTTTTGCTCACCATAGAATCATTCTACATGCTATAATACGACCGTTTTCATGTTTTTTTTCACCTTCCAAAAAATTTGACGTTTTCATCGACAAAATTTCGACATACTATACTATGGCGTTTTTGTTTTTTTTTTATAAAATTTTCCAACATTTCTCGAAATGACTTTTGCCCACCATAGAATCATTCTACATGCTGTAATACCACCGATTTCATGTTTTTTTTCAACATCAAAAAAATTTGACGTTTTCATCAAAACATTTCGACATACTATACTGTGGCGGTTTTTTTTTTTTTGTAAAATTTTCCAACATTTCACGAAATGACTTTTGCTCACCATAGAATCATTCTACATGCTGTAATAAGACTGTTTTCATGGTTTTTCTCAACATCAAAAAAATTTGACATTTTCATAGAAAAATTTCGACATACTATACTATGGCGTTTTTTTATTTTTTATAAAATTTTTCCAACATTTCACGAAATGACTTTTGCTCACATTAGAATCATTCCACATGCTATAATACGACTGTTTTCATGTTTTTTTTCACCTTCCAAAAAATTTGACGTTTTCATCGAAAAATTTCGACATACTATACTATGGCGTTTTTTTTTTTTTTTTTGTAAAATTTTCCAATATTTAACGAAATGACTTTTGCTCACCATAGAATCATTCTACATGCTATAATACGACCGTTTTCATGGTTTATCTCAACATGAAAAAAATTTGACATTTTCATAGAAAAATTTCGACATACTATACTATGGCGTTTTTTTTTTTTTTATAAAATTTTTCCAACATTTCACGAAATGACTTGCTCACCATTGAATCATTCTACATGCTATAATACGACCGTTTTCATGTTTTTTTTCACCTTCCAAAAAATTTGACGTTTTCATCGAAAAATTTTGACATACTATACTATGGCGTTTTTGTTTTTTTTTTTATAAAATTTTCCAACATTTCACGAAATGACTTTTGCCCACCATAGAATCATTCTACATGCTATAATACGACCGTTTTCATGGTTTTTCTCAACATCAAAAAAATTTGACATTTTCATAGAAAAATTTCGACATACTATACTATGGCGTTTTTTTTTTTTTTGTAAAATTTTCCAACATTTCACGAAATGACTTTTGCCCACCATAGAATCATTCTACATGCTATAATACGACCGTTTTCATGGTTTTTCTCAACTTCAAAAAAATTTGACATTTTCATAGAAAAATTTCGACATACTATACTATGGCGTTTTTTTATTTTTTATAGAATTTTTCCAACATTTCACGAAATGACTTTTGCTCACCATAGAATCATTCTACATGCTATAATACAACCGTTTTCATGGTTTTTTTCAACATCAAAAAAATTTGACATTTTCATCAAAAAATTTCGACATACTATACTATGGCGTTTTTTTTGTAAAATTTTCCAACATTTCACGAAATGACTTTTGCTCACCATAGAATTATTCTACACGCTGTAATACCACCGATTTCATGTTTTTTTTCAACATCAAAAAAATTTGACGATTTCATCAAAAAATTTCGACATACTATACTATGGCGTTTTTGTTTTTTTTTCAAAATTTTCCAACATTTCACGAAATGACTTTTGCCCACCATAGAATCATTCTACATGCTATAATACGACCGTTTTCATGTTTTTTTTCACCTTCAAAAAAATTTGACGTGTTCATCAAAAAATATCGACATACTATACTATGGCGTTTTTTTTGTAAAATTTTCCAACATTTCACGAAATGACTTTTGCTCACCATAGAATCATTCTACATGCTATAATACGACTGTTTTCATGGTTTTTTTCAACTTCAAAAAAATTTGATGTTTTCATCGAAAAATTTCGACATACTATACTATGGCGTTTTTTTTTTTTTTTTTGTAAAATTTTCCAACATTTAACGAAATGAATTTTGCCCACCATAGAATCATTCTACATGCTATAATACGACCGTTTTCATGGTTTTTCTCAACATCAAAAAAATTTGACATTTTCATCGAAAAATTTCGACAAACTATACTATGGCGTTTTTTTTGCAAAATTTTCCAACATTTCACGAAATGACTTTTGCTCACCATAGAATCATTCTACATGCTATAGTACGACCGTTTTCATGTTTTTTTTCACCTTCAAAAAAATTTGACGTTTTCATGGAAAAATTTCGACATACTATGCTATGGCGTTTTTTTTTTTTTTTTTGTAAAATTTTCCAACATTTCACGAAATGACTTTTGCTCACCATAGAATCATTCTACATGCTATAATACGACTGTTTTCATGTTTTTTTTCAACTTCAAAAAAATTTGATGTTTTCATCGAAAAATTTCGACATACTATACTATGGCGTTTTTTTTTTTTTTTGTAAAATTTTCCAACATTTAACGAAATGACTTTTGCCCACCATAGAATCATTCTACATGCTATAATACGACTGTTTTCATGTTTTTTTTCAACTTCAAAAAAATTTGATGTTTTCATCGAAAAATTTCGACATACTATATTATGGCGTTTTTTTTTTTTTTGTAAAATTTTCCAACATTTAACGAAATGACTTTTGCCCACCATAGAATCATTCTACATGCTATAATACGACCATTTTCATGTTTTTTTTTCACCTTCAAAAAAATTTGACGTGTTCATAGAAAAATTTCGACATACTATACTGTGGCTTTTTTTTGCAAAATTTTCCAACATTTAACGAAATGACTTTTGCTCACCATAGAATTATTCTACACGCTGTAATACCACCGATTTCATGGTTTTTTTCAACATCAAAAAAATTTGACGTTTTCATCAAAAAATTTCGACATACTATACTATGGCGTTTTTTTTTTTTTTGTAAAATTTTCCAACATTTAACGAAATGACTTTTGCTCACCATAGAATCATTCTACATGCTATAATACGACTGTTTTCATGGTTTTTTTCAACTTCAAAAAAATTTGATGTTTTCATCGAAAAATTTCGACATACTATACTATGGCGTTTTTTTTTTTTTTTTGTAAAATTTTCCAACATTTAACGAAATGACTTTTGCCCACCATAGAATCATTCTACATGCTATAATACGACCGTTTTCATGGTTTTTCTCAACATCAAAAAAATTTGACATTTTCATCGAAAAATTTCGACATACTATACTATGGCGTTTTTTTTTCTTTTTATACAATTTTTTTTCACCTTCAAAAAAAATTTGACGTTTTCATCGAAAAATTTCGACATACTATACTATGGCGTTTTTTTTTTTTGTAAAATTTTCCAACATTTAACGAAATGACTTTTGCTCACCATAGAATCATTCTACATGCTATAATACGACCGTTTTCATGTTTTTTTTTCAACTTCAAAAAAATTTGATGTGTTCATCGAAAAATTTCGACATACTATACTATGGCGGTTTTTTTTTTTTGTAAAATTTTCTAACATTTCACGAAATGACTTTTGCTCACCATAGAATCATTCTACATGCTATAATATGACCATTTTCATGTTTTCTTTTTCGACTTCAAAAAAATTTGACGTGTTCATCGAAAAATTTCGACATACTATACTATGGCGTTTTTGTTTTTTTTTAATAAAATTTTCCAACATTTCACGAAATGACTTTTGCCCACCATAGAATCATTCTACATGCTATAATATGACCGTTTTCATGGTTTTTCTCAACATCAAAAAAATTTGACATTTTCATAGAAAAATTTCGACATACTATACTATGGCGTTTTTTTTCTTTTTATAAAATTTTTCCAACATTTCACGAAATGACTTGCTCACCATTGAATCATTCTACATGCTAGAATACGACTGTTTTCATGGTTTTTTTAAACACAAAAAAAATTTGACGTTTTCATCGAAAAATTTCGACATGCTATACTATGGCGTTTTTTTTTTTTTTGCAAAATTTTCCAACATTTCACGAAATGACTTTTGCTCACCATAGAATCATTCTACATGCTATAATACGACCGTTTTCATGTTTTTTTTCACCTTCCAAAAAATTTGACGTTTTCATCGAAAAATTTCGACATACTATACTATGGCGTTTTTTTTTCTTTTTATAAAATTTTTCCAACATTTCACGAAATGACTTGCTCACCATTGAATCATTCTACATGCTATAATACGACTGTTTTCATGGTTTTTTTCAACACCAAAAAAATTTGACGTTTTCATCGACAAAATTTCGACATACTATACTATGGCGTTTTTGTTTTTTTTTTTATAAAATTTTCCAACATTTCTCGAAATGACTTTTGCCCACCATAGAATCATTCTACATGCTGTAATACCACCGATTTCATGTTTTTTTTCAACATCAAAAAAATTTGACGTTTTCATCAAAACATTTCGACATACTATACTGTGGCGGTTTTTTTTTTTTTTTTTTGTAAAATTTTCCAACATTTCACGAAATGACTTTTGCTCACCATAGAATCATTCTACATGCTGTAATACGACTGTTTTCATGGTTTTTCTCAACATCAAAAAAATTTGACATTTTCATAGAAAAATTTCGACATACTATACTATGGCGTTTTTTTATTTTTTATAAAATTTTTCCAACATTTCACGAAATGACTTTTGCTCACCATAGAATCATTCTACATGCTATAATACGACTGTTTTCATGTTTTTTTTCACCTTCCAAAAAATTTGACGTTTTCATCGAAAAATTTCGACATACTATACTATGGCGTTTTTTTTTTTTTTGTAAAATTTTCCAATATTTAACGAAATGACTTTTGCTCACCATAGAATCATTCTACATGCTATAATACGACCGTTTTCATGGTTTATCTCAACATGAAAAAAATTTGACATTTTCATAGAAAAATTTCGACATACTATACTATGGCGTTTTTTTTTCTTTTTATAAAATTTTTCCAACATTTCACGAAATGACTTGCTCACCATAGAATCATTCTACATGCTATAATACGACTGTTTTCATGGTTTTTTTCAACTTCAAAAAAATTTGATGTTTTCATCGAAAAATTTCGACATACTATACTATGGCGTTTTTTTTTTTTTTGTAAAATTTTCCAACATTTAACGAAATGACTTTTGCCCACCATAGAATCATTCTACATGCTATAATACGACCGTTTTCATGGTTTTTCTCAACATCAAAAAAATTTGACATTTTCATCGAAAAATTTCGACATACTATACTATGGCGTTTTTTTTTCTTTTTATACAATTTTTTTTCACCTTCAAAAAAATTTGACGTTTTCATCGAAAAATTTCGACATACTATACTATGGCGTTTTTTTTTTTTT
Source organism: Pterois miles (assembly GCA_947000775.1). Taxonomy (NCBI): domain Eukaryota; kingdom Metazoa; phylum Chordata; class Actinopteri; order Perciformes; family Scorpaenidae; genus Pterois; species Pterois miles. The sequence goes on along the minus strand of CAMQGK010000522.1, from coordinate 1,703,640 downwards.
GTAAAATTTTCCAACATTTAACGAAATGACTTTTGCTCACCATAGAATCATTCTACATGCTATAATACGACCGTTTTCATGTTTTTTTTTCAACTTCAAAAAAATTTGATGTGTTCATCGAAAAATTTCGACATACTATACTATGGCGGTTTTTTTTTTTTGTAAAATTTTCTAACATTTCACGAAATGACTTTTGCTCACCATAGAATCATTCTACATGCTATAATATGACCATTTTCATGTTTTCTTTTTCGACTTCAAAAAAATTTGACGTGTTCATCGAAAAATTTCGACATACTATACTATGGCGTTTTTGTTTTTTTTTTTATAAAATTTTCCAACATTTCACGAAATGACTTTTGCCCACCATAGAATCATTCTACATGCTATAATATGACCGTTTTCATGGTTTTTCTCAACATCAAAAAAATTTGACATTTTCATAGAAAAATTTCGACATACTATACTATGGCGTTTTTTTTTCTTTTTATAAAATTTTTCCAACATTTCACGAAATGACTTGCTCACCATTGAATCATTCTACATGCTAGAATACGACTGTTTTCATGGTTTTTTTAAACACAAAAAAAATTTGACGTTTTCATCGAAAAATTTCGACATGCTATACTATGGCGTTTTTTTTTTTTTGCAAAATTTTCCAACATTTCACGAAATGACTTTTGCTCACCATAGAATCATTCTACATGCTATAATACGACCGTTTTCATGTTTTTTTTCACCTTCCAAAAAATTTGACGTTTTCATCGAAAAATTTCGACATACTATACTATGGCGTTTTTTTTTTTTCTTTTATAAAATTTTTCCAACATTTCACGAAATGACTTGCTCACCATTGAATCATTCTACATGCTATAATACGACTGTTTTCATGGTTTTTTTCAACACCAAAAAAATTTGACGTTTTCATCGACAAAATTTCGACATACTATACTATGGCGTTTTTGTTTTTTTTTTTTTAAAATTTTCCAACATTTCTCGAAATGACTTTTGCCCACCATAGAATCATTCTACATGCTGTAATACCACCGATTTCATGTTTTTTTTTCAACATCAAAAAAATTTGACGTTTTCATCAAAACATTTCGACATACTATACTGTGGCGGTTTTTTTTTTTTTTGTAAAATTTTCCAACATTTCACGAAATGACTTTTGCTCACCATAGAATCATTCTACATGCTGTAATACGACTGTTTTCATGGTTTTTCTCAACATCAAAAAAATTTGACATTTTCATAGAAAAATTTCGACATACTATACTATGGCGTTTTTTTATTTTTTTTATAAAATTTTTCCAACATTTCACGAAATGACTTTTGCTCACCATAGAATCATTCTACATGCTATAATACGACTGTTTTCATGTTTTTTTTCACCTTCCAAAAAATTTGACGTTTTCATCGAAAAATTTCGACATACTATACTATGGCGTTTTTTTTTTTTTTTGTAAAATTTTCCAATATTTAACGAAATGACTTTTGCTCACCATAGAATCATTCTACATGCTATAATACGACCGTTTTCATGGTTTATCTCAACATGAAAAAAATTTGACATTTTCATAGAAAAATTTCGACATACTATACTATGGCGTTTTTTTTTCTTTTTATAAAATTTTTCCAACATTTCACGAAATGACTTGCTCACCATTGAATCATTCTACATGCTATAATACGACCGTTTTCATGTTTTTTTTCACCTTCCAAAAAATGTGACGTTTTCATCGAAAAATTTTGACATACTATACTATGGCGTTTTTGTTTTTTTTTTTTATAAAATTTTCCAACATTTCACGAAATGACTTTTGCCCACCATAGAATCATTCTACATGCTATAATACGACCGTTTTCATGGTTTTTCTCAACATCAAAAAAATTTGACATTTTCATAGAAAAATTTCGACATACTATACTATGGCGTTTTTTTTTTTTTTTTAAAATTTTCCAACATTTCACGAAATGACTTTTGCCCACCATAGAATCATTCTACATGCTATAATACGACCGTTTTCATGGTTTTTCTCAACTTCAAAAAAATTTGACATTTTCATAGAAAAATTTCGACATACTATACTATGGCGTTTTTTTTTTTTTTTTTATAGAATTTTTCCAACATTTCACGAAATGACTTTTGCTCACCATAGAATCATTCTACATGCTATAATACAACCGTTTTCATGGTTTTTTTCAACATCAAAAAAATTTGACATTTTCATCAAAAAATTTCGACATACTATACTATGGCGTTTTTTTTGTAAAATTTTCCAACATTTCACGAAATGACTTTTGCTCACCATAGAATTATTCTACACGCTGTAATACCACCGATTTCATGTTTTTTTTCAACATCAAAAAAATTTGACGTTTTCATCAAAAAATTTCGACATACTATACTATGGCGTTTTTTTTTTTTTTTTTGTAAAATTTTCCAACATTTCACGAAATGACTTTTGCCCACCATAGAATCATTCTACATGCTATAATACGACCGTTTTCATGGTTTTTCTCAACATCAAAAAAATTTGACATTTTCATCGAAAAATTTCGACATACTATACTATGGCGTTTTTTTTGCAAAATTTTCCAACATTTCACGAAATGACTTTTGCTCACCATAGAATCATTCTACATGCTATAGTACGACCGTTTTCATGTTTTTTTTCACCTTCAAAAAAATTTGACGTTTTCATGGAAAAATTTCGACATACTATGCTATGGCGTTTTTTTTTTTTTTTTTTGTAAAATTTTCCAACATTTCACGAAATGACTTTTGCTCACCATAGAATCATTCTACATGCTATAATATGACTGTTTTCATGTTTTTTTTCAACTTCAAAAAAATTTGATGTTTTCATCGAAAAATTTCGACATACTATACTATGGCGTTTTTTTTTTTTGTAAAATTTTCCAACATTTAACGAAATGACTTTTGCCCACCATAGAATCATTCTACATGCTATAATACGACTGTTTTCATGTTTTTTTTTCAACTTCAAAAAAATTTGATGTTTTCATCGAAAAATTTCGACATACTATATTATGGCGTTTTTTTTTTTTTTTAAAATTTTCCAACATTTAACGAAATGACTTTTGCCCACCATAGAATCATTCTACACGCTGTAATACCACCGATTTCATGGTTTTTTTCAACATCAAAAAAATTTGACGTTTTCATAGAAAAATTTCGACATACTATACTATGGCGTTTTTTTATTTTTTATAGAATTTTTCCAACATTTCACGAAATGACTTTTGCTCACCATAGAATCATTCTACATGCTATAATACGACTGTTTTCATGTTTTTTTTCACCTTCCAAAAAATTTGACGTTTTCATCGAAAAATTTCGACATACTATACTATGGCGTTTTTTTTTTTTTTGTAAAATTTTCCAATATTTAACGAAATGACTTTTGCTCACCATAGAATCATTCTACATGCTATAATACAACCGTTTTCATGGTTTTTTTCAACATCAAAAAAATTTGACATTTTCATCAAAAAATTTCGACACACTATACTATGGCGTTTTTTTTGTAAAATTTTCCAACATTTCACGAAATGACTTTTGCTCACCATAGAATTATTCTACACGCTGTAATACCACCGATTTCATGTTTTTTTTTCAACATCAAAAAAATTTGACGTTTTCATCAAAAAATTTCGACATACTATACTATGGCGTTTTTTTTTTTGTAAAATTTTCCAACATTTCACGAAATGACTTTTGCCCACCATAGAATCATTCTACATGCTATAATACGACCATTTTCATGTTTTTTTTTCACCTTCAAAAAAATTTGACGTGTTCATCAAAAAATATCGACATACTATACTATGGCGTTTTTTTTGTAAAATTTTCCAACATTTCACGAAATGACTTTTGCTCACCATAGAATTATTCTACACGCTGTAATACCACCGATTTCATGGTTTTTTTCAACATCAAAAAAATTTGACGTTTTCATCAAAAAATTTCGACATACTATACTATGGCGTTTTTTTTTTTTTTGTAAAATTTTCCAACATTTAACGAAATGACTTTTGCTCACCATAGAATCATTCTACATGCTATAATACGACTGTTTTCATGGTTTTTTTCAACTTCAAAAAAATTTGATGTTTTCATCGAAAAATTTCGACATACTATACTATGGCGTTTTTTTTTTTTTGTAAAATTTTCCAACATTTAACGAAATGACTTTTGCCCACCATAGAATCATTCTACATGCTATAATACGACCGTTTTCATGGTTTTTCTCAACATCAAAAAAATTTGACATTTTCATCGAAAAATTTCGACATACTATACTATGGCGTTTTTTTTGCAAAATTTTCCAACATTTCACGAAATGACTTTTGCCCACCATAGAATCATTCTACATGCTATAGTACGACCGTTTTCATGTTTTTTTTCACCTTCAAAAAAATTTGAGGTTTTCATGGAAAAATTTCGACATACTATGTTATGGCGTTTTTTTTTTTTTTTTTGTAAAATTTTCCAACATTTCACGAAATGACTTTTGCTCACCATAGAATCATTCTACATGCTATAATACGACTGTTTTCATGTTTTTTTTCAACTTCAAAAAAATTTGATGTTATCATCGAAAAATTTCGACATACTATACTATGGCGTTTTTTTTTTTTTTTGTAAAATTTTCCAACATTTAACGAAATGACTTTTGCCCACCATGAAATCATTCTACATGCTATAATACGACTGTTTTCATGTTTTTTTTCAACTTCAAAAAAATTTGAGGTTTTCATCGAAAAATTTCGACATACTATACTATGGCGGTTTTTTTTTTTTTTTTGTAAAATTTTCCAACATTTCACGAAATGACTTTTGCTCACCATAGAATCATTCTACATGCTATAATATGACCATTTTCATTTTTTTTCTTTTTCGACTACAAAAAAAATTGACGTGTTCATCGAAAAATTTCGACATACTATACTATTGCGTTTTTGGGTTTTTTTTACAAAATTTTCCAACATTTCAGGAAATGACTTTTGCCCACCATAGAATCATTCTACATGCTATAATACGACCGTTTTCATGTTTCTTCTCAACATCAAAAAAATTTGACATTTTCATAGAAAAATTTCGACATACTATACTATGGCGTTTTTTTTTCTTTTTATAAAATATTTCCAACATTTCACGAAATGACTTGCTCACCATTGAATCATTCTACATGCTATAATACGACCGTTTTCATGGTTTTTTTCAATACCAAAAAAATTTGACGTTTTCATCAAAAAATTTCGACATACTATACTATGGCGGGTTTTTTTTTTTGTAAAATTTTCTAACATTTCACGAAATGACTTTTGCTCACCATAGAATCATTCTACATGCTATAATATGACCATTTTCATGTTTTCTTTTTCGACTTCAAAAAAATTTGACGTGTTCATCGAAAAATTTCGACATACTATACTATGGCGTTTTTGTTTTTTTTTTTATAAAATTTTCCAACATTTCACGAAATGACTTTTGCACACCATAGAATCATTCTACATGCTATAATATGACCGTTTTCATGGTTTTTCTCAACATCAAAAAAATTTGACATTTTCATAGAAAAATTTCGACATACTATACTATGGCGTTTTTTTTTCTTTTTATAAAATTTTTCCAACATTTCACGAAATGACTTGCTCACCATTGAATCATTCTACATGCTATAATACGACTGTTTTCATGTTTTTTTTCAACACCAAAAAAATTTGACGTTTTCATCAAAACATTTCAACATACTATACTATGGCGGTTTTTTTTTTTGTAAAATTTTCCAACATTTCACGAAATGACTTTTGTTCACCATAGAATCATTCTACATGCTGTAATACGACTGTTTTCATGGTTTTTATTAACATCAAAAAATTTTGACATTTTCATAGAAAAATTTCGACATACTATACTATGGCGTTTTTTTATTTTTTATAAAATTTTTCCAACATTTCACGAAATGACTTTTGCTCACCATAGAATCATTCTACATGCTATAATACGACTGTTTTCATGTTTTTTTTTACCTTCCAAAAAATTTGACGTTTTCATCGAAAAATTTCGACATACTATACTATGGCGTTTTTTTTTTTTTTTGTAAAATTTTCCAATATTTAACGAAATGACTTTTGCTCACCATAGAATCATTCTACATGCTATAATACAACCGTTTTCATGGTTTTTTTCAACATCAAAAAAATTTGACATTTTCATCAAAAAATTTCGACATACTATACTATGGCGTTTTTTTTTTGTAAAATTTTCCAACATTTCACGAAATGACTTTTGCTCACCATTGAATTATTCTACACGCTGTAATACCACCGATTTCATGTTTTTTTTCAACATCAAAAAAATTTGACGTTTTCATCAAAAAATTTCGACATACTATACTATGGCGTTTTTTTTTTTTGTAAAATTTTCCAACATTTCACGAAATGACTTTTGCCCACCATAGAGTCATTTTACATGCTATAATACGACCGTTTTCATGGTTTTTCTCAACATCAAAAAAATTTGACATTTTCATAGAAAAATTTCGACATACTATACTATGGCGTTTTTTTTCTTTTTATAAAATTTTTCCAACATTTCACGAAATGACTTGCTCACCATTGAATCATTCTACATGCTATAATACGACCGTTTTCATATTTTTTTTCACCTTCCAAAAAATTTGACGTTTTCATCGAAAAATTTCGACATACTATCCTATGGCGTTTTTGGTTTTTTTTTATAAAATTTTCCAACATTTCACGAAATGACTTTTGCCCACCATAGAATCATTCTACATGCTATAATACGACCGTTTTCATGGTTTTTCTCAACATCAAAAAAATTTGACATTTTCATAGAAAAATTTCGACATACTATACTATGGCGTTTTTTTATTTTTTATAGAATTTTTCCAACATTTCACGAAATGACTTTTGCTCACCATAGAATCATTCTACATGCTATAATACGACTGTTTTCATGTTTTTTTTCACCTTCCAAAAAATTTGACGTTTTCATCGAAAAATTTCGACATACTATACTATGGCGTTTTTTTTTTTTTTAAAATTTTCCAATATTTAACGAAATGACTTTTGCTCACCATAGAATCATTCTACATGCTATAATACAACCGTTTTCATGGTTTTTTTCAACATCAAAAAAATTTGACATTTTCATCAAAAAATTTCGACATACTATACTATGGCGTTTTTTTTGTAAAATTTTCCAACATTTCACGAAATGACTTTTGCTCACCATAGAATTATTCTACACGCTGTAATACCACCGATTTCATGTTTTTTTTCAATATCAAAAAAATTTGACGTTTTCATCAAAAAATTTCGACATACTATACTATGGCGTTTTTTTTTTTTGTAAAATTTTCCAACATTTCACGAAATGACTTTTGCCCACCATAGAATCATTCTACATGCTATAATACGACCGTTTTCATGTTTTTTTTCACCTTCAAAAAAATTTGACGTGTTCATCAAAAAATATCGACATACTATACTATGGCGTTTTTTTTGTAAAATTTTCCAACATTTCACGAAATGACTTTTGCTCACCATAGAATTATTCTACACGCTGTAATACCACCGATTTCATGGTTTTTCTCAACATCAAAAAAATTTGACATTTTCATAGAAAAATTTCGACATACTATACTATGGCGTTTTTTTTTTTTTTTGTAAAATCTTCCAATATTCAACGAAATGACTTTTGCTCACCATAGAATCATTCTACATGCTATAATACAACCGTTTTCATGGTTTTTTTCAACATCAAAAAAATTTGACATTTTCATCAAAAAATTTCGACATACTATACTATGGCGTTTTTTTTGTAAAATTTTCCAACATTTCACGAAATGACTTTTGCTCACCATAGAATTATTCTACACGCTGTAATACCACCGATTTCATGTTTTTTTTTCAACATCAAAAAAATTTGACGTTTTCATCAAAAAATTTCGACATACTATACTATGGCGTTTTTTTTTTTTGTAAAATTCTCCAACATTTCACGAAATGACTTTTGCCCACCATAGAATCATTCTACATGCTATAATACGACCGTTTTCATGGTTTTTCTCAACATCAAAAAAATTTGACATTTTCATAGAAAAATTTCGACGTACTATACTATGGCGTTTTTTTTTCTTTTTATAAAATTTTTCCAACATTTCACGAAATGAGTTGCTCACCATTGAATCATTCTACATGCTATAATACGACCGTTTTCATGTTTTTTTTCACCTTCCAAAAAATTTGACGTTTTTCATCGAAAAATTTCGACATACTATACTATGGCGTTTTTGTTTTTTTTTTTGTAAAATTTTCCAACTTTTCACGAAATGACTTTTGCCCACCATAGAATCATTCTACATGCTATAATACGACCGTTTTCATGGTTTTTCTCAACATCAAAAAAATTTGACATTTTCATAGAAAAATTTCGACATACTATACTATGGCGTTTTTTTATTTTTTATAGAATTTTTCCAACATTTCACGAAATGACTTTTGCTCACCATAGAATCATTCTACATGCTATAATACGACTGTTTTCATGTTTTTTTTCACCTTCCAAAAAATTTCACGATTTCATCGAAAAATTTCGACATACTATACTATGGCGTTTTTTTTTTTTTCCATAAAATTTTTCCAACATTTCACGAAATGACTTGCTCGCCATTGAATCATTCTACATGCTATAATACGACCGTTTTCATGTTTTTTTTCAATACCAAAAAAATTTGACGTTTTCATCGAAAAATTTCGACATACTATACTATGGCGTTTTTTTTTTTTTTTGTAAAATTTTCCAACATTTCACGAAATGACTTTTGCCCACCATAGAATCATTCTACATGCTATAATACGACCGTTTTCATGGTTTTTCTCAACATCTAAAAAATTTGACATTTTCATCGAAATATTTCGACATACTATACTATGGCGTTTTTTTTGTAAAATTTTCCAACATTTCACGAAATGACTTTTGCTCACCATAGAATCATTCTACATGCTGTAATACGACTGTTTTCATGGTTTTTCTCAACATCAAAAAAATTTGACATTTTCATAGAAAAATTTCGACATACATACTATGGCGTTTTTTTATTTTTTATAAAATTTTTCCAACATTTCACGAAATTACTTTTGCTCACCATAGAATCATTCTACATGCTATAATACGACCGTTTTCATGTTTTTTTTCACCTTCCAAAAAATTTGACATTTTTATCGAAAAATTTCGACATACTATACTATGGCGTTTTTTTTTTTTTTGTAAAATTTTCCAATATTTAACGAAATGACTTTTGCTCACCATAGAATCATTCTACATAATATAATACAACCGTTTTCATGGTTTTTTTCAACATCAAAAAAATTTGACATTTTCATCAAAAAATTTCGACATACTATACTATGGCGTTTTTTTTTTGTAAAATTTTCCAACATTTCACGAAATGACTTTTGCTCACCATAGAATCATTCTACACGCTGTAATACCACCGATTTCATGTTTTTTTTCAACATCAAAAAAATTTGACGTTTTCATCAAAAAATTTCGACATACTATACTATGGCGTTTTTTTTTTTGTAAAATTTTCCAACATTTCACGAAATGACTTTTGCTCACCATAGAATCATTCTACATGCTATAATACGACCGTTTTCATGGTTTTTCTCAACATCAAAAAAATTTGACATTTTCATAGAAAAATTTCGACATACTATACTATGGCGTTTTTTTTTTTTTTTATAAAATTTTTCCAACATTTCACGAAATGACTTGCTCACCATTGAATCATTCTACATGCTATAATACGACCGTTTTCATGTTTTTTTTTCACCTTCCAAAAAATTTGACGTTTTCATCGAAAAATTACGACATACTATACTATGGCGTTTTTTGTTTTTTTTTTGTAAAGTTTTCCAACATTTCACGAAATGACTTTTGCTCACCATAGAATCATTCTACATGCTGTAATACCACCGATTTTATGTTTTTTTTCAACATCAAAAAAATTTGAGGTTTTCATCGAAAAATTTCGACATACTATACTATTGCGTTTTTTTTTTTTTTTTACAAAATTTTCCAACATTTCACGAAATGACTTGCTCACCATTGAATCATTCTACATCCTATAATACGACCTTTTCATGGTTTTTTTCAACTACCAAAAAAATTTGACGTTTTCATCAAAAAATTTCGACATACTATACTATGGCGGTTTTTTTTTTTTGTAAAATTTTCTAACATTTCACGAAATGACTTTTGCTCACCATAGAATCATTCTACATGCTATAATATGACCATTTTCATGTTTTCTTTTTCGACTTCAAAAAAATTTGACGTGTTCATCGAAAAATTTCGACATACTATACTATGGCGTTTTTGTTTTTTTTTTTTATAAAATTTTCCAACATTTCACGAAATGACTTTTGCCCACCATAGAATCATTCTACATGCTATAATATGACCGTTTTCATGGTTTTTCTCAACATCAAAAAAATTTGACATTTTCATAGAAAAATTTCGACATACTATACTATGGCGTTTTTTTTTCTTTTATAAAATTTTTCCAACATTTCACGAAATGACTTGCTCACCATTGAATCATTCTACATGCTATAATACGACTGTTTTCATGGTTTTTTTCAACACCAAAAAAATTTGACGTTTTCATCGAAAAATTTCGACATGCTATACTATGGCGTTTTTTTTTTTTTTTAAAATTTTCCAACATTTCACGAAATGACTTTTGCTCACCATAGAATCATTCTACATGCTATAATACGACCGTTTTCATGTTTTTTTTCACCTTCCAAAAAATTTGACGTTTTCATCGAAAAATTTCGACATACTATACTATGGCGTTTTTGGTTTTTTTTTATAAAATTTTCCAACATTTCTCGAAATAACTTTTGCCCACCATAGAATCATTCTACATGCTGTAATACCACCGATTTCATGTTTTTTTTCAACATCAAAAAAATTTGACGTTTTCATCAAAACATTTCGACATACTATACTATGGCGTTTTTTTTTTTTTTTAAAATTTTCCAACATTTCACGAAATGACTTTTGCTCACCAGAGAATCATTCTACATGCTGTAATACGACTGTTTTCATGGTTTTTCTCAACATCAAAAAAATTTGACATTTTCATAGAAAAATTTCGACATACTATACTATGGCGTTTTTTTTTTTTTCATAAAATTTTTCCAACATTTTACGAAATGACTTTTGCTCACCATAGAATCATTCTACATGCTATAATACGACTGTTTTCATGTTTTTTTTCACCTTCCAAAAAATTTGACGTTTTCATCGAAAAATTTCGACATACTATACTATGGCGTTTTTGTTTTTTTTTTTATAAAATTTTCCAACATTTCACGAAATGACTTTTGCCCACCATAGAATCATTCTACATGCTATAATACGACCGTTTTCATGGTTTTTCTCAACATCAAAAAAATTTGACATTTTCATAGAAAGATTTCGACATACTATGCTATGGCGTTTTTTTTTTTTTTTTTTGTAAAATTTTCCAACATTTCAGGAAATGACTTTTGCTCACCATAGAATCATTCAAATGCTATAATACGACTGTTTTCATGTTTTTTTTCAACTTCAAAAAAATTTGATGTTTTCATCGAAAAATTTCGACATACTATACTGTGGCGTTTTTTTTTTGCAAAATTTTCCAATATTTCACGAAATGACTTTTGCTCACCATAGAATCATTCTACATGCTATAATACGACCGTTTTCATGTTTTTTTTCAACATCAAAAAAATTTGACGTTTTCATCGAAAAATTTCGACATACTATACTATGGCGTTTTTTGTTTTTTTTTTGTAAAATTTTCCAACATTTCACGAAATGACTTTTGCCCACCATAGAATCATTCTACATGCTGTAATACCACCGATTTTATGTTTTTTTTCAACATCAAAAAAATTTGAGGTTTTCATCGAAAAATTTCGACATACTATACTATTGCGTTTTTGTTTTTTTTTTACAAAATTTTCCAACATTTCACGAAATGACTTGCTCACCATTGAATCATTCTACATGCTATAATACGACCGTTTTCATGGTTTTTTTCAATACCAAAAAAATTTGACGTTTTCATCAAAAAATTTCGACATACTATACTATGGCGGTTTTTTTTTTGTAAAATTTTCTAACATTTCACGAAATGACTTTTGCTCACCATAGAATCATTCTACATGCTATAATATGACCATTTTCATGTTTTCTTTTTCGACTTCAAAAAAATTTGACGTGTTCATCGAAAAATTTCGACATACTATACTATGGCGTTTTTTTTTTTTTTTTATAAAATTTTCCAACATTTCACGAAATGACTTTTGCCCACCATAGAATCATTCTACATGCTATAATATGACCGTTTTCATGGTTTTTCTCAACATCAAAAAAATTTGACGTTTTCATCAAAACATTTCGACATACTATACTATGGCGTTTTTTTTTTTTTAAAATTTTCCAACATTTCACGAAATGACTTTTGCTCACCAGAGAATCATTCTACATGCTGTAATACGACTGTTTTCATGGTTTTTCTCAACATCAAAAAAATTTGACATTTTCATAGAAAAATTTCGACATACTATACTATGGCGTTTTTTTTATTTTTCATAAAATTTTTCCAACATTTCACGAAATGACTTTTGCTCACCATAGAATCATTCTACATGCTATAATACGACTGTTTTCATGTTTTTTTTCACCTTCCAAAAAATTTGACGTTTTCATCGAAAAATTTCGACATACTATACTATGGCGTTTTTTTTTTTTTTTATAAAATTTTCCAACATTTCACGAAATGACTTTTGCCCACCATAGAATCATTCTACATGCTATAATACGACCGTTTTCATGGTTTTTCTCAACATCAAAAAAATTTGACATTTTCATAGAAAAATTTCGACATACTATACTATGGCGTTTTTTTTTTTTTCATAAAATTTTTCCAACATTTCACGAAATGACTTGCTCACCATTGAATCATTCTACATGCTATAATACGACCGTTTTCATGTTTTTTTTCAATACCAAAAAAATTTGACGTTTTCATCGAAAAATTTCGACATACTATACTATGGCGTTTTTTTTTTTTTTTTGTAAAATTTTCCAACATTTCACGAATTGACTTTTGCCCACCATAGAATCATTCTACATGCTATAATACGACCGTTTTCATGGTTTTTCTCAACATCAAAAAAATTTGACATTTTCATAGAAAGATTTCGACATACTATACTATGGCGTTTTTTTTATTTTTTATAAAATTTTTCCAACATTTCACGAAATGACTTTTGCTCACCATAGAATCATTCTACATGCTATAATACGACTGTTTTCATATGTTTTTTTTTCACCTTCCAAAAAATTTGACGTTTTCATCGAAAAATTTCGACATACTATACTATGGCGTTTTTTTTTTTTTCTAAAATTTTCCAATATTTAACGAAATGACTTTTGCTCACCATAGCATCATTCTACATGCTATAATACAACCGTTTTCATGGTTTTTTTCAACATCAAAAAAATTTGACATTTTCATCAAAAAATTTCCACATACTATACTATGGCGTTTTTTTTTTTTTTAAAATTTTCCAACATTTCACGAAATGACTTTTGCTCACCATAGAATCATTCTACATGCTGTAATACGACCGTTTTCATGGTTTTTTTCAACTTCAAAAAAATTTGATGTTTTCATCGAAAAATTTCGACATACTATACTATGGCGTTTTTTTTGTAAAATTTTCCAACATTTCACGAAATGACTTTTGCTCACCATAGAATCATTCTACATGTTATAGTACGACCGTTTTCATGTTTTTTTTCACCTTCAAAAAAATTTGACGTTTTCATCGAAAAATTTCGACATACTATGCTATGGCGTTTTTTTTTTTTTTTTGTAAAATTTTCCAACATTTCAGGAAATGACTTTTGCTCACCATAGAATCATTCAAATGCTATAATACGACTGTTTTCATGTTTTTTTTCACCTTCAAAAAAATTTGATGTTTTCATCGAAAAATTTCGACATACTATACTGTGGCGTTTTTTTTTTTGTAAAATTTTCCAATATTTAACGAAATGACTTTTGCTCACCATAGAATCATTCTACATGCTATAATACAACCGTTTTCATGGTTTTTTTCAACATCAAAAAAATTTGACATTTTCATCGAAAAATTTCGACATACTATACGATGGTGTTTTTTTTTTTTGCAAAATTTTCTAACATTTCACGAAATGACTTTTGCTCACCATAGAATCATTCTACATGCTATAATACGACCGTTTTCATGTTTTTTTTCACCTTCCAAAAAATTTGACGTTTTCATCGAAAAATTTCGACATACTATACTATGGCGTTTTTTTTTTTTTTTTTTGTAAAATTTTCCAACATTTCACGAAATGACTTTTGCTCACCATAGAATCATTCTACATGCTGTAATACCACCGATTTTATGTTTTTTTTCAACATCAAAAAAATTTGACGTGTTCATCGAAAAATTTCGACATACTATACTATTGCGTTTTTTTTTTTTTTTTACAAAATTTTCCAACATTTCACGAAATGACTTTTGCCCACCATAGAATCATTCTACATGCTATAATACGACCGTTTTCATGGTTTTTCTCAACATCAAAAAAATTTGACATTTTCATCGAAAAATTTCGACATACTATACTATGGCGTTTTTTTTGCAAAATTTTCCAACATTTCACGAAATGACTTTTGCTCACCATAGAATCATTCTACATGCTATAATACGACCGTTTTCATGTTTTTTTTCACCTTCCAAAAAATTTGACGTTTTCGTCGAAAAATTTCGACATACTATACTATGGCGTCTTTGTTTTTTTTTTATAAAATTTTCCAGCATTTCACGAAATGACTTTTGCCCACCATAGAATCATTCTACATGCTGTAATACGACTGTTTTCATGGTTTTTCTCAACATCAAAAAAATTTGACATTTTCATAGAAAAATTTCGACATACTATACTATGGCGTTTTTTTTTTTTTTGTAAAATTTTCCAACATTTCACGAAATGACTTTTGCTCACCATAGAATCATTCTACATGCTATAATACGACTGTTTTCATGTTTTTTTTCACCTTCCAAAAAATTTGACGTTTTCATCGAAAAATTTCGACATACTATACTATGGCGTTTTTTTTTTTTTTGTAAAATTTTCCAACATTTCACGAAATGACTTTTGCTCACCATAGAATCATTCTACATGCTATAATACAACCGTTTTCATGGTTTTTTTCAACATCAAAAAAATTTGACATTTTCATCAAAAAATTTCGACATACTATACTATGGCGTTTTTTTGTAAAATTTTCCAACATTTCACGAAATGACTTTTGCTCACCATAGAATTATTCTACACGCTGTAATACCACCGATTTCATGTTTTTTTTTCAACATCAAAAAAATTTGACGTTTTCATCAAAAATTTCGACATACTATACTATGGCGTTTTTTTTTTTTGTAAAATTTTCCAACATTTCACGAAATGACTTTTGCTCACCATAGAATCATTCTACATGCTATAATACGACCGTTTTCATGGTTTTTCTCAACATCAAAAAAATTTGACGTTTTCATCAAAAAATTTCGACATACTATACTATGGCGTTTTTTTTTTTTATAAAATTTTCCAACATTTCACAAAATGACTTTTGCTCACCATAGAATCATTCTACATGCTATAATACGGCCGTTTTCATGTTTTTTTCAACTTCAAAAAAATTTGATGTGTTCATCGAAAAATTTCGACATACTATACCACAGCGTTTTTTTTTTTTCATAAAATTTTCCAACATTTCACGAAATGACTTTTGCTCACCATAGAATCATTTTACATGCTATAATACGACCATTTTTATGGTTTTTTTCAACTTCAAAAAAATTTGACGTGTTCATGGAAAAATTTCGACATACTATACTATGGCGTTTTTTTTTTTTTTTGTAACATTTTCCAACATTTCACGAAATGACTTTTGCTCACCATAGAATCATTCTACATGCTATAATACGACCGTTTTCATGTTTTTTTTTCACCTTCCAAAAAATTTGACGTTTTCATCAAAACATTTCGACATACTATACTATGGCGGTTTTTTTTTTTGTAAAATTTTCCAACATTCCACGAAATGACTTTTGCTCACCATAGAATCATTCTACATGCTGTAATACGACTGTTTTCATGGTTTTTCTCAACATCAAAAAAATTTGACATTTTCATAGAAAAATTTCGACATACTATACTATGGCGTTTTTTTTATTTTTTATAAAATTTTTCCAACATTTCACGAAATGACTTGCTCACCATTGAATCATTCTACATGCTATAATACGACCGTTTTCATGGTTTTTTTTTCAACATCAAAAAAATTTGACGTTTTCATCGAAAAATTCCGACTTGCTATACTATGGCGGTTTTTTTGTCTTTATAAAATTTTTCCAACATTTCACGAAATGACTTGCTCACCATTGAATCATTCTACATGCTATAATACGACCGTTTTCATGTTTTTTTTCAACTTCAAAAAAATTTGATGTGTTCATCGAAAAATTTCGACATACTATACTACGGCGTTTTTTTTTTTTTTTTTCATAAAATTTTCCAACATTTCACGAAATGACTTTTGCTCACCATAGAATCATTCTACATGTTATAATACGACCGTTTTCATGGTTTTTCTCAACATCAAAAAAATTTGACATTTTCATAGAAAAACTTCGACATACTATACTATGGCGTTTTTTTTTCTTTTTATAAAATTTTTCCAACATTTCACGAAATGACTTGCTCACCATTGAATCATTCTACATGCTATAATACGACCGTTTTCATGGTTTTTTTCAATACCAAAAAAATTTGACGTTTTCATCGAAAAATTTCGACATACTATACTATGGCGTTTTTTTGTAAAATTTTCCAACAATTCACGAAATGACTTTTGCTCACCATAGAATTATTCTACACGCTGTAATACCACCGATTTCATGTTTTTTTTCAACATCAAAAAAATTTGACGTTTTCATCGAAAAATTTCGACATACTATACTACATTCCAACATTTCACGAAATGACTTTTGCTCACCATAAAATCATTCCCCATGCTATAATACGACCGTTTTCATGTTCTTTTTTTTTCCAACTTCAAAAAAATTCGACATACTATACTATGGCGTTTTTTTTTTTTTTTTTGGAAAAATTTACAGCATTTCACGAAATGACTTTTGCTCACCATAGAATCATTCTACATGCTGTAATACGACCATTTTCATGGTTTTTTTCAACTTCAAAAAAAATTGACATTTTCATCAAAAAATTTCGACATACTATACTATGGTGTTTTTTTTTTTATTAAAATTTTCCAACATTTCACGAAATGACTTTTGCTCAACATAGAATCATTCTGCATGCTATGAGGTGAAGTCCCGTGTCCTCACACTCTGCGGGCGGTTTGTGAGGTAGTCCAGTATTCAGGATGTTAGATGGTTATCTACCCCTGCAATCTTCAGTTTGCTCCCCAGAAGTGTCGGCTGGATGGTGTTGAAAGCACTGGAGAAATCAAAGAACATGATCCTCACAGTGCTGCCAGGTTTCTCCAGGTGAGACAGAGCTCGGTCCAACAGGAAGATGACGGCATCGTCCACCCCAATGCCAGGTTGATAAGCAAACTGTAGTGGGTCCATGGATGGATTCACCACAGGGCGGAGATGTTGGTGGTCTTCATCAGGTGGGATGTTAATGCCACCGGCCTGAAGCTGCTGGGGTCCTTGGGGTGTGGGGTCTTGGGCACAGGTACCACGCAGGATGTTTTCCATAGTTGTGGTACCTTCCTCAGCCTCAGGCTCAAGTTGAATAGGTGTCCAAAAGTCCCACACAGCTCGTCTGCACAGGACTTCAGGAGCCTGGAGCTGATGCCATCTGGACCCGTAGCCTTCCGTGAGGATGGCATCATCCTCTTGAACTGGTTCTTCACCTGAAGGGTTGTGAAGGACAAACTGGAGCAGGGGGGCTGTGTGTCAGAGGCAGTGGAGGGGGGTGGTGGGGGGGCAGAGCTGAGTAGTGGAGCAGAGGGGGGTTGACTGTGGGATGGGTCTGCTGAGGGTAGAGCTGGAGCCGTAGGTGGATCTGTAGGTGTCGATGTCAGTGGGGGGGCTGGTGTTGAGCTGAAAGTGGTGAAGGAGGAGGAGGGGCACTGTCTTGAAGTGGCAGATGAAGGGGGTTGCAGCAGGGTGGACTAAGCCGGGGGAGGGGTAGGTGACTCATCAAACCTGTTAAAGTAATGGTTCAAATCATTTACCCACTTTAGGTCTCCCACAGCCTTGGAGTCTGGTTTCTTGTGGCCTGAGATGGTTTTTAGGCCTCTCCAGACTCCACTGATGTTGTTCTGCTGCAACTGTTCCTCCATCTTCCTCCTGTAGCTGTTCTTCCCCTCCCTGATTTTTCTCCTTAGCTCCCTCTGAACAGCCTTCAGCTCCTCCTTGTTTCCTGATTTAAAGGCCCTCTTCTTCTCCTTAAGGAGGGCCTTTATATCCGGATTAATCCATGGTTTGTTATTGGAAAAACACCTTACCGTCCTGGTTGGTACGGTGTTTTCCACGCAGAAGTTTATGTAGTCCGTTACGCAGCCCGTCAGGCCATCTATATCCTCCCCATGAGAGTCACAGAGTTCCTCCCACACTGTTGTGCTGAAACAGTCCTGCAGAGCTTTCTCAGCTTCTTTGGACCATGACCTCACTGTGCGGGAGACGGCTGGTTCTCTGTGTACCAGGGGTCTGTACACAGGCTGGAGATGAACCAGGTTGTGGTCTGATCTTCCCAGGGGGGGGGATGATGTGTATGCCTCCTTGCAGTTGGCATACAATAAATCCAGGATTTTACTGCCCCGTGTGCAGCATGAAACAAACTGGGTGAAAGTCGGTAGAGTGGAGGACAGAGAGACATGATTAAAGTCTCCAGAGACCAGGAGGAGGGCCTGAGGGTGCTGTGTCTGCAGCCTGCTAGTGACTGAATAGACGACATCACAAGCTGTGTCACCGTTAGCAGAGGGGGGAACATACACAGCCATCATAATAACGAGTAAATTCCCACAGTAAATAATACGGCCTCATACTAACAGCCACCAGCTCGATGTCCCTGCTGCAGTGCTGGTCTTTAACAGTGATGTGACCAGGGTTACACCATCTATCATTCACAAACACCGCCAGACCTCCTCCTTTCCTCTTACCGCTGTCTCTCGTCCTGTCCGCCCGCACCAACTTAAACCCGTCCAGCTCCGTCACCGTGTCCGTGGTCGCCGCCGTCAGCCACGCCTCGGTGAACACCATCACGCTGCACTCCCGGTACTCCCGCTGATGTCGGGTCAGCGCCGCCAGCTCGTCCATCTTGTTGGGGAGAGATCTCACATTCCCCATCAAAACAGACGGGAGGACTGGTTTGTATTTCATCCTGCGCAACGCTGAGCTCCAGCCCGGCATCCCCTTCTTCTCCTCTTTATCTCCGGGGGAACACCAGGTCTCTCCTCGGTGTACAGCAGCGCTGTGTTGCGGAGCGCCAACAGCTGATCCCTTGTGTAAACAATGGGTCTGCTCGTTGGGTCCCCACACACGGTCGTAAACATTGTGAAAAGTAATGAAAAGTTACGACCAAAACTGCTGTTTTGGTCTCCATAATGCCAGAAAAAACTGTTGAATTAAAAGACATAGTAATGACTCGTGAAAGAAAAGATTAAAAAGTTTTTAAAGAGAAAAGCTCTAGAATGAGCAAGCGGCGCCATCTTAAATGTTATGCATTCCATATTCTTTGCAAGCCCTCGCGGGCCACATACATCGAGGTGGCGGGCCGGATTTGCCCCGCAGGACTTGAGTTTGACACATGTGGTATAGTATGTCGAAAAATTTCATGAAAAACAGGTCAGGTATTGAATCTTGAAAAATTTCATGCTAACGGTCATAAAATAGTATGTTAAACAATATTATCATAAAAAAGTCAAATTATATTATGTTGAAAAAATTTCTTTTAAAAAAGTCATAGTATAGTATGTCGAAAGATGTCCTGAAAAATAGGTCATAGTATTGAATCTTGAAAAATTTCATGTTAACAGTCATAAAATCGTACGTTAAACAATATCATGATAAAAAATTCATGTTACAGTATGTTGAAAAAATTTCATGAAAAAAAGTCATAGTATAGTATGTCGAATAATTTCATGAAAAACAGGTCATAGTATAGTAGAATCTTGAAAATTTCATGTTAACAGTCAAAATATAGTATGTTGAAAAGTTTCAGGAAAAAAAGTCATAGTATACTACCTTGAAAAGTGTCATGGTAAAAATATCATAGTTTAGTATGTTGTAAAATTCAATGTAAAAGAGGTCAGGGTATAGTATGTTGAAAGGAGACATGGTATGTTGATAAGTCATACTATACTATGCGGAAAAATGATCATAAAAAGTCATTGTATAGTATTTTCAAAAAAGCCACAGCATAATGTCAAAAAAAAAAGTTGTGGTATAGAATGATTATTAGTAGTCATTGTACATTATGTGGGCAAAAAAATCATAGTATGTCAAAAAAAAAGTCCTAGTATGTTTGTAAGTAGGTTAGGATAGCTTTTTTCCTTTAATAAATAAAATCTGCTGCATTGGTATTTACTCAGGTTATCTTTGTCTAATATTAAAATTTGTTTGATGGTCTGAAACATTTAAGAGAGACAAATATGCAAAAATATAAGAGGCAATCAACAAGGGGTAAATACTTTTCCCCAACACTGCATATGGAACAAAAAGTTGTAAAAAAAAAAAAAAATGCATGCGCATATGTCAAAAAGAAAGTCACAGTATAATAACTAGAAAAAAAATATATACTATAGCATGTCATAAAGTCAGCCAGGGAGAGGAAGCCTTGATTTAAGATCACTGCACATCGAAGGTAGTTAATGACTAAGAAAAGACGCTATGTTTAAGATGTTAAGCAGCATGACAGTAGATATTTCACAATATAGTATGATTTTAAAAAAAAATTATAGTATGTCCTAACAAAAAGAAAATCATAAAAATGTCATAGTATAGCGTGCCATTAAAAAAAATAATAATAAAATAAAAATAAAGTATGACATGAAAATGGCATAGCATTATATATACAGTATAGTGGCAATGAGGTGTTAAAATGTATGGAAAGGGTCTTATAAGGACCGCTGTAGGACCTTGCTTATAAAAAAGCACTAATAATGTATCGTAGCCACACTTCTACCCGAGGGCTATTAAAACCCAGATTAGTGCAGGCTTTACTCTGCATTTCATGGATTACCATTATATTCCGCAGCTTGTACATTACATTAAATTGTAGGTGTGTAGTGTCTGTGTGCACGAGTAAAAACATAAAATGGATGAGGGAATAAGTGAATGAATACATTTCATATACTATCCAGTATGTTTAGTAACTTTTATGCTGAACGTGCGTGTTGTATGCATTAATACTCACGCAGTCCTCATGGCAGTGGAGAATTGAGAGTGGGCATTATTATCCTGGCTGTTAGCGAGGTGACCGGTTATGTAAGTGACAGGTTGGAATTTCATCATCCTGGCTCTGGTGCGGAGGATCAGAAGTAACATCCGGATGGAGATTCAGCTTTAGGGAGACATAAAGGGCAGAAGGGGGAAAAGCTGTGGGGATGCCAGAAATAGAAAGAATTAGTGAAAATGCAACTATCAAAATGTATTTATACAGGTTCCATTTGTTCAGTTTTATTCAATAATATTAAACCAAGGTTGTTTCACTGAGAGTATTGCTGGTTTATACAGGATTTTTTTTTCAGACTATGTAATTTAACTTCATACAGATATTATGACAATTACTGTTTTACTGAATAGCATTTCTTAAGGAAGGACTATGCTTGGAAGATATTTCAATGGACAATAGCATTAAGATACATATTTGTTTCAAAATTAAAGGAGCTCTATATGATATCCATAACATTAACATAGCAGTAAACAGCTATGGGCTATGTAAAGATATAGAGGAGTAATGGAGTAATGTCTACCTGTGCAGAGAATGAAGTCGCTCTCTGTGTGTGGTAATCCAAGCTTCTCCTTGCTTTGTTGACACAGCCGGTCCGGCTATGTGTGCCTTTATGTGGCTGTGAGCACACCCTACTGGTTAGCCTACAGCTGTGATCATATGGCGGTTACTGCTGGTTTGAGCCAATTACTTTAGGCCCCGGTGGTTTTCACATGTGCATAAAAGCTAAAATAGAAATTTTTCAGCATCAGGTGTGTAGTCACACTTGGCTCAGTCAAATCAAGCAATAGGTGCACTGTACCGCTTCCTACCTGTTTTCATGTCATTTGATCTGGTAAGGCTAGCTAGCTAGTTAACTGTTGGACTGGGAGAGGTGCAAGAGAGAGGTGAGAGAGAGGTGAGAAAGGAGAGAGAAATAGAACAGTGACAGAGCTGAGAGAGGTGTAAGAGAGAGTGAGGTAAGAGAGTGGTGAGAGAGTGAGGTGTAAGAGAGTGCTAAGAGAAAAGTGACAGCCAAGAGAGAAAGGTAAGAGAGAGAGAAAGAGATAGCAGATTTAAGCATGCATCCTGCTCCACAGGTGTATCAGCTGTTTGCGTCTGCCGTTTCTGAGGCGGCCAGCCTGCGTGATCAGCCCCTAAGTGAGAACAACAATCACGACCACTAAACCTCTGTCACAATGACTTTTAAGCACATTTCTACACATTACTAGGAAGTAAGTTTTATGTGCGACCTCACTCGCTGAATAAGTTCAGCAATGCATGCTTGTGTTGAGCATGAAGGACTCCGTACCTTTGGTCTGTAGTAGTTCTCTGGCTTTGAGCCAGCCACGCTACATTAGTCCACTCATACCAGATACAGAAACATATCACCTCACACTGTAAAAGATCATATGGCACTTTATTAAACTTGTTTTGTGTATTTACACATATACTGACTGAGTTAATTTACTGTTTACATTTGAGAATTCCTCCTTACAGTTGTACTCTAATGCAGTCACCTACTGCTTCACAATTATCTGATAACACGCCTGTCTCGTGATTTGTTTGCTGAATCTTCAACACTGTAACAAGACAATAGTGACAGAAACAGTGACAAGCAAACAGACTTGTTTGTTTAAACTCAGGAATGATTAAAAAGATGTGAACACCCGCTTCCTGCACACCTTTAGTCTGTCTGTTTTCAGTTGGCTGAGACAGGATCCTCTCTGAGCACTGATTACGCAACCGCTATTCCCTTCTGTTCTCTCTCTGACAGCCGTTTAGACAACGAATGAAGTAGAACAGAGGACACATGGCATTAAATCAGAGGATGTCAAATTACCAACATGGAGTACCACTATCTGTACTGATACAATCCTTTATAATGCATAACAGATGAGGAAACAGGTGATATATACTGTACATCATGGACATTTTTAGACAAGTGTGAACAAAAAAATGTGTATAATAGCTGTGAAATGTTAAATTTGTGTATTTATTAGTATAAAAAGTGGAGCAGCCTTACTTCTCCCAGCGACTGTGTGTACAGTAAGTGTGCTTGTGTATATTTTTGTGACGCACACATGTTCACTGAACAAATTACTGCAGTGGGGTGCTGTTACTAACAAGCTCTCTTTAAGTGCCATTTCCTGGTAGAACAGAGAGTCTTTTCTTTTTTTTATAACACACTGTCGTTATTCCAGGTTCCCCAGAGACAGATGCCTGGAGCCAGAAGAAACCGAATCCTCCACTCTGACTACAGTCAGTGAGCGGCGCCCAGAGTCAAGATGGCTGAGCTAAAGTTTCAGATCTCTGCCCAGACGCCTGCCGCTTTGTTGGAGACAGACTGGCAGGCACAAAGCCACGTTTAGAGTCCCAGGGCAGGCTGCAACAGACACTGGCCAGGTTCGTACCTCAAATCCAAGTCTCTCAAGGTATACTGTGATTTAAAAGACTGAACCGTTTCCGTTCAGAACAAAAAGCAGCTACATCCCAGTATAAAGCAGCGGGCTGAGTATTTACAGCTCTTTATTTACATTTGCAGCTCTGCCAACTCTTCAGAAGATTACTTCCCATTGAGTTTAAAGTGCCTTAAAAGGGTTTTCCCCTGCAGGTAAGTTTTGCCTCTAGTTACAAATCCTAGATCAGTATAGACAAGTTAAACATCTGCACTATAATAGTTAAATGGGCATTAGAGCAGTTTCTACCCCAACCACAAATGCATCTGTACCTATTAATAATGATTCATGGTTTTAGAAAACTGCAGTTAAAAACCAGGTTAGATCAACAGGGGGAACAATATCGTCCTTGGAATGAGATGTTTTATGGGGCTCTAAAAGCCGTCAGTTCCCTTCTTGTTTTGTTAAATGGCATAAATCTCTAAAATAGTACCATTTACAGTATATCCTCAGGTATCTTTTGGCTAATACATCCCACATGTGGACATATTCAGTTTGCTCAGTCCTTGTAGTTTGAGTTCCATGTGAATAACACTGTCCTGTCCTGTAGATAAAATCCACTGTGTGATGACGATAAGTTTCCAGTAAGCATCACATGCTGGTTCAGCTCCTCTGTTATCTTACTATACAGTGCTTTTATATTTCCACGGTCCATCAGTCTGTTAGTTTGTGTACATAGTTGACAGGAAAGGTCCCACCCCTGGATGGGTCCCCCTCTATGTGACCAACCTGTTAGGATATAGAGAGAGTACTTTATTAATTAAATTAAAGTAAATTTCACTGTCACTGAGTAAAACAAACTATACAATACTTATTAACAATAGCGGTGTCAGGATTTGGATTCTGAATCAATAATCAATTGAAATGAGCTTTCAATTTGGACTTGATTGAAAAGCAGAATCGATGATTCTCCCAGTACTTCTTTCCTCGACATCCCTGCCTACTTGCATGCGTTTGAAGGGAAAAAAATATGAAGGTAAATACACTGGAAAATTACTGAGCTTGTAGAACAAAAATCTGAACTCGTATGTGTAAATATTCCCACTCATGGGCTGAATTTGAAGTCACCGCCAAAAACAAAACTCCGGAGCTTGTAGAAGAAATGTGAACTTGTATGTTGAAATATTCACACACCTGTGTTCTGAATGCATCATCACAGAAAAAATATTTACATAAATACAATGACAGCTGCAACTTTTAATCTAATGGCGTCAAGTAAAATAGAAATGAGGCCATTTTCTAGTACAGCTGCAACTCTGTAATACGCAGATGAATCTGTCACTGACATTTAACAAATGTGCTCTCTTATGCCTTGTCTTTTGCAAAACTCAATTGTAGCTGTGGAAGTGAGAGCAGAGTGGGGTTGGCTATAACTTGTGGGAAGACTTGTCCAATCAGAGGCAGAGTAGGGGCGGGTCTTCCCGCCAGACATAACCAACCCCTGCTCTGCTCTCTCACTTCCACTGCTACAAATGAGTTTTACAAGTGTCAAAACACAGAGATTCATCACTTTGTGATGCAAGACAGAACATTTGTGAAGATGCATTGACAGATTTGAGTTGTTGTAATCACTCAAATCTGAGTGTGGTTGTACTGAAAAATGGACTCATCAGTTCAAATGCTACAGTCTGTCTAGTCATGTCAGTCATTAGTCAGACTAGTCAGACTGTAGCGTTACGAACTGATGAAGCCACTTGGATAAGGGGATAAATCTAAGTCCAGTTGCCTTCGATTCAATTGTTGCCAGAATGAATATGACCTGGATGAATGAGAACATTCACAGACTCAAGTTAAAAAAAAACTACATAGGCGTTAATGTTTGATTACAAGTTTGCAGCACTCTGTAAATATCAATCTACACATTTGTAAATATCGTTTCTGTCACTTTGCATTCAGAATAAAGGTGTGTGAATATTTTCAGAGTGAAAATTTCATACATACAAGTTCACTTTTTCCACAAGCTCTCATGCTTTGTGTCTGTGACTTCAAGTTCTGCTCAGTTCAGTTTCATTTGTATATCCCAAAATCACAAATCACAATTTTGACTCTGGCCTTTACAATCTGTACAGAATACGACACCCTCTGTCCTTTGCAGAAATGACCCTCACATCAGATATAGCTTAAATCTGCGCAAATATTTAATACAAGTGTAAATTTCAACATACAAGTTCTATTTCCTGGACTTCTCTGTCAATCTACTAGTACTAGCACTCAACAGCCACCTGTCCCCATAGTGCTCCCCTTTGGAAACAGCCCTCACCTCACCTGATGATCTCACCAATAACCTCAACTCCATCCTGTCTGCCTCCCTCAACACACTGGCCCTTCTCAAAACAAAATTATCTCCTTCACCACCTCTGGATCCTGGTTCACACCTGAGCTCCACACGATGAAACAGACTGGCTGCCAACTGGAATGTCTCGCCAAGTAAATATCACTCACTGTCCACCAAGACACCTCCAAACTCCACCTTTATGCTTACGAAGATGTCCTCACTGCCAAGATAGCCTACTTCTCCATCATCATAAAGGACACCAACCAAAACCCTCTTCTCTACAGTGAACAACCTTCTCTAGCCCTGCGCTCATGCCCTATCTACCTCTAGAGTTTTTGCAGACAAAATCACCACTATTAACAAATCATTGTCCCTATTCCTGCCCCTTTCCTTTCCATCCCACTGGACCTCCATACCCTTCCACCTTTCCTGACCCACTACAGCTGACCCCTCCCTTGTGTCCAAACCCATAACCTGCTCCCTCGACCCCGTTCCCTTACTGAAGACCTGCCTTCCTGTCTTTTGTCCCCACCTCACCAATCTCTTCAACTCGTCACCCTCACAAGGAATCGTTCCCTCTGCATTCAAGACTGCTGCTGTCACCCCAATCCTCAAAAAACCCTGGTGTCATCCATAAAACCAACCACCTGTTGATCTTTACATACCAACACTCTATAATCTAACAGTGGTATGTCTGAATCAAAAATCTAATTGAATTGTGACCTTAAAATCAAATTGTGCATTTGGAGAATCATGACACCCCTAATCAACAATATACGATAATTTACAATGACTTAAGTAAGTGTCAGAATTTTTACTGGACATATAATGTATGTGTGTGAGGTGGACATAGTGCTAAATATACTGTAAAGTTGTAGCGCAATTATAGGTCAGATAATGAGTACATACAGGGTCTGAAAACGTCAGCCTGTCTGCCACTTTGGTAGGCAGCGAAAACTCTAGTGATGGGACTAGACAAGCGCTTCCTAGTCGTTTGATTTCTCTCTACTGATGCTTTCCAACAGTTATTCACGCACAATGACACAATGGTATATGCATGCTGTATCATGTCTCGGTTTGTTTGGGACCAGAGCCATGGACAGAAAAAAAAAGAAGCATGGCGCTACTAAACCGGATAGGACACACCCTACTTTGCCCCGATAATGTGGCACTGAACATCAGATCTGTGTTGAAATCAGCAGGATGAGTTAGTAACGTTAGCTATTAGAAGCCGGTGGGCAGCACAGTCCTGCTTAACAAAATAACAAAGCTACGAATGTTAAAGGGGGTACCATAGAGTTATTATTGTGAGGCGTTCAAACTCTCCTCTGTAAAATGACCATTAGGCAAAGGTAAATTACATTATGTGTTCAAATATAATCTTGTAAAATTACGTTTTTGGTGAGAAACTTGAATAAATCTAGTTGTTTGTAGGAAATTTTTTCACAGAAATATCAAATAGATAATAGAGAATTGATCTGTTTAATTTTTTAACTCTAGCTCTAAGCATCTTATCTAGTTTTTTTTTTTAGTCAAAGCAAATATTTAACTAATCATAAAAATTCAAATTTTGTGTTTTTAATGCAAATAACCACTATAGATAATAGGAATATACAGCACAAAACCCTCCCTCCCCCTGAAAAACAGGGCTCCCACAGTGTAATCCGAACACTGTAATTTACCATGCATATGTTTTTTTAAGTAAAATATATTTAGCATTGAAACATCAGATCTAAAATGTTATGTTATTCCTTCATTTAGCGCAGAGATTTTAAAAGTGGCAGACAGTGAAAACCCTTAATTTCAGACCCTGATTACATATGAATAGTCCATGTTATGTATTGACTTCCTCTTAAATCTTTCACATTCCTACTCAGTGAAACAGACAAGCCACCATAATGAAATCTCAAGAAATTGTAGTTCACTTACCCACCAGTGGGGGTCATTGGTGGCCGTGACCACAATGATCTCATCTTTGAAGAAGGCGAGCTGCTCAGAGCTGACGGCCCTGCAGTCAACTAAAGCCTTGACACGCTTCTGATGTGGCCTGCTGCCAGAAACCTGAAGGAGATGTGCAATATATTTACTAGTGTTACACCAACAAATGTATACTGGCTGTAAAATCTAACAGCTTTTTTTTTTTTTTTTGCTATGCACTGAAAAATCTTGTGGAATTGAAGATTGTGATACGGAGGGAGAAAAATGAATACCATGGCATTCCTGCGGGGTCGTGGGACACAGGTCACAACAGGTGAGGGTGGCGGAGCTGGAGCTGGAGCAGGAGCAGGAGCCGGAGCTGGGGTGAGGCCCGGACTATTCCCCACTAAGCTGCAGTACAACTCTTCCTGGCTGCCAACACAGCTCGGAGATATCACACTACACTTCCCCTGACTGCCTCCTCCACTGCTGGTCCGACGATACGATGTGGTCTTCTCTGAACTGGAGGGTGGAGAAGACACATGAAATAAGAATAATCTGTCATATGGAGTTGTTTTTCAACATGTCAGCTGTATAATCCTTTTAATCTGTGCAGTATTAAAGATAGTCCTAAGGAAACAGTGATTTATATTTTAGACATGGCATCAACTTGAACTGCATTTTTTATAACCATCATTTATAAATGGTAAATTGATAGTTTACTGTTAATGAAATGATCATGTTTACTAATTATTAGTAATGCCATAATTTATCAGCAGTTTGTGTAATATGAAAAAAATAGCTATTAGCTAGTATCATAGCTGATGATATTATATAGTTTCATAATGATACTAATGTATTATCAGTTTATTGTTGCACATATAACATTTTATATAGTATATTAAGTATTTGTTAGGGATTACCAAATGATTTGTAAACCTTTTTAAGAAATCATTTATAAAACATCTATTAACATTACATAGCCAGACAGACCAGAAACCTATTATTGATCATTAACCATTGTATGAGTATTAACTATCAACCTAAATGTTTATAGATGTTATCTATGTTATGATGTTATTAACTATTTAATAAGGTATTACAATCATTAGTTGCAACTTATAGCATCCAAAGAATGTTTACAATCCAATTATTAACCATTAACAGTGTTACAAATATCTTTCTATGAAATGTTTATAAATGTTTTACCATTTCTGTAAGGTTTACAAATATCTTAATTATTAACAAATACTTATAGTATATAAAATGTTATGTGCAACATTAAACTGTTGAAATAAATTATAGCATTACTAATGATCAGTAAACTATCCTTTCTTTATTTGTTTACAGTAAAATTAAAAAAGTTTATTTAACCATCAATTTACCATTTATAAATGATGGCTATAAAGTGTAACCGCCGTCTTTACAGAAATGTGTTAACACATTACAGCAGCGCTGTCTTACCTGACAGGTCCTATGTGACTCTGAGAGGATGTTGGCGTGACACTGCTTTGAGACCCAGAACTAGCGCCAGGTTGGCCATCCCAGGTCTGCCTCTGTCCTCTATGCAGAGCTCCCTGTCCATGGGGAGAACGAGGTGGTCTCGCCCCTTGGCCTTGGTTTTCTGTGCTGGGTGAAGCAGGCCTATGTCTCACCTGTGGCTGGGGACTGGACGAATGGGAGGCCGGGTTAGAGCAGCGTCGTGGAAGGGGGTTGCCTTCCTGTGTTGTGACCGAAATCTGGGGGTCAGAGCGGCCTGTAGACGGAAAAAAAATGTCAAAAATTAGAACAAGACAATATATTGCATGTGTTTATTAAAAAAAAACATTAATTTCATTAAGTTATTCATCCACTCAAAAACAAATTAACTAACATAAAAACACTTTACATGTGTTATTTGAACTGGCACTATACATTGGTTCAAGAACTGGTTATCTTTCATAAGCCAGATTATAATGGAAAATTTCAACTGAAGCAATCATCATGTTATGATTTGAGCATATTTTTTAAATTAAAAATGCAGTACCTATGAGGGTTTATATATATATATATATATATATATATATATATATATATATATATATATATATATATATATATATATATATATATATATATATATAATGAGGGTTATATATTATATATAATATTTTTGTTTTGTGTTGTTAATTGATTTCCAATAATAAATATATACATTTACATAAAGCAAGCATATTTGTCTATTCCCATGTTTATAAGAGTATAAAATACTTGACAAATCTCCCTTTAAGGTACAGTTTGAACAGATAAAAAAATGTGTGATTAATTGCTAACTATTCACAATTAAATATTTTAATCGATTTACAGCCCTAAATTGAATGCAACCTTAATTATGTTCAGTAAAACAAAATAAAATCAGTAATGGTTAGAGCCTTCTTATCTATCAGCATTATAAATGTAGCTAGATAAACAATATACTGTACACTACAGTAGCTCACCTCTCTGGATGGATTTAGCTGGCAGAGGTGGCGGCATTGATGCTCCAGAGGGGGCGCTGTTGGCTGGAGGATTTCTGTATAAGAAGTCTAGATTCTCATATGTCTGACAAGGCCTGCTTCCAGCATTACCATTGAGAGCATTACCCACACTCCAGCGGGCAAAGGAAGTTCCACCACCTCCATTTGAGGACAGAGGAGAGCGGTTTTTGGGTAATGTGCTCACCTAGAAGAAAATGGAAAGGAGCACAGGTTTATTTCTCCTCGACTTTCTTTGTTCATTTCTTTTTTTATTGCCTCTTCTCATTAGTAGAGGAGATTGCAGTGGAAAACACCTATGATGTTCTGACTGTAAAAGGCTTTTTTGGCAGAGAGACAAAGTCAGTAATGAGACTGACTGTGTGTGTGTTGTTTACCCTATCATCCAGGTCATCCTCGCTGTCATAAAACTCCTGAGATTGTGTCTCCCACATGAACTCCACGTGGATCTGAGAGTTGAACTTCCCACTCTGAGCCAGCTCCAACTAAAACACACAAACACAGGAGCAAACACTCAGAATACTCTCAGCCACAACATTAACACATATCTAGTAACAGAAGTTTTATTTACTGGTTAAATTGTGGGGTGGTGGTGGGTTGTGTACAGAGAAGTACAAATAAATGCTTCTGTATTAGGTGTTCACTATTTTGAGACTGATGCAAATGGACAGTTACAAAAAGGGCAGGAATACAAGTCAACACAATCACACATCCTTATGCAATTTGGGGAAAATCTATTGACAGAAAACTCCCTCCAGACTGGCAATGATCAGTCATATCAGTGTGACCTTGGGTTCAACAGATGTTTAAAAAAAAAAAGAAAAACAATTTGGAAAGAGCAAAGACTCCCCTGAGTCCAGAACCACTTCATTACAGCTTCCATAACAAAAAACATCTCAATGAAAAATGTAACTTAATAGAGCCGATAGGTAAACTTGAAAAGGTTGAATTTTAAAGCTGCTTATTTGTGAAACCATTTTCAGTCTACACAATAAGCTTGTAAAAGAAGTTTGTGCATAATCAAACAGGATATTACACAAAGCAGGTCGGATTCAGCAGGGCAGATGGCCGGTAAGAAAATAAAACCAGTTTAGAAATGAGACATGCTGGGACCTGATGAGGATAATATTCCTTGTCCTGGGAGTGAGTCCTGAGCAGAGCTTTGCTGCACGGGGAGTTATTTCAAGGTAATATTTCCTGCTGTGGAAGTTGTCTTGTTTTGTTTCTGGAGTTGGCTTTCTGGTAAGCATTTTAATGCTGCAACTTGATTCCTAAGTTATATTTACCTCCGGACTGTGTGTGTTCTCTGAATTTATGAATTAAATATTAAATTTCAATTGTAAAAAAGTGATTGTGGGGTCTCACCAGCTCGATACACTGCACATGCTGCAGCCTCCGTGCAATATCAAGGGCTGTCTCTCCTGCAGAGTTCACTATAGGAAATTTAAACAAGAAACAGTTTCAATGATTTATTATTTGCACTGGCTGAAAGAGAAATAGAGTACACAGAGTTAAAGGTACCTGTGTGTAGGGCTGCCTTTGCTTTGAGCAATAACTTGAGAGACTCAGGCTTGTGATACAGGACACTGTAGTGAAGAGCTGTGTTTCCTTCTGCTGTTCTCTTCTCCAAACAATTGCTGCAGAGTGAACATACAGGTACAGGTACAGGTATAGGGAGATGGTTTTAAATGTTGCCAAGTAAGGCTGGGCAATGTGGCCAAAATCTTCTATAATATAGGTCATTGGTAATTCAATTCAACAAATAGTATACGAAATAACCACATGGTAAAGCCTAGTTTTGAGTATTTTCCCATTTTTAGAACTTGTTTACAAATTAAAACATTTTCAGTGAAATTATAAATATAAGCCCAGCCTATATCGTGATAGAAACACCATTAAAAAAAAAATAGACATTTTTATATAGTTTTGATATGTATCATCATATTGCCCAACTCTGTTGCCAACTTCCTAAGCAAGTCGAACAACAGATAGAAAAAGGTAAATTTGCTCCTTTGTACATGCCCCTCAGCAAATTAATTTTATTTGGTCCATTTTAGATTGTGCACTGTGAAACCAAACCAGACTAAATAGAAAACAAACCAAAAGCATAAATTTCACTCAGATTTTGACGAGCCCTATGAACTATGGCTTGTGAAAGCACCCTTACATGACTGCTTGTCAGTGCCTGACCTGTTCTGGCAGAGGAAATCAACCAGCGCCAAAGAGCTTCTTTCCTCCAGACGCACAGCAAGATGGAGAGCTGTCTCTTTGGTCCCCTTAAACAGGAAGAAAAGAGCACAAATGAGGCTGAATTCTTGAACCTCAAAAGAAGTTGTCCATATGTACAAAACTTTTTCACAGAGGTCACTGTCAGTCAATACCTCAAGTGTCATATTGTTTCTGACAATCAAGTAAAGCTATGCAACTAGAATACCAGAGAAGCCAGTGTCAGAGGTTGACAGTGAATCAACTTGTGTGTTAAAAAGCAAAAACAGCCTACAGCTTTAAGCATCGTCTGTTTATATGAAGTGCAAAAGGAGGAGCAGAAGAATGACAGAAAAGTGCCTGTGTAATTCAATGAGCTTGTTCTCAAGAGACACGAGCTCTGACCTAAAAGCTGAAATAATAAACCAGGGCCAACCAACACAAACAAACACACACAGATATGCACATGCACAGTGAAGTCAGCGGTGTTACACAGGCGGCTTATGCTGAGCAGGAAGTGTGTGACAGGGAGGATGGGACGTGATTAAAGACAAGACGATGAGGCATTGAGGAGAGACAGCAGAGATGGAGAAAACAAGATGAATGAATGAGGAGAGAAAGGGGGGGGGGGGGGGGGATTGAATTAGAGGCCAGAAGAGAAGGGAGGGCCTTCGATTTACCCACCCACAAGAGCCACGCACACAACAGGACAATTAACACATACTTCACATACTGTATGCATCCACACACCTCCCACATACTGTATGTTGTGGCATTTGTTGACACTAGGAGGATTTGATTCTATTTTTAGCCATTTCAGTCACAGTTTTAAAGTGACAGGAACATGTTTTTGAAAAACTGCACAAATATATGTGTGGCTGTACAATAAGCCGGGTGGGCGGCCTTGTCAGGATGCAGCAGCCATTCATCCTAAATGGATGACATCTGTTAGAGTTTAAATTTGTCAGAAGATGATATGGATTTATTACAAGCATTCCCACCCTAACAGGACACACTTCAGGAAGAAATGCTGGAGTGGAAATCCACTTGTGGCTGTAAATTATCCTCACCTGTCCTTCAGGCGGTGTGATCGGCTTGGAGAGGTCCGCTCCCTCAGCATAGAGCTGTAGAAGAGAAGTAAGGTCACGACTCTTCACAGCGTCATACAGCCGGCCAGGGTCTGCTTCTTCTCTACGCAGGACATACCGACGCTCAGCATACTTCGCCACAATGTACTCCTTCCTGGCATTCCTGGTTGTTAAGTTAACACGTTTTAATGAAAAAATGCAACAAATATAAAGCATCACATTGTTGTTTTTTTCCTTTAAAACAATGACACTGTTAGTTTAAAAGAAATTACTCACATGTCACTTTGTGGCAATGGTTTGACTGAGTCATTTGGAAGGCCCGCCTCCATGATGTCATTGAACCTGGTGTTGCCAATACTGACAGCCAACTGAAATGACACACAAGGCAGCCATTAAAGATGAGACATAACAGCAATGAAAGTCAGACGGTGTCATAATGCCCAATTACAAAATCCTGACAATACAAAATCCATCTGGATTGTGTCTCTTTTTGTGTGAATGTGTGTTTCCATCTGTGTTTAATACCAGAAGCTCAGAGGTGCTCAGTAGGTCCAGAGTGAGTGACTGGATCCTGGAGTAGTGGACACCCAGCTCTCTGTGGATACCAGAGCACTCTATACAGGTCAGGATGCCCAAATTGGTCGACAGCCATGTTGGATCTGAGATGCACAGGGCAAAAAAGTCAACAGACTGTTAGAAACCCATTAACACAAAAAAACACAACTTGAATTGAAAAATATTGATGAATATTGTCACGTTCATAAAATAAATGGCTGCAAAATATTATTGCTTAAAATGAAGTGTGTAGCATTTGTCGACATCTAGTGGTGTTGTTGCAGATTGCAACCAACTCAGTACCCCTCCGCTTACTCCTCCTTTTCCAAGACTGAGGTAACGTTAGCCGTTGAGTGCAAAACTGTGGTAATGCCATTCGTAATAACACTACTGCAGGAACAGTGGAAGTCAGATGGCAGTTGCTGGTACCACGGTTTTTCAATGTGTAACTCAACATTAGCGCAGTTGTACAAGCGTGTCGGAAGACCTACAGTGGCCTTCAGGTAACATAAAAACGTGAAAGGCTCTCTCTAGAGTCAGTGAGTGGTCTGTCTGTTCTACTGTAGAAACATATATACATCTGCTAATAGATCCCCCCAAATGTTACACACTGTTCCTTTATCTGATGTGTTTCCACATTTAACTCTACAGTGATTATCAACAACTGACTGGCTGACCTGGTGCTCCACAATCAGCGCAGGCCTCGTTGCCAGGCATGTGTCGGAGTTCGGCAATGATGGATCGCGAGAGTTCTTGGAGCCCGCTGTCCTGGAGGTGGAGCTGGTCTCCCACCAACGCTGTGTTCAGGGCCTCCTCCTTGCTGTTCTGTAGTACTGACACCCAACTAAAGTACATACAGAAAATAATGACTTAATAAAAGAGGCAAGATGTTATTTGTTTTCCAATTTCCACATTTTGTAACAGCTCACAGGCAAAGCCACAGAACATTTCAGTCTTTAAACCAGAAGATCAAACATAGTCAACCATGTGTTTTGCATGTGTTGTTGCTCAGTTGACGAGTGATAAGTCATCACTTTCACTTTCATGAGTTCTCTACCACCCAGACTCACACTGGACCTCACGTCTTTCATTTCTAAGGCTTTGGTACTTTTCCCTTCAAACCATTTCCATCTCCCTCTGTCCCTAAACTCACATAGCACATTCATATCAAAGAATCTGCCTGAAAGCCCACACACAAGGGAAGGGTAAGGGACAGAAAACCCAACATGCACCCCCCTCAGCCCACATCACAAAACACAAAGTTCCCTTGCTTGCCATCTGTGGCTGGAAAGAGAAGTCCCACCCAAAAGCAGCTGGGCCAGGGGGCTCCTAGAGGACAGCCTTTTCTCTCTGCATCATTTCATTTCTCTCCCTTTTTGGGTATTGTCTGCCTTGCTTGTTCTTCACAGCATACTCCTCAGTTTTACAACACACTCTTATCTTTCTGTTCTATCATCTTTGGTACACTTCTCTTCATCCAGAGTGTTTATTTCCCATACAGGCCTAAGCTCAAATATAGGAGCCTGACATGCAACAACTTGCTAGCACAAAGAGAAAATACACACAGGGTAAATAAGGTGGTGGTTAAAGTCAGCAGCCAACAGTAGTGTCAACACTTACATCAGACATTCCTGCTCGTCTTCTGCCTGGAAATGGTAAGTCCGATTATCTACAGAGAAGGAGAAATGGTGGTTAGCCATTGTCAATACATCCTGAAAAAAATCAATCAGAACAGCCAAACGGAAGATGGAGTGAGGAGGGTTTAAATGTTATCATGATGGTGGAAATAAAGGTTGCATGACCAGAGATGGCATAAAACAAGCACACAATCACCCCTTTATCCAATGCTTGAAGAAAAAAACTAAGTGCCAGTACTCTCTTATTCACATGCTGGCAGGCGTATTGGGCTGGTATAGGCAATCCCTTGTGACCTATTCCTATTTATTCATTATTTCTTAAAGCATGTTATACTGTTTTAGTCATAATCAGTTGTGATTTTACTGCTATTATTATACTTAAGCTGTGGTAGGCCAATAATATTCCAATTGAAACATCATAGGGTTAAGGTGGTGTGTTTGTATATTTACCCAAAGTGTTAATAGTTAAAGTACTTTCCTGTTTTATTTGCAGCCTTTAGTAGGGTATCATTCATGTCCCAGTCAGGATGCTCCTACATAAACTCCTGATCAAAATCTTAAGACCAGTTAAAAAATTGCAAGAATTTGCATTTTGCACTGTTGTATCTTAAGAAGGTTCTAAGTAGAGTTTCAAAATGCAAAAAGAAGAAATGGGAACAAGAGACCAAATGTTTTGAGCAGGCAATTTATTGAAAAGAACAATTTAACTGAAATAGGCTGTTCATCAGCTGATCAAAAGTTTAAGACCACATCCTTTAAAAGCCCAAATCTGGGCAAAAATTTGGATTCCATGTCATTTTCTGTCAAGTAATCACACTGTCAAGACCTCTTGATGGGAAAAGCAAAAAAACTCACTGCCTTCAAACGTGGCAGGATTGTTGAGCTGCATAGACAAGGCCTCTCACAGCGTGCCATCGCTGCTGAGGTTGGACGCAGTAAGACAGTCATTTTTCATTTCTTAAAAGATCCTGAGGTTTATGGAACAAAAAAATCAAGTGGTAGACCCAAAAAAATCTCACCGGCACTGAGCCGGAGGATCCGAACGGCTGTCCGTCAAGATGCGGGACGATCCTCATCCCAAATTAAGGCCATTACTGGTGCTGACTGCAGCCCAATAACCATCAGACGGCATCTGCAAAGGAACGGCTTCAAAAACAAAAAACGTCTTCAAAGGCCACGTCTCCTTCAACGCCACAAAATTGCCCGTTTGGCCTTTGCAAGGGAGCACCAAACATGGGACGTTCAAAGTTGGAAGAAAGTTTTATTCTCTGATGAGAAAAAATTTAACCTTGATGGTCCTGATGGCTTCCAACGCTACTGGCATGACAAGGAGATGCCACCTGAGATTTTTTCAACACGGCACAGCGGAGGGGGCGCCATCATGATCTGGGGTGCTTTTTCCTTCAATGGAACAATGGAGCTCCAGGTTGTGCAGGGCGTCAAACAGCAGCTGGCTACGTGGAGATGTTGCAGCGGGCATCCCTCATGACTGAGGGCCCTCGTCTGTGTGGTGATGACTGGGTTTTTCAGCAGGACAATGCTGCAATTCACAATGCCCGTCTGACAAAGGATTTTTTTCAGGAGAATAACATCACTCTTTTGGATCATCCTGCATGTTCCCCTGATCTAAATCCAATTGAGAACATTTGGGGATGGATGGCAAGGGAAGTTTACAAAAATGGACATCAGTTCCAGACAGTGGATGCCCTTCGTGAAGCCATCTTCACCACTTGGAGCAACATTCCTACAAGCCTTTTGGAAACACTCGCATCAAGCATGCCAACACGAATTTTTGAAGTGATCAACAATAATGGTGGAGCTACTCATTACTGAGTCTGTTTTTGAGACTTTAATTTCTGTTTTAGGGTTTTTTTTGAGCTATGGTCTTAAACTTTTGATCAGCTGATGAACAGCCTATTTTAGTTAAATTGTTCTTTTCAATAAATTGCCTGCTCAAATCATTTAGTCTCTTGCTCTCATTTCTTCTTTTTGCATTTTGAAACTCTACTTAGAACCTTCTTAAGATACAACAGTGCAAAACGTAAATTCTTGCAATTTTTTAACTGGTCTTAAGATTTTGATCAGGAGTGTATTTCTACAGAGAATAAAAGATACTAAGAGATATTGGATTTGAAGGTTTTTGACTTCAAACTATTACTACTATACTATTACTATTTCACATAATTTTGGACCATTAGTATTACTAGATAAGTTATTGTTTTATTATTTACACATATACAGCCGACATCTGAACATTTAATTCTTCTGGAAATGTTTGCCCTGTAGAATCATATCCCATAAATCCAAGCTTTTGAATTAATTATATTTTTTCACAAATAAAAAGAAGTCATGGCGAACAATTCACTAATTATTTTACAAACGGGACGTGACCATTATGTTGATAAATTATAGTACCCTCGTTCTCACCCACCCTCCAACCCGGGTGCCGGCTCACCCAGATGCTCTCCACATACTGTAGTTTTTCTGTCCATAAGGTTTATGAGGCACAGTGCAAATACGCTGGCGCTGTGCCGTTATGAATCGCCATGATCAACCTCCCAGAGAACCCGATATGGAGACGGCAGAAAAAGTACCGGCAGCTTGTGAGAAATGCCAGCATGCAAGAAAAAGTCACGGCATGCCAAAGAATAAGATGAAGAAGTGCCTGTCCTGCGTACCGTTAAGTGCCGGCCCACTTTAAGCACTGAATTTATCACATCACAACAGTTTACATTAATCTTAAGGAATCTCTGGCACTCATCCCAAGAAAAATGTGTCTGATCCCTCTACTAATGTGACCAAGTAACCAAGCTTCCACACAGCTGCATTGCACGACTGGAGTCTTTAATGATGATATATGGAGGGTAAAGTGTTAAGGGTCAAAAGTTAGAAATTAACCCACGTGTGACCAGGTCAAAGGTCCTCCTGTCCTCTGGGTTCGGTCGCACCTGACAGGTCAGTAGGTTCAGCTTGGCTGGCGGTCGATTGATCTGAAGACAGAAACAGATGCTAATGTAAGCATGTACAGAATTGGAGAATGTGGACAGATTTCAGATTAATCTGAATGCTTGGTGGCAGTTTAGCCCATGTGTCCTCACTGTGCTGTGGGAAATGGTCAGGCAGCCAAATTTCACTCCACACTTCCTCTTCTGCCAAACCTTCCTGATCCTGCAGGATGAAATGCATACAGGAAAAAGCAAATTTGAGAATAAAAATATACAGGTGTTAGACACAAGCTACTGACACAACATCATCAACATGGATGATTTCTGTGCAGCGGGGTAAAAGTGTTAACATGTAGCCTTAAATTGAGCAATGGTGATCTACACACAGTGTAGCTTACTCCTGTTCACAGCGCTTCTCTCGTTTTCATTATCATGATTTAATCAGTTAAAATGTCGAGAACGTGTTCTGTTTTGTGTCAGTGGCCCGAGGAAAAGTCTGCTCTCCTCCATCCCCCATTTACCCTACTGAACCACATAACCTCTCCTTATCATACTGTAATCTAGCTCTCTCTCTCTCTCTGTATATATGTGTGTGTACGTGTGTGCATGACGCAACAGCTGGATCTGTTCAGTAAGCCGGTCTGCCAATAAGTTCCACAGGAGGGGCCCCTGCTTGAATCTTCATCTCACAGTAATGAGGACCAGGTGGAGCAGACAAATCCCCCTTCTCTCGCTTTATGCCTTACTTGCTTACTCTTCATCCAGATTTGATCGCAACTGCCCTCGACAGCAGTGTTTATCACTTTGAAAACGTCATAATTTGTTAAAATATGAACATGAAAGTAAACCTGGGAGATTTGGAGTAACAAAAATGACTTTTGTTAACAAGCTACGACACATTAAATCACATGATTATTTATAGGCTTTACAGCACAACGTTCACTTCTTGTATTCCATGTGTTTTCAATTCTAATACAATACTTGCATTATACCTGCTGGTGACCTGACATTTGGACACTGTAACTAATACTTTTACACACCCATCGCTCTTCTTGAGCAGGAAGCCAGATTTCTCTGTCCCATACTTCTTGTTGCCCTGTGGTTGGTGGATGCTATACCCATTGCCAGAGTTCTTCCTGTTCAGGTACTCCTGGGATACAAACAGAGATTTAG
Organism: Pterois miles; assembly: GCA_947000775.1. Classification (NCBI taxonomy): domain Eukaryota; kingdom Metazoa; phylum Chordata; class Actinopteri; order Perciformes; family Scorpaenidae; genus Pterois; species Pterois miles. The sequence goes on along the minus strand of CAMQGK010000522.1, from coordinate 1,663,245 downwards.
GACTTTACTTCAAAGTAGGGCTGATCGATACAGCCAAATCTTCTATCACAATATGGGTAGTTTCATATCTTGATAACAATATATGTCACAATATAACATGTTTTGTGGTAATTTAATTGATAAACTATATGAAATAACCACACAGTAAAGCCTATTTTTATTACTATGTGAATGTACTGAGTATTTTCTCATCATAACAATTTGAGTGCAAAATGAAGGAATAAATATAAGGAAACAGAAATCACCTATATAGCCTACACTATATTGCAATAGAAAAGATATAGAAAAATATTTATGATAGACTTTTTTTCCCTTCAGTTCTGAAAATTTTCAATAATTGTGGCAAGACAAAGTAATCTACTAGCATCAGCTAGCCGTCTGCTGCTGTTTGTTTACATACTAACAGTAATACTGAAGCTCTAAAGTATGCCAGCTCAAGGGACATTATACTGTGTATAATGAACAGGACTGTCTTCAATCAAAGAAATAAATATATCATACAAAAGTACCACTTTAAATCTTGTGTTTACCAGAGATATGCTCATAATTGTCTTGGAAACAAGTTATACAGCATGAAAAAAAGATTAAAAATGACTAATCGATTGAAGAACTCTTAGTTGGCTAAGACCAAAACAGCCAATTAGTTGACTAATGAACTAAAAGGGGCAGCTATAATATTCAGTATAACAATGATGCATTGAGAATAACATACCTCTTTCCCTTCCACTTGCAGAAGTAATCTGAGAGAATCCCTCAACTGAGTGAGTTGTTTGACCTCCTCATCCTGGTCCAGACGCACCTAAAACACACCAAAAAAGTAAGTTTATCCAGTTGCAGCAATAAAGTTCAATCACTTGGAAGAGCAACATGTTTTTTGTGCAAAATATGCAGTTTTTAATTTATTTGTTCCAAGAATTGGGTGTGGAATCACAACACATCAGGACTTTGTAATGGCCTAAATAATGCAGAACAGAGCTCAGCACTGGGGTGTGCCGTCCTAGGAGGCTGTGCATTTTGTGTTAAAGCAGCAGCAGAGTGACCAGTCTTGCATGCAGCGTAAGTCCATTTAACGGAAATATTTCAGCATTTTTTCCTGGGAGCCATAACACAGATTCTGTCTGAATTTCCTTCTTGAGGCTGAGGTCTGGCATGTCTGAGCGGGTTTCTGTTCTGCCTATGCAGAACCAGAAAAACCTCTAACGTTCCTAGTATCACAGTTGACAGTCTGTTTCCAGCACTCTCTCCAGAAAAGGGACTGAAAACCGGTCGAAGTGGTAGGAGAAATACGTGTGCACCAGGGAAGGAATGAAAATAAGGGATGCTTTCAGTTTCACCTTTTTGGAAATAGGGGGAAAGCATTTCTGGGAACAGACTGCAATAAGAGTCTCTGCCTGTGGGTTCACCTTGGGGGGGAGTTTCAGAGGAGGGGAGAGACTGAGGTTTTGGCTGCTGTGAAAGAGTAACACAGAAAAAGTGCTATAGGAGGTAATAAAACACAATGTGATTTACAGTGAGAGCTTTACTGCCTTCTTGGACACAGTTTTACCTTCTGTAGTCACAGACGGCTGACAAAGGAACAAAACAAGTATGTGTGGGAGGATTGGGGGTATGATAACATCAATATATATGTGCATGTGTTTTGTAAATTGTGATAACACCAGTTTGAGTCAGTCAGGACAACAGCAGTTACCACAGACCCTAACCTTTGACCTCTTAATCATGACAAATATCCATCTGAAATCATAACAATACCATTTGCAGACATTAGATGACTAACATTTCCCCCCTATAAACACTGACTGATATAATGCAGGTAGACAGACAAACCAGCAGCAGCTGCTGTTTTTACCGTGTGAACAGAAGCAGCAAGCTTCTCGATAAAGGGAGCAAGATTCTCAGCAGCTTTCAGCCCATCCTGAAAAAAACTGAGAACAGAAAGAGAACAAATGCTGAGTCATGACAGTACTTAGTTCAAACGTCCGAGTTCACACCAACCAAAACATCACATGCTAAAGCTGTATAAGCAACTCCATTTCCGCATGAAACCCTCTGTATGATTAAAATGGGTAAATGGTTTACAACAGTAATAATAGCCTGTAAAAGGAAAATCAAAACCAAAGAACCTCAACTATTAAACAAAATCTCTCACTGAAACCCAGAGGTAGAAATCAAATCCATATGTTTTTCGGCCAGGAAAGAGTCAAAAAATATTTCTAGTTATTATTTCACAAATAGAACAAAATGGCAACAAAAAATAGTGACGCTGAGACTGACCTGAGCTGGGCCTGGAAATATTTGATGAGACTCTGGAGAAGATCAGGGCCTTGACGCACCTTGAGCTCCTGGATCTTCATAAGATACTGAAAGCATAAACACAGACTGTTAAAACCAGCTCCAGAAATGGCAGCTGTCCATGGAAAGGCCAGATGGATCCACTAAAACATGAAGCCTGACAATGAAAATGAGACATCAAATAGAGCCTCCATTTTTCAGTTACCATAATTTAAGGCTCATCCTAGACTACACATCATTAATATCCTGTTTTGTGCATGTTTGTAACGAGTGGCTCGTTGCTTTGTAGGACACTGCTTCATGTTGTTCCAGAGGTCATCGCCTTATTTCAACACCCCAGCCAGTCAGTGAACCTTGTAGACTGAAACTGGAAAATGTCTTCATTCAAAAATAAGAACAACACAGACACATAGTGCTGGGTTTATTGTGAATAATTTCCATCCTGCACAAATCCTGTGTGTGGAAGGAATGACTACATTGTCTTTGCTCCATAAAACCCGGGCTGAATCCATCTGTCTCTTTATAGCTGAAGCAAAGACTGGCTCAGTGTTTCTGTCCTGTATTTATTTGTGTGAGTTTGTGTGTTTTTTCTGACTCTTTTTAATGTATGCAGCGTGAAAGAAAGAAACACAGCGAGACGGAGGGGTGGAGCAGTTTGCAAGTGGAAACTCCATTTTTCTGCTTCTCCTCTTTGTCTTAACAGCTGGTCTCAGTCAGGATTAGACCTTTTTTTCTCCGGGTTTTCTTCAGCTACATGTGCACTTAGCTGAGACTACACCACCTGTATGTGAACAGCACTACCAAGGCATTTCACAAGAATTTCCCCCTATTTGGCTGGCTTTGCACGTGTGAGTCATGAAGCGTTTGCATTTGAACTGCACTTTCTAATGCGTATGACCGAGCTCTACAGCAGTTCTGAAAAACACAAACCAATTAGCCTCATGTTTGAGTTTCTGAAACACATTTTTTCTACCATAGGAATTAGTGGAGAGACACAAAAGGGATGGACTCTGGCGATCCAGTTGACCATGGATGGAATTTGAATCCACAAAGCAGACCACCTATGCCCCTGCAGGTATGTGAAAGGTGTCTGGGTCTGTTATTTTGACTGGCACTAATCCCTCACCTCACACATTTGCAGCTGAAAGGTCCTTCTTTCTCTCTCCATGTCCTCCCCTCCGTCTGATCCCTCCGTCCTGATCAGACCCAGCTGCCTGGTCTTCTCCTTCCTCTCCTTCTCCAGCTTCCCTCTAGGGAAGGATAAAGAAAAAACAGATCAGAAGAAAGAATAGATCATTGATGTGCACTATGTATTTGACAATTCTTTAATCTGTCCCATCAACTCTCTTTCTGTAATGATTAACTTTTTGAGAAGTTTAAACATTTTTATTCTTTTCTCACAGAGAGAGAGGGGAGAGAGGATGTTGGATGGAAGACAAGAAGGGAGAGGTGACCTCTCCTTACAACATTATAAAACACTTTAAACCACTGTCCACCGTCAGAATGAGATCAAATGATAGCTGCAAAGTGCAATGCCTCAGTTTTATTTCATAGCAATGTAATGGAGAAAAGCCATGGGGAATGAACTATTATCCTTTTAACCTCTGCCTCCCATCTATGGCCCAGTAAACACCAGCATGAACTGTGAATATGCAACGTGATTCGTTATGCAATAATGTCTGTCTCAGGCTTCAATTACTTTTCTCTCATGAAGCATTAAGGCTTAATGATGAAGAATTGTACTGTAATCCCACAATAGGCAGTTGTATGGTTAATTACATTTTTATGTCATACTCCTTCCAACTCTTCTCCATTTGTTTCTTGAGCTCCTGTAGAAAAGAGGAGAGAGAAAAGCATTTAAATGACATGGTTAAGAGTCCACACAACTCAACTTTATTTACAGTATATAGCACCATTCATACAATCATACAGCCAAAAGTGCTTCAAGAATAAAACAGCACAAACCAACAACAAAACAAAAAGCAAACAGTAAATACTATTTTACAGACCATAAAATGTAAAAACTAATACAAGTCACAAGAATAAATAGGTACAAAAGATAGAAATAGTACAAAAATCAGTGATCAAGCCCTAAAAGCTATGGCAGTAAATGACAATAAATAACAAGGCACCTTAAAGGACAACTTTGGTATTTTTCAACCTGGACCTAACCCGGTCCAGGACTGAGGGAGAGCACTGCAGCCGCTTAACAAGCTGAAATGTAATGATTTGGGGCAACCTGGTACTGTCAGTTTATGTCCACTGAAAGTGTTTGTTTTTACTTGACAGACTCCAATTGTAAATATAAGTGTCTGACAACATCATGGAAAGGACCCTACAGAGAAATAACACAGTTTTCTTACTTTTCACTTTCCATTTCTCATTGTGTTATGTGACTTGTAGCCGGATGAGGCAACGGTGGGAATGTGAGTGAGAGTTAGAGAGAGGAGTGCCAGTGCTGTCAGAGTTTGTTGTGTTGGAGTACAGAAAGCAAAACTTAATGTTATCTAAAAGCTTTTCAATGTCATGGCTGAATATTTAGCTGATTTTGACAATGTGGATGCGATGCAAGGTTTCAGAGGGAGGCTTCTCAGAGCAAGACACACAATAACATACGATCAAGTGAAAGGTAAGAAAGACATTTCATTTCCCTCCATGGCCCTTTCCATAATGTTGTCAGACACTTATAATAACAATCTGAGCCTGTCAGTGAATGTAAACTGACGTTACCATGTTGCCCCAACTGATTACACTACATTAGCCTGTTTAGCATCTGCAGCCTTCTTCCTCAGTGCTGGACCAAAACAAAGTGTTGTCCCCATTAGTCACTAACTGCAAAAACATTAGAAAATAGGGTCCAGATTTAAAAATACCTAAGCAAAGCTTTAAGTAAAAGCCTGGCCGTCTTTAAGTTTCTTTTAAAAATGTCCAGAGGCTTATGCTGACGCTCCCTGCCTCAGGTGATGCAATGTTTTACAGTACCAGTTATTATCTGCGTTGATCTGAATTCAGCCAGACAGTTCACGCATAGAGATTACTCACATTAAGCTAACTACTCTGCTATGTTGCTGAACAAGATTTCAGTGGCACTTCTCCTTCATTCAGTTATAGTGAAGCAATTTTCAGATGTCGAATCAGCTGTTTCAAAAACAGGGCAGTGACAGAGGATTAGGCTGCTATTACTCACTCGTCTGTCTGCAAGGCAAATCTGAAGGACAAATACTGTGCAAGACAGATCGGTTCAGTACGGGAACATAGCTCAGTCTTACTCAACAATCTGCATAAACAGCCTCATCTTATCCAATATCTTAGTGGGCTCAGTTCAGCTGCGTCTAGGACAGAGACAGACAGGATTACCTGCTTATAGAGGAAATCCACCCTATACTGGTTTTACATTATAATATAATTATTTTGGACTGCAATGTCAAGATCTACAAATGCAGACTCCTAAGCTGCAAAAAAGCCCCATATTCAAATAATGTCCTATCCTGAAAGTTGTTCCTTCATTCACTGTACACCTTATTAATACATTGATATATAATTTCAATATAAGACCAGATATAGTTATTTTGCCATAATTCTGGGATCCACCCCAAATGTCATCTCTCTTCCTACAGTCAACATTACAGATAGTCGCTATTTGCTGTAGCTGAGAGAAAGGAAAAATGACTACTTGGCTATCAACATCCATGTGGGCAGCCCTGATCAGGATATGTCTCTATATGACAGCATCACAGAAGACCATCTCTCTGCTGTTCAAGCATCTGAAAGGCGCTACAGGCTTTAAAGACCTGCACTTCCAGGCTCAAAAACAGTTTTTATCCCAAAGCCATCACTGATCTGAACAACACTAAACTCCCCTCACCAACATCATCACACCCTACACCACAGGACTAAATAAATAAATGCAATAATATCTTCCCACAGTGCAATGGTAGCAGTATTTATTGATACTTCACTTTGACTATTTTTTTTAAACAAAATCTGTCTTGTATCTTGTATATGTTGTGTGAACATGCATGTACATGAGTGTGAGGAATGGTGAATGTACCGTTTTAAGAGCTGCACAGCAAATTTCATCATACAATGTGAGCAATGACAATAAAAGGCATTCTATTCTATGAACTATTAAATATCATAGAACTGGGTAATATTACAGAAATATCATCAAGGGTGGATTTTCCATTTTAGGCGGGTATAGAGTCTGCTCTAAAACGAGTGATACCATCATATGTACAATATACCAGTTCAGCCAGCAGTTTTGATATAAAATATAGACTCACTAGTCTGCCGTCCCGGAGTTCTGATTTCAGCACATTTTCCAAAGGAAACGCCATGATGTTGTTGAGGTTTTGCACCTGAAACATGTAAAAAGGCAAATTAGTTAAAGGTACAGTGTGTAGGACTCTGAGATATCAAGTGGTGTGGTTGCAGATTACAACCAACTGAATACCCCTCTGCTTACTCCTCCCTCTCCAAGACTGAGGTAACATGAGCCAGCGAGTGCAAAACCATAGTACTGCTGCTCACTTCACTGAGAGGCCATCCTTACCGAAATAACATTACTTTAGGAGGAACAGAAGTCAAACGGTGGCTGGTGGCACCATGGTTTTGCATTCTGTAGCTCATATTAACACAGTTTCACAATAAGTGCCACGATATTTTGTGATATAAAAATGTGACGATTTGCATCATCAAGATGAACTGTATCACAATATTATGGGGATGTGATAAATTAATTTAAAAAAGTGCTACTTTGGCTCTAATCAGCCTCCTCTGTCAGTGATCTCCACTCAATCTACACTGTGTTGTCTGGCTCAACGTGCCGCCCACAGCGCTATCTGATTGGTTTACAGGACACATCCCGGAGCTGTGATCTCTTCTCACTTGGAAACGATCTATTAATATGATGACAAGCATGCCCAGTTTCCCAGTTACACTACTGATAATGTCCTAATAATGCACATTGCTGCAGCGAGATTCAGCCAACTATAATGTGATAACGGCGTTTATTTATGTAGTTGATTTGCAAACGTAACATTACTTGCCCAAATTAGTTAGTGTTTTTACATGTATGTTCATTCATTTAACTTTTATTTAAATCTCAAATTTCATCAATCATTGAGGACATGCCTTCATTTTCAATGATGTCCTGAGTAAAATTAAAACTGAATAAATACACAAAAATAAATAAGAAAACAGACAGACACAAATAGAACAAAGTAAAATATAGTTATATGAAAGAATAGAGTGGTTAACATAAAAAATGAAATTACAGGGCAAACTACAGCATTGATTTGCATTTTGTGTCTTGAACAAAAAGCTGCTTTTTCAGGTATGTTTTCATAATTCAAGTTTTGTTAAAATTATCATTATAATATTGTACTGAGGTCGTGAATCCAGTATCGTGTATTGTATCGTCACACCCTTATTATGAATATGATATTCCATTTCTGCAAATCAGATCCCCCAAAATGTTAAACACTGTTCTTTTAAAAAGTTCATAATATTCTACATAATGTTACAGGTGGTCCTTATCTCTTACAGTATGATTACACACTCACATGCACGCACCGTTCTACACACTCTACACTACCTCCCTATGGACCCCCATTTCTGGGAATGAATGAGGATAAATCAAAAACATGATGATTCAGTCAATTTAACTAGTGATTCATGCAAAGAAAACACTGGACAACAATCTACACCATGAAGATTTCTTTATCCAAGGGGGGATATGACGCAATGAATTTTATTACTGTTTGTGAACTGAGCTGTGTCTATCGTGGATCTAGGGAGAATGAGTCACAAAACAACAAGCATGACCCCAACAGGTTGTCCTTTACAGTCATACATAATTACCATAAAGCCCCTCCCATACAAATACATTGCATCGTTACTTAGGCATGCAGTATGGCTAAATTTATTATGCATCATTTCCGGTCCAAGAGTTTCCAGTTGACCATTGTTAAAATTTAGAAAGTCTGTTGTCACTGCAGCCTGTTCATGGATCCTGGTGGATTAGCTACACCCTGCTCTTAACATAAATAATGTCCAACCACTTCCGTGAGCTGACCTTCATATATTGACATAGAGGCCTGGAGACTGGTAAGATTGTTTTGGTTGGCATCCAGAAGCTGATGTAACTAATAGATAAACGTGGAGGTTTAACACAGGGGAACACCTACTCCTAAAGTGTCAACACATGTACAAATGACACAGATCAATTCATGCATGCCTGTATGAGCACTGGGAAAAGCACACAAACACACTTGCGTGGCATTAAGGGACGCCTTCGGGTTGATTTTACAGTACAACTCCTTAAATCACCCTCCTGGACCCACTTCCTCTACACATCTGTAAGACCCAGTCTCCCGTGTGAGGTCTTGATTGACACACTGGAGGGAGTGTGTGAGACGGTGTGTGCTGACTCACACATGGAGGTCTGGGATGAATTATCATCACCATAGAAACTATCAGTGGGAGGGTTCCGGATGACCCCAGATTTTGGAGTCAAGAGGCACAAGCATGCAGCTGTTGAAAACCCCTTTCCTATTGCGGGTGCACACACACTTTTTAGTCCAGTGTTAATTTTGGCAGCTATTTTAGATTTAGTCTTAAAATAAAAATGCTTATCAGTTTTTGTCTGCTTTTAGCTGACGACAACTCAAAATATTTTAGTCCAGTTTTAGTCACCGATTTGATTTTCATCAAAATGTTTTCTCTCAATTTTGTTAGATTTTTAAAAAATATAATCTAATCTTAGTCCTCTTCAGTCATCAAATTATACTGAACAATTCTGGCCGTTTTAATCAGGCTTATTTCACATAAAATATTATCTTATTATCAGAAAACACAGGCTGAATGTTAAATAATACAGCTTTGCATTTTTTTGAGTCACCCCCACTCCCCTCTTTAATGATGAGCATTTCAGTACCCACTGGTCCGTTATGAAAGCCAATGCATCCACCCAACATGTATAAAATATGCCTTATCTCAACCACCCAAACCTGACCCACAAACTGCCAATTTTATGCATTATAGTAGCACAATTGTCAGGATTGAGGTGTGAGAAAAGAAAGAGATTGACTGGGCGGTGCTGCAGAGTGTTCTGTGGGAGAAGGAGAAGGTGGAAGGTGACAAAGTGATTATTTTCAAACTACATTTTAGTCTCATAAACGATATTGTCACTGTAAATGTTTAATGTCAGTGCCATCTCGTCATCGCCTCGTCTTAGTCATGGAAAAAAAAAAGGTTGTTGACGAACATATTTCATCATAGTTTTCGTTAATAAAATTAACACTGTTGTACTCTACTATAATGAACACACACATACACCCAACATCTTATGAGAAGGGATTTGGGGTTCTTTCACCTGCTGCTGTTTCAAACTAAATTTTAATCTTTATTTCCTTCTCTGCTCCCTCAATGCTCGCAAGTACAGTCAGTTCATTTGAGAAAGGCTCCCCTTCCCCTTTTCCTACACAGTCTTCTCCCCTTTCCTTACCAGATTTTTGAAGAGGGCCGTGACCTCTCTGGTAAACACAGCCAGGTTGAGGAACCCTGTTGAGACTTCATTGTTGTCCTGGGTCAGGTGGCTATTCCCCAGGTTCTCCAGCACCTCAACATACTGCTCCTTGTTGTCCACATGGGCTGCAAAACAACACACATGCACATAATGTGAGTATAGACATTGACAGTTAAAGGTGACTCAGAATTGAGTTACATGTCAGGGAAAACTGCAGATTGACTTGCCCTGTTGCAGTGAGAGCATTTTAACAAGAGAAGCATGTGGGATAAATTAGTAGCGGTTTCCACCCATCCTGGAGCTGGAGACAGGCAACATATAGAGACCCATGTTTCTCTGGGGCTTATAGGTCGCTTTCCCAAGGGTCATGACCTCAGTGGGCTCTCAGTCTGTTGAATTCATGTGGAAAAGGGCTCATGGAAAAGAATCTGAGCTCCGACTGGTACCACATTGGTTTACATTTCACTAAATGAGGTTTTACCCCACAGCTATTTTAAAGTGAGACTTAGATGTGGACATCAAATAAACACAAGTTACAATTCAAGTCCCATGGAAATAATCCTTTTCAATCAACAAAGATGGGCAATTGATGAACAATAACAACCAAATGTCTGTTCACAGTCATACAGAAACATCTTGGCTGACTTTGGGAATCCCCCAGTATTAAAGAAAAACAGATTGTTGTGGATTAACACTTTAAGGAAGTAGTAAAGGAGCATATGGCCCAGACATCTGCAGACACGTCCAAAGCAGACTAAACAGACAAAAGCAGAAATAAGCAGAAGTATAGTAAGTTCATTTCTTCTGCTCCAGATTCCACCCCATGACAAATATAAAATGCTAAACTCACTGTAGCTGGGAGACAGACCGACAGAGTTGTGCTAACCAGCTGACAAGCAAAAGTGAAACATTTTGTACGACAGCAAAATTGTGAATTTATGCAGACATGCTGCAGGATGAAGGATACAAAATCAAGGGAAAGCAGGAGAACTGAGTCAAGACCTAGACTTTGGGTACACGAGACTACCATTTCTGCAATAAACTTCATTGTATTTTAGGAAAAAAAAAAAAAAACGGTAGCCCCCTGAGGCCAAAGACTAGATATAGTATGATAAAAATAGCTGTATCTCAGAAACTACAAGGAGCACAATCAAGTATTTGGTATCTGTGAACTCATAACAAGTTGACTATCAAAGATACGCAGACCAATGCAGTGGAAAACAAAATATTTCATATGGAAAAACATCTCATAAAGTGATAGCATTTTCCCAAATTTTTGAGAAAATGAAGGGCGATTTTTCATGTGATATAAAAAGTTGAACTGTCAAGACTTTTAACCAATCAGAAGAACAAATACTGTGGCAATTTCCTTATCATAGTAAATATGGTCTTTGGACACAAATGGATTAAAAGTATTTTAACAACAACAAAAAATACATACATGCAGCTATCAAACAACAAACCACCCAGTCACAGAGGAGCTGAGAGGATGATTTTACAGTTGACCTTTAACTACCAGATACCAGCAGAGCAACTCGACTCTTTCACTCTTCTGCCAGAACACACACAGCCTCGCAGGCCACAGCATCTTGGCAGAAAAGTGGTACTTAGAAGTTTATGGGAATAGAGAACGAAAGAAGAGAACATCGCACCATGTGTGTGTGTGTGTGTTTGAATGTACGACTGTGACCCTATGCATGGTGAGTCAGACTGTCAACTAACATCAGAACTCATTAAGGGGTTCAACAACATAATGGCATACGGTTGAGGGCGGGCTCCTTTGGTCATATTACTGGAACTAACCCATATGATTCTACTTAGATACAGAGGAAGAAATAAAGAAGTAGGGTGAATAATCTTGGAGCACGTCTCTGCAACTACAACATTGCTGCCGACCATATCTGGTTGCCTAATTCTGGGCAGCTGGCTCTGTGACTCATTTTTACTAAAAACTATGAGTTGAAGCCTCAAAATGGGAAGCAGGCGTAGAAAAACAACTTCAGGATATGTTGTGCAGTTCCTCTGCTTCTCCCGCGCATTTTTGAGGTGAACACTCACATCTTGAGCATGCTCACTGCTGATAGATCCATGGCAAGTTATGGTGACGTACTGTAGTGACACATACACACTAAGAAAACATTCACTCAGTGACCTGGTGGATCCGTCAGGTCACTGTATAGCACCTTGTTGTTGATGAAACCACACATACCATTTGCTTTAACACAGACACACGCACATACACCACGAAACCATACGCTCTGCATGGATATAAACACAATCGCCCAGCATCCCACGCACTCTGGTCCCATAACAAGGGGCCTCACTCATAAACACCACTGCCCACATCTGCTTCATGATGTCATCTCAAGGCTTGTACAATGAATTATGTGGAGGCCCCCCCTATGTACTGAACTGCTCATCCTGCCATAACAGAAACTGACCTTTACTTCAAAACTAGATGGTGGTAATGTATAAACACACTACAACTTTTGTACAGTATTACAAGATGAAAGTTCATTCTTAATGTGGTAACTAGTAGTTGGACAAAACAAGCCCAACTCAAGGTCACCTTACTGTGTTTTTTGTGCCGCTTTCTTCCGTATCACCTGGTCCATGTGCTGATGAAAGCGCTGGAAAAACCATTAAGTAGCCCTTGAGTTGAAATTGTTTTGTAACACTACCATTTCCACAGTCAAGAATGAAATTTCACACATAACTTTAAGTCAGCATAGATAAGGAGTAGGACTGCAACCAATTATTTTTATTGTTGTTTAATCTGTCAATTATATTCTCGCTTAATCGATTAGTTGTTTGGTTTATGCCAGAAAATAGTGAATAATGATGACCAGTGTTTTCCAAAGTCCGAGATGACGTCCTCAAATGTCTTGTTTTGTTCACAATCAAGCTGGAGTCAGAAAATTTTGACTTATCTTTCTTAAGAAAACACTCAAAACGATTAAGGGATTGTTAAAATAGTTGGCAATTCATTAATAGTTGATTAATCATTGCAGTTCTCATGAGTCCTCAAAGTGCTGTGGATAAAATTATAACTACTGAACCAACTGAGCAAACCATCCCCCAAATAAGATAATAAAGTGAGTGTAATGGAGCAGTGAATTGAACTAGTAATGTATTATGTAACTGAGACTATATAATGTGACCCACTGATACTTACAGAGTCCAGAAGTGTGTATAGCTTTGATCATCTTCTTCATCCTCTGTAGAGTTGTGAGGTCCATCTCCAGAGACTGCAGTAAAACAATGAGACAAAGATAGGTGTGAAAATTCAAAATAATTAATGAAATAAAGATGTTTGCACTTTAAAATACCTCTATCCAGTTGAGATACTGATCAACTAAATAATTAGAAGTTTAAGCAAGATACACATTGATGCAAAAATCCTGTAAATTCAATGTTGCCACACAGTAGTCTGGCTCATTGGGTTGCAACATTGCATGAAATGGTCTAAAAATACACCCAGAGATATCAAAAGGATAACTACATCAGTATAAGCAGTACAGGAAAACATCTGATGATTAACACACTTCTGTAGTTTCACAGTCTATTACTGTATATACTCTTATTGCCGCATACAATTACATTCAAGCCTTCCCTCTCCCCAACATTGAGATTAGGGGTTACAATCTAGGGTTGCAACTATCCCAATTATCATTTTCACTATCAATTAATCTGCTGAATGTTTTCTCAATTAAATCTGTAATGGTTTAGTCTATTCAATATCAAAGAATTGTCAAAAATGTCCATGACAACTTCAGAGTCTTCTTTCGTTCAAGCAAAAGCAAAAATACAGAGCAGGAGCAGGAAATCATATCATGAGAAATTGGACTTGCAGAATATTTGATGTTTCACCATTTTTGCTTAAAAGCTGACCAATAGTTGCCAATTATTTTTCTGTGGAACAATTAATCATATCATCTCTTTTACAGTCTGTTATAGATGTAAGACTTAGTCCTCAATTATGCCAATGTTTGTTTTTGCTTTACTGTTCTCAGGGTTTACAGTAGGCGCATGTGTGTGTGTGTGTGTGATAGTTATGCTTAATTTTCTCACGCCGTGACTAAAGCGAACAGGTGAGTGAGTCAGAACTTGCCAGCAACACAATCGTCTGTCTTGCGTTGTCATCATGTACAACCCTGAATGATGTCAGTGCTTTTATTTCACTTTTCAGGTTGAAGCAACACTTTCTCACATTGAGACATGACACACAATGCAGACAAAATACATTCAGTTGGTTTCATTGGAATTGGACAATCAATTTTTTCCAAACCAAAAAAAGTCTGAAACTTCATCCTGTTTATTCTCCTCATACAGACGACTTGTTTTATTGAGCCAGACAGGCAGTACTCCACCTACGAGCCACTAGAAATAGCTTTAATGAGCCAGTAATCTAGACTTAACAGAGACACTGCCTTGTTAGATGGTGTTATTTACATGCCCTAGTATATCCCGGTCAAGTCCACTCCCTAAGTGTTAGTCGGCTAATTAAAAGGCAGTGTCATGTTGTGTAATGCGACCCTGCAGACAATGAATGGCAAAGTGATTTAGTGGAGACTGGGGATGGGAGTTGCTCGCTGATGCTGCTGCAGTTTCCTCTTCTTGGTAAGTTGGTTGGCAGACAGGGGACAAACAGTGGAAACAAGCTGAGACACGTTAACGAAACAGGTTGTCGAATTTTGTGAAATAAACCAGGGCACACAGACGCACCATCATACAGACAATCCACCCGTCAGTCGAAACAGACAAACTGACACACATCTCTCTGGAGAGGGTAATGAGCTCCACCTGTAAGTGCACTGCTGTTGAGAAACTGCAGTGTCTTTACAGAGCCTTTGTGTATCTGTACACAAGGTTGTGTTCACCTGCTGTCAGGGTGTGTGTGCGACTGTTGTCAGCAGTGCATGACTAACTGATATCTGATCCTCATTTACCACATTAACAAGGTGCAAAAGGTGCAATGACATTTCACTGCAGGAAAATCCACAGTATTTCTTTTCAAACACGTTAACCATGAGAGAAAACTTCAGATCCGTTCTTAAAACAAACATTTATGGAAATGACATATAAAGACAATTATAGCTTTCAGCTGTAGAAAATGAAACCACTCCTTATCCAAGTCTTTCTCTCTTCATCGTTGCCTCTAATCAGCAGTAATAAGTAACAAGCAGCCGAGTGTGTGTCGGGGTAAATGGTGTCTCTGTCTCCCTGCCTGCCGCCATAAACCGCACACATGCCCACACATTACCCTAGCTATTAATCAAGCTTGTCCCTGCTGAGAAGACTAAACATAATAACCATACATCTAGCAACAGAGAGACTGTTGCATCTACGTCTGTGTGTCTGTCTGTGTGCACAGTGCACATGTGTTAGATTCCAACATGTCCCTCCCCAGAGCAACTATTCCAGTTATGTATTTTCCAGTATGTCATAGCCATAAATAAGGATATTATACCAAGATAAATAGACAGCTGTGTAAAACTCTATAAACCCTGGACTCTGCTGTGTCCATCTCTTCTCAGCAGTCAGTTTCTAGCCAGGATGAAGACCTTTCATCTCTCACAGACTTCTTAAGACTGCAAGCGCATTATTGCGTGATGTATACAAACTGGATTACATCAGTTAATATCAATGAAATATCAGTATGTGTACTTTAGATTGAAATACTGAGGTCACATAACAAATGCATAGGAAACTGTAGCATCTTCCCCACATGGTGTACATCAAAGCAAATTTTTGAAAATTTGTCATCGATTAACAATTTGTAACAGCAAAATCACAGTGATTCAAACTAATGTGAGCTCTAGCTGCAAACACAAATCAATCTTAGGTTACAGCAGAACAGTGAACCATACTGTTATGTTACAAGGAAGACAGATGAGGAAGGATCAACTTGTGTGCAAGCTCGGATTATTTGCTTTATGATAGAGTTCACAGCAGCCACCCTCTGTTTCCTCCTCCTCCGGGGAGTTCGGGGGGGAATAGATTTCAAACAAACGCTCACCTCAAACAGGCCTTGAGCCAAATTACCAGTTCAAACAGACAAAATGCACAGACTGGCCTTCATAGACATGCTTGTAAGCAATGACAAGCGTTTGTGCAGGATTAAACAATACCTTACTCTGTCAAAGGGCCACTCTTGTCTCTGGCATGTCTGCTGTGTCGTGTGTGTTCTGTTTGTGTCACATCTCAGTCTGACTTCCTTGAGGCGAAAAACAAGACCAAGCAAACTATTTGTATGCTACATTACCTCATGTAACCTTTACTTTAACAGTAACACTACACAGAACACACACAGACCTTGACAAGCAGTGAAAAATAAGCCATTTACCCTTTTAGGGGGCTGTAAATGTAAACTTTACTTTTTCTGCTGAACCAAGTCAGCATGCACTGAATCACCATGAGTGCCAACATCCAGCCTTTTCTTAAGATGGCACCCATGGCACAGAACACACACACAGACCTTGACTAGCAGGGTATCCAATTTGTTGAAAATGGTGCAAAAACTGTCAAATTGTGCAGTTCAGAACCAGAATCTTAGTCCAATGAGCTAACAGGCGTTAAAAGGGCACCTGGTCACCCCCGAATCAGCATATTTTTACAGAAATGTTACCCAACATTAGTTTGTACTCATTACACCACATTGCGCCCATCTCATGTAACCTTTACTTTTTATGCTGAATAAGCCCAACCTGCACTGAATCACCATGAGTGCAAACATCCAGGCTTTCCCTGAAGACAGCACCACAACACAAAACACATACACAGACCTTGATGAGCAGTGACAAATAAGCCAATTTTGGGGCTCCAATTTGATGGAAATGGTGCAAAAACTAGTATAAATTGTGCATTTCAGAAACAGAACCTCAACCCCATGGACTAACGGGTTAAAAGGGTACCTGTTCACCCCCAATTTCTCATGTCTTAACAGAAATATGTTGCCCCAACATTTGTCTGTGCTCATTAAACCACATTGCACCAATATCTTGTAAACTTTACTTTTCTGCTGAACCAGGCCAAACTGCACTGAATCACGGGTGCCAACATCCAGCCTTTCCTGGAGATAGTACCACGACACAAAACATGACAATCAGTGCTAAACAGACACGTTATTTTATTAAAATGGTGAACAAATTGTGAAATTGTCTAGTTCAGAACCAGAATCTTAGTCCAATGGGCTAACAGGGGTTAAAAGAGACCTGGTCACCCACAAATCAGCATGTCTTTATAAAAATATGTTGTCCCAGCACCAGTTTGAGCCCATTAAAACACACTGCACCTGTAAATGTAGCCCGTTAGCACTGGCTAACGTTAGCTATTGCAGCTGTTGGAATGAAATTCGTGTTTTGTGAAAGCTTGGGGCAAAGTGCTCACCTGGAAACAACGTTGAACAACTTAAAAAAAAAACTGTTAAAAGACATAACTGTCCGTTTCCACAGTGCTGCAAAAACGCCTAAGGCCGCCACCCAGCTAAGAAAAGTAGGCCAGCTAATTAGCCTACAGGTGAGCCAGAACCGGAGCTAATGTATGCTAGGCTATATGGACAGGTAAACAACAGACAGACGGTGCGCGTTTCTCTGCACCGCCACTTTTCTCACCTCCTCCACGGTTGAAACTGTGTTCCGACAGTCGCTCATTTTGGACTGAAAACTTGAAGTCCCCGGCGAAGACAAATCCTCGTTTGTCAGAACCACGAAGTCCGAAATGCTTATTCGCTCCGGCATGTTTCGCGCGAAACGGGTCCAACAATCAATCACTGAGGGGAAAAGTGAGCCAAAGTTTCACGCGCGGGTGTAATTCCCCATTTGAAGGACAATTAATAGTTTACTCCTCCATTGTGTGCAAGAAAGCATCAGTAAACTGCATTCCTCGGGGTGCTGGTGGTCCCTAAAAGCGTCCGTAAGGTGGGAAGTTGTCTCAACTCGGACCCGTGTGTCTCCTGACCGACTTCACTCAACGACTGCGTGCGCGTGGAGGTGCGCCAGCTCGCGCTATTGTCCGCCCAGTGAGGGAGGGAGCAAACGGCATCATCACGTGGGAATGTTTGTGCTCTCTGGCTCTCTGCAGAGAGAGGAGAGAGGGGAGAGAGTGTCTTTACCCTCGTCTCCTTTCATTCTTACTTCTCATTTCTATGCAAACTCCAGAGTCCGCAGTGTGGTCGCCATGGATATGCATAATCCCCCATTCACAGACTAAACTGAAGGGGAGGATTTCAGGGGATGATGGCTAAAGCATTGTAATGACCCTTACTAAAAAGTTCACTTCAAGTTTATTTTATAAAATTAACTATTTTAACTATATTTCCCAAGTATACTTTATGTAGTAAGTACACTAATGTCCAGTGATTAAGGTGGTCAGGGGCCCCTAAACTACTCTTTGTATGGACCCCCTACTCTTACTCATCATGCCTTAACATTACCAGAAAAACAGTGATTTAGTACCCTGTGTAAGAAGCAGGCACTGGGATACACACACACACACACACACACACACACCACACTGAGACAGCCTTTAAGATAAGATAAGATAAGATGAACCTTTATGAATTCCCGGAGGGAAATTCACAGTACAGATAAACACATTAATAGTAAAGATTAAAAGAGAAGGTGCAATGAAGAGAATTGACAATAAAATAAGTAAGTAACAGTAATAAGTAAAGTGCAGCAGGTGGTGGGTGTTGTATATGCATAGCATATATATGTAATTATGTAATTATATACATTTGGAATATTATATGTAATTATATACATTTGGAATAATTAATTTATAATTATTAATTATTAATAATTTAATTTAAACCTTGAAATATCTAGTCAATTTAGGGATTTTCTTTTGTAGATCTTGATCATGGTGTTCCTTCAGTCGTTTTCATGCTCTGTGATGATATTTTCATTTATTCTGTCCTGTAGTGACATAATATTTGAAAACCAAATTCACCATAATGAACCTGGTGGCATCATGGGGCCAGGTTCATAAGGTCAGCCCATTTTTTATGGGCCAGTAGGGGTAAAGTTTTTTTTTTTTTATTTTAATGTTTATGCACATTAAAATAATTAAAAATAATCCAGGGCCCTTGCAAACATGAGGCCCCTAAACTGTAGACTAGGCCAGTCTGTGCATTAATCCACCACAGCGAATATCAGTGTGCTAGTAGTATACTTGCTACTTCAATACTTCTTGGGACTTTTAGTTTATACAAGTATATTTTAAGTGTTCTTTAAGTGTAAGAAAAGTAAAATTTTGAGTACACAACTAATTTATATCTAAGTTGATCCCAACAAACCATAGTAAGTGTGTATGGAACAAGTGAAGAGGTATATAACATTTCTATCCTGCCCCTATGGCTTGTAACATCTCTTTGCTTTGCTCTCTGGTTGAAAAACAATTAATTTTGCAAGGATCCTTGAAGAAACACCTCCGGCGTCACCCAGTTATAAGTTGGTTAACAGTCTCTACTGTAGCTTCATTTCCTTTTGTTTGTGGTAGTTTCTATCATATTCTGCCTAAATCTGCATAGCTTGTGACTTTTCCCCGTTGGCCCATGTGATGACAGCCTTTGCTGCTTTCTTCACAGCCGTTGGATAAAAGCCAGATTTTAGTCTGTCCTGCAGTGGTTTCACTTTTGAATCAAAATGTGGGACATCGTCTCAGTATGTGGGATATGGGATAAGGGATAAAAATGCTGTGTGGACACCTGGTCACCCTGTGATGGTCAGTTAGAGACAGAAGAAGAAGAAGAACAGAGCTCTAAAACTGTGATGCATTTTTTTGTGTAGTGCTTTTGCACATAACACAACTGAAACACAGGCACACACATTCATCACATCTGAAGCAGTGCTTTTGCAGCTGTGCAACTGCCCTTTAATCAAGAGTTTGGAGGTATAACGCCCTCTTGGCAATCCCTTTGGCTTCTGCTCCAAAGCTTCCTCTTCCTTTTCATCTCAAGAAAAAGCATTTTTCATTGAGGGAGGATGTGTGACGAGCCTCCCCACTGACCCTCTGATATCATCTCACGGAGTGAACGAAAAGGAAAGAGTGCATCAGAGGTGGAAAAAAAAAACACAAGAGTTGTGTATAGAGCATAACTCCTGCATGCCTGGCATTGTCAGGCCTGTCAGCTCAAAGAAAAGAGGTGTATCACTGAACCTTGCCTCTGGGAGAGCAGCGATACAGTACACTATGAAGTGCAGATGAGTGATTTTATGAAGCAGCATCATTACAGTGGCTCCCATTTGGTTGTACCACAAAACCACATATTTACGTACATTAGATTTATAATACGGGGAATTTGTCCCAGCTCTATAGGCAACTTGAGGTTATTTTAACCCCAAAGAAAAGAACTGACTCACTTTGTGGTAAAGGCTTTTTTTCTGTTCTCTGTAACTACTTATAGTGAATGCATGCCGTGTCTTAACTGTGTGCGCTCACAGTGGTGCTGTGTAATTATATTCACAAAGACAGACAAACTCCTTTTTGTGTGTTCACTTTGCAAATAACTCAGATGTACCATAATTCACATGCACAGCATTTGATATCTGTCACTTGGACATACTCTCATGCACAGCAAAGATGTTTCTCCAGAGGCGCTGAAAGTGAAAATCACTGGAAGAGCAAACAAATACTTCACATGTTTTCTCACACAAATCAAGGCAAGTCTCCAGAGGGAAAGCTGGGAAAACTCTCTCTTTAACCTAAAAATGTCCACTCTTGTAAGGAAGTGAGGGCACGCGACAAACTCCAAACAATGCAGAGCTACATAAATAGGTTTGCTGACCCAGTTTACCAGGGCCCCATTCACTCATTGTTTCTGCTGCATGCCTGTATGTATGTGAGAGAACATCACTGAGGAACAGAGGTACAGATGGATAAAGACAGTTTGCATGTTGTACATCTAGTCTATTGTTCTTATATATGAGTAACGTATGTGTTTGCATGCTCATTTTGCATGCACACATTTTTTGCATGGATGTCGTCTGGGCTGATGTAATGCAGAGGCTTGCTGCATCCCAACAATACCCTCCTTCAGTTTCTTTGCGGCCCCTTGTAAAGAAGCAGAGCCTTTGTGCGTCTGCCAGCCTTCCAGCCTGGGTCCTATTGTAAAACTGAGCAAACCGGTCTGCTCAGGCAATGAATGCACTAACATATATAGTGGAGAACATGAGTCCAAGGACAGAGAAGGAGGAGGAAAAGAAGAAATGGACAGAGGAAAATAGTTTGGGATTGGAAGGTGGAGGGAAGAGGGAGGGGGAGATGCTCAGCACAGGGAATGACAGAGGAAAGGAGAGAGATAAAAATTTCTTTGTCTGAGTATAATTTCCCTCCTTGTCTCCACCCTTTTCCTTCCTTAACACCAAATACCTATTCTCATTGTCATTTCCCATATCGGCCCTCTCTCCTGCCACTTCTAATTCACTCTTTACTTAAATCATCAACAGGGGCTTTCTTTCTTTCTTTCATTTCTCACTTTGGATGTGAGGAAGTGAGGTACACCAGCTTCTCTCTTTCTCTGATGCACACGCACTTCGTTTAGTGGCATATTCCAGTAAAGATTACAGCTGCCAGGATTTCCTTGCTGCTTCCCAGCAGCAGCCGAGCGGAATTTCAGCACAAGGTCCTCCATCCTCCCCCCTGCCCAAAATCTCCCTCTCCACCTCCACT
This sequence comes from Pterois miles, assembly GCA_947000775.1. Classification (NCBI taxonomy): domain Eukaryota; kingdom Metazoa; phylum Chordata; class Actinopteri; order Perciformes; family Scorpaenidae; genus Pterois; species Pterois miles. Next base: position 1,641,752 of record CAMQGK010000522.1, on the reverse strand, counting down.
CTGCTTGTTGACTCAGCTCCACTAGTCCTGCTATCAATTTACTAGCCTTGTCAAGCCAGGAGGCCCAGGCTTACCGTAAAATACCCCCTCTTCTGGTCGACACGGATGACTGAAAATGGGAGGATTGGAGAGAGAGGGATTTGATTCATTGTTTAACACACTTTCCCTCTGGAATAAACGTATGAAATGTCTTGCACGGGGCAACCTGCTTCAATAACCTGCACTGTGAAGAAGTACTGGGGAACACCTCTGTCGCAAAAACAGCTGCGACACTTTGAAAAATAAATCATCCCTGACTCAATTAACTCAGCATAATCAGTCTCAGCACAGTCATGCATGTCCTCTGTGGCATGGCAGCTGGCGACATACTGTACCTGAGCAGCAACCACACCCTCAGACAGACAACCAGGTTGCCTGCCATGTCATCACAGTTGGTAGGGCAACAATAACCTTTCCAGCCTGGAAACAGGTAGTCAAACTTGTTTGTGATTCATGATACTAAATGCAGTATGACGTCACAATGTTATTCAAGACATTAACTAGGAGGTTTGAGAACGATTAAATTCGCTTTTCTTTATGGGTAACTTTCATCTAATATCCATTTTATTTATTCATACGTTTAATATCTGTTAAATTGGTAACTACAATACTGATTTCATACGTCCCAGGATAAAAGACAGTGAAAAGTCTTTTCAAACGTCTATAGTCACATTTTGTGCCAGAGCCAGTTCAAGGCTTTCAGTGGCTCTAAACACACCAACATCGCTAAATTGCTCCCACCCTTAATGAAAATACTCTCATTATGTGTCCCTGTGACCCTATAAACAATGACATGCACCGTTTTGACCTCAGGTTGTTGCTGCTCATTGACGAGCTGCCGGCGCACAAAGAGTGTTTTTAGTTTTTGGCAATTTAAGTGCTCAGCTAACAATATTTACTTCAGCCCCTTGGTGTCACAGCAGTTGGTCTCAAGGTGCAATGTGACGGAACTGAGACGGTCCGCTGTTTAGATAGCACGTAAACCACACAGTCAAAGTGGCTGTGTCTGTGTGCGTGGTATCTGACATTTCAGTTTATCACCTCTTGTTAAACACACGAGCTCTTGAGCGCAACATCTGTTAATAGACATTTAACGCTAATAGAAACCTGATGTTGGTTCAGAAGCGAGCAGCTACACAAGTTTGCAGAAAACTGGTGCATGAAGAGGCAGTTTCTTGGTGGGGGTTAAAAAAAAAAGCTGATACAAACTGTTTGTTGCTCCTCACTTAAGCCGTGTTGGCAACATGTGGCAACCACAATAATGTGTTCGCTGTCGTAAACTAATAGTTTGCTATAGTTTTATGGACCAGACACTTTAGGTCCACTAAAAAATTACTTCAAGAAGAACTGAGCTAGCATGTTGAGCTCTTTTTTTCAGAGCATTTATCTAAGGAAATATGAGTTTAGATAGTCAATCCCAAAGAGCAACCAGTGAACATTGTACCCTCCTCTTCACATTGTGTAATATTTAACAAAAACATGCAAATGCATATATATATATCTTCTATACTTATTAGAAAATCTGTGATGTATCTCCTTACACCCCCCCCACCTAGAACACATTAGCACTTTTCAACAGTGACCCACTGACCTTTGACCTCCTGGGCGTACATTCCCTTTTGTGAGCTCGTTTCCAAAGCAACCAACTCACAAAGACCGATGGGTGGGTTTTTGTCTACCTGTCTAAATGTGTTTATAGCTCATTCAGTGTTATTGTCGCTCTTCGTGTTGACCTATTCTCTCTCCCCTGGGAATGTCATTTCCTATTAGGTCAGTATCCTCAGTGATCATACCCTTGCTGGTTTCCTACTACAGGTTTTGAAGATGAAGATGAAATCTCTCATGTTCGTGAATTTTCCAGCAAGAGTCACGTCATATTAAAGGTAGGGTCGATAATGCTGAGAAACTAGCAAGATTATGCTTAATTTTAACTATTTTTGAATGAAATTGGTAAGCAGCACCAGCTCCAAAAGTCCCTTCAGACCTTCCTCCAAAGCCACTCCCCCAAAATTATTGTTATGAACATAAACAACAAACATTTTGTTTGCAAAATGACTTACAAAATGACTTACAATCAGTGTAGCCAGCAGTTTAGTAAATTCTATATGTTATATATCTATATTAAACAATATATATTTGGCAATGCTGGGAAAATAACATTCCTCTGGGTGCACTTTATCCCACAATTATGTTCACATTATATGTAGTAAGTCAGATGGATTGCCTATGTTGTATTTTCATTATGTTGTTACTCTGTACACACACCTATTACATGTCTGTCCATCTTGGTAGGGGGATCCCTCTTCTGTTGCTCTTCCTGAGGTTTCTTCAATTTTTTTTTCCTGCTAAAAGTTTTTTTTTTTGTCGGTTGTGGAGTTTTTTCTTATGCGATGAGGGTCGCACTGTAAAGGACAAAGGGTGTCGTATCCTGTACAGATTGTAAAGCCCTCCAAGGTAAAATTGTGATTTTGGGCTATTATGGGGGGTGGCAGTAGCGGCAGTAGCTCAGTCTGTAGGGAGTTGGCTTGGGAACCGGAGGGTCACCGGTTCAAGTCCCGACATGGACCAAAAACTGAGTGTGAACTGGTGGCTGGAGAGGTGCCGGTTTGCCTCTTGGGCACTGCCGAGGTGCCCCTGAGCAAGGCACCAAACCCCCAACTGCTCGGGGCGCTTGTCTGGAGCAGCCCCCTCACTCTGACATCTCTCCATTACTGCATGTGTGTGTGTTTCAGGTCTGCATGTACCATGTATGAGTTAAACAGGGTGTAAATTGAATTTCCCCATTGTGGGACTAATAAAGGTAGATCTTCTTCTTCTTCTTCTTCTTATGGTTAGGCATTGACCTCGAATCGTTATGGTTATGATAAGTCAACAGGCAGCGAGTCTTGTAAGAGTTTTGCACGTTTTTGCAAGTTGCAATTCTTCTAGACACGACCTGCAGTTAGTGCACTGGAAGGATGCTGGCAGGCAGGCAGTGATTTCATTTGGGTCGAATTAAATGATTGGACAGGTTAATTACAGTCCTGCATCATCCACAGATACTCGATTTTCTTCTTTTTTTGACAGAGCATTTGATTTATTGACGGGATGTAAAAGAATTTCAACAACTATAACAAAAACTATTATAAAAAAACAACCTTATTGGCTTGGAGGGAAAAAAAGCAATAATGCGTGAAGTTTAGATGTATTTCCACTGCAGGTTTGTTGAAAACATGTTTGCTGTGAAGAACTACATAAAAACGTAAAACAAAAAGGGAGCACAGTTCCAAGTGTAAACCATGGCTTCAGTATTTATTTAATAATTTCAAACAGACCACACAATATTACAAAATATTAAGTGCTGCATGTCATACAAAACAGTTGTGCCTTCTATGAAAAGGCCAACTTTCAAAAAATTCAGAAAAAAATATTTTGTATAAATACAAAACATTATGTACAAATACCAGAAAAATAACGCTCACTGAAAAAGAGAAACTACAAATTCTGAATTCACATCCTCTAATCTAACTTGTAAAAACTCACACACAAACACACCATGACACCAATTTCCCAAGCTGTCAAATACACACGCAAACACACGTTTTCAAGTTTTGTTAGGACAGGACACTTAGCTTATCTCTGCAGTGTAGAGGGAAAGCCAAAAAAAAAAAACATACATCACCATGAAATTCAAATTTCCAAATGTCTAGAACGCTTCGAAAAAAGAAAAACTTTGAACAGATAAAAGTCACAGCTGCTCTGACCTCGGGTGCATGTCTTTGACATTTAAGTGTTGCACCGACACATGTGGGAAAACATTCATGTGCTTGAAATTTGAACAGTAAATATTTTCTTGTTTCAGTTGCTGCTAAATCAGCAGACTTCTGAACAAGAGGAAAAGCAAATTGCTGCTATAATTAAACCTTAATTACATCACTTAACCCCCCTCCCTCCACACCTGCAACACAGATGCTGCATTTCATTTATTTTGGGTTATTTCCTCAGAAATACAATAGTAGTTTCATACTACTAAATGAAAAAAAATCTATTAAAATCAGCATCCTCTTTTCAATAGATGAGCACCTGGATTTGAAATAAAGCTGCCAAACAAGCAAGAGCCTCTTGCTCAGTTTGAGATTGTGTGTGTTCACTTATTATCAGTTATTAACTCTGGATTGTGTCAACTATTTGGGTGTCAGAAGCTGCCATTCACATTTTGGCACACTGCAGCACCAAACAGGCACAAGGCCTGACATAAAGCTTAAGGCAGGAGAGCGCGAACCTGATCAGACAGAAGAAACACGAGCTCAGAAAGTCAGATTTCACACGATACTGCGCGTTCAGCATGTAGATTCTTGTGGATCTACGAGGAGTGGGATTATTCACAGCTTAATTTGGTCAGTGTTGAAGATAGGCTCTTAAAAACACACCCTGTGTATGGTTCTTGATGGCTTTAGCTTACTCTCATCCAGTGATTGAATCATGTAAAGCTGCACGGCAGTTAAAGCTGACATAATACAAGGCTGCCCCCTACGGGCCAAAGACTGGCACAAAACATTCAGACTTTGGAAACAAGGAAGAAAAAAAAAAATTCCTGAGTTGTCACACTGTAAACACCGCCTGGTAACCAAATACATCATTTGTATTTTGTTCCTGGGGATGAGATATGCATAAAAGCTCCTGTGTTTGAGTTAATGAGTTCATATGCATTTGTAGCGCAATCTGAAAATGTGACTGAAAATCAAAAACAATCCCTGCTTTTAAAACAGTGTTTCCTAACGTTTGGAGATTACACATCCGTGTCAATCTCAGCCTTCCAGTCCGATCGTTTTAATGTACAAATGATTTCTGCTTTAATAAAATAAACAAAGGGGAGTAACTCCTCAGTCTGGAATCACTGACATTAAAACAGGCAAAGAGTTATGGCTTCATAGTGTAATATTTTTTACCTCGAGAAGGGATTCAATTAAATACCCCCCCCCCCCCCCCCCCCCCAATCTCCTCCCTCCGCCTCCTACACCTACACCTCAGCTCTTCAACAGTTCTCCGAGATCATAGGTGTCGAAGAAATCCGACACTCCCTCGCCGTCCTCCAGGCTCCACAGGTAGTCGTCGTGGTCTAGAGGCGGAGAGAAACTGACGAACGGGGTGTTGGGGTCTGGGGCGAAAGAGGTACAAGGGAGCTGGTCCTCTGTGATCTGAAGCAGGCTGGGGGGCAAACCCAGCAGACCCTCGACATCCAGCAGGGTGGAGGTGGAGGCTGCAGCTGAGGAGGTGGCTGGAGCTGCTGTAGATATGTTGGCTGTGATTAAGAAAAGGACAAAAGATAGTATCAACTTTTAGCCTTACGTCACGTCTACGTTGAATGTTGTACATAAATATATAAATATATTTTAATTTTTGGATTCTTTAACAACTTTTTTTTTCAACCTTATCTCTATGATTTGTATTCCTGCTTATCCATATATTTAGTCATTTCAGCAATTTACAGTAGGGCCAAGGGACAATTAGCTTAGCTTAGCTTAGCATAAAGTCTGGAAGTTAAAAAACACACTTATCAATGTCTCTAAAGCTCATTAATTAACACTTGAATATCAAGAGTCCTCCACCAGCACTTCCACACATAAATCCAGGGAAATACTGGAAGTAAACATGTTCCCATTACTGCAGTGGCGTCTTCCTACAAAGCGTGCACGTTTGAATGCAAGCTGTCTAAGAAGAGTACAATTGTCCACTTTTACCTTTACTTAGCGATACTTTTGACAACTATGTCTAGGAGTTCGGGAAGAACCTGAGCAGTTCTAGGTCGCCTAACATGATGAAACTAGTAATCTCAGCTAAGCTAACGTTAGCTAACAATGTTAGTGGGCTAAAGACACTATCTAGGGGCTGCAGGGGTCCCGCAGAATATTGATGCCTTCAAATGGGGTTGCGTTTACGAGTTGGGCCCATGTGAACGCCTCCCTCATGTCGTCTTCACAACCCTGTAAGTGGAAAGTTTCTCAAAGCTCAAAGTTCACAACTTGTGACGTGTTTGTTGGCATCGTGAGAAATGGCGGAGCCCATGGAAGTTCATTTATTGCTGCATATATTCTCAACGACCTCATCTTTCTCCTCTGTCGTTATGCCTCTGTATTTCCTGCGTTATGTTACCCACTTGCTAGTTTGCTAAACTGTTAGCCTCTGTGGCTTCTAGACTCGGACAGTAACGCTAATGTTGCTGTTTCTTAGCAGCGGTGCACTTCACGACTTAACCACTTGAATGCAATGCATGTTATGATGCTGTTCATGACCCTAATGAAAGCCCAGCTTACATTCAACAGGCTCCTCTTTGACGCTGTAACTTGGTGGTGCCATTGGTGTTGCAGTTGGAGGACCGAGGGGTGGAGGGAACTCCTTTTTAGGGGTGACAGCGCTTTTAACTGGGCTGGCATCTTCAAGACCCTCCTCTGGACATAGGTAGACTTCAATGGGGCCATTCTTACTCTTCAAGTAAATCTGTAATGACCCCTGCTGTAAGGAGAAAAGATAATTGTTTAAATATATATATCCAGTTCTCATAGTTTCATTGCATGTATTTTAGTTGTTTTTTTCTATTTTTTTCAATTAAATCTGTTTTGAAATGTGTTTTTCTCACCCCTGCTGTGTCTGGCACCTCCAGTTTGGTGTCAGCTGGGGCCTTGACGGCAATGACCGTCTGGTCTCGAAGAGTGCTGATGGAGCGGATGTCCTGATATGTCACATAGCCCAGCGTACAATGTGTGGTCAAGGATGATGACAGCAGCAGATATTAAGAGGGTATTTGCATGTATAACCAGACCAAAAAGACCACCAGAGAACACACTGAACACATACAGCTGGATGTAAAGGATATCTCTTATTATCGTCATATTCGGTGAGTTGTTTGAGCTGCGCGGTGCTGGAGTGGATCAGTTCATCCAGAGATCTCTCCACTCTCTCCAGCTCTCCAAGCTCTTTCCTCAGGGCACAAGCCTTCTCTCCTCCACCTGCACCACCCTCAAATACATCCCCAACCCTACATATAAACAGAGAAATAAACAAAATGTGAGACGATCTGGTTGCAGTTAAACTGTAGCTGTCATAACAACAAGATAGCAAGCAGTCTTCATGGTTCACTGGAGGTTGTTCAATGCTGCAATGCCACATAACAGCCACTAGGGGGCAGTTAAGCTGAGTGTAAGCAGGAATATATGCACTGGGTTGTAGCCACACAACAGATTTTCAATAGATCTTTTTAAATGTATTTTTTACTGAGACTCTTGCCTCACTTTATGCTCAGTTTTGAAGTTGTAGTTTATGGTGCTGTACTGGATTTGAAAAATTCTAATGTCTCTAGTCCATGTATTATGTGGTCAAAATATTGGAAACACTTTTCAATATGACGCAATCCAATCAACGCTGCCAAACATACTAGTACAGAACTGATTCGACATACTGTTGAGGGTCAACATGCAGACAAGCGAAGTAGTGGTCTCAAGAACGAAACCACACTGAGTATTTTAGCATTTATGCCTTGTCGCTTGGCATTACATGTAGGGCTCCAACTAGCGATTATTTTTACCAGTTATGCCAACCAATCAGTTAGTTGTTTGGTTTATAAAATGTCAGAAAATGGAGAAAAATGTTGATCAGTGTTTCCCAAGATGACGTCCTTAAATGTCTTGTTTTATCCACAACTCAAAGATATTCAGTTTACAGTCATAGAGGAGTAAAGAAACCAGAAAATATTCACATTTTAGAAACTGAATCTTAAAAAATGATTGAAACCAATTAATCGACAATAAAAATAGTTGCCGGTTCATTTAAGAGTTGACAACTAACGGATTAATCATTGCAGCTCTAATTACATGATACAGATTTCTCTATTTTTAGGCATAAAGTCCTGTTCAGACTTAATCTGTGGGAAACTCAGTGCTGCTTGTTCTGCAGATCACAGTGAGCAAAACTGTTTGTTAGTTGCTTAGAAGATATCAAAGCCTTGACTGAGCTGTTTGACAGGAGCAAATAAACTGTATGTGATTGTGTTGAGAGACGTGTTTATAAGGGCTGAACTGTGGATGTCATGTGATCAGCAGCCATTTTTATTTGCAGCCCATAGTTTAACCAACACTACTCTGGGGTCTGGAACTCCACCAAGCATCAGATGCTGGTAAGACTGTGTTGGGGACTGTCTGTTACTGTTTAGAGGTTGTTTATTAACTCCATGTTGATGACATTTTTCCTCCTCTAATGCCTTGTCCCTGATGTCCACTGTGAACCCTCTGATCATGAGCCAGTCAGACTATAGCAGAAAAAAACAAAAGTGGCTGCATTTCTGAAATTTTTTCTTTCCACATATCTATCTACTATTAAGACTAATGCCATTCTTTGATACTTACAGCCACTGGATGTTGTTCTTTGACTTCTTTCGGATGAGCTGGACTCCCTCCAGAACGTTGGTGATGTCGTAGATGCGTCTCTTCTGCACCTCCAGAACCTCAGTGGCCCAGTTCAGGTCAAGAACTCCATCAGGAGACTCCGCGATCAGACCCACAAATTTCTTGGTCAGCAGGCCCAAGGAAGTGTCGTACCGCGTCCGCTCACCTGGAGACTTTGGAGCTGAGGGCAAAGATACAGACAAAGGCACGTGAAGACGGGGAACAATCGGCAGATAAAGATATTTAACCGAAAACGTAAGCAACCGTGAGAGTAAGTCGAAAACAACACTGCACAAAATGTTGGTGCAGAGAAATGTAAGATGTTATAAACCTCTCCCACAAGTAGTTATCTCTGTGGTTTGAGGTTTAGTTTCTCTCCTGCGTCCCTGTTTGTACTTTCAGATATCAGTTTTATTTTACTGTTTTGCTTTCAGCTGTACAGGAGATGACTCCTCTTTAGCTGCTGCCCAACATTTCCTGATTTTGCTGCTTCATAATGAAATCTTACAAATAACAAAATAATGGGGAACTTTTACTGTGATGAATTCATATTTATATTTTATTTATATTATAGGAAATGCAATGTTTAGCTCCGAATTAGCAATGAATTTTCTTAATAAAAACAAGTCTACTAATACGGCAGGGAGAAAGAGAACAAGCAACAAAAACAACTTTCATTGTGAAGAACATAGGAAATGAAATGTGTTTATCCATTGTTTTCCAGCAGGTAGCCCTGCAGTAATAGACATATACTGTAAATCCCTGCTGTGCTGGGCTGAGTCAAACTGAGTTGAGCCAAACCATCGCAGAAAAACCCATGTCCCCAAAGCTACTCCCTCCACCTACTTTTCCTGCTCCTTTTGGACTTGTACCATTGGAAAGAACAGTAATTATACAACTTCCTGAGACTTACAGTATCTTGTTGTACTTACAGTATTTTATTGGTGTTTTTACATTGCTCTGCTGTATAATTAAATTAGACTTAATATAACTCTACTATTGACTGTATTTTGCACTTGCCATTTTCCAGCTCCCCATGGAGAAAGGGTCTCTTTGAATAGAAGCACTACAGAGATGTTATCAGCATAGATACCACTACCAGTACTGGTGCAGCTCAAGTATCTATGACACAAAACCCACTACATCACACCACCTCTCTCACATCCATCTATCCTGTGATCCGTAGTTGGTGTACTCACTCCTTGGACTTGGTATCCTGGCTGCGATGCTGCTTTTGCCTTTTGGTGTGCGGAAGTCTGGCAGGTAAAGTGGGTCCTCTAGGTCCAGCTTCCTTTTTGCCTAGACAGGAAAGAGTTTATGTACATTAGGGTGTTTCCTATGGCATTACTATGACCTCATCTTTCTGTCATCATAACAATATACTGTAAATAGTGTGAACGCATCTGAATTCTTTCCTAGACTAGAAACAATCTTTCATCCTACTTGACAAGTTGAAAGCTAAATCATGAGAATGACGTGTGTAGGCCACGTTCAGCCAATCCACCAAACAATGCTGGTAGAAGTGCTAAGCAGGGGGTTGTTGAAAAGTGTCGTAAATGTGCCAACAGCCCTCAAGTGCAGGAACAAAGCACCCCCGTCACACTTTCCCAAGCACTTCAAGAGGGGCTGATCTTGTGGGGGTGGATAGGGAAAGGGGGTGATTGTTTCTCAACTTCACTGCCTGCAAAATGCGAGGAAATCCTTGGATTCACTCAATGACCTCTCCTACCCCTCTCAAGCCTCCATACGTCCCCTTTCCTCCACAGCTTAACACACAAACAGATGATTACTTTGCTATAACTGCAATGCATCACACACTAAGACCTGCAGCTTCAGTTTGAAGCACACGCACACACACAACCTGCGGACCACAATATAAAAGTAAATATCTTCATGTTTCCTTGACCTACATCGGCCCAACGTGACAAAAGTGAAAGTCAAATGAATCTGGCGTCTGTCACAGCCAGGATTGAGAAATGACCAACTGTAAGAAACATGAAAAAGTTACGCAAAGCGGCGACACCCTAACATGCAGAATTCCTGCCGGTTAATTGTTAACATCAACGTGTTGGACGAGAAAGTTTGCAGTCAGTCTGCATTCATTCGCCACACAGTGCGCCCACACAAAACACTCTGGCAACTAAGCTAACGAGGCGTGGGATTCCAGCTAGACGTTACCGAGGCTGCTGGGTGATTTGCTGCAATCTGGTTAGGAGGTCACCTCAGTCATCTACATAGTTATGTCCGCTCATCCTTTCAGCTCTGTATTGTCTCACAACTGGCCTTTCCACCATGTCTCTCTTCACAAACACTTGGCAACAGTAATCCCTTTTGTCACCGCAGTGCTTTAGCTAATAGGTTTAGACTTTTTTCAGAGACAGAAAATGTGCTGAACTGACTTGGCCATGTGTGGATGCGACTGTGTGAGTGTGTGGATAATGAAGGCTGCTATTGTCCCAGTGTGCTCCCTGACATGTCCACCTGTTGACTGGCGACATCTGGAGCAGCACTGCGAGTGTATGTGCTGCTGGTGGAGCACCCGACCTACAGCACACAGGCCAGGCCAGTGACCAGCTACTCCGAACAAAATGGTGACTGTTAGCATTTATTTATGGGATTAAAAACTGTGGGTTTTTTTGTTCACAGTACCTGCAAAACACCAGGGGTCACAGAGAGGAATTAAATACCGGTTTGAGTGTCTACAAGCAGCGACAGCTGTAGTGAAACAGATCTGTCTCGTTTTACTTGAATGCCAAATTCCTACAGCATAAATAAGTACTGTATAAAAAGAGCCCTGCTGACGTGAAAATAAAGATGTATAATAATACTTTAAGGCAAATTCACTTTAACGGCACTAATTTCTGTTACACATTAAAGCAATGTGAGAGTTTTAGATTGTAGCGGGTTGAGTTTTAAAGTGAGGGTGGACATATGGTATCATGAAACTATAAACCCAAGGAATCCACTGGTACCAACCATGTCATATTGGTTTGTCGCAAAGGAGGCTAAAAAACGCTCCAAACTTGCGCTAAATTTTGTCTATGAAAAACTGGCACGGCCATTTTCAAAGGGGTGACTTGACCCCTGACCTTCAGATATGTGAATGAAAATGGGTTCTGTGGGTACCACGAGTCTCCCCTTTACAGACATGCCCACTTTATAATAATCACATGCAGTTTGGGGCAAGTTGTAGTCAAGTCAGCACACTGACACACTGACAGCTGCTGTTGCCTCTTTGGCTTGTTATGATTTGAGCAGATTTTTTATACCAAATACAGTACCTGTGAGGGTTTCTGGACAATATTTGTTATTGTTTTGTGTTGCTAATCAATTTCCAACAATAAATATACACATACATATGCATAAAGCAGCATATTTGCCCACTCCCATGTTGAAGTACAGTAGTATTAAATACTTGACAGCGCTAGAATTAAGTTAACTTCCATGTACTGTAACTGTAATGTACAGATAAAAGTTGCACCATGTCTACATTTTTCAGGCCTGTAGGTCTGAGAGTCACTTGAGCATTGTAGTGTTATGTTTTGTGTTACTCTATAGATTCTCAAATATACTGTTGATTTTTAATTTATAGTTAAAAACATGCACAGATTCGTGGCATACAGTGGCTCAGGTTGCACACAAAGTAGTGCTATGATGTTGGATGTTACAGGGACTGTATTAAGTCAAATGTAGAACCCACTCTTCTGATTGCACATATTATACACGTGGTGTGTTCTTTATACAATGACAGTTTTCCTAAAATTAGATTAATTAAAAATGGCAACATGTCACCTTGCTTGAGTATTGCAATATATTGAATTGTAACCTCTGTATCAGGATGTGTATCGTATCGTCAGACCCTTGCGATACACAGCCCTAACAGGCCTGGTGACATGTTGTAAGAGGGGAACCAACGGTTTCACCCTGCAGCTGTATGAGTGAGGGTGGGGGCTCCGGTGCTCCTTTTTTGCATGAGGGATTTCTCTGGTGAGTCAACCGTATTACGCAAACACCGTCTCATGTAGTGGAAAGTCAGGCTGTGGATTTATAAGCAAGCACACAGGTGTGCTGCTTGAGAGCATATTGCGACACAGTAACATCCTGAAAGACTAAATGTGATCGCTTGGATTGGTTTCAGACAGAAAGCTGGACATTGTGTGGATTGCAATTATTAAAACAAGCATGGCCAACTGCTGTGAGAGGAAATGGGAAAGGCCTGAGCCAAATCCACTCCTGATAGCTCTTTATCTCCAAGGCTCGCCTGTCCAGTTACACCCGAAGCACTGCTGCACGTGGCTTCTTCTGTTTGCTGCACATTCTTCGGCTGATTCCTGCCGCTGCTGTGGTGAAATCTCCACAGCGGCGTTTCACACATAAATTCACAGTCACGTGAAGGACTTCTGCAGTCGGGCCTCTCTTCAAACCAACAAACGTGGTCCGTCAGGCTGCATGGGACTCAGATTCCATTCAAGCCGAGGGCAAGTTACAGTACGCCTGCTCCTCTGTACACAAACCCCTCACTACCACACCCTGGAAAGTCAGAAGAAAAACAATGCCTGCATTGCTGATGCGATCGTCAACGTGGCTCTCAAGAGGTAAAAGAGAAGGGTGGATCTGCCCATTTGGGTTGATGGTGGAGAGAGAGAGTGGGGGGAAGCTGCTTTGAAATGCAAACTCCCCCTATTGAGGACATTATGCTCCAGGGCAAGGGCTGGCCTGAGGCTGGGGTAAAACAGAGTAAATGAGAGGGAATAGAGAAACATACGTGACTAATGTCACACCCGAATGTCCTGACCCCAAGAAGAATCTCTGCAAATACAAGGCGACTCAGGACAACACTGGAAGCCGTAAGAAAGAGGTTTATTTTCCCACAAAGTGGCAGAAAGAGTAATTCATAATGCTGACATCAATGCTGATGCAGTTTTGGCAGCTTGCGCACATTCCATGAAAATGTGGGAACGCACACGTCACAGATGTAGGGAATAAGTGGGACATTGTTTCTGGTGGACATTATGCAGATGCATCTTGTTGCCAGATTGACATTTGGCTGAAGGAAATGTGGCTTGTTGTATCTGAAACACGCAAATTCATCTGTTAGCTTTGAGGACGAGAAAGTAGCCGCCATAAGCCCCTTTCACACGGTCTGTTCAGGGCAGCACGATGGATGTATAAAGTGAACTGGATACAGTGTTGGAGGTGGGTTCCCATCCATTACTATGAGAGTTGCTCAGTGGCGCATGAAGCCAAAATGGCTTGACGGCTCAGTGATAAAGTACCCGGATCATCCGGTGCATCCATTGGGCCCATAGATCAGGCGCAGGAGCATTTTCCGCTTCCCAGACCTCAGTCTGAGTCTATTCACATGAATGGAGGAAGGAAAATAACTTCAGATTCAGCTATTAGTGCATTTTACTTACATTAAACTTTTAGGACCTAACGATTTAAATATGGGCTATTCATTTGGGTGAATCCCAATTTTCATAGTGGCCAAACGGCGGTACTACAACTTCTGTGTCCATCACATGATGCCAGGGTCCAAAAAGATTTTTTCCCATAGACATACATTGGGAAACAGACATCTGTAACTCAATGGATTTTTTTTGAGGTCCTTCCCAGTACGAACACTCTAATAACCCTTATTTAAATCATTAGGTCCTAAAAGTTGTAAAATGCACTAATAGCCATTTCCCTTCCTCCTCCCAGTGGATGCAGAAGATCGCCGGAAAATTTGAGCACTTTTCCAGACGGCAGTCGAGCCATTTAGGCATCGTGCGCCACTGGACAACTTTCATGGGAATGAACGCTGTATTCATTTCTCTTTATACATCCATGTCACAGCCCGGCACACTTCCTGGGAACTTGGGACAGAGTTGTTCTGCCGCTGAGGTCTTCACAGAGCCGAACCGATGTCTGTGTGTGATGTCTTTTGCTCCTGTGATGCCGGCGTGCTATCAGAAATCACACACAAGGCTGCATTATACCACTGTTGTTTGGTTCAGTGTAAAAAAAGCAAACCCAGCGTAACAGCGGACCTTTTTTACGGCAGTACTGCATGCTCTCAGTGTGAAAGGGGGCTCCAGAGGGAAGGGCTTCCCTGGACTTTGGAGGGAGACCTGAATCCTGTAACACATTTACATCACTATCAATCCGAAAAGGAAACAAGAGTGACGCAACATTATCAACAGTCTACACACCCTGGTTAAAAGTCACATGACAGTCACTGCCTTTTCCTACAATCAGCATGATTAATAAGTAAAGACGAGATATCTGCCGCTCAAGTTAACTGCATTCAAACATTAACTTTTTCCTCAGTGTTTTCGACACCCCACAAACGTGTGCTCATGTGAACAGATGAGTTTGTACTTAAAGGAACTCAGGCTTTCATGCTGAGCCAAGCATCCTGCTACCCAGCAAAAAGACAGCGGTTACTGTAGTGTTGCTGAAGCTGGAGGAAGTGAGCTGTACATGAAGAAGCAACACTTCCTGTAAACATAAGACCCATGAGTGAACATGCAATGCAGCTGCTTTGTCAGCAGGCTTATAAAGACACTCTATAGTCACTACTGAAATCATTAATTAATTATTTTCCCCATTAAACACAATCATAATAAGGACGTCATTGCATTTATTGTAATGTAATGTGGGACTAAAAAAGCGACAACAGGTTCTGTGAAACCAGATTATTTATTTTTAGTCCATATCAGCTGCAGGAGTGATGCTCTGTGGCTGAAAACTGAAGCTTGCCTGAATTTGGATGCTGCTCTGCATGAAAATCTCCATATTTAAAAAATCTGGGAGCGGAGAAAATATCGAAGCATTTGGGTCGTGGCCCTAAAAACATGGCAGGTGCAGCCATTGTTAGCTTGAGATTCGGGTCTGCGTCAGAGACTAGAACCCTCTCAAAAAAAACTTCAGAAAGAAATCGAACGACTACCTCCGAGTATTCAAGAAAAATGCACGTCTCCCCACATGAAAGGGAAGAATAAAAAGAGGAAGCTGCGAGATCATCACCTTACATGTTTTTGAGGCAGAGTAGAAGGAAGCAAAGAAAAAAGCTTTAAGATCCTGCCTTTAGAAAAGGGAACCAAATGGGATTACTAGGATTAATGTTTCTGTAGTTTTTTTTATGATACGAACAGGATACAGCCCATAAGACTTTAAGTTGCTTTTCTCCTTAGAGTTGAAAGTTTACCTAATTTACTGAAATGTGCCGAGGAAGTTTCATAATCATGGGACTTTAAGACTTTTGAAACCTGCTGTGCAATTTCAAAAGTGCACCGCTAACTCTTTCCCACCTCAGCTGAGATCTCCTATGACACTGTGTAATAATAATTAAGAAACACTTGCTTTTAATCAAAAAAAAAAAAAAAAAACAGAAGCTAATGTGGCCGCCACAACTCCACAACATGTGCATATACAGCATGAACTACTGTATACTGTATGTGTGTGTGGCAGAGAGAATAGACAACACTATTATCAGTGAGAAAACACACTCAGCACTCTGGCTCCCTATCAGCAACATGTCACCATCCTCTGATGATTGTGTAATAAACCCTACCACCCCACATCCGAGACACTCTACAGTAGCCCAGGCTGGTTACTATCTGTCACATGAACTGCTCTTAATGCTGAATTAAAAAGGGGGAAAAACACATTTCCAAGTCAGAAAACAAAATGAAAAAAATCTGACATGTACAAATCCAAGTATATTTGAATTGTACGTAATTAAGTTCAACTTGGCATATGATAAGCCAGGTGGTAGTCTGTTCCTCACTTTACTTATGTCTAATCCTCTTGAAGGGCCTATTAGGAACACAGGCCCCAAGGGCATGGGGTTAACATGAGATTTGGAGACCCTGTACGCACTCTAACCCCTAACCCATTTAGCCTTGCAGCAATTCACTAACTCTACAAGACGGCAAGGCCGGCTGGTCGGCTGGAGACCGAATATAACGAGCATCAGCAGGTGTGGAGTACTGCTGAGTGCGATCCAGTCTTCTCAGATCATAGAGTCTCAATAATCCTTCAGGAGCAGAAAGCATACTGTTTATACATGGCAGCAACACCGCATCCAAGTTTTGATGAGAAATATTCGAAGGTATTTGAAGCTTTGCTGCGCAGTAGGCTGATCTTTGGTCTGTCTCCATCCCCCCGTTTCAGTGCTGCTGTCGCACTACTGTCCACGAACACATCTGCCTGAAAATAACTAATAATAATTAATGTTGAACTTGAATAATGTTGTGGGATTATTCCTTATTTCATGGGCTATTGGGGGATTTATACATTATAACATCCTACTATAAATGATTGATGATTTGGAAGTCGATTACCAACAACTGGCAACAGCCGAAGCTCGAAGCATTCAGTTCAGAGGTTTACGTTTTTAGTGTTCCTAATAGCTCCCATCACCTGAGCACAAACACACCAGCTCTCAGGAAAGCACACCAGTTGTCCGGTATTGACCTCTGACCTCCACCTCCTTCCTACAGTGATATGAACAGGTTACACAGGTCTTGTATTGCCTCAGTGACAGGTGCACTTGGTGCAGCTGTCATACGGGTGTATTGACTAAAAAGCTGTCCAAATACTGTTGTTACTAATGGCTCCTGTCCCGCTTCTGACAGAAACTTCGGGGCGGCAGTAGATTGGCCCGTAGGGACTGGGATTGGACAGACAAAATAAGGACTGTGGACTGGTAGGGTTGTAAGAAAATATTGAAAATTGGGATATTATGTTTTTTGATACTGTGTGATGTTGGATTTTACTAGGACAGTGATAAACGCAAATACCAGGCTTGTGATTACAGAAATAGTAAAGTTAGTCAGATTTAATACATATGGTGGTGTATTACAGTTTTCCTACAAGAGTGATATGTAATGTATCGCTAAATTCTTGCCAATACACAGCCCTATGGACTGGTAGCGGGAGAGGTGCCAGTTCACCTCCTCGGCACTGCTGAGGTGCCCTTGAGCAAGGCACCGAACCTCCAAACTGCTCCCTGGGCGCCTCACTGTATAGCAGCTGCCCACTGCTCCTAATAATAGGATGGGTTACATTCAGAGAGTAAATTTCACTGTTTTATGTGACAGTTAAGATAAGCTTTATGATTTAAGCTGCATTTCTTGTCCAATTAGAGCTTTTAGCTCACAAAATGGTGAAGAGAACAACAAAATGCTGTGTTTACATTAATGTCTGCCACCAGGCTGGTGCTCATTGTTTGATGGTGTAAAAGCTGGCTGTATCCCACTGTGGAGGCCACTCATCCTTCCTTTTCACAAGCAAGGGGCCCCAAACACTCTCCAAACACTATCAACCCCCCCCCCCTTCACCAAAACCATCAAACACACATTAACACACACAGCGTCTGGTCTTCTGGTCTAGCTACAGCTGGACTGCGGGGGAAAAGATGTCACACTTAACATGGCTGGCAAACACCATTCATACACATCCAGCAGCAGCAGCAGCAGCAGCAGGCACAGCGGCTCCTCTGTGGCTTATCACGTCAAAACGTATTTGAAATCGCCCTAAAACGCTGCTACACATACCAGTGGAAATCAAGACGCCCACTGTACTGGACACACACTGTATTGTGTATTAGTAGTGCAGGCTTGTGTTTGCAGTGTGGGTTTGATTCCTTACCGGCAGTCGCCCGGAGGATGATCTGATGGGTTTAGCCTCCGGTCCGTGGGGGGTTGAGTACAGGCTGTTGGCTCTTTGTTCGGCCGCGGCGGTGTTGCAGATCTGGGTGAAATAGCCGGCCGGTACCGAGCTCATCGGCGGGCTGGACAGCCCCGTGCTGAAGAACTCGGTCTTCACTCCTCCGATGGACAAAACCTTCATCTTCTGCTGAGGACAAGGCAGTCCCACTACCGGCCGACCCGACGCCGGAGAGACGCCTTTAGGCATCCGCATCATTTTCCTGAGTAAACTAAATAGAACCGGATCGGTCAAGCTGCTAGCTAACCACAGCTAAACTCTTCCTTAATATTAGCAAGTCGCTGCTGCTGCTACAGGCTTTGTATCAGCATATATTTATACCTTGCGAATATAATAACAAAAGAGCCACTCATACAGCTGAAATCAGCCTATTAAATGTAAAATGCATCAATTAAACAGACGCGTTTTCTAATAAGATGCGTCAGTAAATACAGCGGTGCTGTTACCCTTTGTCTGGCAACAAAGTGCGCTTACCCCACAAGTTACCAAACAATACGCAGGTTAAATAAATGATCTACTTCAAAAATCCAGTATGTTACAGTCCAGTACCAGAAGGCGTCCAGGTCTCACTGAGATCCGGATCCACCGTGAGATTTCCAGTCTATCGTGAGTCCCTCTGATGCGGAATCCGACCGGGTCTGTCTGTGACTCCTGTCCGTCCACCTCGGAGCTCAGCTTCTCCATACAACAGGACAAGAGCTGGGAAGGAGCAGCTTTTTACCGCCAAACTTCATCCCGCGAAATTTAGATCTCCCGCGGTTAGAACTAGCCTCTGATTGGCTCCCGGCACGTTCGGCTTGTCAGATTAGCATAAAACAGTTGTACACGGATGGGGCAGGTTTTCTTAAAGGGACAGTAGCGTCATTTCGGGACATGATGTTCTTTTACTGGCAGACTGGAGTTGCAGACAATGACAATTTATTATTTTATATTAATGAGTCCAATAAGTATGACCAAGGCATATAATAACAGAGTTCTAA
Source organism: Pterois miles (assembly GCA_947000775.1). Lineage (NCBI taxonomy): Eukaryota > Metazoa > Chordata > Actinopteri > Perciformes > Scorpaenidae > Pterois > Pterois miles. The sequence goes on along the minus strand of CAMQGK010000522.1, from coordinate 1,622,599 downwards.
CTTTGTTGTTACCACAGTTTTTGTGGTTACAGGCTATAACAAGCATCACATTGACCCATGTTTTGTATCATACAGCTTCACTTCAATTTAAAATATGGCAAATTACAAGAATAGTATCCACAAAACATTTAAAAATACTTATTTGCATCAACAAAATTGCATTGTGATATTTTAAAATTAAAAGTGCATTTTAATCAGCAGAAATAAAAATACAACTTGACCTGAAAACGTTTAATGAAAAGGTGAAACACTAGCTGAAACTAAACCGAACTTATGAATGCTGATTTCTGATTGGGAAAATACATATGTTAACTGATTATAATGTACAATGTTGTATTATGTTATTTTATGTATGATGTGGTATTATGTATTTTTAATTTCTTCTTAAAAGCCTCACCAGGGACAAGGGCTGCAAATTAGTTATGGCTAGAAGTCATATATATTACATTGGCTGCACTCTAATCAAGTGCCTACATGTATTGTAATTAATACTACTACTACTACTACTATTACTACTACTACTAGTAATAATATCCCATGGATCATTTCTATAGTAAGAAAGGAGCCATTTCATTGTTTACATGGGAACACATACTGTATATCTGTCCTGATTAAATTGTATTGTGGCCTGCATGGTGCAAGGTGTTGCTGGGGATGGTTTGTTCATGATAATTGGATTCATTCAGCACCACTCTTGCTTATTGGCTCAGAGGAGATATTAAAAGAAAACAACCCCTCCCCCATCCACAGCTACCAGACCCAAGCCATATGACTTGACCCCCATTGGCCGAGGTAACGCAGACTCCCATCCGAAGCGAGCCCTATTGTCATGCCTTGATTTGAACTGCATGCAAGACAAGTGTTTTATTCACTCGATATAGCACCAAATAACTTTATAAACTATATATATTTATAAATATATAAAGGGTCAAGGGTGAGAAAAAAGCTGACACAGTTGCTTACTTAGCCTATTACACTGGATTAGTTGAGATAATTCTGAATTGTCTGGTGGTTGAGACATTTGCTTTGTATATCTCGTGATATTGCGACGTTAAACAGATGTTAGCAACTAGAAATACTGGCAGAGTTGGAATTACCACTCCACACAATGCAACTTTAATCATCTCCACCCTCTGTTCCTTCCTCTTTCACACCAAACTACAACATGCAGTACAACTCACTGGAGCTGTTGCATTGTCCACAGTCATGGGAGTCCAGATTAATATGTTGTACTGATTGTGTGATCCCTTTTTGTAGTTCAGTGTGGTTTGAATGGTTAATAAAGTGCTGAGGTTACTATTTTCCCCTTGTGTGCTAAGGTTTTCCATGCATCTCTTCTTTGGGCTGATATGAGCCTGCAAAGCACAACAATACGCTGGGCTATGTATAAATATGATATAATACCGTACACATTAACTAGTGGAGCAAGCCACAGCATTATGATTATTACTTGTCACTGAATGCTGTTTTCTAAACTCCATCAATTGAGTTTAAAGGAATTTTAACATGGTGCAAAGTAAATATGTCATGTGTGTTTAAAGTCATTATAATTATAGTGTGAAATACCTCACATTGGAGGCTCACTGGGACCAGACAAACAGAAAAACTGCTGTCACATCGTCAATATACTATAAATAACAGCAATGATGAGCTTTTGTTTGACATAAGCCAGAAACATCTTCATGATATTGCTGCACTGATTCAGAGTTGGTTGCATATACTTCATATGACTGATGAATTTGGCCTACATTGCTTTATTTTTTTTGCACTTTATGCTCAGTAATCTCTGTCCAAACCAATCTAGATTTGTTGCAAGGTCAAAGGGTCGCATTTCTATGTTAAAGCAGCACTTGACCTGCAGAAAGTTCATTCTGGGATCCAAAGCAACAAGCTTGTCTTGTGTAGAGTACTTACATTCCTGGGATGTCAGGGGGAGTTGTTGCATCTTCATTCAACACCGCCATCTTGTGGTGTGGACTGGGACCGGATCTTCATACTGAGGCCTCCATCATTGTTTCTGGTTTATCTTCATACAGCTTCTCTGGTTCTTTCAATGACAAACACACAAATTGTAAAATTATAAACACACTCTGACAACAGTGTACGAAGCAGATATAATATCATGAACAAGTGTCTAATGTGGTCCGACACAACACTGCCACTGGAAAACTTATGCTTATGTCGGTTAGGTGTCGATTCTCCATTGTTTGTAATACAAACACCTGATATAACTAAATACTTGAAATCAGATTATTCTACTTTATTGTCATTGCAAAAGCACAGAGACAATGAAATGTAGCTTAGTATCTAACCAGAAGTGCTAAAAGCACTAAAGTGCAGTAGTAATATAAATAATAAACAATAGCAAACAGTAAGAGGTGTATGAATATGCCAGATATAGACAATATGAACATTCGCAGTGACATATAGACGTATAATTAGTCCACTGCTGCACTACTGAGTGCATATCCTTCAACTATAGGTCTTATATGGGACTCTTCTGCTTTTATCCAATTTTGAATGTCAAGAATTATGACAACAATTCACTGAAGGCCTGCATGTGTTCTGGCCTGAGCCAATGCAACAATATAAATAAGTTAAATACTATTATCATGCTTCCTCTAAATAATAAGTTTTCAGTTTATACTGATTTGACATGCTGTAGCCTACATCGAGGTGACATTTGATGTGACTGCATCATCGGAGCAGCAAATGAAGTCTTACCCATATATTATGGACTTACCTTTGGTATTCCTACTCATTATATGATATAATCTGTTGGCCAACAGATATCATATTTTCAGGTGGGTTTTATTGTAGCATTTATGCAATATCTTATTTGTGTGCAATTTGATCTGTATAAATAACTACATAAAAGTTTTTATTAACCAAATAATCCACATTTATGTAGAAATTGTGGAAATGTATGTGGTATACAGTATATTGAAATGCATGCAAAAATACATTTGAAGTAGGATATATTACTAAGAAATGCATATAAATGCATAAATACATCCAAGGCAAATGTACTGATTGTGTCATGCAGCTGCTGAATCAGGGTACTGGGACCTTTTTTTTTCAAATCAGGCACTGGATATAAACAGTATGGACAGTAGTATAAATATGAATACACTATAGATGTGATATATTAAATCTGGACAGCAGCATCAATATTTTAAGGATGTAGGAGCATATATAGTGCAGGTAAGTGTTTGCAGAGTAGTAGTTTAAAATGACAAAAGAGTTCAACACTTTTTTAATAGTCATAAGAATAAATCAATAAATAAATAGTTTTAAAAAGGTCACACAGGTATGATTTATTGCAAAGCAATATGAAATCATGTTCACACCTTTCTATAATATGTACAGTGTGTCTGAAGTGCTCCATGAGCTTGAACACATTGAGCCAATAACACATTTTTACCACTAGATGAAGCTGTGACCTCATTATTCACAGTATGAACATTAGAACTGGGTCAATTTATTCAACATTATTAGAAGAAGAAGAAGAAGAAGAAGAATATTTATTTATATAGCACATTTCATGCAGAAAGCAGCACAATGTGCTTTACATGTGCGAACACGAGATAGAAAAAATAAAAATAATATATATGTATATATATACACATATACGCATATACATACACATGCACACATACATGTCATAAAGCATTTATGCAATATAAACAAATAAGCAGGTAAAACAAGCACACATATTCACATAAAAGGCAATGGTTAAAACAACAAATAAAATATCGCAGTCTAGTTAAAAAGCGACAGTAAAAAGAAATGTTTTCAGTCTTGTTTTAAAAGAGCTCAGTGTCGGTGCCTCCCTAACACCACTTGGAAGGGCATTCCACCTGCTAGGAGCATAGTGACTGAAAGCAGCTTCTCCTGCTTTAGAGTAAATGCGTGGGACAACAAGGAGACCACTGGCTGATGATCTGAGGCTTCTTGTTGGGACAAGCAGGTCCTTAATGTAGTCTGGAGCAGGGCTATTCAGTGCCTTATAAACAATAAGAAGAATTTTAAAATCAATTCTGGCATGTACTGGGAGCCAATGCAAGGACTTAAGAACTGGGGTAATGTGGGAGCTTCTCTTGGTCCTGGTTAAAATGCGTGCAGCAGCATTTTGGATGAACTGCAGCCGTTTGATGGCTTTTTGAGGGAGACCAGAGAAAAGACTGTTGCAGTAGTCGAGCCTGCTTGTTACAAAAGCGTGTACCAGTTTTTCAGCATCTGAATTTGACAGACAGCCTCTAATTTTGGAGATGTTTCTTAGATGGAAGAAGGATGATCTTGTGATATTACTGATATGACAGTGAAAGTTAAGATCAGCATCAATAATGACACCAAGATTTCTTGCATGTTCCTTGCTCTCAAGAGAGAAGGAACTGAGGTGAGCTGCAATTTGCTGTCTCTTTGCTTTTGCACCTATAATGATAGTTTCGGTTTTGTCACTGTTTAGTTGCATTAGAGAGTCTGATTATGTTGTTTCTCATCTCTTTTTAACATTTGGTTAAGACTGTAAATAACAAGATCCTTTATTGCTTCCAATGATCCAGATGAGCCACTGGTTAAATATACAGTATATGCCAACATTTAATGCCTGTAATTCCAGATGACTCCACAGGGTGGAGTAGTTTAGCCAGCTTTTGAGAGCAGCCAAGTACAGTAACATTCATTTACAAAACTGCATGTATCGTTAGACAGCTGTATTCTTTCTGTAGGCCTAATTATATTATTACACAAGTGAAGCTTCCACTCAGACATAACAGACCTATAAAAATGTCTTGAAAGCGGTCTTATTAATGCAGAATTACAGGTGATGCTCTTCAGCTTCCAAGGTCAAGGCAGCGTAAAGATTTATGAATGATGAGAATAGCTGGTTTTTTGATCACGTAACATCCTCTCTTCTTACACTATTTAGGAAGTTCAGTTGCTTTAAACTGGTGGCAACTCATTCTTTGGAAAATTAGAAGTTCTCACAGGAAACTCCCTTCGTTTGATTTCCAACCGCTCGACCTCAAGATTCATCTGAATACATCCTGTTGTATCAGCATTTCATTGTCATCCAAAGCCGAAAAGTCACGTCAGCGTCACCTTTACTTTCTGAATAACATGTCTGGAGTTCACACTCATTCAAAAACACCATACAGGCCAAACTGTTTCACTTTTTTTTTTATTATTTCATTACATAAGAACATACATACAAAGCAAACTTTATAATGAGTTTATGAAACTCACAGCACATTGTCTGTAGAAATAACACAATCCCTACAAACATTTACAATTAACTCTAGTATAGAGTTCTGATTATACCTAAGAAAACCCAACCGCCCATTCAGAAAAAATACCAACATCCAAACTGACTCAGACCAGACATACCCACAGCAGATATGTACACATTCGCATGAAGTAACAGTCTCCAGATAATTAGAAATGAGATTAGAGGGGGGAAAATAATGACGTCAGTTCATGTGAGACTTGGTGTAGAAATTGTACAGGTTGGGTGTGGAGATTAACCAACATAAAGATTGGAATGCAACATAAAAAAGAAAAATAATGTACCAATTTTCTACATCTAGCTATAGGGGATCCCAGTTTTTTTTGGAGGAGGGCATACAAAGCTGGTTGCTTTCAGTTTTCCAATCCTGGCTTCTGCTTTGGTGTGTTGATTTGTCTGTCCAGGGTCCAAAGAATGAGTCTCTGTTTTCTTGCTCATGCACCACTGTTGATCCCCACTCATCTAGGAAACAGTCCACTTTTTTCTGTCTTTTCTTCTTTAAACCCTCCACCTCCCTCCTCCTCCTCCTCCTTCGCTCCCAAATACCTATCCCACCCTTTCTGCCCCTCTTGTCCTCTTGCCCGGAGTGAAGTGGAGACATGTGTTTCCCTGCACCTGCATGGAGAGAAAGGAAGAAAAGTGAAGTCAGATCTCTCCCTCTCGCCTCCCTCCCTCCCTCCCTGCAGAGGAGAGCAGACAGACTGGCGCCTAGCATGGAACTTTCATTAACCCCAGGCAGATAGCAATGAATCCGCTACACATTCACTGGCCCGTCTAATTGGCAACCGTGGTTAATGTGGAGGGCAAGGAGACCTTCATCTCAACAATGCCCACACTATTCTCGCTGCTATTAAAAGTGTTATTTTTAAGTTATTTCATGCTGAAAGTCAAAACAATAAACTGATGGAATTATGAGCGAGTGGCCCCGAAGTTATGATGTTTTACGCACGTACGGATTGATTTATCTTGTGATTTTACTGTTTTAGATTTACATTAAGATCGATTATAACAAACATAAATACATACCATAATATGCCATCCTCATCCTAATGGCACAACCGTCCTTCTTCTTTGGAAAAATTGCGCGCAAGATCCGCAGTCTGAATGGAGAGCAAAAAGAAGCAGCGTTAAACGATGTCAATTCTGATTGCACATGAACAACAATAAATGTGTGCGCTAGGGTGTAACATGTTAGTGAACATCATCTGATAGAGCATCACAGCCTAGAATACTATATTAACACCATGCATGCAAGCGGTGCTGCACATTGCTTTGCAAGTGGAATAAACTTTACAAAATCCTCAGATCATGGACTTAAATTATCTTTTGCAGAGCAATGCATAGATGTGTATAGCGCAGAGAGCTACACAACACTTGCTGCTGGTGGATATCAGTGTCTGGTGATGTTAAAGGACAAGCATCAGTGCACCCTGCAGCCCGCATCTCCCCTCACCTTTATTGACAAAACCATCTCCGGCGCGGCCGTGTCCTCCGCCTCCAGCGCGATCTGCAGGTCGAAGATGTAGTCGATAACGTGTTGCAGGATCTCCACCTGGCTGACCGACTTGTTCTGCGGGATGCTCGGCACCAGCTCCTTCAGCTTGGAGTAGCAGTCGTTCATGTCGCACAGGGCGCCCACCGTCTCTTCCAGACACGAGTGTTTATTCCGGCTGATGGCGAGACTCTGCTCCGAGATGCAGCACACGGCCTTGTAGCAGTTCCTCACCGAGCGGACGGGACTGATGGCTTTCATATTTAAAACAATAACAACAACAAGACGCGGATTAATGTTTGAGTATGAAGTTTCTTCCTCTCGTAGTCTTCCTGTATCGCTGGCCTGAAAAGCTACAGTGCTCTGACAGCGACGTACAGTTAGCTCTTTATACACTGCGCGCCCGCTGACGCCCCCTTTTTCGCATTGCGCTCTGATTGGCCAGTGTAAAGAGCAGGCCCATTCTCATTGGCTGATATCGAGTTGGAAAGAATGAGGAAATTAGGACTGGGATGCCTAAAGGGGATTGTCAATCAATTAGTCACCTCTTTCAGGTGCTCCTATTTATTTGAAATACACAGAAAAAAGTTGTCAAAGTGGGCCATATTACACGTTTAGAAGAATCTCTTGTAAAAGAGGAATACTTTTAGTTTACAACTAGTTAACTTTATACTAGAGATGGCTAATTTAATGATAGACTTTACTACAGTTTCTCACTCACCTTTGCTTTTAAACTGGTATAATATCAGACGAATAAAAGTCTTCCCTAATAGCGACACTTCTAAAAGCATATCACGTTCCATTTTACATAATTAAGGCTCATTTTTATTGATTACTGTAAATCCTTTATGAAATTTGTCATTAGAATTTCTTCAAAACTATACAGACAGATATCATAATATTGTATATATGGGTAGATATTTAAGCAGTGTATGTGCTTATTTTAAGACACACTAACCCCAAACAAAAATAGAAATGTTGAAAATATGATATTTATATAATATAGGTAAAAGGTCAGTGGAAGGCCAGGCTATTTTCTACATTTGTAAATCGTTACAAACATGTTATCCCAATGATTTATCATTAGATATGGATTTATTGATTGATTATTTATGTTTTGGTAGCGTATAGTCCTTCTCTTATAACCTTATTCCATATGCCTATATGATCAACAATAATTCAAACATGCAAAGAATATTATAGGTTGCGCCTAATCCGCACGGTCACTTACTGCTCCAAAATCTAGCCCTCTTTTGGGTGAAACAGTTCTATGAAAATTATATTTTAACAATTCCAAATGTTGGTCCGTTTTAGTTTACATCAAAGAACGTCCCGTTCTGCTCCTATTTGGGTCTTATTTTCTCCTTTTCTCACAATCCTGTTTTGTGGAGGAATGCAGGCCTGAGCCAGCTGTGTGTCCTATCCCGGCCCAGCTGTGTTGATCTAACGCGCCAGTCCCAGACATGCTGGCGCCAGCCTCCCGACGTCATCCATTCACCCCGACGCGCACTCCCCTCTTTGGCAGACGGCCCGCCCTCCCCCGTCCGCCACCAGAGGGGAGAGAAGCGGAGGCGCTCGGAGATCCGATTGGATGTAGGAGTCTGTCACTCACGGACATGGATCTATACGCCCCAACTCTTCCCCCTCCCGTCTGCAGTTGTAGGCAGAGAAAGTTAGTTTCCAAATGCTCCATAATTGTGTAATGATGAGTACACCAACAGGGCCTGGAGACGAATATCTTCATGAAAAGTGACGGGAGAGCAGTCAACATGCGAACTTTATTAAAGCCATGAGGACAGATCCAAGTCTAACTTTACACTGTCAAGTATTGTAGGGTATTTACAGTAGTTAGATAAAGTGGTTTCTCAACGGTCCGTGGGTGCCAGGATGTTAGCCTGCGATCACCAGACATTTTGCAACCACCGTGAACGCCTCAACAACAACTATCCATTTTAGCTTAAATGGTAGACTATTATAATGTTGGCAAATTTGACATCATGTTACCTCACATGCAACAAAGAGAGTGGATTAAATATAACACGCTATTTTGACGAGCTGTGCAATGTAGAAGTACACTACATTCGCATCATAATTTTGGACACATTTGTGCGTAATTGCGCACGGCTAGAGATATACTCCCCATTATGCAGAGGTTTAACAGATGTTCCAGTCACTGCCTTCCTCTTGGCAATACCCCCCCTCCCGCCCACATCCTCCCCACAATCATTGACCCCATATGACGAGTCACTCGGCGACCTCACTTTAGAGCGAGCCGCAATATTGAACCGTGAGACAGGACTTCAGCCCAGTTCTATTTTAGAGATATATTGTGTGCGCGCTGCGGAGTATCCAAATAAGACTTTGACCTTTACTATCTTTCTTAAATATTTCAAGAGGAGGACAAATATTGCAATAAATTTCCCAGGTCTGGTGGGAAAAGAATTGTTCGTCTTTGCTTATGTAGCAAACTAGACTGGGTGGATTTGGGCAAAATAGATTTGGGAGTCGATGTAAACATTAGGCCATTTAATATTGATGATCCACAGAAAGGCTCTGAATCCGTGCTTATTTCTAGGAACCACGAGCTATTTCTAGGATATCAAAACTGCCAACAGAGTGTTTTCCTCCCATGACAGCGCTTGTCTGCAGATTCCAGAGTTCTCAGTGCGTAAAATCTGTGCGAAACACACATAGGCACACACACTCCCTCTCACACACTCACTAGTGTGTCTGGGCAAGGATCAGGTGCTTGTCGGAAAGGCCCCGGACACAATCGGGTCTCTCTTTCAATGGATGGGAGAATTCCGAGCCTGGCGTCAGTGAGTCTGCCTCTCTCCCCGCCCTCCCTCTCCCTCTCCCCGCTCCTCCGTGCAGCTGGACGCAGACAATCAAGCCATCAACAATCGCCATGCATAATTAGCAGCGCCCTCTCCTCTCCTCTCCTCTCCTTCTCTCTTGCTCTCAATTAAATTTCAATCCAGAATATTTTATTTAACAGCCAAATACCAAAGTATTAAAATCACAATAAGCCTAAACATCTGTTCCATTTCTCTGACTAAATGTGTTTCCATACCTGCAAGATCTAAATCCCCCCTCACTCATCTTTACCTCTCAAAGCACCTTCTCTCAACATAAACAAAGTGTCTCTTTCTACTTCTGGTAACAACAGAACAGAGTGTAGAGTAATGAGGGTCATCTCGTGAGATGAGACAGAAGCAGGGAGGGAAAGCACCACACTGTCATGTGGAGAGGCAGTGTTGTATACAGAAGGGTTTCTTTTTCATCCACAAGTGCAGGCCCATCTTGGGGCGGGACAATTAAGTGGCAAGAAACACACTGAAACTTAATTCTTGGTGTCCCTGGTGTGTGTGTGTGTTGTGCAGAATTCCTCCTCCTCCTCCGCTCCCTGTTTTGACTCTGTCCTTCATCAAAGACGCTACAGTCCTCTCCATCAGCTTTGAACGGCCTACAGATCCACAGCTTTTGTCCCTCGTGACCCAGGCGGTGACATGACATTTTATGCACATTGTTGATTTGTGCTGGTCATTTGTTATTCATGTTTGAGTCGCTTGTTCAAGCTTGTGCATAATGATTTTGCTTGGTTTTTAGATAAGAGGATACCCAATGTATTAACAAAGAAACTCGCCCACGTACCACTCAGTCACTATGTGCTCATTGTAGCTGTTAGGAGGCATAGCAACTCCATACACCAGTATCAAGCCACTTTATGTCTATGACACTGTGGCGTCTACTTAAAGGTGCTAAATTAGAGATTGGGAGCATTTCTGTGGCCTCCACACGGCTCTCAACATGGTGCTGGCTAAGTCAGTGGCTTGCAGCTAACAGTGCTAACAGTGAAAACAACAGCAACAGTGCTGACGGAGCTAACAGTGTTAACCTGAGAAGGAATTGGAGGGTGGGTGCTACACTTCCACAATGGCGCGGTCGGTCACTTATCTGCTGTAACTGCTGTATGAACGCAGTGCAGGGTGGCGGCTAAGAGTTAGCCAGTGGGGCATGCTCACATGCACTAACATGCACTAAAAGCATGTGCGGCTGGCTATGTCAACAAAGCATGGAGAAGCTCTGGTAACAATACATACAGAGGAAGAGAGACTTCATTCTCTGCTCAGGTAGACATTACACCGTTATATCTTTACATATAGTTGTTTGTTGCTATATTAATGCTTTGGGTATCGTACACAGCACCTTTAATACTAAAATATATTGTATCATGTTTGAAGCAGTTTTAAAGACAGCTCTGTATTCAAACACATATGAAGACATCTGACCTTTCCATATCTGGTGGTGGACAAAATGAAAACATAATGAACATAAATTTGCTCCCTAACTTCCAATAACAACTGGATATACTAAAATGCTAAACAATCTGGACCTGGTTTTAGCCCACGCCTGTGTGGTTATGTGCCACTGCATACCTTTTCTCTGTCTGTCTGTCATTTGAGAAATATTAGGAATTTTTCCTTGCAGCTGTAGCAAACACAAGACACATCTAGGTCAGTTTGCTCATCACAAGGACTACACAGCCAGTAAAAACTGTTGCATAATGTTTCTCTATGGCTGCGGAGGAGCTTTGTGAAGTTTGAAGAAATAACCCTTCAGATGTCATAGTGATGTCATCAGGGTTTTGACAGAAAGTCTTCATTACAATCTGAGGGCTTGGAGTTTGAAAGGCAGCATATGACAAAGAGAGTTGCATAATGGGAATTGCTAAATCTTGCTTGACCCATATACTAAAAAAAAAATCAAGATTTCTTGGCCTCTGCTGTATCAATTTGGAGTTTGTTTTAAAATAATTAGTCTCTCTTAAGTCCCCTAATTTTATGGTAGCAGAAAACTAAATTATCAAAATATTGATTTAATATGCTTTTTGATCCCAGGTGTTAACTACTTTCTGTCTCAACTGCATCTAAATATAATTTGGATGTGAACAGAAATGGTCAACACGTATCTTTACTTTGCCACTGAAAATTTCCATTAGAGTGAACAAAATCAACTGGTGGCAAAGCAGATGGTCCATCAAAGGTGCTAAATTCAAAATTGATTTCTATTGCCTCCTCACAGCTCTCAACATGGCAACGGCTGGGTTCACAGCTAACAGTGCTAGCAGCACTTCCAGTGCAAACAACGGCAACAGTGCTGACAGAGCTAACACTGTTAACCTGGGGGGGAACGACACCATCAGCTGTAAATGTCATATGAGGGCAGTGCAGAGCACCAGCCATGAGCTAGCCAGGGGTACACGTTCACATGCACTAATATGCACTAAAAGCATGCCTGGCTGTCCAGGTATGTCAATCAGAGAAGCTCTGATTACAACACACAGAGGCAGAGAGACTTCATTCTCTGCTCAGGTAGACATTACTCTTCTATATATTTATATAGCAAATAGTTGTTGGCCGTTATATTAATGCTCTCGATAAAACAGAGAAATTAAGCATACTGAAATAATGGCAGTCACATTTGGCAATGTGGTAATTTAAGGTAAGATGCACCTTAAACCATAATACCTACAGTAGCAGAAGTCAGGGGGGCAAGATTTTCACAATATTATAGTTGCTCATTGTGGAAACTTTGCTGTTGTCATTATCATGATGCTGTCAGGTGGCCATGTCTATGTCCTTGGGTGGGAATAATTTACATTTGTATGACATCCAGTTATTCCTACATGGAGGCCAGACAACTATATTGCAGGTGGGACACAAGCCACAGAAGGCCAAAAAGCCCATGGCCACCACCACCACAAAGAGCCAAAACAACCTGACTGTAATGGTCAGTGTGACTGGGCGGGCAGAGAGGCTGCCAGCTGTTGGTCAAACTATTGTTTTGTCGTTTTCATCGTCACTGACTGGAACAGTCCGTTTACTCTGCAGCCGTCCAGTGAGGATAAACATCTGGCTTTGTGTAAGCATAGTTAAGGTCAGACTTGGTGATCACAGTTGGGGCCAGTTAATGTAGGCAACAGTGATCTGATAAGTCATAATCATCCCTCTCAACAACAACTCTGGACAGGTTTAGAATCTGAATTCCATATGATCAGTTTTGATTAATAAATTGTTCAGAAGAGATATCACTGCAGTCTCCAGCCTGCCCATCAGACTGTCAAACAGTCAGGCTCAAAATGATTATTTACAGCCACTCAAGAGCTGACAGCCTTCCACTGGATGACCATTAATGGAAGCACTGCGGGGCCTAATCTTCTCTAAAACCATTCCTCTGTTTTCAAAACCAGCAAATAAACACCAGAATGAGTGTCTGCAGACAGCACAGAGACAATGTGTCTGCTAGTTGTCTCCACATTGCCAAGGAAGAATTACTCTGATCCACATCCAGTCTCAGGCTCTCTCTCTCTGTTACTGTGGAGCTAATTGCTAACCCAAATCAAGACCTATGCGACAATTTGCAGATGACTACCAGATGATGACCATAATAATTACAAAATACTCTTGTGTAATTGCTGTTCCCACTGTTGCAAGTGGGACATTTGTGGTAAATACACTTTAAACTCACTTGAACTAAAATTTTGACCTTGTAATTATAGACTGTCTGGGTCCATATTTTGTCAGACCCCACACAGAGCGAGGCCTTTACATAAAGACGCAAAAAGAGTTTGAGAACAGGATCCAAATCCATTATTACACTTTCATGCCTCCAGTATACTCCAAACAGAGTCCATTTTGGCAGCTAAACTGTTCTTGCTGGGAGAAAATATAAGTACTTTGACTGTAGCTTGATCTGTTGGTTTAAAGCTAGATGGAGGAGAAGCCTGTGGTGGACTGAAATGGAAAAAAAAGCAATCTCAACATTTTTGACCAATTAGCCTACAACTGTGTATTATTAAGCTGCAGTGACAAGTTCACTCAGCCAGACTGTGCATGTTGTGCTGATCGAGGACAAATTCAATTCTTTTGCAGACCCCACACAACGCAAGTTCTTGCATGTGTTTTTTGTGACGAGACGACATGGACCGGGGGAGCAAGATGAAGAGATACAAACAGGAAATTTGTGCGGGTGATCAGGAAGCACAATGAAGAGAACAAGCTGAGAAAGGAATGAGAGAACATTAGCGTGGAAAATGACTGCAGGATAAACTTGAGGGTGAGTAACAATGGAGAAAGGGACAGAAAGTGGCTACTATTCACACAAAGTATAATGTGAAATTGAATATGTACTGTAGTGTGTTCCAAATGCAGTATTTGTGTATGCGAGAAATGCCCGGATGTGTACTAGATTAACAAGAATTTGAGTGTGAGACTAGAGCTTACAGGACATACTTAAACCCCCCAAAATGCATGTCCAACGGTGGACTGTGAGACGGACGATTTAAATAATAAATTGCAACTGATGGCGAGTGACATCAGGATACAGTTAAGAGGAAAATGTGGGCGCTCACATGTACTGTCGAGAAAACATATTTAACACTAAAATATTAAAATAATACTGGAAACTTAAAGTGTGTGGAGGAGCTAATGCTAATTCACATTTGTGATAAACAGTTTTCAATTTTCATTCAGTGGTAGCTCGTATGTTAGTAGGCAGTATGTTAGTATGTCATACATTTTTAGCATTACGTTAGTATGCACTACTTTAGTATGCAGTACATTAGTATGCAGTATATTAGTATGCAGTATGTTAGCATGCAGCACTTAAGTATGCAGTATGTTAGCATACAGTACATTAGTATGCAGTATGTTAGCATGCAGTCCTTTAGTATGCAGTACATTAGCATGCAGTACTTTAGTATGCAGTACGTTAGCATGCAGTACTTTAGTATGCAGTACGTTAGCATGCAGTACGTTAGTATGCAGTATGTTAGTATACAGTATGTTAGTATGCAATATGTTAGTATGCAGTATGCTAGTATGCCATACGTTAGTATATAGTATGTTAGTATACAGTATGTTTGTACGTTAGTATGCAGTATACTAGTATGCTATATGTCAGTATGTAGTATGTTAGCATACAGTATGTTTGTATGTTAGTATGCAGTATGCTAGTATGTTAGTATGCAGTATGTTAGTATGCTGCATGCTAGTCTGCAGTAAATTAGTATGCAGTGTGTTAGTATGTAATATGCAGTATGTTAGCATGCAGTACGTTAGTATGCAGTATGTTAGTATGTAGCATGTTAGTTAGCAGTGTGTTAGTATGTAGCATGTTAGTATGCAGTATGTTAGTATGCCATTTTGAACACTGCCAGAGAGGGATTGAGAGAAAGAAAGACGTAGAGGAGCCTGACTATGGCTGCTGCTGCTGCAGGGGTTCAGCTGGTCAGGCTTCATACAGACACACAGACAGAGGCCATGAGGTCCCTGGTGGGTATCTCTGCACCTGTGTGTGTGTGTGTGTGTGTCATCATGTATTTCTAGGTCAAGTGGGTCTCTGACATCTAAGATGCACCGATGCAGTGACTTTCTCCTTCTGTCACTGGCTTTGTGTTCTTTAACACTTTGTATTTCGTCTGTTCCCCACTCCCCACCCCCTACACACACACACACACACACACGCACACTCTTGAATGTACAAAAGGATATATGTAAGCACACATGCATGAGCACACACACACTTGCCACCCCTCCTCATCTCTTGTCTCTTCCTTGTGCTACTAATGAATTGAAACAGTGGGGACTGAGACATGATACACAGCTGATTCCCCCCTCCCACTCCCACACACACACCCTTACCCTTTCCTAATCTGGGTCAGTGGTGCCCCTCTTGGTCACCCTTGTCGAGCCCTCCAGACGGAGGGAGCAGAGTGGGAGCAGAGAGGTCTGGGCTCTCAGTGACCTGATTAAAAGCTCTTACACAGACTACTGAGCTCCGTAACCAATCAAACACAACACACACCCTGGGCCTTGCTGCTGGACTGTCTCTCACTCTGTCTGGCTGTCATGTACTTGTCTACTTACATGCTTTCTCCATTTAGAGTGATATATATTCTCATATGATATGTTTTCTGTTCATTTTCTGTTCAACCCCCACCCCCCTCCAAGACACTAACATACCCTCTTCCTCTGAAGGGGCTTTAATCATGGTGGTGTGATGTGCACAGCATCATGGGATGGACATAAGGGCTCAGGGAAAATGGACACTCTGCCAGCTGGTCAGTTATGCATCACCAGCTGGGAATTATGGAGCAAGTCTAATTTGGGTTTTGTGAGTGAAACCATCAAAAACTCATCAAGTTGTGATGGTCCAGTGTTTGTCTTTCGCCGTGGGAGTTTTTCAAACTTATTGCTGTTCTTGCTGTGCCAGTGATAAGCCATGACTCAGAGTTAAAGAGTCCATCGTCCCACTCTGTTACCCACTGCACCTCAGTCACCGCTGTTGTTGCTTCTGCTTATGAACAGCAATCAAAAAGAAGCTTGAAAATCTATGTATTGTGTCTGAGGATGTAGGCTGAGGTAATACAACCATGAGTCAGTCTGCAAGAGAGAGTAACACTACCAGGAAATGCCTATATCTCTTCAGCCATGTTTGGTCTGTGTGTATTGTTTTATGGACACTTCCTGCTAACATTCTCTGGCTACTCTGTAATTTACTGAAAATATCCTTGCACCACTAAGGGTCTGGCCAAAGTGGAGGGTCAGAGCCACTCAACGTTTCTAAAAATGCTGCTTCCTCCAATTCCCCAGAATGAGGAATATGGTCTGTAGAAGCCAGTTCTCACAAACTGGAAGCACTTAGGCTTAAAAAAAGAGAGAAGAATTATATTTACATGGAAACTCAGAAAAACAATTTAAAGACTCAAATTCAAACAAAACTAATATGAAGGCAAATAAATAAGAAATATAAAATAAAAAAATATATAAGGTTGCTTCACTCAAATCTCGCAAACATCCGTCGTATTGGGTTGGATGCAGTAATCATAGAGAGGGTGTGCTGGTAGTTGAGCAGCCTGAAGCCATGTTCAGACCAACATGTAATATATTTAATGTAATAAACCATAAAATGACCATTACATGTCAACAGAGATTAAGGAAACGCTCAATTTATATACTGGCATCTCCAACAACAATGCTATAGTGGGACAATACTATAGACTATAGTATATAGTAATGCTATAGTGCTATAGCACCACGTTGCCACATATGAAACAAACTGGCACACAAACATATCCTTCTGCAGCCATGGAAGCAAGCTAATGAAATGGATCAACTTATCATTATATTCTACCCGACCTAAAAAGCCTCGGCTCATCTCTCTGTGGTCCGTGTGCAGCTGGGTTATCAAGGCAGCGAGTATCTGAGACACCTAGCCGCTGAGGTGATTCTGATTACTGCTGCTGGCCAGAGGCTAATGCGGTCGTGTCTAGAAAGTAACCCTCAAATTGCGAAAAACGTGAGCTAACTGCTATCAGTCACAGGGGAGGAGCGGACGGCCCACGGCTCCGGTGTTTTGAATATGAAGTCCTGTTAACCATTTTAAACGCTAGCTGTCGGCGCTACATATTGTTCCTGCTGTTGTTGCAATATAAAATGCAAGTATTTTCTTTCTTCATTCCCTTCAATGATGCCACTGTACTGCCACATTGCGGACACCCACGCAGGGCCTAATACAAAAAAGCAGAACCTGGTTCGACATTTGTTGCAACAATGTCATATAGCAAATTACTGCTTTAGTAGCCCAGTCGCCAGTAAAAATGTCGGCATTGTTTGGTTTCTGTGAACCAGGGATACGGTGAACGCTGACGTTTTTGCAGTCGGTGTGATGTAATATACCGAGCAACGCACAGTGCAAGTGACGCAGTGTACTGAGTGACCATTAAATCATCAAGCGACCATTAAAAGAGACGTTACGCAGTATAATAACAAGAGTAACAAGCGAGAAAGTCCACTAATGACGGGTGGGAGGGGTCAAACAAACACAGGATTTTCACCAGGAGACTGCTGTTTGTGTGGAGAGGAGGACGTGTTGCTCTGGATCTATCTGTATAGCGTGGAGAGGAGGCTGTGCTACTCTGGCAGAGGACAGTCTTGTTGCTGGCTCTATCTGTTTGGCGATGCAGGGAAGCTGATTGACATTATTCTGGATCCACTTGCTCACACAATTATGTTCACATTATATGTATTCATTTTTGTCTATGGATTGTCAGTGTACTGTATTTTCATTACGTTGTTACTGTTACTGTTGCACGTGCATCCTGGAAGGGGGATCCCTCCTCTGTTGCTCTTCGTGAGGTTTTTTCCATTTTGTCCCTTGAGAGGGTCGACAGAGGATGTCGTACCCTGTACAGACTGTAAAGCCTCCTGAGGCAAAATTATGATTTGTGGGCTATACAAATAAAATAGACTTGACTATTTATGCTAATTACATTGTTACATTATTATTTTAACACAAACCATGATCTTTATGCTCACCGAAGCTGATACGAAACATGTTTATGAAACACATTTTTGGTTTGTCAAACTCTAATCTCGTCAGACTAAGCTGTCACCCCCATACATGTATTACTCAATCTGGCTGTCATGGATCATATTTTACTTTCTCACCTTTTAATCGTGTTATTTTCGGTCTGAACGCCCACTTAAACACCTACATCGTTCTCAGATGGAGGCAGGAAACTCTGATATGTCATCAGTCTCTCACTTTGTTTACTGTATCTCTACGTATACAGTCATACTATTAAATTGAAGGCAAAAATATCGTAAACAACTTTTTGAAAATATCTCTAAAAATACCATAAACTCTGGGCAAATAATATCAAAAGTATCTGCATGGCAAGATACCTTATAAATGAAAAAAAAAAAGTTTTTTAATTGGATGAATCTCCTTTTAAAAGCAGAGGGGGCAGAGAAATAGTGAAGGCAGAGACCACTGGGTCAGGCTGATGACCTCAACACAGTGAGCTCAGATAAAGATGAGCACTTCAAACACTGATAAGCTTCACAGTGAAGGACGCAGAGCAGCTCCTTTGACCAAAACAAGAGATAGTCCTGACAAAGCCCAGCTTATGAGAGCTGCTGAGAATTACCATTAAACTGATAGAAATCACAGAGTCTCTGCATTGTATTCACGGCACGAAGACATTTCTCCCTGTGGGTTTTATGTCGAGGATAAGAGCGTGGGGGATTTGGTCAGATGGGATATCACCTTTATCTAATCAGTGTTAATATAGTCAACAGTGGCTTTCTGTAACTGAATAGGCTTCAGCCTAATGTGACAGACAAACTATGACAATGTTAGTGGCCAATCAAATGTGTGTGTTCATTCACTTCACAGCAGCCCTATAATGACTGTTTAACAACCTGAGTAGCGCTCACCTGTGTCAACGTGTTGAGTGACTGAGTTAATTATTGTCCTCCAGACGTCTGTAAGGCCTCAGAGAGATTACTGAGGACAAACTGACGACCAGATAAACAGAGAAGCTACCTTTCTATTCCGCTGTGAGACTGGTCGATCTCAAGACTTTAAGTTAAACCCTGCTGTTTAAACATCACAGATAAGCTGAAGCATCAGTGCCGTTGTTCACGCTCATTTAAGATAATGCTCATAAATGACTTTTCTGTTCACGCCAGATGTGTGCCCCCCCCTCCAGATGATTCCACCCTCCCCGACCAACAACAACACTCCGATGTTAGGCTAACCTCCTGGTGACTTTATAGGAGCATCTGGCAAACGTTAGGCTTCACCTGAACCCACCGTTTATGCTGTAATCTGAGCAGCGTTCTTACAGATGCGGCTTCAGTTGGCAAAGCTAAGTGTGTGTGTGTGCGATCATGTATGTATACCCTTGCATCTGTGTGCTCAGCTCCCCTCGCATGGGTTTAGAAAGACAATCGCTCGGTTCAGGATGGGAACCAGATAAGCTGGTGCAGGCACAGCAGGGGAGCCCTTTTCACAGCGTGCACAATAACCACCCCAGCCCCAGAGAACACAGTGCCTGGCTTGCCTTGTGAGCGCACAAGCAGCGGCAGTGTGCCGCGCACGTGGTCGAGACGGGTCTATGCGTCCTTTTGTTAGCAGCGACTGATAAGTGAAAAAAACAGACAAGACCTACGAGACAATAATACCACACTCCCTGCACAGCTGGCATATTTTCTGAGAAGCTATTTCCTGTAAAAATTCTGACACGGGAATAATGATGGCTTTGATTGGGCCCCAGTTACCGGGAGGCACTTCCTGTTTCTTTGTATTGGTTTCATTGTGAGGCGACGGGGTGGGAGGGGGAAGGAGGGGGCGAGGCAGGGTTTGAAGGAAACAGCTGCTGAAGATGACACAGTCAAGAACATCCCTGTGACCCCCCCCCCCCCCCCCCACCACTGCGCACACACACACTCACTCACACACTGTCACACACTATTACACACAATCACTTCTTGCATTGGTAGACCAGTAAGTTTGGTTTAACTGTTGACCCAGTTAAATCCTCTTAGCTACCAGTGTGACTCAAGCCTCACAAAAGTGAGGACGTGACTGTCAGACATTTCTGATTTCTCAGTTGCTGATGCTTATCATCTCTGGTCTAGAGTCCTGGCCAACGAAAATATCTAGATTAGTGTGGCTCTGTTCGGACAGCTGAGGGTTAATACGTATCACACCCACTTACAAGAAACCATAGTTAAACTGAATTTCTAAATAATTCTAAGAATTATTTTTATTATTAGGAAAGAGCAGATGGATGTGGTTTATTTCAAGAGCACCTTTCAGATAATTTGTCAAACAGTTGATTGTTACACTAAGTATTTCCCGTGATTGTCCTAACATCCATGCACATGCCCTCTTGCCATATGTGTCACTACTTTGGCACCAAAATAGCATTTTGTGAGCACAATATAAGCCATGTTTGAATCACTTATTTCCACAATAAAACTGCAAAAATGTTCAGTGAACGTGATTTCAACAGCAACTATGATTTTTTAAAAAATCTATTTGAAATCAGCAGATATGTGATGTAGTGCAACTTTTGAGAACACAGTAGTGTTTTTTTTTTTTTTTTTTTTAAAAGCTGTCATGGCTGTTTTGTTTGCAAATTTTTAAGGGAAGTCTCACTTGTTCTCTGTAAAGGAAAGTCTGTGGTTCTCGAGCTAATTGCTGCAAAAGCAGGTGTGCATTGCATTTAGTCATCTTTAAGAAAATGTAGTGCGTACCTTGGTTTATTTGAATGCACGCACACATAGACACACACACACACACAAACACTTGTGCCTTTATGCATACACACCCATATCTTAGTGAGATTTTCCATTAGTGTTTTTGCAGAGATCACAAGTTGTTCTGTTTCCTGCCACACAAAGTGTTTTGCCACAGAAGTTAACCAGTGTTCATGCTCTCTGTGCTCTGCATCGACGATGATCACTGGAAAATCATCAGCACAAGACACGCACACACACACACACACACACACACACACACACACACACACAGCTGTATACTTCTATCTTTGCACTTCTATCTTTGTGAGGACACTCATTGACATAATGCATTCCCTAGCCTCTTATCCTAACCTGACCCCAACCCTTACCCTTACTCTAACCTAGACCTAATTCTAACCTGGACCTTAAAACTAAGTTTAAACCCCGAAAAAGGCCTTTGAAGGTCTGTCCGAAGGGGAGGACTGGCCAGAATGTCCCCACTTTCCAAAAATGTCCTCACTCTAAAGGCCTTGAACTCAAATTGATCCTCACAAAGATAGCTGTAAACACACACACCAAAAACAGATGTATAAAAACAAACCGTTACTGTTCAGCTCTATTTTGAACTGATCTTTTTTTTCTCCTCCTCATCTTTTTTTTGTTCTTTCTCATCTCAGTCATTTATTAGCTTTCTCTCACATCCTTTCCCCCATATCATTCTTCTCCTCTTGTTTTAAATGTTCTCGGTCCCTCCTCTCATCCCTCTCCACAGCAGTGCCAGTCTCTGAGGAGAGCTGATGTGAGCTCCAGATGTTGAAGCAGACTGGCTGGAGACAGAGAGGGCAGAGGGCTTCCTCATACCTCCTCTCCTCCCCTCAAGCTTCCATTACCTGAGATTTCTGTGTTTTATTGGATCCTTTTGGCTTCTGTGCCTTCACGCAGTTTCTTATTTTGCCAAAATTTAAGTCCACCTCTGTTTATGAGGATACAAATACTGTATGTTTAATTACCCAAGTACACTGGAGCACACAGATTTAAGACAACAAGGCAAGTCTTTGACTAATGAAGATGCTCTTGGTGTCTAAACATTACTCCTCTACTAAATTATAAAAACTGTGTGCTCCTGTAGACTTTGTACCAAATTCCTGAAGAGTCTTTTGATACAAGATTTTTTATTCCTTGTGAGGCAGTAGAAGCCCATTAAATCTCTTCCTTCATGTTAAAATACCAATCGGTTAGCAAAATTATAACTTTCTTTGTGTTAATATTAACTGCATGTGAGCTAAAGGACACTAAATAACATGGCAGTTACATTAAATTTAGCAAGGAAAAACTAGCATGGCCATTTTCAAAGGGGGCTCTTGACCTCTGACCTCAAGATATGAGAATGAAAACTGAGATGAAAAGAGGGTAAAAAAAGATTAAACATTTGTCGTTGTAAAAAGGTAGTAAATCGCAATATATATTATTGCATAGTTCAAAATGTTTAAAATAGCTATAAGATCATATTGAGACAATCGTGATAATATCATATCGCGAGGCCTCAGGTGATTCCCACCCGTTACATATAGTATTTGTTTCATCATGTGATAATGTAAATAAAAGTATGTGAAAGTCTAGAAATATAATAAAGAAAAATCCACCTCACAACTACAGTATATGCTTGTCAAAAACTTTAAATCCTGGATCAGTCAGAATAACCTCTTGCGGGACAATAAAGATCTTATCCGTCCTTATCCGTCGTATCCGGGTCACTGGGGGGCTGGAGCTGGTCCCAGCTGACATTTGGCGAAGGTGGGGTACACCCTGGACACGTCACCAATCCATCGCAGGACTAACTTAAGTGAAGAGTGACATAAATATATAGTGTAAACAGCAATAGACACTTCTATAGAAAAATAGGTTTGGAAAGGTCAGACTGCTGGTAGTGTCTCTCCTTAGTTGCTGTTGAGAGTAGTCTCTTTTACTTCACAAACATGTCTCTGCCTCATGACCTCTCCCTCTCTCTCCATTTTAAAACAAAATGTTGAAGTTGTTGTCTTCACATAAGGCCTTATGGGTTGGGGTCAGGGGCCATGTAGCCTCTAAAGATACTATCTCTCTGTATGTGAACATCCATCCATCCATCACTATAGATACAATGTCACCTTCCTCACCTCTTGTCCCACAATGCATCTCTCCTCCTCCTCAATCCCCGACTCTTCGGGTCCTGCGTTCGCTCACCCGGTTCCCTCCCTCGACCGCCTCGCCGTTTCTCCCCTTCAAAGCACGCATTGATCACCGGCAGACGCAGATAGACACTTAAGGGAGTCGTACTCTCTGTGTGAGCGTGTCTGTGGAGCAGCAGGGGTCACACTGTGAAATCAGGCTGCATGCCGGGGCTAATTGAACTCAGGGGTCAGTAACACGCATCGTTGACCATGCACGTTACTTAGCATATCTTAATGTGCTGATAACATTGTGTGTGTGTGTTACAGGTAATTTGAAATAAAAATAACAAACAAGGTAGCTGTTAGATAAGCGGAGGAAAGACGTGTTATTGAAGTGGAGTGCAGCTTTCACACTTGGCTGCCATAAAAACCCATCTTGATTGTATTTTATCTGCTTTTGTAAAAGCATGACTGTGAGTGAACGGGAGGTTTGGAATTGGATGCACAAACTTGTATAGCTTAAACAAGTGCAGTATACACACATGGAAATATATAAAAAGGAGCTGGCACGTGTTAATAAGTCCTTGTTACATAGGAATAAACATAAAACCCACATGAGAACACACACAGATCTCTCAGGCAATGTTTCCTCCTTGACGTCTTGGCTGTTTTCCTCATATAAGTGACCACAAACCATCTGTAACTCAATTTCATACACTTGTCACTCAAAATAGACTGTTCACATTATCTTTACAGCCACATGAAGAAGCATAACCAAGGCCACTCTGCTCTCTCTCACACACACATACTACTCTATTTTAAGGTCGCATTAGGTAGCGATTGGACATTTTGAAATAGCTGCAAAATCCACTTTGCTGTAAATAAAGCTCTTACCAGGCACACCAATGCGTAATGCATTACTCTGGCCACTTCTAGGAAATTAAGACTTGTCTCATTTCACCTGCTGTGACCCGACTTCACCTGAATATTATTAAGAAGCAGCTATTCTGGATTTCCTGTGAGAATTAGGAAACACAGAATAAGGCCACAGTTAGTAGTTCATACAGTTCTTCAAAACAGACTATGTAACTTCTGCTGAACAGCAGTCGTGGTGGCTAAGTGACAACTGCAGAAGAACAGTAAATGCAAAAACAGTTTCACAGTTGCTAAGTAAATAAAGAAAACGAATACATTTTAAGTAAAAGTCACAAAGACAGCAAAGTGACTTGTATGACTTGAAGTCAGTCACACAATATATCGAAAGTTACACCCAACATTAGCAACCGTAACCTACTGGTTACACAAGATCACATTAGGCTACACAAAAACTTTAGACTTTATTGTACATTTAAAAGTTAAAGGTGCTAAAAGTGAGATTGGAAGCAAATCTACTGGCTCTGAATGGCTCTTAACATGGCAACGACTGGGTAGCTAACAGTGCCAACAGTGAAGACTACAGCAACAGAGTGAATGGTGTTTATCAGGGGAGAACGGTGCCATCGGTCAGGATGGCATTATCAGCTGTAACCGTAATATGCAGAGCAGGGTGGGGTACGATCACATGCATGAACATGCACTAAAAGGCATGTGTGGCCAGCCAGGTTTTGTCAATAAAGTACAGAGAAGCTCAGATTACAACACAGAGAGATAGTGACTTCATTCTCTGCTCAGGTAGATGTTACTACTCTCTGTCTTTACATATAGTTGTTTGCTGCTATATTAATGCTCTGGATATCATAAAGAGCACCTTTAAGGAGCGATCAAACATAATCAGAGAGCCATCTCATCCTAAAACATAGAGTGCTGCAGGAATGTCCTAAAACCCACTGGTTCCCTCATCTGGAAGTCAACAGGTTTTTAGTTAGATGCTTGAAATACTGTCAGTGGTGCACACAAGCTGAAATGATCTGTTGTTCTATGATATGAAATACATCAGTAAATATGCCTTTTGTGAAAAAAGAGCGGTTAAATGAGACTACTAAACGTCATCACGTTAACTTGTCCACGTTTACAGCCTCGTGTCTACTCGCGTTCATGCAACCGTGATGTAGTTCGTCTATAGCCCAATGTTAGCTTTTTATTCTAGCTATTGCATTCACGCTTCAAAAATCATTATCGAGGAGATTATCTTGCTGAACAAAATGTGTGTTTGCCACAGAGCTTATTTTCTGCAATAATCCAAAACCCAGTGGAAAAATCCCATTGGCTTTTTGGCGAGGGAACCAGGGTGATGCTCACCTCCTGGTTGGCCTAAAACATACATCAACCCTGCATTACTCTATTATATGTAAAACACAATAAGCTTTTTTGACATTATACACTATATACTATGGCAAAAGTTAGATTTTAAATCTTTAACCTTCAGAATAAAAGAATGATGGGAAGCATTTTGGGAATTGACCTACTACTTATTTCTGGACTCATTCCTGGACCAAATGTATATAATTACATATATATACACACAATACTCACCCACCTGCTGCACTTTACTTATTACTGTTACTTATTTATTTTATTGTCAATTTTCTTCATTGCACCTTCTTTTCCTTCATTGCACCTTCTCTTTTAATTTTTACTTATTGTATTCATCTGTACTGTTGCTCCCTCCGGGGGATTAATAAAGGTTCATCTTATCTTATCTTATCTTACTACTACTTTTCCTGCTTTGATGTTGACCCATGTTGTCCTGCCTGGCTTCTTATCAAATGACCACAACTCTGACATGCTGATGAAGGGTCAGTGTGTGTGTGTGTGTGTGTGTGTGTGTGTGTGTGTGTGTGTGTGTGTGTGTGTGTGTGTGCGCGTTTTACTACAGCCCAAACTGCCTCTACATGCAGACAGACAGGCGTTCTTTGCCTCCTTTGCCTCCTTTGCCCATCTGGAGCAAAGGCTCAAGAGTTGCAACAGTATTGATGATGCCTTTAATAAATGTGTGTGCTTGATGCCCCCCCCGCTCTATTGCAGTTCTCTGTGGCTTGACCTTTGACCTCGTCATCTGACCTTCCCGGTGCTGACCGCTCCTTGGTTGTCCAGCTGTGAAATAAGACCGCACATCTGTGCTCCTCTCACTACATCCTGGAGAAGCTCTGAGTCCTGTGAATGAAAACGGCTGACAGACACAACTTGTTTGTTTCCTCACTGTGGGTTCCTACGTGGTTTCCTCTTATCGTTGGCCTATTTGCTCACATTTTAAATCTGCACTGTGAAAATCTTTCTATCACTGCTCTTCCATTATCTTTTTCCCCAGATTCCTTGCTCCCTCTGCAGAAGGACAGAGGAACTGCATCCTGCTATGGACTGACACAATTTCCAGTTATGGATTTAGGACTCAGGCCACTATTTGAATCAGTTGCATTTAAACCACAATACTTTGGTTTAACACACAATACTATAGTACCTCAGACAGTGTCTTTAGAGGCTACTGGGTGACACATTGTGCAGGTAAGCTCACCATTTTACATGCACTTCAATTCCTTTCTCATGAAAGATGAATATAAACATTTGACAGGTCTTATATAATAATAAGATAAACACAGGGTTGATTTATTAGACTGAGTGGAATGTTTAAGATTATTGTCAAACCTTCAACCGAGAAAAGAAACAGAACACACTGATTTCCGTCACTCGTGGCTGATGCAGAAACGTTAGCAGAATAAAACAGATAGACCTGTACACTGCAAATCGCTCCAGTTAGTGATTTTTAAAATGTAACGTTTCAAGCACCAAGCACTCTTCCTCAGACTTCTGATAAGTGTAAAGAGTCGCCATCTTAAATACCCATACTGCATACAAAAATGCATGTGAAAATACCTCACCTGTTTCACATAATCAAATATTAAAGCTGTTGTGGGAATAATTGGAGCAAATATGATTTTTAAAGAGCTATTTTTATAAAATGGCCATCATATCCTGACAGTAGTGCAGGAAACAGATAATATGGAAAAAAAAAAACATGTTCCTCTATGTCCTTCAGTGCTCCTAATGGCATATGCAAGATTTCACAGACTGGAGGAAAACAACCAATCAGAGCCGACAGCTGTCAATCACTTGCACACCCCAATCAAACAGTCAAACAAGGCAGCGTTGATCAAATATGAATTAATCTTTTACTGTAATGACTGTTTCTCACCTCAAATGTTCTCAGAAACATCTCGTAGTTACTGTTTAGCTGTAAAATGAGAACGTTTGTGACCCAGCAGCCATGTTGAGATCAGTTGAGGAAATACCAAGCACCGCCCACAAGCCAGAGCAAAGCCAATAGGAACGCTCTCTCTGAAATGACCGTCACAGCCTAGACTTCTTAAGGCCTGAAAACAGAGCCATGAAGAGGTGCAGAAGTCTAGTTTTCTCTCAGAAAACGTGAATTACAATATGCTGAAAGGTTATTATGGAAGTTTTGCCCAATGATGCCAAAAGTATACTGCCAACTGCCACTTTAATGAGAAAATACCTTACACAATACAGTGTATTATACATATGCAATGATAGGATCTAGAGGCCACAAGAAGTACCGTATTTTTTGCACTACAAGGCGCACTTAAAATCGCCCAACTGTTTAACTCCGACACTGATGATGAAGGATTTGATGGATTTGTGGAAGAGGAATGAACTGAAAAGTGAGTGTGACTCAACTGATGTTGAGAGTTACTGATGTAATTATTATTTTTTTTTTTTTTTTTTTTTTTTTTTTTTTTTTTTTTACCGTCCTTTACAACTGATGTACATAAAAAGATGATGGTATAGAAACTAATATATCAGTACATACACAGAGTATAAAGTATGTCCCCTCCATAAATAAGTACTCCAGAAACGCAGGCCTCCAGCTCCATCGCTGTCATATTCAAAATATAAACGTATTATACAAGTTGCAAGAACATAGAAGGAAATACATTAATAATATATGCTACTATATAAATCAAGGTCATATGTACAAAACGTTACCGTAAATCTGTCTTTAACGGACCAATTTGTATAACCAGAACAACTAATTTTTAAAGGGCAGATCCAACAACTTTGTGCATACACTGTAAGCTGGTGCATGCTAAGCTACTGTGCCCAGAAATCCCTCCATTTCTCCCCACATCTTTCTTTTTATTTGAACTCGTCGGGTCCCCAGTACGGCACACAGGGCCCCCTTTTCGTCTCCTCCCATCCCTCTCTCTTTCTCTCCTTCTTCTATCTCTCTCTCTCTCTCTCCCCCCTGCTAGGATCCCCACAGCTGCGCGGACCAGGTGCGTTCCGCCCCGACACACACACACACACACACTGACACAGACACACACATATATGGACACACACACACACACACACACACACACACACACACACACACACACACACACACACACACACACACACACACACACACACACACACACCCCTTACACCCGCCAACGGACGCAGCAGGAAATGCCTAATACCAGTTTTAGAATGATGCCACTATGCCAGCTTGACAGGGAGGCTGCAGGATCTGTCACCAAGAGAGAAAGTGAGACCGAAACGGAGATCTCGCAGCTGATTGGAGAAAAAAAAAACTAGTGGAAACTGAAAGAATGAAACAGTTACTTTATGTCTGAACATTATGTTCCAGTTTTAAGCCCAGACAGCTGACAAAAATAAGTTTCTCAGCTCATAAACAGCATCTACACGTGGCCTACTTCACTCTCCATGGAGGTCCATTTCCAGCACTGGATATCAACACTCTCAATCTCTCCTGGCACAGCCATACTGTGTCCAACTACACCTCTCTCCAGGGATCCTCACGTAAAAGGGACCTCTGTCTGTGCGAGTGTGTGTGCGCGCATGTGTGACTTTTTGCGTGGGTGGATGCACATGTGTTTTTATAAAAAAGTACCGGTTATTTTGGTCTGTGGCTCACCACAGCTCACACTCTCCCCTGTCTTGTACTCATCTCACACGGCCCCATGAGACGAAGGGAAAGAGCGTGACAGACGGAGAAGCAAGTGAGCGAGACAAAGACAGATAAGTAAAAGTAGAGATGAGGAGGATGAAGAGCAATTTGTCAGAAAAGGTTATGGCAATATATGACTTTTGTGTCGTGAGTCAGTGGGCATTGGTAGCTACTGGAGTTCTCTGCTCATGTTTCTTCACAAACATAGATGCACATCTCTCAAAATGAACTTTTAATGTCACATCTGAATGTTCGAGTACTTCAACCTGCAGTAGGCAGGATATTTTTTGTCAAAAATTCCATAATAACCTTTAAGACTTTAGCCAATCACAGGTCATTGCAGAGAGACAGCTGTATTGAGCATTCCTATTGGCTGTGCTCCAGCTGGCGCTTCGTATTTCTTCAGCTGATCTCAACATGGCCGCCTCATTTTACAGCTAAACAGTAACTACAAGCTGTTTATGAAAACATTTGAGGCGAGAAATAGTCATTAGAGTAACAGAATATTGATTCATATTTGATCAGTGCTGCCTAGTTTGACCATTTGATCAGAGTTTGTGAGTGATTGACAGCTGCTCAGAGACGGCAGAGTCCAGATGGTTGTTTTCCTCCAGTCTGTGAAATCTTGCAAATGCCATTAGGAGCACCAGGCATAGACATAGAGGCACATGAATTTTTTTCATATTACCTGTCTCATGCACTACTGTCAGGATATAGACAGTATATTATATATTGTATATTGACTACTTTATTCAAAACACTTATTTTGAATAATTCTGAATTTTACATTTATTTAAAATGTAAAAGTCCTTCTGGAAATGGCTCACTTTCAGACTCAAGAATTACAACAATGTGTGACCTTAGTCCGAAAAAGCCCCCAAGCATTTTGGAGCAAATCCTGTTTGTTCTATACAACACAGTCTCACGGCAGATTGTTGAATAGTCATGAAATTTAATCTATTTGTGTACATAGATTGATTTCCCTTTTTTTGTATTGCATTTGTTTTGTTTTTTTTTGTTTTTTTTACAAATGTCCAGCAACATATCAATTTCTGCTCTTTTCAAAATAAAACTACTTAGGTCCAGGAAGTGCTGTAACTGTATGGTAAATATGGAAGTGACATGATAAAAAAGTCAACGTTGACTTCTGGTTTTACACAGGGTAGGACTCCCGGTCTCCTGGGCGAAAGTCCGGTGTTTTCTGACCGACCCATCCACCCCGACTTCCTCCCTACATGGTGTTTGCGTGTCTTTACACTTAACAGATTACAATAATGGATTATATAAGAAATGATTTTATGCTGACCATTACAAAAAAATTGGAAATTTTTGTCTATAAACTCAAATCAATACATTAAATTTGGGGAATATTTCACTAACTGCTGTGCGAATGGGCTGGTACATCTGCCAAACAATTTCCTTCAATAACAGCAATCCGCTTTGAACTGGCACCACTGTAATGTAATAGTCTATCACACAGTTTTGGTGCTGAGCACGTGCTGTTCCCCCCATCATTATGGAGCGTGGAGCAGATGTACTGCATCCTGCCTCAGTACTCAGAACCAGCAGCTCTCACCAACAAAAAAGACATCACAGATCCAATGTGATATCTCAACAGTTGGGCAACGTTTGACCAGTTGACACGCTGCCTGTGGTTTCTACATATTTGGATAAGCTGCAACAGCTGAGCTGACAATGCTATCTTAATGACAAATGTGTGTTTACTCAAGTTCAATTAAATTTGTTGACTTTATGTTGATCTGACTGGCCTGTTCGCAGAAATTACATCATCGATAAAACAAATCCAATTTAAACTGTTTGTTATTGGTAAATATTTTTACATTACATGGGCAAAATGTAATGTCATTAACATTTCAGACATTTGCTTATAAATGCATTTGCTCGGGAATGTCATATGCCTGATATATTTCTATTATGCAACTGCTTATTTTTAAGATATAAAATATTTACTGTCTTGTATTTGACATAGAAGCCGTGTGTGGAGGACAAGCATGTCAGAGGTCAACCTGAACATGATGAAAACCCCTCAGCATTTCATTGTGATGGAAACTTAAGAAAGACCGCCACATACATACACATAAATGCATGTACACACATACACACATGATCACACACCCTGCTGACACCTCAGTGTGGCCACATTCTCACCGCAAACCTTTCCATTCACTGACTGTCAGGCCAGAGTTTCCACCAGCGGATGTTTTTTGAGGCCAGTGTTTCTTTGAAAAGACACAGAAGGCCTGAGCCAGGCAGGAGGAACCTACATCAGCTATTTTAGACTGCGTCTTCTGCAGGATACCTGAAGCTCTACTTCTCAACAGCTTTCAAGCTGCACCGCTCGACTCTCTGTTCTACGCCACTTTTCTGTTTGATCGTAGATGACTGATCTGTTTTCACAGCGCAGGGTTATAAAAGATTTGAATTTTCAGTTCATTTTTATTTTATTTTAGTTGTGACTGTTCTATTTAATTTTAGTTGTAGTTAGTTTTGAGAGTATGTTTGCCAGTTTTAGTTCAGTTTTTCAGAAAGGTTTAGTTTAGTTTTTATATATTTAGTTTTTTTTTGTTAGGGCCAGGAATGTCTCCTAAGTATGTAGCTACATATACATACAAAATACATGGCTGGAGAACTGTATAGAAATGGACAAAAATGTTTAAAGGTCTTACTGATGACATTGTTATGTAGAGGAATATTTAGAAAAATAATAAAGGTGCCAAATAAAAGTATGGCTTTTCTGGAAAAAAAAATATTATGACTGTAAAATCAATCATTTAAATATTAAGTTTTGATGGGTTCAAAATGAATGTTTTGTTTATCTCTGTGGAAGATATCTGGCGTTTGGTATCACTTGGTATCTCAGTTAACTTTTAGTCTCTGGAACTACTTTTCAAGGAACTAAAAGGTTCCTTCAGTGCATTGTTTTCTGTGTTTCCACCGCGGTCTAAATGGTCCCCAGAAAATGTCCTTGAAACTAATTTAGACTCTGGTCCCTGTGGTTGAAATGCAAATAGTTAGTTCGGGAGAAAAGTTTGTGTGATGGAAATGGGGCTTTATAGTGTTGAAAAAATGGATAAATGGCTGAGATTGACGGTAAGTGTCTGGCAATGACTAGTTGTGAAGTGAATATAATGGAATGGAGGAGGGAGAATGCGACATCTACTGGCTGAATGTTATCAATGTGAATCTACAGCACCATTAATAATTAATCCTCACACTAATTTAGTGTCTGATGTGATGCAGTCATGGCACAGCGCCATCTCCTGGAAGGTCACGTCAGTGAAATTCATGGTCTCCTTTTTAAACTAAAACTAAAATGAATTTATGTTTATTTTTATGTCTTTTAACAATATCCTTTCAGTTTTTGTTTTCCTTAAAGGATAATGTTTTTTAGTTTCAGTTTACTACAAATAGTTACCATTGTCTATTGTTTTAGTTTCAGTTTTAGTTTACTATAATAACCCTGCTTCACAGCCCAAGGTTAAAAATGCATTTTACTGTTGTTCAGAAATGTTAAACAAAGAGAAAGACGACTAGCATAACATGGCCCAAACTTAAATATTGTTACATATATTGATTAAACTAAGCACATCAGTAAAAGGTGAATGTAAAGAGTAAAAACTCTGGAGAATATACTACTAGGTTCCTCTTATGTTGGAAGTAAGACAGTAAATCTATACACAAAAAGTAAATGCACACACACAGACACACTCCAACAGGAAGAGTGTGGGTGTTTGGGAGCAGCTGCATGGAGAAGCATCAGACCCAGCTTCCTCCTGGTGCAGCCAGCATCTCTTCTCTTTCTCTCTCCCTCTATTTACTCATTTCCTTCACATCTCTAACAGACTGAAACATGCATCCAGTCACAAACCACCACCATGCACTATTTCACGTTACAGCTCTTACCCGAAAACGCTTAACAAGACTCAATCTGCCCCGTTTCTGTCCTCTTTCCTCAGAATGGTGACGCACCGGCCGCATCACCAGCTGAAAGCCCAAAATGTTGCACAACACTTTCCAGTGTTGAGCTCTAATCGAGGGCTTTGTTAGTGTTGGTGGCGGTAAAACTTGACTTGCGAGGTGAGGCTCAGATGACTCAAGGCGCAGATGGACAGCAGATAAAGCAAGACAAATTAACAGAAGAACAAGGTGTTTTGGAAATTTCACAGTTGCATCAGAGCCTCAGCTATAAAATGTCAATCTTCCATTGTTGCACAATCATCTTGATTATAAAATTGATAAACAGGATGTGCTGCATCTGTCAGTGAATATGTAAATGCACCATATGGTATCTGTATCAAGGCTTCCTCTGACACAAGACTACACAGGTGCAAGTGTCTTTCCTTTCCAGTATTACTATTCTTACACCCTAATGCTATCACACCATCCCACTCCAACCAGTATCCCTCTGTCTTCTCCTCTCCTTTAACCCCTCTCCTCAACCCCTTTCTGTCAGCAGCACACCCCCAGTTAAGTGGTTGCTGCTCTGAAGACACTAAGCAGTTATTTCTGTGTTTCCTGTGTGTCATGTGGTGGTAGCCTGAGCTATCGCTAGCATGGCTGACAACACACAGGCTCCCAGGTGCAGAGTGTCACAGCGTGGGCTGTCAGCCAGAAAGCCAGTGGGCCAGTTAGCAAGCCAACTAGGCCCTACAGCACGTGCTGCCCTCCACCCCCACCTCCACCCTTAACCCTTTGCTATTCCCAGTGGAAAGGAGGAGCAGGCTTGTGACATTTCCTCTACTGTGCGCTTGCGCTTTTTTTGATATTTATTTATGAGCTGCC
The DNA here is from genome assembly GCA_947000775.1 of Pterois miles. NCBI lineage: Eukaryota > Metazoa > Chordata > Actinopteri > Perciformes > Scorpaenidae > Pterois > Pterois miles. Next base: position 1,588,860 of record CAMQGK010000522.1, on the reverse strand, counting down.
TCACACTGACCTGTTTGAGGATCAAGTTGGTCTAAAGGTGTCATCAAACTGCCAAAGTGATGACATTCTTGATCTACTGTACAATAAGCTTGTGCTTCTCCCCTCAGAGTTCAGGGGTCAAGATGCCGACGCCGAAGACCGCGAGTGGAACCGGCGTGCAGGGGCACCAGGGTTTCGCCCTCTCTTCCCCCAGCTCGCCCCCAAGGCTGCAGATGCACTGACCCAGACAAGGCTGCACTTCTCTGGGCAGCACAGAGACACTGCTGTGCTCCGGTTCCTGGAGCCCTGATGCTCTGATTGAGACCCTGCGCCCATGCAGGAACCAGAGGGAGGGGAAGGGGAGAGCAAGGGGAGGGGACGCGAACACATCTGGCATCTGTGATACAAGAAACCCTGCATACGACTCTCATATCATCATCGTGACAGAAATGTACAGGCCATATAGAAAAGCCAGCTCTGTTCTCCCCCTCTGCTATCACACGTGCACCAGAAGATACAAACACCCACCCACAATTGTGGTGCCTACTACCTCTACAATCTAGAAAAGCAATTATGTGAGGAACAGGACAAGAAGTCACAACAGTTCTCCAGCTGGTAGGACAGCACCAGAATACACCACGCTCTGCTATTGTTCTATTTATGTAGCTCACCAAACAATGCCACAGTGGTGTCTACAGAAACAAATTATTTAGCGGCATGGAGGAAACGGTATAAAACAATGCTATGCTCCCAATGATGTATACATCCAGGGTGCTTCATATACATAGATCTATTAAAGCTGCTGAGGGGAAGATAAATGAAAAGCTGTGAAAGGAGGACACAATAGAGAGCGTATCAGATCGCAAAAAATTCTGTGTGGGTGCACGTCTCTGCAAGGTGTCTTTTTGCGTGGGCGATGCCTTTTGCATTAGGCGGCGGTACAGGACGGAGTTAGAGGTAGTGGTTGGGACGTGTGTTTATATGTGTGCATACATGTGTGGGTAAGAGTGCAGAGTACTTCTGATAAACAACCTCCCTCCGTTTCAGACTTCTTTTTTCATAATGGTTGGGTGAGGATTTCTCTTTACGAGTTTTAAAGCAGGGAGAATTTGAAAAGGAAGGAAGAAATGCATGCTTGTAAGGGTGTAATAGAATGAGATATCATATGCATATACAGAGCGGTGTTGCCCGTGTTGGCTGCCTCCTCCTTTCAGGGTGACTGAGTATAGGCCAGTGAGAGGCATAGCAGCGAGCTGGAGCGGTATGCTCTTTGCGGCCAGCTGTGGGGCCATTAAAGGCCCATCTGCAGACAATAGGCTCTGTCTGAAGGGGACACACAGCCTGGTTCCTGTCCTGCCCTGCCTCACTGTGTTTGTGTATGGATGCGTATATGAGAGTACCATGCATTTCCATGCCCCATTTTAATCTATGACAAAAGGAATACACAGAAAACATGCACTTACTCATGCAGCTACTTCTAAATGTAATTTTTAATGTGTTTGCATTATGGCTATCAAAGTTAACGCAAATTCGCTTTAAATGCCACAAATTTCATTGATGTATTAACACAACTTGTGATATTTAGACTGTAGTGGGCTCAGTTTTAAGTTAATTTGAGCTCGATTGAAGATAGGAATCATATGAAAACTAAAAAACAAACAAAGGAATCAGTTGGTACCAACCATGTCATACTAGCTTGTGGATGGATGAGAAATAACGCTCCAAACATGCATGACCATTTTCAAAGGGGCCCCTTGACCTCTGATCTCATGATGAAAGAAAATGGGTTCTATGGGTACCCCCGAGTCTCCCCTTTACGGACACGCCCACTTTATGATAATCACATGCAGTTTGGTTCAAGTCATAGTCAAGTCAGCACACTGACACACTTACAGCTGTTGTCTGTTGGGCTGCAGTTTGCTATTTGAGCATATTTTTTATGATAAATGCACTGTGAGGAATTCTGGACAATATTTGTCATTATGTTGTGTTGTTAAGTGACTTCCAATAATAAATATATACATACATTTACATAAAGCAAGCATGCCCACTCCCCTCATACGAGCATTAATCACTTGACAAATCTCCCTTGAAGGCACATTTGAGCAGATAAGAAATGTGCGATAAATTTGCAATTAACTATGGACAATCATGCATTTAATTGCGATTAAACATTTGAATCGATTGACAGCCCTAGTCTGCATTAACCTCTTAAGACCCGAGCTCTTTTTTTGATATGCATTTTTGATGTCTCTTTGCTATTTGGGCTTATTGGAACCTGATAAGTATAAAAACTAAGCATCATCTTTTGACATAATGTAGTTTTAGAGAAAAATTATGTCCACATATGTGGACACTCGTTCTGAATTTCCATAAAACACAATAAAATCACCATTGTGTAATAGTGCAAACCTCTATATGTCCACTCTGAACACAGCAGTGTTTTTCCTGACTGCTTTTGCATTTATTAATAATACTTGCAAACATGTTTTTTTTTAAACATTTTGAAACAAAATGAAATTTTTTTCCCCTTTTGGACAGTCATAGCAACAGTATGGCTCATTTGAAGTGCTGCAAACAGTTGCAGGACTACTAGATGGTAGTGTACGTATCCTCGTACGTGTACACAAGACCCCAGTTAAATAAAATTAACTATTATGTTCATATGACCCAAAATGTGATGTCATTGCATGTGTACGCCAGGTCCTAAGAGGTTAAAGATGGTAAATTCTCCACAGCAAATCTCTTCCTACATATAATGTAGTGATATACTTAGTTTGTGATAAAGCCTTCTCTGCGATGTGGCAGCAATAAACAGAATCATGCCGTGGTTCACTGAGACATCATCGCAGATGGCAGAAAAACCGATTTGAGCATGCACTTCAAGCTTTCATGCCATCCACCTCTTCAAGCCGAGGAATTGAAGATCGCTTTATTAAAAAAGGTTATCTCCTCTCACACACTTGCCGGCCCAACCACATACGACTCAGCGCAGTTCGATCAAACAAGCCACAGCTTCACATACCTGACGCATGCATGCACACGTGCACACACGTGCGTGCGCACGACACACGCACGCACGCACGCACGCACGCACGCACACACACACACACACACACACACACACACACACACACACACACACACACACACACACACACACACACACACACACACACACACACACACACGGCTACTGCATGCAGACACATGCAAAAATATCTGTCCCAATACTAAAATAGGCCCTGAGAGGTTGCACCTGCACCTGTGCCCTGGTCCACACCTACACACAGGTGTCAGGATGTGACACATACACACAGACAGAGAAAGAGAGATAGCAGAGAGGGAGGGGGAAAAACGAGAGCGGGGTGAATCACACTGCTGCGGTCGACCAAAAAGCTTTTTCTAGATATCATCTCTGTATTTTGGAGTCTTAACGATGAGAGTGATTTTCATTTTTTAAATAGACTTTCAGGTGTTTGGTAATAATAAGTGCAGCACACAATTCAATAATTCTCTATGATATGTAATCATATCATGTACTATAATAGGGCTTTTACACATAATTATAGGTTTACGGTTAGTGGAGTGAGGGTTTAAGCAAAGTGTGCATCATATCGCACACATGAATACCTCAAGTGTCTCATTCTGCGATCCAGAATGAGTGCATCTGTGTGTCACACTGAGTCATACCTGTTTGTCCCTTGTTGGTTTGGTTCCTTCTCAAATGGGGCAGAAATAGGGGGAGAAATATTCTACGCAGTAGCTTATCTTTAAAATACATATACACAAGCACATACATGGTACATAAACAAAAGGTTGGATAAGGTATTTATTATATTGAAAACAGACATTTAGAAAATAAAAGTCTTGATTGAGGTATTGATTGATTGATGTACTTTTATGCTGCCGATTACTGATACTGAGTATTAAAAGCTGCATTTAAAAACTCTGGAGAACTCAGTAAAGACAAAGTTTTCACATTATTTCTTAGCTACAGTATGTCAGATTAAAGTGCAAGATAAAACACTGCTGTGGGCTCTACTATGTTCTTTGAGAAACGCTGCCATCTTGTGGAAGCGGACTGCTGCTGTAGCAGCTGCACGAAAACTTCAATCCACTTTTCATATTTCATTTTCCTTCTCTGTTTCATGCATTTTGATTTGTAAGCAAAGCCCTCTGAATTGCCTTTGTATTTCACAGGTGCTATTTATGGAGGACCACAAGTGCCTCTAATCACTTAATTCATTAATTAATATAAAAATAAAATGTATTTATGAATGAATACATTTCTAATGGCATGCTTATTGACTTTTTATGTTGTTTTTGTAAATTCAGTTTTAATTTGAACAATTAATGGATTAATTTCTCAACTGTAAATTATCTATATAATGCTTCTTTTTATTGCCCATTAAAATGCCAAATAATATGACTAATTTAGTCTATTTATTTACAGATTAATAATCTGTAATGAAATGATCTGATCTAGCTGGAATGACAGACAGGGATCTGACCATACACTAGAAAACTGATTTAAAAGATGTGGAGTCCACGGCTATAATTTATCGATGAAATCATCTCTTACATGCTTAGAAATTCCACGTCAGCTTTAGCAAATGAACAAAACATGCTAACCAGTTTTATATTGCTCCTTCATTGCACCTTCTCTTTTACTTTTTACTTACTGTATTCATCTGTACTGTTGTTGCTGCTGCTATGACACCTGAATTTCCCTCCGGATTAATAAAGGTTCATCTTATGTTATCTTATTATTCAACCACTGGGAAGAAAGCAACGTTATGTTGTCATCAAACCTGCATGTGACATGACTTTGGGGGGGGGGGTCCTCACAGCATTTCCACAACATAACCAAGTGAACATTACATTCAGATGGCAATGTTATCTGTTTTGTGTAGCTATGATAGGTCGCCTTCATAGTACTTCATTATCAGCTAAAATAAACTTGGAGAATGTTGAAGTAATTTCCCTGGATGACGACACACGGTTTTCCAGAACAATTTAGATTTTTTTCACAGGGATGTATGGTGAGAAAGCCTGTGAGTCAAGGAACTGTTGAGTCACAGTTCATCCTTCCCACCTCCAATGGGACACGAGACTCCAGTGCCTTTGAGGCCACAGTAGCCATTAGGTACCTTCTTCAGGTACTGCTGGTGATGGTCCTCGGCGTAGTAGAACGTCTGCTTCTCCTGGATCTCAGTGGTGATGGGGCCGTAGCCTTTTTTATCCAGCTCCTAGGGGGAAAAAATACAAACAACCCACAACAGTTACTGTACAGTTCCACATATTAAATAATTCTACTACTAAAGATGAACAGCAGAAAAATAAAGTGACGTTTTCTGGAGTTGTGTTGTGTTCTTCTTATTTTACTGACTTATTTTAACCCCAACCGTGACATGTTCCCTTACCCCAACGTGTGGTTTTCTTGTGGACATTCGCAAGGCGTACACATAACAGTGTCTATGTAAGGTCGTGCCATTTATACACATTCCTGTGAGACCAGCTTGCACCACCATTTGCATAAAATTTGAGTAAAAACAAGAGTTCACTTTCTTCATGCAATCAGAACTGTGGGATCTCTATTTGCATTTATCACAGTCCCTGTAACATCCAACATAGCGGTACTTTTCAATCTGTTTGCCACGAATGTAGCAGACATCATGCATGTAAACTGTCAATTATAGTGCAGCGTCTCCATGTAGCCCGTTTCCATCACCACAGTCATCATGACATACATTCAGTACTACTTTCTCCGTTTTCGGTAACTTCTCCAAAATGAACATGCCTCTTTAAATGGTTGTTTTATTCTGTAGAGTATTGGATGTGAACTTTCAATACCTCTCACTAATACAGTAAAGAGTTTTTGCTCCTCGGCTAGAAAGCGGGGTGACTGAGTGACAGAAGAAAGGAGCGTCTTTTTCTTTCAGTGGTGCAGCTTTGTCTCTGTGGCTCTCTCTATGGGACAAAGCATCAAAGAGTATCTGCTCTCTTTGAGAACTCCTTAAAACACTTTCACACTTACACTTTTCTAAACACCTTGAGAAAAGGCTTCAAACACACTACAGAAAGCAACACTCGCTCACAGACACACGCACAAGCAACACACACACTAAACACCACTGACAGATATATCAAATACCTGCTGAGCTGAGTGGTTTTCTCCATCTGATAATACAAGCACTCAGTCCTCTCTAGATCAGTGCTCCTGAGAGCTGACAAAACAACAAGTTCAAGGTGCACCGGGAGCGACTGAGGGCAACAAGTAGCTAGCTTGTAGAGCGCTACACCTCAGAACCGTGTGCAGCACAGAGGAGCTTTATGGGGGCGTCAATTGGCAGCAAGCACCATGAAACAGGGGCTGAATGCATCCAGTCCTGGCTCAAGCTGTTCTTATCAGCTTCAGCGTACGTCCCGACTCTCTGCACGATAGCTGTCATGGATACTGGATGAAAATTTAAGGATTTTTCATTCCTCTTAAGGTGAAACATTATGAGAACTGTCTGTTAAGGTTTGCTCCCTTTATGGAGGCCGAGGTCAGCTTGAATTCCTGGAGGTTACAGGCAGAGAAAAACTCATATCAAAATGTGTTATTAAAGCATCTCAAAGTCCACATTTACATCGTTGAACTGTAATGCTCATAACTGCTAATATTATGCTTAGTTGTAGTGTCTTTCTAGCAGAAAGAAACATATATGACTAAAACTACAACATACTGTACAATATTAACTTATTATGCACCAATAAATGAACTTCCATGGGCTCCACCATTTCTCACAACATCAACAAACACGTCACAAGCCGTGAATTTTGAGCTTTCAGAAACTTTCCACTTACGAGGTCATGAATACAACATGAGGGGGGCGTTCATATGGGCCCAACTCGCAAACACGGTAAACACAACCCCATTTGAAGGCACCATATGATCAAAATTAAGCTCCTGTATTTTGGATGTTTTGGGTTCACTTTGTATAATGTGAGGAAGTGGAGACATGTCATCATACATACAGTCTACGTTCAAAATGGTCATACATCTGTAGAAATACAGTAAAAGACAGATTTCTTTGTTATCCTTGGGCACAGCAATGCAGACAGCACATGTTCCAGTATGGAGCTGTCACTTTGAAACCGCATTAATCACTATTATTACATATTGAGTGGTTCAAATGGTGTGTGATGTAAAATGTGTTGCGTGCAGTGATGAATTCACAGAGTTATCGCCCAACTTTGCAATCGTGCTGTGCAGGTTTTAACTCATTGTTTTGGTTTTATGCACCACGTTGTCACCATTTTAGTTCATTCTCGCTTCTCTCATTAACCTCATTTCCAGCAGCAGCAGGCAGCTATTTTCAGAGAAGAAGCTCTGATAAACCCACTGCATGCTACCTGCCCAGCACCAGATGACAGATGGACAAAGTTGGTGAAGACATTGGAACATTTAGCAGTTAAAAAGCCTAATATTTCCTTAAAAGGAGCGTAAATATAGACTTTCATTTGCCAGCTGGCCCAAAACATCACTCCTAATTAATGAAAATTTCCGGTGTCGGCTGCTTTGCTAACTTGTTCTCAACTTCATAGAATGATAACATGTCACTGTTGTGTTTACAGTTTGTTGTGCTTCAAGAAAGAGGCCGCTTTAAAGAAAAATTACATATATGGTGTGACATTTTAGAGGAAAAAAACAACATAAAGTGCTTTTGTAATGGACTGGATCAGCACAATGAGCCTCCAGAAACTTCCTTTGGTGTTTACTTGGGTTGAGATCTGATGACTGAAAAACCAGAGTATATTAACTCCATCACTTCCATCACAATCCATTTTCATACTTAAACTATTCAGTGACCTCTTGAGGCCTTTTTGGGAGCATCTGCATTTGTTTCGATTCCCCATCTTTTATTCTGGTTTTACTTTGATTTGTTGCTCACCTGTGACTATTAATTGTGACCCTTCCCATTGCTGTTCTGTTGGTCAACCAGTCTCAGGCTGCAACTAAGAATCATTATCTATTAACCTGGTTATTTTTAATGGATTGCAGTAAATTCAAAACCCCTGACTGAGTGATTTTATGAATGTTTCATATTATATTCAATGCATAACTATAACAGCACAGAACAACTGATAAACTGTACAATTAACTCAAACAGTGAACGCAATAACTGCATAAAGTTTGTGTAAAATGAGTGATTTGGGTGAATTTTGAGCGATTGATATTTCCTGTGAGTATCGCATCAGAGATGAGTTTTCCTGTTATTTTTAGAACATTTTAATACAAATATTGATCTGTATTATGTATCTTTTAACATCCATACATAACTTAAAACTTAAACAACTTAAAAAACAGCAATTTAACTTAGTTTTCTTCACAGGAATGAATGAAATGCTGAGATATAGGCCAACTGTATATTTAAAAAAAAAAGTTGTCTTACACCACTTAAAATCACAAAGGCCTTGTGACCCCTGTGAAGCTTTAGCGACACCTAGTGGGGGTCAGCAGCAAGAGGGTGGGAGCCAGTGAATTAGTCTACAAAAATGTCCTAAAATATTGAGAACTGGCCATCATCATCATAATTTCCTCACATTTGAGATGCTGGAACCAGAGGATGTCTGGCATTTTTTGCTTGATAAATGGCTTCATTGATTAATCCATCCACAAAGTTGTTGGTGATTATTTTTCCGATCAATCAACTAACATTTTACACACTTACATTTGTTTCATGTATGGCTACACATATTTTGTTGTAACTGAGCTGAATTAAAGTATGGAAATCATTATTTTGGCCAAGACAGAACAAGTTGGTCATCTGGAAATGTGCACGAGGAAGACTTGTAAAAATAAAAAAAAAAAATTTAAACCTAATTTTTATAAGTGGGAATAATGTCAGTGAAGGGCGGCAGGGTAGTGTGTAATTTTGTCCACATGGAGGCAGTGTGGTATTAGCTGTGTGTGTGTGTGTGTGTGTGTGTGTGTGTGTGTGTGTGTGTGTGTGTGTGTGTGTGTGTGTGTGTGTGTGTGTGTGTGTGTGTGAGCTGGAGGTGATGCAGTGGAGTCAGTAAATCAAAGCTCTGCGCCCCACAGAGAGGCTGAGGCAGCGGCTGACCTCTAAGTCTTCAGCGGCTGCCGCTACAATGTGAGGGCTCTAATCTCCCTGCAGGAAGGACCCAACGTCCACAAACCAGACTACAGCAACCAACCTCACAAGCATGGACATATCTACCTACACTGTGCGCAGCCTGACAGAGGAACCCATTTATTCCCTGCCTACATCCAACAGCATCGTAGTAAACCAGCCGGACACGAGCGTGGCAGCTTTGTACATCATGGCCTAATTAATCAGTCATCATCACCAAACCCACTGTAGTAGCGAACCCTCCGGGGCAGAGGATGCTTCATGTGAGGAGAACACAATGTCCAAGAAAAAGGTCTGCTATTCCGAGCGAACGTACACCCCCGCCCCAACGCCCCCACACGACTCCCTCGCTCTCCAACCAGCCCTCTACAGCAGTCACAACACGGCGGCCATTTTAGATCTATAAATCAGAATGCATGGCGTCACGCCACTGTGTATAACCTTATGTGGCTTCGCGCTCTCTCTCTCTCTCTCTCTCACTGCAGCAGCAGCAGCAGCAGCAGAGGAATGGAGGGAAGGATGTGGTGTGTAGAAAACGCCAAAGATGGAGGAGAGGAAAATTCTAGACAGGAAGAGGAAACGAGAGGTCCTCAAGTTGAGCATTTTGGTGATGATGACGGTTGATGGCTAGAAGGAGAGAAAAATCTGCGTTAGTGTATGCATTTGTTTATGTGTGCGAGTGTGTGTGGGGAGTCATGAATACAGGACACGGTTTTTCTGTATATTTGTACAACCTTGGGGACTCGCATCATGTCACAGAGCCACATTATGGGGACTAGCTTCCCATTTGATGACAAAAAGTGGGGTCAACCTTTCAATTTTACGGTTAAATCTTGGTTTTTGGTTACAGTTCGGGTTACGGTTGGGGTTAGGCATGTACTGCTCATGGTTAAATCGCCAAGGAATGAATGTAAGTCAATGCAATGTCCTCCTAAGTGACAAAAACCTGTTTGTGTGTGTGTGTTGTGTGTGTGTCTTGCGCTCACTCAGCCCAGTCAGCCCTTCCTTTCTTCACGCCTGTCGGAAAGACTCCCCTGTCAAAGGCATGGCTGAACGGGTGCATATCTCTCTCTCTCTCTCTCTCTCTCTCTCTCTCCCCCCATGTGAGCACCGACCACCGCTTCGTGCTACCAAGTCCTCCCTGCTCTCCAACCAAGCGAGAGAGCCCCCTCTCGCCATCACCATCGCCAGAGAGACGGCCTCGGGACACAAATAGGACGTGACACCCCGAGAGAGGGTGGAGGTGGAGGAGCAAGAGGAGGAGGAAAATGTACTCTCTCCTCTCGTCCTACCCCTACTGTCTCTCTTCGTTTTTTTTTTTTTTTCCTTTTCCCTCAGAAGGCCTACGGCTGCAGAGTGGTGGGGAAGAGACGCGCATTGACAGAGTTTGTGACACCCGATGACTCATGGTGAAGACATTTGAAGAGGGATATGACCTCAATTCGGTGATTTATGTAATCATCCCATAGTCCAGTCCTGTTACTGGTGCATGGTTACCACCATTCCCCATTTCTCTGGCTCCTCTCCTCTATCTTTAATAAATTTTCCACATCTCAGTCAAATTAAAATTTGCTTCATTGGCATTACTGCAAGTAAAGTAGTGCCAAGGCATGTTTTACAAGGTTTATAATGTAAATATAATAATTTAGCAGTGGGGGAAGAAGTATCGAGATCTTTTATTGCAAGTAAAATAGCAAAGCCTTGATGTAAAGCAAGTCCTACATCTATAATTATCATTAATAAGAGGTACAAAATTGCTCATTAGGAATTGAAAGATGCTGTTGATACAACATAATGTTATGCTACTGATTTATCATAGAAATCAGCAAATATGGTGGATGCATTACTGTGTGTGCAGCATTTAAAGTTGCAGCTGGTCTAGATGAAGCTAATTTTCTGTATCTAATATTTTATAATATTGCATAAGCTAGTACATGTCTTGTATGTAAAATATTGAAATATTGAGTAAGGGTATAAAGAAGAAATAAAATAAAATGCTCGAGTAAAGACCAAACACCTCAAAGTTTTACTTAAAACACTTAAATGTACTTATTTATGTCATTTTCAGAGTGTAAAGACAACAAATGTCTTGTTCTCATTTGCACAAAAAAAAAAACAATGTGATGTTCACTGCGACTGCACGCCCGCATGCCGGAGCACAAAATGCCCTTCAACATCTTAAAAATGTAAATACACTCCGAGTACTGCCGAAAAGCAAAGCTCCGCCACGGTACAACGCTGTGGCTCTGCCATGAAGTAGGCTGACATGATACTTATCGACTAGTCCGCGGCACCACGCTTGCCCTCGATGACCTCAGGGAGAGAGACGGAGCAGGAGTGACGGAGAGAGGACGGAGGAGGAAGACGGACAGAGAGAGAAAGAGACGGTGCAGAGACACACAGGGAAGTGAAGGAGCAGAGCATGGGAGATTATCCAGAGGCTGAAAACAGACTGTAGTGGTAGAGGTGGTGAAAAAATAGTCTGAAAGAGAGAGAAGATAATGAAAGAGTGGTACATTATGCTTCTTGTTCCTGTAAAATGTCATATATGTAAAACATTCATCCACATCACTGCGTGTGTGTGTGAGCTAAAGGATGTGTGCATCCGTCTACACAGAGGATGAAGAGTTTTTTTTTTTTTATCCCTGCCCTGCTCTGTTCATCTCTCTTTCTCCTCAGCGCGGGTCAGGCATCCATTTTAGCTGGGCTCTAATCTTCAGTCAGCGCTCCTACATTTTGAGAGGGTGAGAGGATGCACACACTTCAGTCTCGGAGCGAGGCGGTGCGAGCTCCTACGTTGTTTTTTTTTTTTTTGTGTATTTTTTTTTTTTTTTTTCCCAGGGCAGACAACAAGTAGCTCAACATCTGAAGACTGAAAAATGCAGAAGCGATTTCAGCTGCACTGTATATCTCAACACCATCTCACTCAGGGATGCATTTACCTTCTGGCAATTAAAAAGTTATTTGTGAACAATACACCTCTTACAGTTTTCTATTAATGGTTATACGTTAGCCAATACTGCCTCGCGGTTATGTGAGAAAGACGTCTCGTTGCGATCGATCCGTTCAGCGCGCGGCAAAAAGATTTTCATGTAAAGCACAGACAGACTGTAAAATGCGGGAGCTGGGGAACAGCTGGAAGCGTAAATCTGACTTTCTGAAGACTTTTCAAAATGAGACACGCGAGCTTGTGCGACTTGAAGCCCGATTACGAAACCTGCTGATGCTGTGCCCCGATTTAACAACCCCCGGGCTCCTCCTCGAGACTTCTAGCCCCGAACGATCCCCCTTCTTTTTTCCAGCCATCATCTGAACCCCTGTGCACCTCCCCTCCTGCTTCCCCCTTTCAAGCTCATTAAGTTAGGATGCCTTATCAGAGGGCACACTCACCCCTCCAAGGCCTGACACACATGCATGTGCGCGCACACATGCAATACTCAAGCTGGCTTGATAAAACCTATTGTTCATACATGCACACACTCATCTCTCTCACACACACACATATATGTATAGAACCCCTGTTCGTGCCTTCATTTTTCTCTTCAAACCCTAACCCATCTCTAACCCACCCCCTCCACACTCTCCTCCTAATCAACTCTTCCCATCCCGTCGATCACCCACCCCCCTCACCCAGCTCTGGGGAGACACATTTTAGCGGAGAGGGAGGGATGGCGAGAAAGAGAGAGAGAGAGAGACGGGGGAGACAGAGGGAGAGAAAGAGATGCACTCCTCCTCTCTGCTCTGCTGCCACAGCGGCTTGGCTACAGAAGCCTTTGATGTTCTGCAAATTTCAAATTTCATTATAGAGAACCCCGTTCTCCTCTCCCCCTCCCCTTCCCCTCTCCTCCCCCTCTCTGCTCTCGCGCTTAAACAAGCTTTTCTGCCTCACTCTCCCTCACCCCCCACCCCCCAATGCTGAAGTTAAGAAACTGAAAGCCCTGCAGAAGAGACTCTTCGTATGGGTTAATTATTCATTGGGCTCTGCGTGAATGTGCCAAATGTATGTCTCCGTGTGTGCCTGTACGTACATGCGAGTGTGTGTGAGTCATGGGCTGCCAGTGGGGTGGAATCTGGAGTTTTGCACCCACTTTTTTTTTTTTCCACCCACTCACTCTTGTCACTCTACCGAACATGCACTCACTTCTCCCGATAACGGAGCATTGGCCTTTTAGGATAACACACACATACACCCAACCTTGTGCGCGCACACACACACACAAAGCAAACCCTTCCGCTGTTGAGATGCCATTTTCAAGCCAGGGCGTTCTTGAGACTCAGCATCAATGCGGCAAGGCAACCATTTCAGGGCAGGAAGCTGCCATTTTGGTTCAGAGCGTTGTCAGCTGCTTTGAGAAGATATGTGTCCCAGTGGCCCTCAGATGAAACCGGGGTGCCACAGAAGTGGTTGACAGATCGGTGGTGTCAGCAGCGTCGGTGGCGAGAGAGAAGGGGAGAACGAGGAGGAAGGAGGGAAGAGTCTGTTCCTGCTCTGGATATTCGTGAACGGGTGTTTTTTTTTTTTTTTTTTTTTTTTTTTTTGAGTGTCTGCTGTAAACTGGGTTAAGGCTCTCAGCCTTTCTCTGGCATGGAGGTGACAAGAAGATACTGCTTGACATAATAGCCTTTTTGTGCTGTAACCCCTGTGAACCCATTGAACTATTAGCTTGGTTTTCACAGTTTATTCACAAGATTATGTAGTCATTACATGTGATATATATTGCTATTTTCAGAAAAACCTAGGCTACAAAATAAATGTTAGTAGTAGATATTCTAGGACACGTTTTTGTGAGTTTCTCAAAAACTACTGTTTCTATTTCTTCGCAGTCCATTTTGTGTCTTTTCTGGAGCTTTCGTCTATTATCACATGATCTTCATCAGCAGATGGTGTTTGCTTAATTAGTTTCAGGGGATTTTATGAATGTGTCTGTTGGCTAAGAGTTGAGTCTTAAAGGTCATGAAATTATTATCATAACAACGTTTAATAATTAACAATATAATATTACAACATATTATTAGATATAGACTCCAAGGTCCAGACAGAACTGTAAAATAGAGCTGCATCAATAAAACAGTTAGTTATCATTAATCATCACCAGCTATTTTGATTAATCGGTTTGAGTAATTTAATTTAATTTTTTTTTAAGAAAAAAGGGTCTAAATTCTCTGATTGCAGCATATTTCTGTTTTCTTTACTCCTCTATGACAGTAAACTGAATATCTTTGAACTGTGGACAAAAAAAGACATTTGAAGATGTCATCTTGGGTTTTGGGAAACACTGAGCAACATTTATCACCATTTTCTGACATTTCATAGACCAAACAACTATTTGATTAATCAGGAATATAGGAGATTAATTGAAAATAAAATAATCGTTAGTTGCAGCTCTACTTCAAAACACGGAGTGTGTGTGTGTGTGTGTGTGTGTGTGTGTGTGTGTGTGTGTGTGTGTGTGTGTGGGGTCACCATCAGTTGATAGCCTGTCAGTCATGGCCCTCTGATCTGATTGCCTCCCTCTTTTTCTTTCCCCCTATTCACCACCTTCCTGGTCTCAGCTGCCACTCCTCTTTCACCTCTGACCCCAGCCCAAGGCCAAGGTTGGGAGGTTGTCTCCATGGCAACATGAACAGCCCTGTGGCCCGTGACTGCTGACCCCAGGACCCCTAAGTAACCATGACGATCATAATTTGCTCCCCTCTGCCCCCCTGCCAGCTTGTCCATGAATACCATTTAGAGAGGAGAGAGACGAACAAACCAGAAGTGAAGCAGGGATCAACGGATAGGTGGACTAATGGACGGACGGATGGACAGATGGACAAAAGAACAAAAGGGCGACGCGTGTGCCACTGAAAGGACGAGCTTTAGAAATGAGTTTTGATGACCTATCGACCCTCTTCCTCTCTTTCAGTTCAAGAAAGCGGGTGACACCGATTGGATGTAGATGGAGATCAACTTAACAGAGGTGGCTTTGCTTGACTAAACAGCATCAAACTCTAAGAGGTCACCACTCCAGAGACTGGCTTTTAATTCTTATTCAAATAACTGGGACAACGCCAAACTACAGCCTCGCACTGCTTAACGGCAAAATCATGTTTTGCTCCTTCTGATCATTCTCATTTTGTTACTGACATGATACAAAACACAAACATCTACAACTGAAAGTTACTGCAAAACTGTAACCTGTATAATGTATGAAGTTGGGCCATGTGTCTTATATTGTACCCACTGACTGTATATAAAAAGTAGACATAGAGAGCTGTGAAAAAGTATTTGCCCCCTTCCTGATTTCTTGTATTTTTGCATATTTGTCACATTACACAAACCTGAGTAAATAGAAAATGCAGTTTTTAAATGATGATTTCATTTATTAAGGGCAACAACTATCCAAACCTATCCTATGTGAAAAAGTAATTGCCCCCTAAACCTAATATGTGGTTGTCAACAACTGAATTCAAGCGTTTGCGATAACTGGCAATGAGTCTTTTACATCACTGTGGAGGAACTTTGGGTCACTCTACACAATTGTCTTAATTCAGCCACACTGGAGGGTTTGAGCAGGAACGGCCTGTTTAAGGTCATGCCACGGCATCTAAATCGGATTGCAGTCTGGACTAGGCCACTCCAAAACCTTCATGTTATATTTAAGCAATGCAGAGGTGGACTTGCTGGTGTGTTTCAAGAACTGATGGCCGGACGTTCTCCTTCAGGATTTTCTGGTAGAGAGCAGAATTCATGGTTCCATCAGTTACAGCAAGTCGTCCAGGTCCTGAAGCCGCAAAGCAGACCCAGACCATCACACTGCCACCTCCATGTTTGACTGTTGCTATGATGTTTTTATGAAATCCTGTGTTAGTTTTACGCCACATGTAACAGGACGCACAAAAAGTTCAATCTTTGTCTCATCAATCCACAGAATATTTTCCCAAAAGTCTTGGGGTTCATCAAGATGTTTTTTTGATAAAGGTGAGATGAACCTTTGTGTTGTTTTTGGTCAGCAGTGGTTTTCTCCTTGGATCTCTCCCATACCATTTTTGCCCGGTCTCTGTCTCATTGATGAATCATGGACACTGACCTTAACTGAGGCAGTGAGGACTGCAGTTCTTTACATGTTGTTCTGGGTTCTTTTGTGACCTCCTCGATCAGTTATCGATGCTCTTGGAGTAATTTTGGTCGGTCGGCTACTCCTGGGAAGGTTCACCACTGTTCCAAGTTTTCTCCGTTTGTGGATAACGGCTCTCACCGTGGTTTCCTGGAGTCCCAAAGCCTTTAGCCTCCTTCACTTTATCAGACAGGTTCTATTTAAGTGATTTCTTGATTCAACAGGTCTGGCAGTAATCAGGCCTGGGTGTGGTGAGTGTAAATGAACTCAGCTTTCCAAAAAATTGTGGTTAATCACAGTTAATTCATGATTTACTTTTTCACATAGGGCCAGGTAGGTTTGGATAGCTTTTTTTCCCTTAATAAATAAAATCATCATTTAAAAACTGCATTTTCTATTCACTCAGGTCATCTTTGTCTAATAATAAAATTTGTTTGAAGATCTGAAACATTTCAAGTCTGACAAATATGCAAAAATATAAGAAATCAGGAAGGGGGCAAATACTTTTTCACAGCATTGTAGTCATTGTGATGATAGGGCTGAACGATTAATTGTATTTGCGATATGATAAAATGGGATTTTCTAATTGGGATTTTTCAACTTGGCCCGCTACGCTGTACCTTCAGCTGTTGTACAATGGCCTTAGGCTCAACAGAACCTGACACTGTGGAAACTTTAGTGTTATAGAGGAACAGTACGTCAGTTGTGTGGAACTATTTTGGCTTTAACAAAAGAAGATGCTGCACAGCGTCAACTATTGTGCAAAACCTGCCTTGATACTGCTGCTACCTCACGGGTCAACGCTACTATCCGTGCCTGGCTAAAATGCCGACCACCAGTATGTCAAGTAAGCCAAATACCACCTGACAGGGATCACTGACCGAAATGTTCGAAAGCGTAACTCCATATGAACGTACTTCAAAACGGCACATGGAAATGACTCAAGCAATAAGAGTTCATAGTGACAGATAAGAGCCCCTCAGTACGGCGAGATAAGCGGTACAGCATGCCCTCCCAAATATAAAGAGAGAGTCACAGCGGAGCTAAAAACAGCAGAGTTTTTCTATTACGACTGACATATGGTCTAGCCGTACATCGGAGCCCTATCAGAGTCTTACGGTTCATTTCATTAATGAAGACTTCGACCTCTAAGCTTGTCTCCAAACTTGCGCTTTAGTTTGTGTTATTTGTTACTAACTTTCATAATAATGTTTGTCAGTGCTTTTTTATGCTTTTTTTTTTTAATCAGTAAATATACTACTGTGATTTAAGTAGTTAAATAAAAATATGTTATTCTTATCAATTCATACATCACCTAATTTCATCATAACAGAGGCCTGGTCTGCAAGAAAGGACGGTTTATCTTTAATCGATCAAATATTGTGATCACATTGTGAACACAATCATATCATATTGTGAACATACTATGGAATAATGTATTGCTTGTGTTCGCTGAATAATACAGAAGATAAGGAACTTTAAAAAATAATCGCCCAGATTGTTCATTATGCCACATCCCACCCCTCGAAAAAAAAAAAAAAAAAAATCATTCAAATCCATGATGAACTTTTGGAGTAATCCTGCAAACAGACAGACAAACAAACAAACCAATGCCGGTGAAAATATAACCTCCTTCAAGGCCCTTCAAGGCTAATTTAACCATTATTGAAACTTTTTCAACAGATGCTCTGCCTTACTTCACACATGGTTTGGTTATAAGCAACTCTATGCTTGAGTAAGTGTCATAATGAAACCTTCTGATGTGTGGGTGTGGGTATTATACCTGCTGGAAGGCCACTTTGCTCTTCAATGCGAGCTCCTGTTGAGCAGGGTTGGACGTGTAAATGACTGAGCGATACTGAGTACCGTAGTCATTCTGCTGCTTCATACCTGCGTAAACACACACATACACACAAAAGGGAAAATAAGACACCCCACAAATAAGCACAAGTACCACAATCACCACAAACACAACATGTGCACGTAAAAGATTTTCACAATTATGTCATCATCTTGCATCTTGAATTCATGAAGCCAAATGAATTCAAAGATCACAGCAGATTTAGGCTTTCATTAGGGAGGCCCGCGGTGTGTAGGTGTATGGGCTCATGGAAGTGGGTGCATTTTCTTCTTCTTTGTCATCTATGTGGCTCTGTCAAAATTTTCATCAGCTTTACATCAGTGTGTTTGGAGGAGGCCCAGGCCTAGTGTACCTTGATTAGGAGGCCAAACAGCTGCCATCTTTCCTATGCTTTTCAGAGGCTACAATCCTGAGCAGCTCTGGCACCCGTGGACAACTCCATGGCAGGCTTCTGTCTGTCTTAATCTCTTACCCTCTCTCCCACTCAGCTTTTGTTTCGTCTCTTTACTGAAGAGCACCATTCTTTTCTTCATCTATCCCTCTAAATCCTTGTCTCTCAATCTCTGGCCTCCTGTTATGGCGTGTGAGTGTGTGTTCTTCAAGGCTTTTACACATTTGCCTTTCAGCCTGCACAGCAACAGTTGGTCCAACTTTGCTTATTGGTCAGTGATCGCCAAAGACCGGTGGTATATATCACAGACTCCAACAATGACGGAGCAGATTCTGCTTGTCTTTGTCATATTACAGTATTAGTGTATTTGTGTCTTGTTGCTGGGTCCATTTCTTTCCCAGTTTTTTAAAGACTTTTCTAAAGCGCTAATGATTTTGGCTAATTGAGGGCAGTGAAAAAAGCCGTTAAAACAACAATGACATTGTGAACATGCTAAACAAACTTGAGTCATTCACTCCCCTGTTAGCTCCATTTTCATTTACACCAACTCCTGAGGAAAATATCTGGCTCTTTAGTTGCTAAATGCTCCACTACGTTCACCAGCTACTTGCCCCTGTTTTAAGTGGCCTAGCATTAACATGCATCTTGGGTGATCCAACCATAGATGGACAGCTCTAAGTACGTCAGTTCACACCTAGTACTACAATACGTCTCCACATGTGGCTTCAGTGATCACTTGCGATCGGATCTCACTTCTATACGCAAATAAACACGTTGTAAACACATGGCTGGCACAGCAGACATTGCAACATAAATTATTTATTTATATTTCTTTATTTAACAGGGACAATGGACAGTCATGACTGTCCCTGAGTTAGCTAAATTTCATTAGCAGTCCCTAAACAGGAAAATCCATAGAAAGGTTATGGCCCAGGACATATTCGTGTACACACTACTAAAAAGAAAGTGGCCATATGAGGCCCAGACCACTTCTGAATGTGGTATGAGCGATCGGATTCAATTCATCCTCAATATGTGTTGAGTGCATTCTCACCTGTACTTAGGGCTGTCCATGCGTGATCTGATCACCCAGGACGCATGAGGGGTGAGAGTGACCCAAAACATTAAACCAAAACAATGAGCTGAAAGATGCTAAAATGCTTCACAGAGCTGTGGTGGAACTGTGATTTTCAGTGGGTTGAAACCCCTTTCATATTACACATTGTCATTTGATCCATTTTAAATATAAAATATTGATTTGTGCTTTAAATTAGTAAAAACAGTGCCTCTCTAAATCGCTGTGTGGTAAAAGTAGTCAGTTTGTTTGATGAAATGTGCATTGCACTCAAACAGGAGAGTGAAACATGTCAAATTTATCTATATGAAGCTCACATGACATGATGACAGAAGAAGAAAACAACAAAAAAGTAGAGGTTGACTAATCTGTGCCGTCATTATCATCTTTATCTGCAGAATAGGTTCTGTTAGTGGCCGTACATCACTGTTTCGGTCAAGGTAGAGGGGTGTAGTTTCTCACCGACTAAACACCAACGTCATGGGTCCGGTTAACCCTTGACCTCCAGGAGGTGACGTACACTACAAGGGGGAAAAAAAAGTTTTCTCTCGAGTATATAACGCAACACTATCAGCTCTTTGTCCCAGATACCAGACAGGCAGACGGAGGAAGAGAAATCATTCACTGTTTCTTTAACTTTCTTACTCTATCAATTTGGCATTTTCTCTTCCAAATAATCCAGCACGTAACCATTCATTCATGAAATTAAATTACACACTTTAGGATCCTCCTTTCCTCAGAAATATGCAACTATAATGGTTTATAAGATGTAACGGGATGAGTAACAGAAGTAATCTAGCCAGTTATAAGCCACAGAACAGGGCATCGCATTGCAAATAAATAGTCCAACCACGTAATCCACCAAATCACACTTCAGGATATTCTCTTATGAATTATTAAATTCAGAGGCAAAAATCTGATTTATTAAAAACAGCGTACACAACAGTAGCCAACTAGGCTGCTGCAGAGGTAAAGAAGATATAGGTGGTCGGCCTTTAAAAACCCACAATTGGCTGACCTCCACAATAAGCGTTTACCAATCAGATGTGGCCACTGCCATGCCACAGTGTTCCCCTGCCACATTTGTAGTGCTCTTCCCTATGCGATTTTCATAGGAAATAAGGCCTATTGCCCATAAAAGCTTTGACATGGTTAACATTTTGTCAGTGACACCTGTTAATATCTCTATGCTTTTTTGTATTTATATTGTGGGAGAAAACAGATTCTCACTGAATGTGCTGACAAACTGGAGCCACAAGATGCTGGCATCTCCGTGACACAGTCATCTGCATATCTTTAGAGTAAATGTTACCTTACATCATAATGTCAGTATGTATCTGTGACACACTCTGTTCAGCTATAATGGCTAGAAGTATTCATCTGGTCTTCATTCAAATCAGAGTAGACAAGCAGACGTCGCCCTCTCTCCGACACACTGAATGCCTCAGAGGTTTTGCTTCACTGGAAATTTCCTCAACAATATTAAATGCTTGCGATGTTCAAATATGATATAACAGTGTGTTGTGGTTGACAAAATGTGTGTATCAATCTGTTCAGTACAAAGCTTATTCAATTTAATATCTTTATCAAAAAAATACAATGAATTTTATGTTTAAAATCTTTTATAGCAGTCCTGAGCTAAAGCTAATAAATATAAAGTTAATGGATACCTATATCACCTTAATGTGAAAGACACTGTTAGGATAAACAAAGAGAAAAATGTGTAACTTCTTCTTTGCAGATGTATCAAGTAGTAATCTCAACACAATCTCTGTTTTTTGTTTTCCCTCCATTCTCCATCCGCTCTCATACAACTTCATCTCAAGTTGTGATCCCATCAACAGATCTGAACTAGGATATAAGTTATTTCCATGAGGGTGGCTCAATGTGACTCTACTTGGGGCCAAATGCCAACAAGCTCACAATCATCATGGTCCAAGATTGTCACTTGTCAGTTTTTGATCGGTTGCCAAGCTTCTGCAAGAAGGGCCTTATCTAATAAGAGCCTGTCAGAAGTCGGACGCCAGTAGAGGAGGGAGCGAGGAGAGCGGCACATTAGCTGATAACTGCAACTCCTCGTCGATACCATGATAGACCACAAATGATAACCCTCATTCCTGAAGTATTTAGATTTAATTGTCTGCAATTTGTTAACCTGAATGAAACTTGAACCAACACCAGGCTCAAGAGGACTGGAGTGGGCTGATATTTTGAGAGAGCGACAATCGCAGTCAAATGTTGGCGGTAGTGCTCCATCCGGTTGCAATAAAGAGGAAAAAGAAGCGGTCACATGTTGCGATCGTCATTTCCTGTACGTGCAAAAAGGTTGTGTTTGATTCAAGACAACGTTATCCTGTCGAAATTCACGTACTGCACAAGTACATACATAGTGTAGTACGTGGAACTATTTGAAGTACCCGAATTGCGACACAGTGTAACAGTTGAGACCGGTGGGAATGTTGGGAATTAGTTTTGCAGGAATTTGGTCATAAAACAGTAACAAAAATACTGAACAAAACTTTGATTTGGTGAGACCACTAGATGAGGAGCCGGCACCATCAGAATACAATTTATCATGAATGTCTGCACCAAATTTCATGACGATCCATCCAGTAGCGGTTGCGATATTTCAGCCTGGACCAAAGTGGTGGACCAACCTACAGACCACCGTTGCCATCCATGGTGTCATCCTGCTAGCGTGGCTAAAACATCCCTGATGTCATATTCTACTATTTCATAAACGTATATTTTCTAATTCAGCTTCTTTCCATTTATTTTGCCTTTACTGGATCATTCACAATCCAACCCACTCTATCATTTGTCTCCCTCTGTCTCTGCATCCATCTCTTCCCTCACCCTCTTTCTCTCCATCTCTGCAGTGTTGGATGTCGGCCATCTTGCCCCCAGCGCTGTTGTTCAGTGACGAGGCTAATGGTGGCCCCTCCATCAAAGGCCACTGAGCCACTCTGCCATTGGCTGTCCACCAGAGCCTTTACTCTGATTGGCTAGCTGGCAGAGGTCTTGTAGCTTTGCTACTCCCTATGACCTTTGCCGCTGACCCCGAGCTTCTGACCATTTCAAACACACACAGGCAGCCATGCTTGTGTACACATGTGCAAGATGCATGGACAAAACATGCATATTAATCACGAGAGGAAAACCTATGATATAAACCTCATATATCATGAAACTGCTGGTTTGACAGCTGTAATTTGATTAAACTCTTTTACAGCAGAACAAAAGAAATGATGTCCTACCTTGCAGGAAAGGTAGAAGTTTAATATCTCATATAATAAAGTGAAGATGACAATGGCTTTTCACCACAAAGAAATAGTTAATGATATGGAATATCAAAGAAAAGTCAAGAGACAAAAACCCTCGAGTGGTAGTGGCTGCTTCCAACACAAAGACAATTAAGATTCATCATTACTTCAGAGATTCCTCCACCATCAGACGAGGAGTTACTCCCTAATCAAAATATTAACAACAGCCAAAACATCCGCCTAGGTTTTGATTATACTAAGTCCAAATCCATCCCCATAAGTCCTCAAAGAACTACAACGGCAACAAATACCACCCAAAAAAAACAAAAAAAACCCCTCAGATTCCCCCCCCCCTCCCGCCTCCACCACTGTCTCTCTCTTGCTCTCTCCATTTTTAACAGCCCCCTTCGTTATTTTCTCCATCCATCAAAGGCGGCAGTAATTATTAATGAGAGCCTCCCTGTTCTCTCTGCATTATGCATGAGAGCCTTGCCTCTGAAAGCAGAGGGTAATGGGGGGTGGACAGAAGGGGAGGGGCTACGGGTCACACACGCGCACACACGTACACACACCGCCTCTCAGGGTCACTGACCTACGCCCACGAAGCCAAAAATATTAATTAATACACCCCTTCTCCTAAATAAGAAAACGTAAAACACAAAAGAAAAAATATCAGACAAAATGGGAGGGTGGCGGGGTATTTCAAGTCTCAGAGGGAGTCGTTGCTCCCTCCAACAGACATTTATGCGCAAACATGCATACAAACGTACACTTTTTGGGCTCGTTGTGCTTAAACCTGCTGAGATTTCTTGCAACTCTGTAAAATCACTTCCAGTGTTTACCCTTGCATGCAAAAAATGGCTCCATTCAGCTTGTCCCTGCTGGCTGTTGAGGATAAAAGCATGCCATTTCTCCCACTTCCAATTTCACCTTCACTCCTTTCCTTCTGCAAATTGTGCTCATTCACCTTTTGTATTCCCCCTCCACTTTCATTTCCCTTTTCTCTGTAGCCACAAGTGCATACGTATATCCTATGTGTACATGTCTGTACATTAATATCAGAAAAAAATCCAATATCGCATTCTGTTTTGTGATAGTGCATCGATTCTCACTAACTCACTCACTATATTATGACAGTTTTCCTGAAACTTCCAGAAAAAAAAATACAATATATCACAATATATTGAATCGTAACCCCTGTATCATGGTACATATTGCCACATTCTTGCCAATACACAGCCCTACTGTACGTGTGGTCGAGGGGTGAGGATGCACAAAGCATAGCCAGGCGGGTGATTTTAAGTTGCGTACAAAAAAAAAAAAAGGATATGAAACAGTAAGAAGGTACAGCAATCAGATTAAAAAGGACGCTGATGAAGAACTGGTAAGTAGGAAGGAAAAGATGAAGACACAGAGGTAGAAATGACATGCAGAACTGGTGTCCTGGTCCCGGTTTATTCTCCCCTGGCGTCTTTTTACATGACGATCCTTTGTCCATTAACCACTGTAAGAGCTGATATCACCTCTCCATCCTTTCCCTGTGTCTTTCAGCTCACTCACGTCTGTGTTTGAGGAGCACTCAAAAGGATGTAAAACAAGAAAAGATTGCAAATGAGGCAACAAAAAAAACCCATTTAATTAGAGAGACGAAAGAATAAACATTTCAGCAGTCAAGCTATTGTCAGTGTCCGCAATTAAGAGATGTTTCTGCGTAATTGGTGACTTTTTGCATCCTTCTGAACGTGGAGGAAAAACATTTGAAGTGAATTCGGAATTATTGCACTTGGCAGTGCGAGCCAATTAGACTGCAGCGAGAGTGCGCACTAATGAACAATCTGATGTTGTTTCTCTTTTCTTCTTCTTTTACCTCTTCATGCCTACCCATTACCCTACCTGCATTTCCCCACACCGTCACACGACGTAACACCCACTTCAGGTCTAGAGAGAGAACCCTAACACTGCCCTGCGCCCAAGCTGGAACACCATCGAGGATTGTTTGACCAGCTTCGTTATTTCGACTATTCTGTCCAAAAAAGTACACAGAAATAAAGTATAAGGCCTGATAACTGCAGTCTTCCCTCTGTGTGTGTGTGTGCGTGATAGTACTCGGAGTTGTGCCGTGCCCCGCGGTCCCGTTACGACTGTGTGCGTGCCAGCAGAGCCCTCTCCTCCTCTCCCCTCTCAGCTGCTATTTTTGCCCTGTTCTTATGTAAGCCGCTCCTGACGCGCTGGAGACAGAGGCAGAGTACGGAGTTGGGATGGTGAGAGCATCCCCAGCGGACACACACATTCACATTCATACACTCTCCTGCACGTGCAAACACACAGAATAAATGCACTAAGGGGAGTGTGTGACATATGCAAACATACAGAGCAAAACAGAGAGCGAAGCTCTGCTGGCTGTCAGTCGGTGACATTACACATACGGAGGCATCCTTAAACCAACAGCGTCAGTGTGCGCCTTGGCAGTCGTACCGTGCACGTGTGCGCGTGTATATGGCACACGCACATCATGTAGATTACTGCAGTAACTATCGTCATGTCTTTTAAAAATCGGCTTCCATTTTATTTCCTCTACTGGAGCAGTGCTCTCTAACATGATCACTTCATGGTTCTGGGCATGTTGTCAGAGCACTGTGACTCCGGCTCTTACATGGTTTATTTTTAGCTGCATCTAAATCTAACAAGTAGAGCCTGTTTTACTGTTGTACTCAAATCAGTCCAGATGAGAGCACAAGTTAAATTCACCATATTTGAATCTGTGAAATTGTGTGACAAATTTGGACATAAAAAAAGATATAGCGTTCAGATTAGGGCTGAGTATTGGCAAGAATCTGGCGATATGATACGTATAATGGTACAAGCATAATGATTCAATATATTGTGATATACTGCAATACTGTAAACAAGGCAATATATTGCATTTTTTTTTAATTTAACTTTAGTAAATCTGTAATAGTATAAAGAACACAACAGAAATACATGTTTTTTGCCCCAAACTACATGTGATTATCATAAACTTGGCATGTCTGTAAAGGGGGGACCCCAGAGTTTCCCAAGTTATTTAGCCTCCTTCTCAACAAGCGATGGATCCCTTCTAGTTTCGTATCATGCTAGTAACTTCACTCTAGCTTTAAAACTGAGCCCGCAACAAACTGAAAGACTGAATAGTGGTTGTGTCTGACAGCAGGCTGTCAGATTTTTGAGAGGTTAATAAAAAAAAAAAATTAATGTGTTTTGGAGAATCAATACAGTATCGCGCATCATTATATCGCAATACTTGTGTATCAATATTTTCTTACACCCCTAGGTCACGTTAGGATTAAGAATCATCAGAGGGTCTACGATACAATATTATCATTATTTAAGTCACGATATGATCATACTGCAATTTTAATTATTTTGCAATATGCTGTGATAAGATATGAGACAATTTATTACCTTTTGTTAACTGCAAATTATGCAGTTTGTCAACAACTCTTTTATCGAATAAGATAGTTTTCACTCTGCTCATCTCAGAGATTTCATTTGCGTACCTTGAGGTCAGAGGTCAAGGGACCCCTTAGAAAATGCCTCTTTTTTTAAAGAGGTTAATAGTCTGTATAATAAAAGACGCCTTAAATATATAATGTTTGTTTGTATAATAAAAGATGCAAAATATTGTGAAACTATGCTGTATGGATTTTCCCCCCACCCCTAGTTCAGGTCAGCAGTTTCAGCAAATATACAGTATGTAGAAGATTTTCATCGTAACCTTCTGTCATAACTAACACACAGCTGTGGGATCAGACTTCAATTTCTATCTATTTCTAACAAAGTAAACCAAAATATTATGATGATTATTGCTCATAATTTAATCATATTACTATAACTTATTCAAGTTTTGTCAGTCAGTCAGTTTCACTTCCCTGTAGGCAATATATTTGTAAAACAGCAGGCTTACTTTTATTTAATTTCAAAGCAAAAATCTTTTAATTACAGTCGTATTATTTTGCATGATTCTTCATTTTCCAGCACTCAAATGAGAATCTCCACAGTCTGAAACGCTGCAAATATTTAGGCTCTGTGTGCCTGTCTATGTGTTACTTGGTGTCAGTCATTATTATTCAGAACGCTGATGTTGAGGTCTCTGTCTCTAATCAACAATTACAGCTCAGGTTGGGATCTGATGCTTTTTTTTTTTTTTTTTAAGTTGTAACCATCTTTGTCTTTTGCTCTCTTTCTTCCTTATCACTACTCCCACCCCCACCTCCTTTTCAATTTGATTTCTCCTGCATTGTTTCAATTATGTTCTTATCTGTGACAGCATTTTTATTTCCATGCAAGGTGAGCAAGTGCACAAAAAATACTGAGAGTTGTGTCTCACGAAACTAAACTCACTTTATAAAACATATAACTTGAACGTAATCAAATGGACACACATAACTCAACCCCCCACAGCATGCACACACGTGCCGCAATCTCCATAAATTAGGACTGTCAGCGTGTGTGAGGGTGTAATAACTGACACCTGGTAATGAGCATGCCATTTTCAGCCAACCAGTGGAGGGGGAAGGGGGTTGCATTAGGAGTGTGGGGGTGTTAGAGGTCACAGGTCAGGGGTCAAGGTCACCTCCTGTGGGGTTTGGCTTTAAATGGCTGGGGGCATCCCTACATTGAGCGATGTGGTGACACTGGGGGACACGGGGGTACCCCAACAGGGAATTGGAGTGTGTCGCAGCCAGCTGGGGTGAAGATATTATATAAGGGAATATTCATGCTCATTTTAATTGTCAGAAAGTAACTGCCACCAGCGTGACTAGGCAGATGGAAGACAGCTTGATTTATGTCTATATTGTGATCTGACTCTATCCATGCCGGTGCGCATGTGTGATAAACCCTTTTTAAGATAGAGTATATACCCTACATGCAGTGCAGCTTACAAGGTAGAAAAAAAGAAAATGCTCAAATGGATGAAAATGTCCACCATCAATGATTTTTGAATAGCACTTACCTATCAAAAAGACCTGCGATATATCTCTTTTCTACCGTGTGACGCCGCCGTCTACCTACAACGGTGAGCGTGCGCGCACGTGCAGACGTTATCAAATGAGGACAGCTGCCTCGGCCATCTTAGCTGTGCATTTCGTGTTTTTGTGTCTACCGCTGTTCACTGACGCAGCATCAGCAGCCCACACCATAAATACTGCATGACCTAAAAAAAGCAAAAAAAAAATAGAGAGGATGGAGGGAATGAAGCGAGAGGGAGGGAAGGAGAGGAAAAGAGATGAGGAGGAAACAAAGAGGAGGGGAAAAGCCTCGGTTGTTAAGAAGAAGAAGAAGGGGCGGCGGGGAGGGGAACGGAGGTAGGGATGGGAGAACGGGGGGGGGAGTGACTAAGAGATAAAAGTGGAGTGAGTGGATGCGAGTGTGTTTGTGTGATGAGCGGATGGCCTCGGGGAGCGGTCGACTCACTGCGCCGCTCTGCGGATGTGCTGACGGGCTCCAGGCCGTTTGCTCACTCACTTGCCGCTCCGCTCCTCTCGCTGCAAAGAGGACAGGAGTGGGGGGGTGCAGGTGAGACAGGAGGAGAGGGGGAAACTGGGAAAGAATGTGGAAAATGGACAGGGAAAAGAACTAAAAGGTGAAAGAGAAAAGAGGCATAAGAAATCACAGAAAAAGGAGGGCGACCTTATGTTTGAATAGGTTAAAGAGCAAAACTATGGAAGTAGCAGTAGAGTAAATTAGAGGGATGAGTTGACAGGTTGGCAAGGTAAAGATAAGATGCTTCTACCCTCCACTGGGAGCTAAGAGGACGGGGAATACAGGGAGTGAAATGGGGCCTATGTTCTGCAACAAGGAAGTATCCAGTAAACCAGCTGACATGCTATTGGTGCAGCTGTGTGCACCCCCTGCATGCACAGCACTTGTGTGCTGCCTATCCGCATGTACGCACAAATGGACTAAAGCCGTCTATGAGTAGGCATAATGAGCACTTGTGCATAATGTGAAGTGAACAGTATGCTCGTGTATGGAAATGTGCGCGCAATTGATCCGCAGTGTGTGAAAGAACAGCGAGATGTGTTTGCATCTCACTAGTGATCCTTCTAAATACATCAAATCATGTTTTCAACCCCCACGATGACACAGAGCTGCCGTTGCCCTCCGATGTGCAGACGTCACTTTGACTGTCGAGAGTTCATCTGCGCTCAAGTGGCTCCATGCACACACGCACACACACACATTTTATGGTATGTTACTGAAGAGTTTTAGACATAAGAAACTTATAATATGGAAGTATGTTGAATGGGGGTCTTTATGCAACATCCCAGGGAAGCCAGCAGATTGAGACTAGTGTTGCTGAATATGGAAAGAGGGCACACAGCAAAGGCTGCTGGGAGTTTCTGATTGGCTGCTAATGTTGCTATCCAGGCTGGGATTGGAGGAGCTGACGCAGCCCGACATCACGTTGTCGGGACTAAACCCTTTTGAACTGAGGCAAAGCAGAGAGGCACAGATCTCCAAACACATACACACACACACACATATATGTGCATGCACACTTTCAGACACACACCCACGCATTAAAAAGGAAGCATTGCATGCAACTGCATCTGTATGTCATAGTTCCACATGCACTCCAACATAAAGTGTGTGTGTGTATATATATATATATATATATATATATTATATATATATGTGTGTATATATATATATATATATTAATATGTGTATATTAATGTGTGTATATATATATATATATATATTAAAAAAACAGGACAGCTCTGTGTTGATCGTGTGAGGAGAAAACAGAATCCGTAACGTTTCTGGGCTCGTCTCCATATGTGATGATCTCCAGTGAGTCTGTGCAGTTGAAAGGGAAAAGAGCGAACTTCCCTTAATTTCTCCATTCTCTTTTAAGCCCGGCTCGAAGGTGGACAGAATAAATTGGAGCTTAAGCATGCGTGAAAGCACAGCCAGCGGGCCCCTTTCCACCACTCCACGCCACATTTGTCAAATCAGAGGAATTTCTGCTACACGTGAACCCAGAATCGAGAAACGACAGGGATTCACATTTAAGTCACGCACTCCTAGAAAAAAAAAAAGTACACTTGAGTTTGTGGTTATTTCGGAATATGTCGCCTGGTCTTAACTGTAAAGAAAAAAAGCGGCGTTCATAGTCAATAAGTTGCATGCTATTAATAAAACATGAGATGAGACAAGGCAGTGAGTCAGGGGAAATGCATGACTACTCTTCTGGCCTCACTGCCTTTGCCCCGTGGCGTGTCGGCTCGACTCTGCCTGTGCCCTCGCCCGTAGTAAGACGTGTCTCTGCCTTTGGCTACGGCGAACGGAAGAATCTCCTCTGAATGGGATGATGTGGTTCTCTCACTTCCGCCTCAACCTACTTCTAGTTGAACAGGTGAAATGTGGATGAAAACACACGGACGTTCTATCAGATTTTTTTGGTAGGTAGATGCACAAACATGGCTGACGTTTTAGTGTATTTAGGTCACGAGGCATATGAGAAAACAACCATGACAGATGCAAAAGAGGTGACAGAAACTGATGTGGGCAATGTCACTGAGTGTGTACGCGTGAGCCTGTTTTAAGGCTGAAGGTCGGGCTTATGAATCTTTGATCCATCTTTTTCCAACTTGTCATGCCCCTCCCTATATTCAGTATGAGTGAACAGAGTACCTTTTTGCCTGTCCTTTCACTTTCTCACACACACACACACACACACACACACACACACACACACACACACACACACACACACACACACACACACACACACACACACACACACACACACACACACACACACACACACACACACACACACCTCCCAGTGCATTAATGTTCTTACATCACCTCCTCCAGTGAGCAGAGAAAACAAGAGAGCAAGAGACCTCGAAGAGATGGAGAGATGGGTTATGGGGGATGGGGTTCTTGTTGCCGCTGGAGGTGGGAGTTGAGAGACAGGTGGGGAAGAGACATGTGTCATTAAAAAGGAGACCAGGATTCAAATGCTATAACATATTCAGCACACTGTACAGTGTGAGGTGCAGGACTGTGGATCAGAACCCACCCAGAGACAAAAAGTATTTGCAAATAACTCAACATTTTGGGGAAATGTCACCGTCACAGCACCAGTTTCCCTTGATTAACAACTTCAGCATTTCAGCACAATAAAACAAAAATTCACAAACATTATTCAACCCAGAAAAAAACATCTTTAGTTTCACAAAAGGCTGGTTTGCATTAGATAAAGTACATGCCATGCACATGCTGCAGAGAGGGGTTTTTTTAGGGCTTGAACATGCACCACACTGGTGTGTCTCTCCATGGATGGCTGGATCTCAGACACATTAATACTGTCTGGCATTGACTTACACCCACGAGACCCCCCCCCCCCATCACAACGCCCACACAGGCACACGTCTGGGCATCATCCTTCTGCTCTAATACACCCCGCGACCCTCGGGACGGGTCTTATTTGAGGGCGACTTTTGGGTTTGTGTGTGTCATGTGCGTGCTGCTACCTTGTGTGGGATTGTGGCGTTCCCAAAACCTCTTGAGCAGTTCCTCGAGGCTGACGTCTTTAGGGGAGAAGACCACCCTCACCACCTCAGCGTGACCTGTCAGACCTAAAGGAGAATCACAAATGTGCGTTAAATTAAAATCAAGTTGTACAGCGTTAACACTCCTCCTCCTCATTCTACTCTTTCCCCTTAAATGCTACAAAATGTTGGACACAACAATTGACCAACATCAGAGTCAAGATTCTACATGTTGGGAATTGCAGATGAGAGACTGCGATGTGTCTGATGTAGGCGTCATTGAGTGCATGTGTTGAGGGTAGAAGACATTCAGGTTGACTCCACACTTATCGCACAAAGGCAGAGAAAGAGATGGAGTAATAAAAAGAGGTGTAGATACAGAGGGAGATAAGGCACAGTAAAGGTTAAAGCTTATGGTGAAAGTTGCCAAAAGCACAGACTCCCGCTCCTGAGTGCAGCTGCCAGGACCCCAAAGCTTCAACAAACTGCCTGCAGGCATCAGGTCTCACATGCAGGTGCATGTGCAGAAAACACACAATCACAGCGAAAAAGGTGCACTCACTCAACTAAACCCAAATGTACACCTTTGCTAGATATAAATACTGACAATCCACTAACATAGGATTGTATCAACAGTAGCCATCCCCT
This sequence comes from Pterois miles, assembly GCA_947000775.1. Lineage (NCBI taxonomy): Eukaryota > Metazoa > Chordata > Actinopteri > Perciformes > Scorpaenidae > Pterois > Pterois miles. Next base: position 1,556,857 of record CAMQGK010000522.1, on the reverse strand, counting down.
TGTCTCACACAATACACAGACACGTGCACAGGTGCACACACACACAGACATGCCCATACAGATAGATGCATCAGGTGCATAGCAGACAATAAGAGAAGGGCTGCCAAATTCATGCATCTGGCCTGAGACCCACTTTCTGTCTCCAAATGACAATTGGCACAAACAAAGGATCATCTCACGCCAAATGAGTATGCCAGATCTCACCTGTTTAAACAGTTGTTATCTAAAAATAAGAACAGGCACGCTTTTCAGTGGATACTAGCAGACTGTCACTGGTATTTGACAACAAATAGTAGGTGTTTCTTTGATCCGTTCACCTTTTTTTTTTTTATAAATCAAAAGCCAACATATAATAAAGGACATATCAGTGAATGTCTACCTTATTTAACTATGCACATAATGTCAAAAAAGCTTGTCTGCACATAGAGTGGAAGTCAGGTATGTTAGCCATAAAAGTAATGCATGGATGTGTGGCACATGTGCTGTGGAGGTGTTGAATGTGATAAACAAAAAAGGAGGCTGCAGGCCAGACATCAGCTGTAAGGAGAAGAGATGCAAGAGGAAGCACATGTGCCAGTTTACATAGCCAAAGGCCCAGGTGAGCTATCAACCAATTGTTTACCAAGGTTGGTGAGGACAGCCTTCACAATACAGAAACACTCACCATATGCATACATATGCAGTGAGTTGGGCTGTAGGCTTGCAGTCATGGTGCAGGAATGTTATCAACACTGATAGAAAGTAGTACAAAAGGAAAACACGGCAAAACTAGCTGTCAAATCCTGTTGGGAAAAAAAGGAGTGAATATGCACCATGAGTTTCCAACGCTTGTCGCATCTGAAGGGGATGAAAGGCGAGAAGAAGTGATGCCACTAAAGCTGCAGAAGTTCAATGTTTTGCTGAATGGCACTTCAGCAGGGTGAACAACCTTCTGGTGAGGACGGCCTCCCAAATCACCGTGACATCCTGTTGCCCTAATTTTTTGTGTAATTGTTGGATTTAGTAAAACTTCATGAAGAGAATGTCCTCAACAGAAAAAAGGACTGGTTCAAACATTTAAAATGACCTATGTCTACATTTTCCTTTCATGCCTCCTCTTGCGGTTGTGAGAGTAGTTATTGTATCTCTAAGTAGGAAAGACAGAAGCAGCATGGTGTTGTTATACCGTCTGTTGGCTCAACAAAACAGGTGACATTGGGCTTGTTCAGGATGAACTGTGCCTCGCCTGGAAAGAGGATGAGATCAGGCGGCAGCAGCAGGCGGTGGAGACAAAAAGCCGTGGTCGAGTCGGACAGTTTCCAGCAGCCTTCAAAGAATTTATAGAAAGAATAAATAAAGAATAAATATTTAAAACCTGTTAGATACGATCTGTAGGCTACCTGTAGTTTGTAGACCATGTTGAGATAGTATGTACTTATATATGTGAAAATGTGCCTTGTATTTTATTCTTTGTTCTTTTTATAATGATTCACTTTGTAATTGTTCAATCAGGTAAATGCTATATGAATAACCTTTATTATTATTATTGTTATTATAATTATTATCAGCGTCCCCATCAACCACATGGGGTATTTGTTAACAGATTAAACCTTCATTTCACAACATGAGACTAATAATTAAATAATAACAAGCATTGATCAGGCGATAGCCAGGTGTTTCCCATCATGCCCTGGGTTTTGCAGTCGGTGGAGAGCAGCTGCTGCGCTTGGCTCTAAAAAGTGCAGCCGACTCGATCTCATGAGGTCATTGTTGTCCACATGTGCATGATGCCAAAGCAAGTGGGGATCAAGTTGGACACAAATCTAACCGACATTGTGCTCCGATTGCCGGTGATTGATTCTCCACAGGCCTTACTCATCTTGAACAATCTTTTGACAAAGGTGACCGCAGTTCACGCTCAGTCCCGTACTAACCAGCAACACTGGTTTCTTTTAACTATGACCACAATATTTTCTTAACCTTAACCACTAGTTTTAGTTGCAAAGACTTTGGCAGAGCAGAAAACACTGATATGAATCCTTCCTGGAGCGATGATATGGTTTGTTTTGAAAGACAAACATCCTTATCAGTTTAGGTATGAAGATTGTTGGATTTGCGACACTGTCGAGCTAACACACAAAAGGTCACAGCTTGATTCTGTATTGCAAACACACTGCAAATTGGACTGTACTGAATTAGTTAAGATACAATAATCTTTCTATCCATCTCTCAGCTGTCTGTCCTCCCAAGACAAATTTGACTGCGCCTCACTCTCTCCCTATTTCTGTCTGTCAGACCCTCCACCTATCCATCCACCTGTCCTTCCATCCTTCCCTGGCTCTGCTGACAGTTCCATCAGCCCCTTCTTTCTGTCCGTCTGTCTGTCTGTCTGTCCTGCCCTGGCTGTGTTGACAGCTCCTCGGTCTCATGCCGTCGCAGTGTTCTGCTCCGTCATGGCCACTGGAGCGACGCCTGCACTCTCTCAGCCGATGGACAGGCAACCATTCTATCTTACACTTTTCCCCTCAAATTTCCTTTCCCCCTCAAAAGTTTATTTTACCCGTTCCCTCACTTGCTGCATTCTCTCTTTTTCTGTCATCTGTCTCCATCCTCCTCCTCCATAGCGGACCATCTTGTTGCTGGGAAGCTGACGGAAAGAGAGACTGGGAGAAGCAGACAGATAGGACACATACAATCCCTTGAATGGTTTCGCTCAGAAAGTCTGCCAGCCAAGCCCAAAGCGTCTTTCCCTTCCTCTCCATGCCCCCCCATGCTGTGCCTGCACCTAGACTCCATGCCTGCCTGTAATGATGCCCCCTCTTAAATGGACGAGCCCCAAACTAACAGCTCACGACTCCTAAAACTCAAGAGAGGCACACGGAATGAGCTAGACATCTTTGAATAATATATCGCCCTACATGAATCCATTTGAATCTGAGGAAAACATAGACGACATGCAGACAGGTAGCCAAACATTTTCAAGGGCTTTGATAGCAAATACACAGAATTCAAGCGTGTATCTCCTACATCGTGTTCGCCAAATCACAGTCTCCGGAAAAGAAGCCCATTTATGGCGCTTCATACACAGTAACCTCTGTTGGCAAAAAACGCCGCAGTACAGCACGGTACAGAGCCCAATCCTTACAAGTAGGTCATGGGGGGGTGGGGACGGGGGGTGCAGCCCATCTGGAGCAGTGCATTCTGAGTAGTTGACTGCAGATGAAGGGAAGGCGGCGAGAGGATGAGAGTGCTGTACTTAAAAACGCCCTTTACGACTTGGTATCTTTTTCTTCTCCCTTTGCATTTGGAACCCTGACTGATTTCACAGAGAACTGTCCTGCCAGCCCACTTCACCTCCACCCAGGAGGGGGAGAGCGATCAGGTAACATAGATCAAAGAGTAAAGGGTGTGCATATGTGAAAATGTGCAAATACGCACACAAGGTGCTGAGTGTATTACCTGTGCAGACCTCTTGGTAAGTGGGGTTTGGTGTGAAGCCGCCAGCGTAGCCCACCTGTGTGGAGAAGACTCCTGGAAGCTGCCAGAACAGTCTCTCAGCTCCCCAGAAACAGCCTAAACCTGGATATAAAGACAGCATTAGTGCTTCTGTGCTACCACACCATCCGCACATTTCATCAAAATGCGTCTCTAACAACAAACTGGTAAGAGAAGACTCCATATTGGGTTCAAAATTTGTGATTGTGCCATCTCACCAAGCATGATTGTCTCCATGCCTTCTGGAAAAGGCTCCACAGTGGGATTCCCATTTACTGCATGCTTGTCTGTAAAGCGAAACAAATGTGTGCAAATGTGAAATCAATTCATAACACTGTGTTTCAAGAGCGCAAATTACAGTATGTGTGTAAAGGGGCCCATTAGCGGCCTCATAGGGCTGCACTTCGTTATAGGCCAAGTCGACAGGGCCGGCGGATCAGAGCCAGAGGCTTCAGTGCAGGAAGACATTTAAGAGATTACACGGCTTTGCCCGCCATCCTATCCCTGCTGTCCTCTCCTCAATACCCACAATTAAACACTATCACACAGTTATTTCCTGACCTCTCTCTTACTCTATGACTTTGAATGTGAGTGTATTAAGTGCAAGGCTTGGCACCATTGAGTGTCCACAAAGCGAACCGATACGGCACACGCCTGCATAACCTCACGAGCCGGGGAGTAGACCCAATGCCGCACTAATCTGCGCTACGTTAAAAATACCCCATAAGTAAAACAAACTGGAGTGTTGAGAGGTCTACTGCCAACTGTGCTGCATGGAATTAGAGTGCTAAAAAGGAAGTGTGTGTGTGTGTGTGTGTGTGTGTGTGTGTGTGTGTGCAGCCCACAGATGTGTGAGGAGGATTAGGGTTTAAGAAGACTGAGGTGACTTAGTGTGCAAATCTCCACTAAGCAAGGCTGGTTTGTACTGCAACCACTAATATTAGTCCACAGATAAACAGGCCACAGGGTACACTAAGAGCTTATGCACATACTGTACTTATAATGGATACTTGCTCTAAGTTCAATGTGCTATTGCTCTCTGGCTGCTCAGAGACGTGATGTGCGATTTTGACCAACAAATTCCAACAATCTCTGATCTGAAATAGTCACAATGGTTCATTTCCTAGTTAGGCCTGGGATGAACTCCAATTGTGACGACAGGCCAAAAAGCAAATTCCTGCAGTTCCCTTCACACTATAAATCCAGATAGTATAGAGGCACTGACAAGAGACAGCCTGGCAATACACCTTCAGATTCATACATCTTCAGATTTCATACTTTGGTGGTGATTCGATATATATTGTGATTCTTTAAGTACTGTATTTTGATATTATGATTTATTGCAATTTTTGTTAACTTTTTAACAGTAGATCATAGAGAAAAAGTTGAATCACACACTTCTAGGGACTTTTAACTTAAAAAATATAAAAATTAATACATTAATGTGTTATATCAGTTATATCAGTCATTGCCAGGCATTAGTTATTATTTTTTTTCCAGCAACCCAAAATCAAAGAATAAAGACACTTCCCTCACAAATTAGTCATATTTCTTTTTAATAAAGGGACATGTAATGTTTTATACTTCTGGTGAATATTACCCAATCAATCTTATTTCCATAAACCTATTTTGTACATACAGTTCCCTTTGTTAACACCTTATTTTGAAAACTGGATATAGTCACACGTGTATACAGTATTTCCGCTAACTTCACCAAGTACGTGGCTAGATCTCCCGTCAGCTCCATTCTCTTTATACATCCATGGTCAGCTCTATCAGGGCTGTTTGAGTGCCGGTCTCAGCTCCGCTAGGCTGACAATATACTGCTGGAATTCCTGTACTGAACATATCTGAATATCGTTCTGTTATTGAGGAGACGTGAGGACCAATATAGTGGCCAATCAATATCGCATCTTACGATAATCTCATTATCTCTCCCAAGCCTGACATGGACACGCCACTATTTTGTACTTCCTCACTGCAGCCAGCTGTGGTTTGTTTTGGTTGACAGATACAGAAAGGATATGACGTCGTGTTACTCAGACTACAACAATAAAAGCGGTAACTTTCCTCTACCTCTGCATAGACTCAAATTAAGCAGAGCTATCTTGGCATGCCACCTTAAGGGCACTTTTTGATATAAGACAAAAACAGTAACAGATTGCAGAAGCATCAAGGACTCCTGAAATGTCACCGTGGCCTGAAGGTAGTCCCTTTCGGCCCTCCTGTTCTGTCTTTCAGAAGCAGGTTGTTTGGCGGTGCCAGGTCATGTTCACAGGCACAGTCAGCTGCAATCAAAATTTATCTGTGTCAGCGACTGTACTGGCTAAATATTCTCAGTCTGCAGGAGGTGACTTGAGGTGACAGGAGGACAGAAGAAATCTTCTGTGAATTTGTTTAGTCTCCATCCTGACTCTCATCCTCCTGTCCTGCATTTTCTGGCCATGGAGATAAAAAAGTACCGAAGTTGCCAAATGACGGCGAGAGAAAATGAGTGAGCGTGAGAGAGAGACAAGTGTGTGATAGAGGAGGAGGAGTGGGAGGAGGAGAGATCAGCCTGCCAAAACAATAAAAGGAGTAAATAGCCAGTGAGAAGCAACAGATGAGGGTAGCAGAGAGCGGCAGTGAAGGATTCTTTTGGCTTTCAGACCACTGTGCCTTTGGGCGCTATATAAAAAGACCAGGCACTTCATCCAAGAAGAGAAAACAAACAAGCAAACAAATAAACAAACAACAAAAAAAAGAGAGGTAAAAATGAAGACAGCCAAGAACAAGCTGAAGCACTGTCCAGAGAAGCCAACTCCGAGCCAACCTCCCCGCCACCCTCTCGTCTATCTCAGCTGCTCTCCAGCTTCACACTCCTCACACCACCTTCCCATCATCCCTCACTCTCCGCTTACGAACACGTGCACACCCTCCTGCACGCACACAGGCACGCAATCGCTCGCACGCCAACCTCTGCTGAGGATATTTCTCCCATGGAGCAGCTGGCAGAGGTCCAGGTGGTGCCAGGCTGGCTCCTTTCACTGTGCCTAGCCCAGCATTCCCCCCTGCCAGCCCAGCGCCCACACCCCATTCTGCCAGAATTACCCCACCTAACAGAGAAAGAACTGGCTGAATACCCACACTACGCTGCCTCACTACGCCAGCAAAAAGAAAGAACAGAGGACGACAAAAAAACAAGCAGGGAGGGTGACTGAGTTTACAAAAGACGAAAACAGGCTGAATATGGGGGAAGGATTCGTGAAAAGGATTTTTTTCCCCAACTTGGATGAGATATGGGCGTAATTTCTTTTGAGCGCCTTTGTTTTCGGGGATATCTGGAAAGCGCAGTGCAGTCTATACAGTAAAGCGGAATACTTTGGTCACCTTTTGTTGCTTTTAGCATGGTGGTTGTAGGCGGCTGGACCAGAACCAAAACATCGGACCCTGCTGCTCTGCTTGTATCATGGTTACCATCAGTCAAGGGCACAACAATCTATCTGTGGCTCAGCGGATAATAATGTCCAGTTTCGGATGGCATTTAGTCTTTGTAACCGTTGGATTCTACCCGCGGTCCTGTGTTTCTCACCCGTCAAACTGGAGTCCAAGCGCTGCTGCCCCCTCATGCAGAGTAGCGGGAGAGGTGCTATCACTGGATGCCAAAACTGGTGACGGAAAGGTCGATTTCCAGGCTGCTCTGTTTATTTCCTTCCAAAAAAAAAAAAAAAAAAATCCATTCTCCCTCTTTCCCTCTCTCTTCCTCTTCCCTCCCTCTCTCTCTCTCTCTCTCTCTCTCTCTCTCTCTCTCTCTATTCCTCTTTCTAGCTTCACACAGGTTGGCAGGGAGTCAGGCACGAGTCGTCGGAGGAGGCTGAAGCTTTATACTGGTGCCAACTACCCTCTGCTGTATGGGAGGATGGGTAGTGGGCGAGAAAGAGTGGGGCAAAGGAGGGGTGGGGAGGAAAGAGGCAAGGCTGCTGGGAGGTGGTCTATTTTTAAAAACAGTGAGAGGTAAGTGGAAGAAATGATTCGGCTGTTGTGGCCTAAAAAACAATCAGCCCAACTTGGTAATGAGACACTGAAAGCTGCCGCTGCTCAGGGTGGGAAGGCTGTCTAGACTCTGAAGAGTACAACTTTGAAGCCATCCATGCATTCCATACATACTGTATCCTAGCAACGGAAACAGTTGCTATGGAGAAGACTACCTACTATAGCACAGGCTGCATTATCCCCTTCCAGCAAGATGGAGGCACATCCTGTTGGGGCCTGTATGAATATCTTTACTTAAACAGCGATCTGATGAGGAAGGAAGGGGGCGACACCCACCTGGTCAGCACAAATGAATAAATGCATCTCGTTTTTAACTGCTTAGTAAAGGGGGGAAAAAAATGCACCTTTACACTCTCCGTCAGCAGATGTACCAGAGTAAATCTAATTTTCTTATACTCTTCAGTGTCACAGGGGGCTTGAGTCAATCCCAGCATGCATTGGGCAAGATGCAGGATACACTAATCAGGGGCTGTGTCTGAAATCATTCACTACTCCCTACTCACTATCCAGGGACTTCTATATAGTGGACTATATAAAGGAATACATACAGTGAGCTCACTGGCAAAATTTAAAAAAAAAAAACTCTTTTGGACACTACTCAGGTAATTTTCTTGGCGCCATTAATTACATCACTGCTATTAAAACATGCCAGATCAACATCTGCTGGCATTTTTGTATGTAATGAATACATATGTAAGCTATTTTGTTGAGCTGTCTCTTAGCAAAATGCTCTGAGTGAAGAAAAGTTCCCCTTGATAAGCAATAAGGCTGGAGGATTTTGAAAAAATATCTACTTACAATTACTTTGATATTATAATTGCCATATGATTTGTGATGTTAAAAGGAATGATCACTTTTACATCATTATACTCATTTTCATTAAAAAACATTAAAATGATTAGGATTATTTGTGCGGGCTGCACGGTGGAGCAGTGGTTAGCACCGTCGCCTGGGGCTCTTCTGTGTGGAGTTTGCATGTTCTCCCCGTGTTAGCGTGGGTTCCCTCCAGGTTCTCCGGCTTCCTCCCACAGTCCAAAGACATCTTAACTGATGACTCTAAATTGCCCGTAGGTGTGAATGTGAGTGTGAATGCTTGTCTGTCTCTATGTGCCCTGCCATGGACTGGCGATCTGTCCAGGGTGAATCCCGCCTTCGCCCAATGCCAGCTGAAATCGGCTCCAGCCCCCCCATGACCCCTAACAGGAAAAGCGGCTGAAGATGGATGGATGATTTTTGCGAGGATCTGTACCAAACATAGCTTGTAGAATATAATGTGTAGGTCAGGGCATCTCTAGAGCATGACAATATTTCATTTAAAATGGCATTTTGAGACACATTTTACCTTTAACAATCACGATTTGAAAACTGCAGTAGGCCATATTGTGATTTCCTTAGAATTTAAATTAACTATGCAGCCCTAGTAAGCAGTGATGCAGCAAATACAGGAAGTCTGTGAAAGGTAAGAATTAACAGCCATTGTACAAGTGGGGGCAACATTTCCCAAATCAATAAATACAAAGGACTTTGTGGCTGTTTGTGTTTTGATGAACTGCTCTACTACTACTATTTATATATCGCGCCACAACTCCAGCTCGTCCGGCTGCCATTTTACCTTCAGTGCAATGCATGATGGTATACAGTACCACGCTCAGTTAGTCATCATCGTTGTCCACTACAGGAGCGCTACAGGAATGAGTCCTCTTTATCACTTCTGGTTCCCTTGTCTGGAAGTCAACGGGTTTTTTAAATGGGTTATTAGTTAGATGCCTGAAATAAGCTGAAGAGATTCTAAAGTTTTGTTCTACGACATGAAATGAATCATTAAATATTCCACTCCTGAATTTTCAAGCCTGTGTCATTAAAAAGGCTGTTACTAACAAGTGGCTAAATGACTCGTCTGCCATTACAGCCTTGTTGTGTATATTCGCACTAATGCAATAATCCAAAACCAAATGGAAAAATCCCATTGGCTTTTTGTCAAGGGAACCGGGGTGATGCTAACTTCCTGGTTGGCCTACAAAAATCTCTATATAGAAGAAGAAGAAGAAGATCAACCTTTATTAGTCCCACTAGGGGAAATTCAATTTACACTCTGTTGTTTAACACACACATGCAGGACCCATATACATGGAACAATGGAGAGATGTCAGAGTGAGGGGGCTGCTCCTGACAAGCGCCCCGAGCAGTTGGGGGTTTGGTGCCTTGCTCAGGGGCACCTCCGCAGTGCCCAAGAGGTAAACTGGCATCTCTCCAGCTACCAGTTCACACTCAGTTCTTGGTCCATGTCGGGACTTGAACCAGTGACCCTCCGGTTCCCAAGCCAACTCCCTACAGACTGAGCTACTGCCGCCCCATACGGTATAATGATGCACACTATAGCCCATATTCAGACAGCACTAAAAAATGGTGAATTACATAGTCCAGTATATTGTGAGTACCGAGTGATTTCGGACACAGCCAGGGTCTCCACCCAACTGGCTGCGATATGGAAAGCGGAGCCCCTCAAGGGAACCCACACAGACTTGGGAGAGAGCATACAAGCGCCATATTTCAGGTTGGAACACAGTCCTAATCAGTGAACCGCAGCAATGCCCACCTCTCTCATTTATTTATCTACCGTTTGCATACTTAACTTGCATGCTTTCCAAATTACTTACACATTTTTTTGATCTTATTGCAAAAGCCAAAAAAGCAAGGGCATCTGCAGATGGGAAAACAACAGAGCAATAATTCCAGAAATATATCTTCGCCATGAACCTGCTTTGAAGAGTTATAGGGAGGCATGTAACAGAGATTGATTTTGGTCAGCTGACCTCCCCCATCCTGTTTGGAAGAAATATTGGCAGTCTATCCTGCACTGACTCAAAATAATAGCTACTGTGCCCCTACCATGTAGCAATCTGCCACTGGATCATTCTCGCCAAGGTCACAGAGTACATTATACAGAGAGGAGAGAGGGAGGGAGTGCAGGACACTGGGACATCTGAACAAGGAGCTTCTTTAAAGAGGCTGGAGGGGTGGAAGCAACTTTCAAAATTAGTGATCTTCATTGAGAGGGAGGACAAATGTGTGCACCCACACACACAAGGCTGGGACAGCACAGGGCATATGTGGAAACAGTCCTTGCAATCCCTAAATTACTCATGCTTACTCCAACACACACACACCAGAACAACCCCATCCCCACCTAAGCTGCCCCCCCACGGTGAAAGGGGAGGAACAGATTTCTGCCATGCGGTGTCTCCGAGCTGCTCCGACAGACGGAGCAGGAACTTACGACGGGGCGGAGCCTTCATGCGCATAATGCCCAGATGGGCCCCTGGACGCTGCGGCAACGCTTTCCTCCTATGCACTCACACCCAACTCCCACAATGCACTTTGGGGACGCCTCAGTCTGAGTAGGTGAAGATGACGGGGGGACAGGTTCAAATTGCACCACTTTTGCCTTTGTCGCATACTCCGAAGAGCCGTCCTGTCCCAAAATAGGACAGTGAAACACTGAATAAAAATAATAAAAGCAGAAAGGACTCGTTACTACTTTGCAAGAATGGATAAAATTATGATTTGGATGCAAAAGAAGGCATATATGTTCACATGCACTGAAACCAGGAAAACGGCATTTTAAATTTAATCGTCAACTATACAAAACACAATCCCACCATAGATACATCCAACAAACTTTTGCTGCCACTGGACAGAAAGATTTCATTATTGTCCACATCACAAAACACCAAACAGGCTAAAAAGTTGTGCAGCAATTGTACCTCGGTTTAAAAAGCTTCCCATGACCATAACTCAAAGGGAGAAATGCTGTTCATCAGGGAAGTAAACGGTGTGAAAATAAGCGCTACTTAATCCAAAGTCTGATGATAAAATCAATGTTTTTTCATATTTAAATACAGGTTTTTCAAGTATTTTCGCAATATCACACATACAGTGGGTTGCAAAAATTAGTAGGTGTGAAAATGAAGACCAAAGAGCATTCTTAGGAGGAAAAATGGGAAAGGCAACAAAATAATATCCAAGTGTTTGGATAAATAGTGAGGAAATAGAAGCTGCATCATACCACCTGGGCACTGCCTAGACAAGGCCGTACTGTAGCTCAAAGCTCAGCGTCCATGCAAGAGGGACACTCGTGAGGGACGCCACAAAGCCTGAGAGTGACCCAGCTCCGATGTGGGACAAGGTTTTGTGGTCAGATGAGACCAAGAAAGAGGTTTTTGGCCAAAATTCAAAGCACTATGTGTGGCGCCTCAAACTTAACGGTGCCCACGCCTCAACAAACAGACACCATCCTCATAGCGAGGTATGATGGTGGCAACGTCAGGCTGTGGGGATGCTTTTCCTCAACAGGGACTGCTGGGCATGTTTTTACAGCTGAAGGAAGAATGGATGGAGCAGAAATACAGAGAGATACTGTAAGAGAAACTGCTTCAGTCCACTAAAAACAGAAGACCTTTCAGCAGGTCAATGTCCTCAAAGCACCAGAACAGGGAGAAGTTGAACTACATCAAAGATTAATGTTCTACGATGGCCAAGATGTCATAGTCTCTCAATCTGATTTGCAATAAAAAATACTGAATGGAAAATTCTCATGTCAAGGAGTCCCTACTAAAAGACCTTTAAACCACAGACACACACTTGATATTTGTTGTTTCTCTTTTCTGCAGAATGGAAACGCACAAAAACGTTGAAATCTGTGGTAAAAATTATGTCCCAATTTATTTTTATTTTACAAACCTCACATTACCTTATGTCATGGTGTGGCTTTGAAATCATCTACACCGGTAAACAACTCACACATTTTACTACGAAAACTATGTGAACGCACTTTCTTAAAGTCAGAGAGAGAGAGAGATCAGCCTAGATGATGTAGATTTTTCAATAAATAAAGACAATCTAAACATGACATAGTTACCAGATTAAACAGGGATAAAAACATGCAAAATGGACTCGTAGAAACAAAGGGTTAAAACGTAAAACCGCTCCCCCTCAACAACAGCTCTGGTGAAGCACCACTGAGCTAGAAATCAACATTTTTCACAAGCGAGTAAAATCTGAAGTCCTCCCAACAGATAAGCATCGACTACAGGGACCATTCAAAAAAACCCCAACAAAATCACTCCTCACACCCTCACCAACAGTCTGGTGTTTGCCCAGACCTTGTCAACTCCTTGAAACGCCCCTGGCCATGACCAGCTCCAATTCAAATACTACAAACACTTTGCTGAGAAATTAAGAGCAGACGCATTCAACCCGTGAAGTCATACAGAATTTGGTAGGCCTAAAAGCCTTTTGGCTTGGAAACATGTTTGGAAGAAAGTCTAATCTAAATGAGCTGCAATCAGAAGTCAAGGTTCATTTATTTGTCATTTTACAACACAATGAAATGTAAGTCGTAGCTCCTTCACACTACACATAGAACATAGGCCTATATAAAGTACAAATGTTTAAATTAGAACAGAATAAAACTGTGATAAACATACTTATATACATAAAAATACACATATACAGCAGTGGAATGTACAGTACATTTACTCAGTTTTACTTTACATGACTATTTCAATTTTCTGCTAGTTTATACTTCTAATCCACTACATCTCAGAGGGAAATATTGTACTGTTTTACTGCCCTACACTGACTTAATATCTTAAATTACTTAACAGATTCAGATGCTTAAAACACACTATAATCAACTATTAATGATGAGGTATTATTTAGAGCTGACCTGAATGCTTTGACGGTTCAAAGCTTCAACCACTGCCACGGTAATCGACCTCCATGTCAGTATCCAAATGCTTCATTTTTTGTTTTTCTTTAATACAAGTACGTAATAATAAAGCGTAAATCTTAAAATAGCCCATAACATTATTCATATTGAACATTAATAATTAGTTATTCTCAGATGAATAGAACTGTGTGTATGCAGGACTGCAGCAGCGGCACTGAAATGGGGGAGATGGAGGCAGAAGAACATGTCAGCTGCATCGCGGCTCGCCACGACGCTTTGAATATCTTCGAATATTTGTCACTGAAGCGCCGAAGCCCAAAACATGGTATCTGAGACAGCCCAAGTATTATTATACCTTAAACAACCCAGCAGGAAATAAAGTAATTAAAATGCGCTCCACCTTTACCTGCTGCAACCTTTTGACATCAGGCCAATGCTGACTCAAATAGCTGGATCAGATATCAGCAACACTGGGACACATATCTATTCAATTCTATGTTTATATGCTATACACATTATATACATATACATATATATATATATACTGCACATTACATACTGTACTTTGAATTCCTGTTTTACCAATTTGTTGCATCATTAAAATGGTTTACATCTGAATTGCAATTCTTGGTAATTTTAAAGATTTTCTTGCCAAGTTCCTAGCGTAGGATTTATTGTTCAGTAAATTTATAGCTCTGTATTTTGTTCCGTTTCCTCTTACAAAGTTATGAAAACAATGCTTAAGTCAAGCCTGCTGTTTCCTGTCCACACAGTGAGGCATAGAGTTTATTAATGAAACACTGGAACTGGGTCGATACTCCACATCTGCCGATACATAAAGCCCAGGTATTGTTTTCAGGATAGGGACTGAAAAAGTTGGATTGGTGCATCCTTAAAAATTATAATACAACTATTTAATATAGATTTTTCTGCATAATGAGCACTTTTACTTTTGGTACTTTAAGGATATTCTGATGTTAATAATTTGGCATTTTTACATGAGTAACATTTTGAATGCAGGACTTTTACATGTACAACGTAGTATTACTACTTTTAGTGAGTACTTCCTTCTTTTACGCACATGCAGTATGAGCTCCAGAGTATGCAGGCTACAATAATGCTGAGTGTATTTCAAGTACAACATCATGTAAAGCCCAAGAGCTACTGCAGTTATTATATTCCTGAATGTAATATGACTTTATTAATTTTAGGTGAACTCCTGTGAGGTCACTCGTGTGCGTTGATGCCACGTGGCCAGTCTACCGTGTGTCAGCTCGGGACAGCTCCATCAGTGTGGATGCAACTTGTCACCGCCGTATTACCTGCCACGACCATTTTCTCCTCCCTTCCCCGCAGAGCGCGGTCTCTGCTCGGCAGCTCTGCCATTGAGTCAGCGGCAGCGAGCGACACGGAAACCACAAGCAACCAAGCGCTCAGTGTTGGTGTGGACAGTAGTGGTGGAGGCTCAGTCTTGCGGCATGTCTTCATAGCGACACGCTGACGGGTTTTACGGCTGGGAGCAGCAGGAGGAGCAGGAGGAGGAGGAGGGGGAGACGGCGGCGAAAACGCCACCAGTATGAATATTCATCGTGCGTGGGCAACGTCGTGCACTGCATATTAACTAATCAAGGGGTTAATATGACTTTGGCACAAAAGCCTACAGTGCACCGTGTGCGGGAAACGAAATTAAATTGAAATAAATATCCACGCCGTTCCGCATGCAAATGAGCTCGCCCCAATTATCAGCGCTCGTGCGGTGGGAGGTGCTTCCGGTAGACGAGGGCTGGTGTCAGTGGACGTATAGATGAGTGGGCCAGCCTTTGTGGTCCTTTTTACATCAAAGAATGCATTTCTAAGTTCATACACTGGAGAGTAACAGGTTCAAGAGTCCACTATTAATGAGTCCACCGTTAGTAAGAATCCACTGTTAAAGAGTCCACCACCGTTAATAACAGTCCACCGTTAAAGAGTCCACCACCGTTAATAAGAGTCCACCTTATTAAATCCACCGTTAATAACAGTCCACCGTTAAAGAGTCCACCACCGTTAATAAGAGTCCACCGTTAATAACAGTCCACCGTTAAAGAGTCCACCACCGTTAATAACAGTCCACCGTTAAAGAGTCCACCACCGTTAATAAGAGTCCACCGTTAATAACAGTCCACCGTTAAAGAGTCCACCACCGTTAATAACAGTCCACCGTTAAAGAGTCCACCACCGTTAATAAGGTCCACCGTTAAAGAGCATTTCCACCGTTAATAACAGTCCACCGTTAAAGAGTCCACCACCGTTAATAAGAGTCCACCGTTAAAAAACCCCCCAAAAACACACCACCAATAATACACCACCATAATAAAATCCACATAAAAAATACAAATAACAGTCCACCGTTAATAACAGTCCACCGTTAAAGAGTCCACCACCGTTAATAAGAGTCCACCGTTAGTAAGAATCCACTGTTAAAGAGTCCACCACCGTTAATAACAGTCCACCGTTAAAGAGTCCACCACCGTTAATAAGAGTCCACCGTTAATAACAGTCCACCGTTAAAGAGTCCACCACCGTTAATAAGAGTCCACCGTTAGTAAGAATCCACTGTTAAAGAGTCCACCACCGTTAATAACAGTCCACCGTTAAAGAGTCCACCACCGTTAATAACAGTCCACCGTTAAAGAGTCCACCACCGTTAATAACAGTCCACCGTTAATAACAGTCCACCGTTAAAGAGTCCACCACCGTTAATAAGAGTCCACCGTTAGTAAGAATCCACTGTTAAAGAGTCCACCACCGTTAATAACAGTCCACCGTTAATAAATAACAGTCCACCGTTAAAGAGTCCACCACCGTTAATAACAGTCCACCGTTAATAACAGCCACCGAAAACACCACCTAATACAGCCACCTAATAACAGTCCACCGTTAAAGAGTCCACCACCGTTAATAACAGTCCACCGTTAATAACAGTCCACCGTTAAAGAGTCCACCACCGTTAATAACAGTCCACCGTTAATAACAGTCCACCGTTAAAGGCACCTATAACAGTCCACCTTTACAGTCCACCGTAAAGAGCCACCACCGTAAAACAGCCACCGTTAAAACAGTCCACCTTAATCACCACCGAAAAAGCCACCGTAAAAGCCACACCGAAAACAGCCACCAAAACAGCCACCGTTAAAACAGCCACCGAAAGAGCCACACCGAAAACAGCCACAAAAGCCACACTAATAAGAGCCACCTTAAAACCACCCCCTTAATCCCATCCACCTTAAAAGTCCACCACCGAAAACAGCCACCGTAATAACAGTCCACCGTTAAAATCCCCCACCTTAATAAATCCACCTAAAACAGTCCACCGTTAAAGAGTCCACCACCGTTAATAACAGTCCACCGTTAAAGAGTCCACCACCGTTAATAACAGTCCACCGTTAATAACAGCCACCGTTAAGACACGTTATAAAGCACGATAACCCGTTACGCCCTTAGAGCACACGAAAACAGCCCCAACCCCCCCCCCCCCCCCCACCCCCCAACCCCCAAAAACCCCCAACACCCCCAAAAACCCCCCAAAAACCCCAAAAGCCCCACCGTAAAACATCCACCGTTAAAAGTCCACCACCGTTAATAACAGTCCACCGTTAATAACAGTCCACCGTTAAAGAGTCCACCACCGTTAATAACAGTCCACCGTTAAAGAGTCCACCACCGTTAATAACAGTCCACCGTTAATAACAGTCCACCGTTAATAACAGTCCACCGTTTAAGAGTCCACCACCGTTAATAAGAGTCCACCGTTAATAACAGTCCACCGTTAATAACAGTCCACCGTTAGTAAGAATCCACTGTTAAAGAGTCCACCACCGTTAATAACAGTCCACCGTTAATAACAGTCCACCGTTAAAGAGTCCACCACCGTTAATAACAGTCCACCGTTAAAGAGTCCACCACCGTTAATAACAGTCCACCTTTAAAGAGTCCATCACCGTTAATAACAGTCCACCTTTAAAGAGTCCATCACCGTTAATAACAGTCCACCTTTAAAGAGTCCATCACCGTTAATAACAGTCCACCTTTAAAGAGTCCATCACCGTTAATAACAGTCCACTGTTAAAGAGTCCACCGTTAATAAGAGTCCACTGTTAGTAAGGTCCACCATTATTAAGAATCCACCATTAATAACAGTCCACCGTTAAAGAGTCCACCACCGTTAATAAGAGTCCACCATTAATAACAGCCCATCATTATTTACAGTCTACCATTAATAACAGTTAACCATTAATAACAGTTAACCATTAATAACAGTTAACCATTAATAACAGTTTACCATTAATAACACTTAACCATTAAGTCCACTGGTAATAGCCTACAGAATGGCTTAAACTCTGCATATATTATTAAAATGTAAAAGTTCCTGTAGTGACTGCTCAATCTGTCACCTAGCACTGACCATTGTTTCTTTAAGGGACCAGTGTGCAGTGTCAGTGTTAGGGGTGGGCCTTGGGGGTCCAGGCCTGTCCAAAATATGGATGTATAAAGAGAACTGGAGTTGGAGGCGAGGCCCCGTTCATTGCTATGAAAGTTGCTCAGTCGTGCATGAAGCCAAAATGGCTCAACATCTGACTGGAAAAGTACCCGAATCTTCCAGTGATCTTCCACATCCATTGGGCCCACAGAACATGCACAGTGGCGTCCGCTCAGTCACATGACGCGGTCACGCAGTCCTAACATCATGCTGTCGTCACAGTCTGGGTTTCTTTCACATGAACGGAGGAAGAGAAATAACTCTGGATTTAGCTATTAGTGAGTTTTACAACTTTTAGGACCTAATGACTTAAATAAGGGTTATTAGAGTGTTCGTACTGGAGAGTTGATTTCCCAAAAAAATTATCCTCCAAGTTACAGAATCTCTCAGTGTAAGTTTATGGGAAAAAAGTCTTTTTGGGCCCCAATTGCATCACATGACAAAAACAGGAAACAAATACTAAACTGAAATACTTTTACAGCTTTAAGTAAAATTAAGACAAACAGTTTGGTAATGGAGGTAATTTCTTCACGTACTGGCCTATAAAACACCCCCCTCCCTTGCTTATTAAAAACAACTACTAAATCTGCATTGCGACCATCCTATGGACATGATCTCACTTGAAAATTGCAAAACGGATGGAAAGAAGTTGTGTTGAGGAGATGCAGCACTCACAGTGGAAGACTCCAGCTGTTCTAGCGGTGAGTTCATACATCCACTCATGCACCTTGATAAAATGTCTGTCCTGCTTTGTAGTAGACGACACTGTGAGTGGTATTATTTGCATGTTTATATTTGTGGCTACGTTTCTGGATGAGTGTGCATATGGTTGTAATTGCATACTGGTTCTTGATGTGCCTGAAAGATGTTGTTTATCCTTTAATTAGTTGTGTACCCGGTGAAAGTGGCCCAGTTTTATAGGTTTATTCATGCAAAACATTTAACAGATTTCCCCTTGTACATCTGTGTTTATAACCTCTGATTTTGTGGACGTGTGAGACTGACACTATAGATGAGCGCCTATACCTCTGTGGTACCTCTCATGACACACACATGACAATGTGAAGGTGGCCCAATATGTTTATTAAATGCAAAATATTTAACAGATTTCCTGCTGTGCATCTTTGTATATCACCTCTTTGTCGACCCTTTGTGGATGTAATAGTGTGTGCATGCATGCCTGCATACCTGTGCACATAAGTGACCGTATGTATAAGCCTCTTTGTCATGTTACTTATACACTTAATAAAGGCTCTGTGAGGATTCATAACTATGTTTTCATCAGTGTATAATCACTTGAAACTAAGAACTGTTGTGTTTTCACTAGCTTAGAATGAGCCCTTCATATCTACATAAGAAATGGGTTGCAATTTTTGACTGAAAATCCATCCATCCATCGTCAACCGCTTATCCCGTTAGGGGTCGCGGGGGGGCTGGAGCCGATCCCAGCTGGCATCAGGCGAAGGCGGGGTTCACCCTGGACAGGTCGCCAGTCCATCGCAGGGCACATAGAGACAGACAACATAGAGACAGACAACCATTCACACTCACATCCACACCTATGGGCAATTTAGAGTCATCAATTAACCTAAATTGCATGTCTTTGGACTGTGGGAGGAAGCCGGAGTACCCGGAGAAAACCCACGCTTGCACGGGGAGAACATGCAAACTCCACACAGAAGAGCCCCAAGCCGGATTCGAACCTGCGAGAGTGCTAACCACTGCACCACCGTGCAGCCCCCTGACAGAAAATGCTTATAGTATTTTTTATAGTTCAACATATGCCATTTTGGTAGAGACATCCAGCTACAAACAATACTTTGTAGGATGTTTAACTGGCGTCTGGTTGTCGCTTTCAGTCAAAAAAAACAGAAGTGTAGCTCTACTGCTGGGTGCTGATGCTGACTTTCACTTCTTGGCAATATGTGTTCTTTGAGCGTGTTATCTTCACAAGTCCGCCATGTTGCTCTGCCAAGTTTCTACAGTAGCCAAGACCGGACAAACCAAACACTGGCTCTTGATAGAGCCCTTCGCATTCATACAGTATGTTTCCTGAAGGCCACTGTGGTTCTCCGACATGCTTAAAGAGCATCACTATGATTTCTTAAGGCAGATTTAATTGTTTTGTCCATTTAAAACTATCCCATCCCCCCAGATTTAAGCAACATCTTACAACATCCTGGTGACTATACACTACCATTTAATGTAGCCTACATTTGACTCCACACTACTTGATGCTGGGTCTCTTTATCTTAGTTTTTGTTTTGTAACTTAATCCTGAACCTTAAAAAAGCATATGTATTGTGATATGCTAACACCTGTATGGTGGTGTATGGCAAAACAGTATGAAAGACACATTCATCATGTTTGGAGACACTCCCTATTTTCTACTCTTTACAAGGGTCAGGTTGCCTGGGGCGTATCTGTTGACAAATGGTAAAATCATGAAACTTCAACACTTTATTAATTAATAAAACTGTCTTCAAGTTACCTGGTCAGTCGATGGTATTTACAATTAAGGCATTGCAATAACAATGAGGTCAAACACTGCATGCTACATTGTCTTTGCTGTAGTTGAAACATGCAGAAAGTTGCAAATTGCATTCTTCAAACAAGTCATATCAATCATCTGGACAACTGAGCAACGCTGAATGCTGACGTCCAGAACGTGTCTCAGTCATCAAAAGCTTTACATTGTGTTATGGACGGAGCCAGACCAGTAGTGTGATAGCAATGAGGCCAATTATTTACGTGTGGGAACTTCTTGTGCATGCTTTTGAACCAGCCAATTTAACCAGTAACAAAGAATCCAGGGCATTGTTCCTCTATCCTGCAAGTCAGAATAACATCACACCCTGCTGCAATACCCGCTTTCCCCCCTCTCTCTCTCTCTCTCTCTCTCTCTCTCTCTCTCTCTCTCTCTTATCTGCTGGGGGAAATGAAGCTCAATCACCTGCGGAGGAGCTCAGGGCGGCACAGGGGACTTTGCAATGCAAATGCCAGGTAATTACCCGAAAGCTAGGAGAGTGGAAGCACACAGATGAAAACAGAGCAGAGAGAGAGAGAGAGAGAGAGAGAGAGAGAGAGAGAGAGAGAGAGAGAGAGAGAGAGAGAGAGAGAGAGAGAGAGAGAGAGAGAGATGAACCGAACACTGGGTTCACATGCCTGTTGATGCAGGATGATTGGGGTGTTTTGGGGATGTGTGGGGATGTAGGAAGAGGAAAGGGGGCAAGGGAGGAGGGGAACAAAAAGGTGATGAGAGCCACAGGGATGGATGGGAACCACGTACATACATACATGCATGAATGTATGTGTAGGTTCCTTTAGAAAAATAAGAAATGTTGTTTCTGCATGCTGTGATGGAGGACTTCAGAAGTAATTCAGAAGAATATCTGTGCTGAATAAAACCTTTTTTTTGCATGAGTGCAGTGGCAGTTTGAGCAGAAGTGTGTGTACACTTGCATGCATAAGTGTTTGCGCCTGGGTGCTTGTGCGCACGTAGGCATTGTGGGTATACAGTGTGTGCACCATTGTCTGCATGCTCTCTAATGGGCACTTGTGTATGTGTTGTGTGCATGTGGTGGATGATTGCATATGTTTGTGTGTGTGTGTGTGTGGTTTGTGTGTTGTAGCAGAGGATTTAGTGAGTGTGCCAGCTTGCAGCTGTTTGATTGCCAGTGAGTGAGAGTGAAGAGATGTGCAGATGTGAGTGAGTATCAAAGAGATTATGAAATGACCTAGAATTAAACGCCGTGGTAGATTTTAACTGGGCATCGTGGCACGTTAAGCCCCTCTGTGTGATTGAGAGGTGGTTGGAGAGCTACGTGTTTATGTTGGTTTAGACTGTTAAAAGCTATTCTATTTAATAAGCCAAAATGCTTATTTGTAATTCAATACAGGATTCTAGTGTTTGTTTGTTTGTGGAAGACATTACCAAGCAATAGTGTGACTCACAAGCAGTTTGCACCTTGACTCAGTAGCTGCCTCTGATTAACATCTGAACAAAACAGCAGCCAGCCAACCAGAAAACTGTTTTGGCGATTTAGTGTAATTGTAGCTTTGCTAAAGTCTCACTTCGCCTAATTAGAATAATAAATCATGCCGCCTCGTTGTTTTCAAAGGGCCCTCCATCGTCTCGCCGAAGCAGGTGGGATTGTGGGATGGTGTGAAAAAACAAAGGGTTTGATTGCTCGGCTGAAGCTACACAGTCAGTTAAAAGCAACATGGCGCTCTCTCCGGGGATTCGCATTCAAAACGGAGCTGTATCAATTCATAGACCTGAGTAGGGAAAACCAACTTGACAAATTTTGATTCATACGCTGGCCCACGCTTGACTTCACTTGACATAAATCACTTGGCTCATTGGGAAATGGAGAGAGGAGATGGTGGTTCGTTTGAATGACATGAAAGGCTGAGGGGAGACTGCGTGGTGGTACCTTTCCAAGATGGTTGTTGTGTCTTTCAGTTGCTATCTCCAGGGAAGTAAATACACATTCTGCTTAAGCCATCATGAGCCGAAGTAAGTGTGTACAAATACAAGGAATTTGACTCAATGTACATACACAGAAATACACATAGGATTAAAAACAAGGACAACAAAGCTGAACAAACATTTGAAAAAGGTTGCCGGACAGGTTGCTATACATACTACGGTTGTGTCCACACTAACAGGCTATTTAGTAAAACAGTATATGAGATATTTTAGTATGTCTGAAACTTAGTATGAAACTAATAGTACGCAAATTGCTTACTGTAGTCAATGCAAAGCTGAACACTACGGCGGCACTATGTCCTGGTTGCCATGGTTATGCGTCTTCAACTGGCAAGGAGGCTCAGAAAGTGACGATGCAAATTACTTCTCAGTGTGTCCGAAAAGATGCATACTACTGTTATTTAACGCAAAAGTATGTTGAACGTTCTAGTACAAATATTGGGTATGTGGTGCATAAGATATCGGACAAAGTCAAGTGATCCAGATACAAGTGGTAGGCGGATATGACAGTGCTGTATACAGCAATACATGATATGTGTAACTAGTTGACCATGCAATGTGAAGTCCTCTGTCTCATTTCAATGAACTTTACTGGCACAAAGTACAAAATCTATAGCAATAAACTGAATTGTAGTCATGTTGAAAACCAGACAAAGCACACACAATAGTTAATAATAACAGCTGTAACAACTATATGGTTACAACTATTTTTATTATTGATTCATCTGCAGATTATTTTCTGCATTAAAAGCAGGGTGATCTTGAGAAACTAGCAGGACTACACTAGATTTTTTTTAAAATGATGTAGCCGGAAAAATGAGCTCAGTGTTGCCAACTCTTCTCCAGTGAAAGCAGCTAGCAGCACTTGCTCCATAAAATCCAGAGAGAAAGTCGGCAAGTGGGCAACACTTACAGCCCATAAACATAAACAGTTCAGAATTAACGTGAATGGCAAGCAATATGGCTATTGTCAGTTTAGTGATTGCTGTCATGATGTAATGACAATTTTAACCAATATAATTAAAAATGTTTCTAAAATCTTCACCAAGCCTGACTTTAATTGGTAAATGCCAGGAAAAAAAAAAGTCCATTGCTGGAGGAGTGATGCTACACTCAGGTCATGATACGATATTCTAACAGTAATTTTAACCAAACTTGAATGATGAAAAATTATGACTGAAAAAGCTGCCTTTTATTCAAAAAATACAAAATGCAAAACAATGCTGTTTAACTGTGTTGTATTTGTGCCTGTTTGTTTTCTTCCTTATTTTTGTGGAAATGTACTCACTTTTAATTTTACTCTGAACATTATTGAAAATTACGTCATGTCCTCAGTAATTCCTCAAGATGTAAATAAAAGTAACTCAGTAATGTTAGTTAGGAGTCCTGGTTGAGACTGAGAGGACCAGCCTGGTTAAGAGACGTGTAAGAAATAACGTTAGAGACAATCAATTATGGATCAATTATGGATCAACAAATGAACTCATTATCATATTCAAGTTAGTTCTACAGTGCTCTACATTATCTTACATTGCTCATGTAAACCTACATGTAAAACCAGTAATGTTACGTTCACAAATTAGCTACATAAATGAACACTATTATCTTGTTATAGTTGACTGTATGTCACTGCAACAACGTGCTTTATTCTGACATTTTCAGTAGTGTAACTGGGAAACTGTTGGAAACAAGCTTGTCATCATATAAACTGATCGTTTCTGAGAGAGGACACAGCACAGCTCTGCTCACGCAGCATCTCTGGGCTGCGTCTGTGTTTTCTGCTGCCTGTCTGAAGCACAGTTATCCTCAGTGTTGATTGGCTATTGCTGATGACATGTAAACCAATCAAGCAAGACTACACGGTGGAGACTGAATGGGGAGCACTGACAGAGAGAGGAGGCTGATCAGAGCCAAAGTAGTGCATTTTTAAATGAATTCATAACACTCCCAAAACATCACAATAGAGTTTTTCTCTTGACAATGCATATCATTACATTTTTATACTGAGAAATATCATGGCATGATATATCGTCACACCCCTATCCATTACAGTTTTCCCTGCGATGACGTCTTCAGATGCCTTGTTTTGTCCGACCAACTGTCCGAAACCCAAAGATATTCAGTTTACTATCCTAGAAGGCCAAAGAAATCCCCAAATATTCATATTTGAGAAGCTGGTGCTGATGAATTTTGGGCCTTTTTGCTTTAACACAGACTTCCAGACCAAGCGATTATTAAAATAGTTGCAGACTGATTTTCTGTCAATCAACTACTCAATCAATCCTGTAAACTAGTAGCCTCAATATCTGTGTTACTGTATAGTATCTTATAGCATATACCACCTGGTAGCAAAACAGAAAGTATTACTCTTATTCATAAATATTCTCAGTCATGACAGCTGACTGTGTTCAGTGAGAACTTTCCACAGTAAAGGAAGAAGTGAATCGGTGTCTCATTTCCTGTTCAGCAGTGATTACAAACTTCGTGCACTCCTGTTTCTTTTTGTAAATTCCTCTCATTTTATGGTTGCTGCTTCCATCCTCGGGTGGGATGCGTCTCTTCCTCTGCCAATTTCTAGTCTCTCTTTAGAGCTGTGTAGCATATCGTTTTCTGTGAGTTTTGGATTCGTTATTTCAGTGGTTCAAATAATTACATTTAATTTGTTCAGTGATTTTGGTTCATTATACAATGTTTGCAGTGTACGGGGCGCTTATGCTGCGAATCTGGAGAGCTCCTGCAACTGAGGCCTTTATACAGTATTACTGAAGGGATTGTTAGGGACTAAATTTTAAGTTTAATAGCTCATTTTCAATAGAAGAATAATAGAAGCTCTGCTATATGTGGATTTTCTGGGACTCTTTCTCTGAACCCTTACCTGCACTCTTCAGACTGTAGTATAATGGATCTCCAGGATGTTAGTCCTTTCAATAAAATGTAATGAACTTGCTGAGTCCCACATTTCAGATGCATTATACAGTTACGTTGTTGGGAAAATTACACAATTTTTTTATTACCCAATTTTGTCTAATTTAGTCAAATGTCAGGCACATTTTCTGTAGGAGCGTTTTCACTGTCAGAGCTTTTGTTTTCTACAGAACAGCAGGCAGAGGCGTAAGATCAAGAGAAACAACAGCGTACTGTAAAATTACGCCATTACAAGTCAAATTAAAATTGAATTCAAGTAAAAGTACACAATTATTGGCGACAAAATGTACTTACGTAAAGTAAAGCACTCATCCAGAACTGGCCCCATCAGTGTTATAGCATTATAGTAAAATATCATTATTATTGGCTCATTAAGATGTTAAGTTTTATTTGGTCATGGTGGGGATTTTTTAACAGCAATGCAGTTTATTTTATTAACTGAATATATGTTTTGCATACAAAATCTAACTAGTACTATATAGCTGTCAAATTAAGTATTTCCCTCTGAAATGCAGTGGAGTAGAAGCACAAAGTCACAAATAAAGTAAACGTACTGCATAAAACTTGAGTAAATGTACAACTTTCCACAATTGACAGAAGGTTGTATTCATTGTACATACTGTATTTGTTTAATAGGACCACAATCTCACTGCCTATTGGACAGATTTTTTTCCACTCAGTATTAGTACAAATATACTACATTACAGATTTACCCCTAGTCACACTTTAAAGTTATTTCCAAAATAGCCTTTCTCTGACTTTTCTATAGTTATCTTTCCAAATCTTCAATCATTTCTCATTTGCACAGCCATTGTTGCATTTTTATAAATTTCAGAGCGACACGCAGAACTTTTTATCACAGGATGCCTCAGATACAAGCAGAGTGAGAGCAAAGATCTACTGTAGATAGAGAAAACAAGAAGTGATTTGAGCGTGCTGAGTGCAGCTACATAACGCCGGTCCACTTCCTCTTGCTCTCGCTCTGACGCTCCACCCGTGCTAAGAGTGGCTGGGCTAAGCCACTCTTGCCCTACATACAGCCTAAACAGCAGATTACTGACTGTCCCTCTAATCCCATGCACCAGGGCATGTGCCACTGTCACCATGCACCAACCACCCAATCACCCTGCAGCCACCATCAAAGCGTCTGCTGTTCTGCTCCGACCCGTAACATCTTTTCTGCTTCTGTTTCTGGTCTGCCATTTTTGGATTTTTACTCCTATCCGAATAAAACACGCTGGAAGCATATCGAAATGCATCATTCTCCTCGCATCTCTGTCTTCCCTAGCAACATCCTGTCATGTCCTCATCCTCCCGGTGCCCCCCCACCCTCTCCTAGTTTTAACCTCCTCCTGACCACCTGGCATGGGATAGCTTCCTGCAGTCCCACAGCCTCACCTAAACCACCAGGCCTGAGATTAGGGTTAATCTGGACCTTGTGTCATCCTGTATCTATCTGCCACCCCCACAGCCCCATTCTTTCCTCCCTCCCTCCCTCCTCTTTACCAAAGAGGCTTTGGTTTAAAATCCTTTATTGTGAACCCCCGCTCCCCTTGCAGTGTCTTTCTGTCTGCTGCCAACTGCAACTTTTCCTCCCGTACCACATCCTCAGCCAATCGTTAAACAGATACTGGTAGAAACTGTCCCCGAGCTATGTTGGTTAAGAGATGTGAGAGAGGGATTTCTGCATTGTCTTTCTCTTTAGAATAAATTTAAATCATGCACTAAGCTAAAATGAAATGCTTGTGTGCATATGAGTATGTTGTAATACATGACTATACTTGCAAAGTGTGTATACATTGTGAGGATTTGCCATAATTGTGTGCATGCAATTGTTAATGTGTGCATTTTTGCCTAGAAAAATCATCCTCCACTCCGCTATCCTGATCACCCAACCCCCAGTGCATTTAGCCAGCCGTGCTCACCCTGAGGACACTGAAGGCACGGAGGCCCGAGTTGGATGAAGAGACTCCACAATGGTGCAGAGAGCAGAGACGCGCAGAGAATGAAGACAAAAAAGGGGAAAAAGATACAAAGTGCTAAAGCCCCTTTTCATTTTTTTGTCTCTGGAAATAAATGGCAAATTCTCCCTCAAGCAAAGTCTCCTTTCTTGGAGTTGAAAAGCCAGCAGAAAGCACTTGGCAGACAGAAACCGGTAGAATGGAGAGCAAGAGGTGGAGAGGCAGCAAGGGATGTAGGCCAGCAGTAAAGTGTCTTATCGTAAGGGGCAGAGAGAAAGACCCTTGAGCAGGAGAACCTGCAGGAGTCGGGCGCTTTAATGAGAAAGCGGCATGGAGGATCCGTCGAAATGATCACAAAATGCTGAGCTTATAATGTTAATGTCAAATTCCACGCGCAATCATAGTCAGCCAATTTGTTGAGCACTGTTTAATTTGTTCCGATTACACAGATAGTCTATTCGCTTATTAAAAAGTTGGAGTACATGTAACATAATGATTATTTCTAGGGTTTACTCGCATGATTCCCAGCCAGCCGGAGGTTCCTCATGCCTCCACGCACTCTACATGAACACACATACTCGTAATACGAACTTGATGACATTATCGTTTATGCACTAGGCCTTAATGCATAGAGGTAGGGTGGGATGCTACAGATCTCCTAAATGGATTAGGAACATGGAATCCCAGTAGCAAAAAAAGAGCAGGAGTGACTGGCGGAGCGAGAGTGACTGATTAAAGACGAGAGAGTGACAGAACATGCTGAGAAGGGAAAAAAGTCGGAGAGTGAGGGGCGAAACGAAGAATGTTCAAAGTGATTGTGCAAGAGTGCAAAATGTCCACAGAGAGCAGGAAAGAGAGAGCGAGCGATGTACTTAATGGATGTAAATTAATTGCTGTCATGTGGATTCTGATCCCAATAAATCAGGGTCAGTGTGGTCTCCGGTGCCATCGCTGCACGGTCTGGAAAAAAGGCAGGAGGGAGCCTCCGTCGAACGCACACTCACACAAGTCACATTTTCACTGTACAAACATAGTTAATTTAAGCACAAGTGTGTTGTTTTTTTCCTAAACCCAAGTGTTTTTGTTTAATTCACAACAATAAGCACGTTTACTGCCACCAAAAAGTGACGCTTAAGGGTCTGACAAAGTGTAAGTGTGTGATGAGTTGGTACATACACAAATACACACATGTAAATGCTGATCAAGAAATATGACAAATATCATGTGCAGTTTTTGATCAGAACTTTGTGCATGAATATGTGCAAATATAATGTAAGTTCTGAAATCAAATCTGTGCAAAAAAAGTTGTGTAATACATGAAATGACATGTGAATACATGAGCAGCAATATAAAATAAAAGTCACCGCAGCGCTCCCCAACACTGTCGTATAATCTGCCTACATGTGATATTTGGGATCCCGCGTGCCGCGCCATAAGATCCCCTTCATCACCAAGAGCTTTTTTAAAAAACGCACCTCAGAGTACAAACAGAATAGTGGATGCCAACTAGCGCAGACCTAACTGGGTTATAAATGCAACGTGGTCCAATGAATTAGCCATGCTTATTACTGAAAATTACCACCACGCTTTCTGCTTAACTAGGCTGCAAAATTGATTTACCTTATTTCCCCAGTCTATGACCATCACAAAGACATCCTGTTATTGTGAGGGCTGTGAGTATTATTGTATGTGTTAATCAGAAAATACGTGAACCATGTATTTTAATTACAAATCATACAAGGGCAATTTTAAAAAACAAAAGCCTTTATTAAAAAAAAACACATTAAAAGAAGAAGCTGTAGCGCTGCAACAACACCAAATCGAGGTGGGGGGTTGTCAATGCTGACGTTAACGTTCTCCATATTTTTAAAAACGTATTTCATCCATTACACTTTACAGTACAATATGCTCCATATTATATATACCGTTTTTTTTTGTTGTTGTTTTTTGATACTGTATGCCCCAAAGCAAATCACTCATGTTCAAACAATAATATCTGAACATGACAGAAATGGTGCAAAATGGGAAGTAGGTCACATAGCAATTTATTTGACAAAAAGGGATGGGGGTGGGGAACTGGGGCATGGTGTATGCAGAGGCAGCAGCGAAAAGGGAAGGTTTTTGGGAACGCAGATCAGATAGTGTGTGTGTGTGTGTGTGTGTGTGTGTGTGTGTGTGTGTGTGAGCGCGCTTCGGCCCGACCAAGAAGTAAAGTTACAAGCTCATTCAAGAACTGCTTGGTCAGTGAGAAATTGTGAATGTCTTCTTGCTGACACATGATCATATACAGCTACATTTTTTGGTAAATATTAACCTCACACACACATACACACACACGCACACATACACACACACATACACACACAGGCCACTCTGGTGAAACTGAAACTGATATTGTGGTCACTGGACCATATCAGCACATCTGACACAGAGAGTGTGAGCAGCATTGATCAGCTGTCAATGAGCTGCCCAGCTACCCCCCAACCTGACACAACTACACACACAGTTGAGCTGTGTGTATCCCCACTGATATTTACAGAGTAAACACCTAAAATCCATACTGTAAATACATGCATTCCCCTGCACAGACATGCACACACTCATAAGCTCTCCGGCTTCCTCCTGATCTTGTTTAAATCCTGTCATCACTGAACATCACAGCTGTATGATTTGCAAGTGCACGAAGGCCACGTATCTCTGGATTCTCCACTGACCTACAGCGCTAAATGCTATCTAGCAATACAGTTAGACATAGTGCTGATGTACACACAGCTCACCTGTACCTCAAGGCCAGAATTTGTGTGTCATTGCTGAAAACTTGGGTGATGTTGTTCTTCGGATTAAAAAAAAAAACATCAATAAAAATGCTAAGTAGTGTTTTTCAAAATAATTTCTGACAATAGGTGGTGTATTGGAAATTCTAGGATCAAAAATATATATAAAACTTCTCCCAGAACAAACATGAAGTTAAGATTCAACTGATGCAATAATAATAATAATAATAATAAAAAGGTTTATACTGATTAATTTCACTGACATTTCTGTGTGATACAATTCTACTATAAACACTTCTGCAGCACTGCTTTGTGGAAGTTCCTCATCCAAAGAAGGAGAAAAATAAACTAAATTCAATATCAATTTAATTGCAATTACATTCTTCTTTTAAAAAAAAAATAAATGAATAGAACATTGGTCATAAAAATCGATGTATTTCATATGGCACCTAAATAATGAACATATACATACAAACAAATCAATCCATAGGGCATTAGGTTCATGTGGCCCTGCCATATTGAAAGACTATCTACTAACTGTATATACTCTCGACACAATCTAGACAATCTGCCCAGACTGCACTGAGGATCTGCAAAGCCACATTAACACATGAGTGAGGCTCTGGAGCACCAGTCTTTTCTAATGACTCGATAATCCGACCCAAATGCTGCCTGCTTGCTAATCTCTCCATCAGATTACCAAACTGGGGACGAGCACCGTGTCTATTTGTCCCGGCCTGTCTCTCTGCCTGTCTGTCTCTCCCGGCTTGTTTCTTTGTATAACTGCTTGGTTCTTCTCGCTTGTATTTCTCTGTTTGCTTAAAAAAAAAAATCCTTGCTTGCCTCTCTGTGATCTCCCTAGCTGTCTGCTGGTAGGGTTGCATGCCCGTTCGCCCCGCTCTCATCCTCACGAGCTTCTAAAAAAATGGAAAACGGGGTAGCAGGACATCAAAACGCACTCACAAATCTCCTTCCTCTCTTAATGCCAACATGCGCATGGGTAAACATGACCTAAACATATGAACATATACAGGGAATGAAATTTATGGCATGTAATTTATGCCCTTAAATATTCCAGCCTTCTCCAAGAAATAGACAAAAAATATCTGACACAAATTTGAAAGAGTGGACTTCCTTAAAAACAAATAAAGGAAATTAATTTTCCTTCCATTCAAACTGCCTCCATCTCTCCATCCCTCAGAAGTAGAAGGCCAAGCTGCCTTTATTGTTCCACCCCAGAGCTCTGCTGCATTGTGCATTTCATGTAAACCGATCTTAACTAATGTCCTATTTGTCACACATCAACCATGTCTGATTCTATATATTAACAATAAAACACTGCTGCTGTTCTGTGCCTGCAAGGCCCTACAAAATGTCTCTTTGATTTTACAGAAATCACTCTGTCTGCCTCTGTGTGTGTGTGTGTGTGTGTGTGTGTGGTGTGTTTTCATGCGTGTGCATGATTTTGTGTGTTTGAACCGATCCGCATCTCTGTCTTATATACTGTAGCTCAAACTGCTGTTGACAGACTGCAAAAACTTTCTGACATTTAGCTTTTTCACAAAATAACAACTTGATGCAACTAATACTAAGTGAACGTGTGTCTGAATTTATCCTGCCGTTTCTGGCAGTTTCTGCAGAGTCGGTGACAGACAAGAGACAGATCGTATATCCCATGAAAATAACACATCAAATTCTGGGACATTTTATCCCATCAAGGTATGTAATTCGTGCATGATATTGAAATAGATATTTTACGCTTTGACTAAAAATGGAGATCAAAGGGTGTGAAGTAAATGTGTGTCAAATCGCTACTGGGCAGACATGCAGCCGTTTAAAGCCTGCATGGTTTTGGTAATTCCTGACAAGTATCGTACGACCAGCAGCGTCTGAACCACACGACTCCAACTTCCAACATTGCTGCACTATTACAGATAATTTGAACATGAGAAAATCACAGTCTGCACAGACCAGAAAAAAAAAAAAACAGATACTAGTCTTTTTGACATCACTAAAAAAAAGGAAACAGCTGGTATGTTTGCCCTAAAATATGTTTTTTCATAAAACAATTACTGCACTAATTTTCAAGCACTTGAATGTATTTGAAATACTGATGAAGAGAATGCTCTTGTAGGGCTGCAGATGTGATATGGAAGCACTGGAGGTCTAAATAGTTCTAGAAAAACTGGTAAAACTAAAGACTGACAGCCAATATAAGCAGAAATTCTTGAATACGATGGGATCAGTCAAAATATGAACACTTAAAAAATATACTCATACAGAATGGATCTCTCTCTGCACAGATATGACAGTTGTAGATGTCGACATATTTCAAAATAATGAGAACGGTTAGGAGCGGGGATATCGGGGACGAGCTAAGTGGTGAAGTGAGGCATGAGACGGGAAAGAGCAATGGAGGGCTGCAGGAGATGGAAAAGGATTGGTGAAAAAAAAAAAAGGTGAGCTGGGCCCTGGTTTGTGGACGAGTGTGTGTGTGTGTGTGTGTGTGTGTGTGTGTGTGTGTGTGTATGAGAGAGGGAAAAAGAGAAGAGGAGGGGGTGTTACTGCGGCTGTCCATTTCCCGGGATCAGCTGATGGCCGCGGATGATGGAGCGGAGAGGGGTCAAGGGTCAAAGCCTTGCATTGTCAGCCTGGCCCCGCTCTCCCGTAGGGGCTCCCCTCCCTCCCCTCTCCATCTCGTCCCCTCCTCCTCCATCCATCCCCCCACTGCCTCCTGCGCATTTACATACATTTATCAACACAGTGCGTCGTCGCGACTCGCCGGGCGAGAGGATGCACCGCATGCATTACTGCCTGGCTTCCCCTGCAGTCTGCGCCGCCGCAGCTCGTGCATTCAAAGCATTTTATACTGTGGCACCGGTGCATGACACATATGTGTATGTGTCGTACATGTGAACAAATTTGAGGCTACATGCACATCTGTGTGTGTGTGCAGGACAAGACAGGGCCTCCCATCCACCCCCCCCCCCAGCCCAGTATTAGGCCTACCCTCCTCACCCCTCGTCCCCCCTCCCATTCCCACCACCCCCCACACTCACCTCCCCCAGTTTGCCTGTGTAATCCCTGCCAGCTGGCCCCGTTGGCTAATCCCTCTGCACTGATCAGCTGGGCCACGCATCCAGTACGGGACAGGACAGGGACAGGGGCAGATAGGGGCGGGACGCTCCCTCTGTGTGTGTGTGTGTGTCTGCATGTGTGTGTGTGTGCGCGTGTGAGGTGGGGGGTGGTGTCGACCAGAAAGCATAAATTGAAGCCCGTGCCTTCGCCTCGGCGCAGTGTGTCTGTGTGTGAGCCAGTTGCCTGTTCCTCCTCGTCCGTCCATCCCTTATCTCTGTCCTTCTCCTCCTCCTCCCTTGGATCCTTATACATATATACCTTCCCGGCTTATATATGTATGTTTTACATCTTGGGCTATTTTTGTCTTCCTTTTTGGTTTTGTCTTGATCCAAATGGATTTTTCTAAAGGTGGTGACTGGGTAGAATTTAGTTTTTTTTTTCCTGCTGCCCTCTCTCCTCTTCCCCCTGACTGCATGTGTGACACCTGCCTGCCTCCCGTCCCTTCAGCCCCCTTGTCTGCCATCCCACCACCACCACCACCACCACCACCACCCCCTGTGTGCCTGCTCCCCTGCTCTTCCCGACCCACAAGGACCTTCACAGGATGGAGCTGCGCAAGCTACAACTACAGCAACAATAACAAAACCAGGACCAAGGACCTGATGGAGGAAATACTCTGCAGCTCCTCTGATATTTTTCGCCTCATCTTTAGGGATGTATTTGATCTGAGAAAACCCTATTCTGCTTGTGCTATGGTAGTATTCTATAGGCAAAATATAGACGCAGCGGTCAAGAGTTTGAAAAGAAATGGATTTTAAATGTAACTGGACGTGAGAGTCTTGCAGCGAAGAAGCTAAATTCTTCCTCCTTTTGCGTTTTGCTACACATCACTATTTGCTAAATGATTTGTGTATGTAATCAAAGGATGGAGACTGTTGTTATTTAGATCCTGTTTTCCAGTCTGTACATGGCTATGGTTACATGCGCAGAGTGCACACACACACACACACACACACACACACACACACACACACACACACACACACACAAGAGAGAGAGAGGGAGAACAGTAGAGAAGCGATGGAGAGTAGGAGGGAGGGAGAGAGGGAGGGGTAAAAGGGGAGATAACGACACAGCTTTACCAACTGTAATGAAGAACTGCTTGGTCTGATTAAACCGAACCAAGCTCTTAACTGGGAGCAGCGGAGGCAGCGCTATCTATGGCGAGGATGAAGCATAGCGGTGCATCGCAGTGTGCACTCATAAATATCTAGTCGTCATCCTTTGTTTTGCTCTGAGGGGGAAGATGGTCTGCAGGAATGGTAGCAATCAGGTAGCTGGGCTGCTGCTCTCTTTATGGTGCAACAAAGGTAGCGTTGCTCGCTCGCTCTATCTCACTCCCTGTCTCTCTCTGTGCTCTCCCCTCTCTGTGGTGCTTTTTAATGATGTATACAGAGAATGCCGAAATGCTGCTTTGATGATGTATTTTTCTTTTTGTGTCTTTTTTTTTTTTTGCTCACATTTTGTTGCTGGTTTCTTGCACATCCACAAACGCATGCATGCATTTACACACTCTGGGCTGAGGAATCACAATGTCATTGACTTATATCATGTGTGTTTTTTCCCTCCCTCCACTGTATTGTCTGTATAAAAAACCTGTTTTCATTGCAAAGGGAGCTAGCGTGGGATTAGCATGCAGTGTACTTTGACGTGTGAAAAGGACCGCATAGCCGCCTCTGAGCCCACAGGGAGGAGAGATCACAGGTGAGGAGAGAGGAAAGTCAAACAGGGATGTACTGACAAAATTCACAACGTTAGGGATGCACTTTTAAGACTAAGACAGCATTTAGGAGTCTCAGTTTCTAGTGTTCACGTTGACAATTGCTGTAGGACGTGAAAACAAAGGAGGGAAAGTGTTGCTAAACGCGCGGCAAACAACAGGATGTGATGAGGAACATTTTGGGAAGTTTGGGTTTGAGCTCTTTGTGTTCACAGTGGACCTTGATTTAATTTCAATACAATTAAGGCACGCGGTGAATGCCAAGAGAGAAGCCACAGTCCTCGTTCACCTGAGAGACCAGCATACAGGACAGGAGAGTGTCGCTGATAACTGCACAGATGGATGTTCGCTATGCAATCCTATGAGATTAAGCAGCTATGGCATTAGAGAAACAGGAGGAGAAGGAGCGATAAAGAGGTTACAGAGCCGCGACCTAAGGCGTGTGTGCCAGTCAGAGAGAGACGTACAGGAAACGTAGAATCGCTGGGCACCAGTTGAAGTAATACACTGGTTTCTATAATGACAGAACAGACAAGAGCCGTAGGCAGCCTACTGGTGTCGGTCCTGCGGCCAAATGGACAGAGGGATCACACCAGGGGGATTCGCCATGTGGTGACAGAGGGCCACTTCAAAGGTCTCTGTGTTTACGCATGAGCGTGCACTTGTCCTGTCTGAGAGGAAGATGGAAAAACAGGGTGAGAAGGGTAGAAGAGCATCATGTGCTGCTGTAAGAGAAAACGCAATAACGTCCTAAATCATTCTCAGGCATGCTGATTATATTCCCATGACCATCCACACTCTGAACATACCGCTTTGCACTTTATTTTAAATCATATTTTTTTTTTGTTTGTGTATGGGTGTCAATATTATGCCTTTGTTTTTTTGTTCTGCAAAAAGTCTCAATAAAGATTTCACGGACCACATTTCTGTTTGTACTATCTTTAGTGGTGTTTCTTTTCAAAGTGAAAAAAGGCCCAAAGCACATCATGTGATTTAAATAATGAGCTTCATTTCTACTCCTATAATCACAGAGCTGCATCAAATGCTTCAAGCTGTAAATCGCTGTAGGCGATAAGAGATGTGAGTTGACCTACATCTCAGATGATGGAGATGGAATATGCAAAAAAAAAAAAAAAAGGTGGATTTTTTTGGTCAGTTCCTTTTGCTGTATTTTACTTACAGCTGTAGATTTAATTCTACATCTTTTTAGTCTATTGGAAATATGACTATAAATATGTGTGATTGTTGTAGGAAGATCTGATAAATTAATCACAAAAACAATATCATAGCTGCATAGAAAGTGCAAGATTTAGAGATTTTAAGATAAACGCAAAAGGCGTCTAGCTGCATCTACATTAAGCCTGTATGCTTCTTTACAGTTTGATATACCAGCATTTCATTATTGCCTGTCATCTCACACAATTAGAGCGTGCAGAGGGCAAGTGTGCCACATATGTTGAGACAGAGGTCATCAAGGCCCCTTCGCCCCGTGTCTACACATTATGCATGTTCAAAACTCTCAATAGAATTGGGACACTGGGAGAAATGAGGGGGTCATACTCAATATGTCAACAGTGCAGGACCCCTGGCGATGGTGAGCAGGTGACCGCCATCCCAACCCCCCTATCCCCTCTTCACGCGCTAAAAACACTCATCATCATGACATATTCCTAGTCCTAAATAGCCTAGTTTTTTTGTGTGCTGCTTTTAGTTATGTTGCAGAATTGTGCTGATAAATTGATGACAGGTGTGGAATAGGAAAGGCATTTTTGGCCATGTTAAATAGTGAAAAAATAATAAAATAAAATAAAAGATAAATTTAAAAACAATGTGACGTATAGGGATCTTACAATGGCATTTAGTAGTATTTGTAAAATACAACTAAATACGATGAATTGATGAATTAAAAAATAAAGCTGTTAAAAGCGATTGTCCTATACCGCTATGTTTTTCTTCTGAATATTAGAGGCAGGCTTTCTGAAACAAAACGGCTGAGAAGAAATCTAATTTAGTCATGTAAATAGAGGTCGGGTTGGCGACATGGTGAAGCGTCACTAATGGAAGAAAGAGATGGATGCCTTATGATAATGAGGGGAAAATAAAGCAGAACCATGACCTTGCAGTGAGATATGAACCGACAGACACCTAATGTGCGACTGAACAATACATCCTACAGGACAAAATGCAATGGAGAAATATTTTAAATATTTCCCTTATATGATTACAGAAATGCAAGGTCGTAGAGTGTGCTCTTTGAAATGTTGAACAATATATCTCTTAAATTAGTCAGTGCAAATATAGGCTACTCAGTGGATTGTTATTATATTGCTTTTAGTTTTTATGTATATATTCTGTCTAAATATGTCTGTATACAGCCTGCTGAGTACTACTGACACACACACACACACACACACACACACACACTAGGGAGGAATCTCTCCTCTCACCACTGCAGGGCAACTTATTCTGTTTCTCCATCTCCTCTTTAGCTTGGTGTGCGCTCTGAGATGTGAGTGCTGCTGACCTCCTCCCCTCCCCCTCAACCCCCCTCCACCTCCTCCACCACCACCACTTTGTCCCCATGGTCCCATTTCCCTTTCTCCTCCTCCATCGTCTCGGTGGCTGGATGTATGTGCTTCTCTTTTATGGCTGTTCATTTGCATCCCACGAGGGGCTGAGAGGCGTCCCCAGAGAGGCGCGCAGATAAGGGTCACAGGAGATCCCCTCGAGGCACCGTGTTTGCCACGCACCCTCAACGCAGACACGACACGTGCCGTCGACCCCTCCCCGCCTCTCCACACCCACACACATGCACCTCTTCAACCCCAAAAAGCTGAGTGATGCTCGCCCTTTATCCCCTCAGCAGCTCACATCACCATGAGCCAAAGTTTTGCAGCCATAGACCTTTAAAATAAAGCCTCTCTCCGTGAGGCTACATCCTGTCATATTACTATACTAAGGTCATCAGGTGCTTTATGTGTAGGTAGACCCACGACCCCACTAGTTTTATACAGTGGGCTACACCAGGCAGTAACAGAGGCGAAGTCACAATTTGAACTTAAAAATAAAATGTGAATAAATGAAACCACCTTTTGGAGAAGTCCGTCATCTTTGCAGCACAAAAGCAAAATCTGGTGTGAATTTAATTAATTGTGATAACAAATGGAGGCTATATAACCCCTAAATCTTTGACATGTAGATTAAAAGCAT
This sequence comes from Pterois miles, assembly GCA_947000775.1. Lineage (NCBI taxonomy): Eukaryota > Metazoa > Chordata > Actinopteri > Perciformes > Scorpaenidae > Pterois > Pterois miles. The sequence goes on along the minus strand of CAMQGK010000522.1, from coordinate 1,518,881 downwards.
GGATTGGATTTTTTATTACCAACAAGCCTATGCAGAATCTGATCTTTTATGTTTGTAAACAAACACAACTGTATGTTCTTGCAAATAATAATAAAATAAAAGACCTTATTCGGGCATGTTAATTTCTTATTTGTGCGCTGTGATTTTTATTTGTAACCCAAAATTTAGTAAATTGAATCCACCTTGCCTGTGTTTTAATAGCCTACCTCCTGCACGTAAAGGCCACGCAGACCCATCAAACACCAATAATGTAAAACCACACAGCCTAATAATTAAGCTTTTATACCAAAATAGTTTGACTGAGAAGAGGCAGCGTTTAGAAATAAAAACACAACCTATAAAATAAAAAAAAAATAGTCATATTACTCGCCGAGTGGATAGAAGGCCTTGATGCAGCATGGACCCGTTTAGGAGACCCGTCGACCCTCCGGATGAGGAGTCCGTCCTCTGGACCGGGTAGAGGGTGAACAGCAGTAAATAGTGCTCTGTCTCCCTCTAGTGGCCGCTACGCTCATTGCGACAGCACTGAGGAGGAGAGAAAATGGCGGATTGCAGATAATTTCAAGTCATTAGTGGGCCTACTCTACTATACATGATAGGACAGGCATTTATACATTTTCCCGACATATCATGTTTTCAAAACATTAAATATGTGCTGTATATTATAGTAAAATGCATATTAGAGTCCCTTATGTAATACTAAGCTGAATTTCAAAGGTGGTGTACGGCCACAAAACAAAGTACAGCACAGTAAAACATTTTTTATGTTCCTTCTATGTTAAAGGGACTGTATGTAAGTTTTAACTCATATATTATATAGGTTTTTAAATCATTTTTTATTGTGTGAACAGGTTGCAAACAAACAATAACGAGCCCTTCAATGACTTTCTGGGTTTTCTGTATCAGACTGCAGACTTTTAATGTGAAAAACCCAGACCCGTTTCTCCAGGAAAATCCAACGGATGCGACATCAGCTCCTCTGTCAGTGTGCAACGATAGCTAGCGTTCATTTAGAAATGGGAGTACCAAGACAGCAACAAACGACCAGCCACTGAACACAACTGACTCCCAACAAACTCCACGGAAACACACCAAAACGAAGTTAGATCTAGTAAAGCCCGTCTGTTAAAGATGTGACTGATGGATCAAGATCGATGGGTCCTACAGCGCAAACTCGAGCAACAGGACTGTTTTCCGTCGACTTAACTGCCACAGGTGTCACTGTTCAGCCATCTCTGATTCTTACAGTCCCTTTAAAGAAAGTCGACGGGTACAACAGGCCACCCATGTGACTAAAGAAAATGACAATCTAATGAGAACAACCCACACACCACTTTGTGGAGCATCTTTATTATGCCACAAATAAAAGCCAGTAGTTCTGAAAGAGGACCTTGCGTTTGATTTTTTTTTTTTTGTTTGTTTTGTTTGTTTTTTTTTTTTTAACTCACCAACAATGACATTCTGAAAATGGTGGAAGCTGATTGTGATATCATAGTATGTATGGCTGGCTGAGCAGTCAGAAATGGGAGTGTGGAGGGGGGAGAGGGGTTAGGAAAAATAGAGAGAGGAAAAATGCAGGTGAAAGTCAGGGTGGGGAGTGGACGGGTTGAGTATGAAGGTTAGCAGAAAGAAAACATTCATATACCCATCTGGGAAAAGAAAAAAAAGTGCACAGACGCGCTGCATGACAAAATTTGCGTTACAGTCAAACAAGGGGAATGCACACCAGTTCTGCTGAATATACCACATTTATTACTTTTGAACTGATTAATAGAAAGAGTGGGGGCAAAGCCACTCGCATCACTGTCTTTAGAAAACGGAGGAAGGAGAAAACAAAAAAGAAAGCAGCCCATAGCAACGATGAATTAACTTGTCCAAGAGACAGAAAAAGAGGGTAAACAAAGTCCAATGAAGACTGTTAACAGAGGGGCCCCAATTTTTTTTTGACCATAAAATTATACACTGAGCAAGGCTCATCAACTTAACATTTCTTCTGCTTTCAAACTCTTGACACCCCCTTCCCTACTCTTCCTCTCCAGATCCTCCATGCTCTACCTTCCCCACACACTCCGTCCCAACACATGCGAAAACAAAACCAGAGGTCTGAGCCATTCGTAACATCTGCAGTCCTCTAAAACAAAACATGGCGAGCATGTAGGAAACAGACTGAGCGTAGGTCACCCGATGAAAATCCACTGAGGAGGAAACTCCACTGGGTCCTGGATGGAGACGTGAGCATCCTCAGAAGACGGGGGGTGTGAGGACGGGGCGGGGGCTACAAAGAAAATGAGACAAATGCCCATTCGTGACACTATTATAAGCCAACACTACAAATTTTTAATTGATTTGAGTGTTTGTTTGGAGAATTACAGACTTGCTCTTGGACCATAGAAACAGAGGATGATCCTTTCATTAAAAAAAAAAAAAAAAAAAAAAAAGGGGAGAAAGCAGCATACAAGGGGGAAAGCATATGTAGTGGAATGGGGTGGGGCAAAAAAAGATTTCACCTAAGGATGCTATGCATTTAGTTGTAGTCCTATGAATAATCGTTTCCTTTTCTTTTTACTACAAGTTCGAAGTAAGTCTTTAAAGTCAAAAGAAATCAAGAAAGTCTTCATTTAGTTTTGTCCTTGGTTAATTCTTCACCCCTATTAGAATTTCTTAGAGATCTGGATGTAATGATGCAATGGGGTGGACAGGGCTTTAGGGGGGCCATTGCAGTCTTTTGACCCAAGCACCAACTGTTACTTGACTCGTCCTTGGCGTTCCTACAACACAAATAAAAAGACAGAAAGTTACACACGTTAAAATAAAAAGTCTGTATTTTCAAACTAGTTGACCCAGATCCCTACACGTTTTTCAGGTTCATTATGCGCCAAAAACAAATGTGCACATCCCCCCTCCTAGCTTCCCTTTAACTTACTCATGCAAAGGGAAATATTGAATAAAGGGCAGTTCAGATGTAGAAACAGATACAACCTGTATCTGTTTCTACATCTGAACTGCCCTTTATTCAATATTTCCCTTTCCCGTTTTTCAGGTTCATTATGCGCCAAAAACAAATGTGCACATCCCCCCTCCTAGCTTCCCTTTAACTTACTCATGCAAAGGGAAATATTGAATAAAGGGCAGTTCAGATGTAGAAACAGATACAGGTTGTTGATGCTCATCTCCCACAACTTTATGAGTCTGCAAATATTTCAGACCAAAATAACATGTAAACTGCTTCTGCATATAGTGCCAAATGAAGCCAGTTACCTGAAGCCTGTAATGACTCCTGTTGCTTGGGTTGCTGGGATATGGCTCACTGCCTTGGACCTCCACCTGTCACACATAAGAGGAGTGAAAACTCAGCAAAACTGGAGCAGACAAGTTACTTTACTTAAGTTTTTGTCCCAAAATTAGTGCGAGAAGGATTATTTAGAAACCAGTCTTGTTAAAATCCTCTGGAACAGCAGATACAAGTGTTGATAAAAGTCTGGCAAACTTCACATTAACCACAACACGTCAGGATAAAACTGCTAAATTACAGACTGCAACTCCGCCTACAAATGTCACACATGCATTAGATTTAGGTACAAACATGCCATATCTAAAACCTTTTCACATTATACAGTAACCAAATAATCTAAAAGACCCATGTTTAACTTGAATTTATGTGTACTCTGGAGTTATTTGAAGTTGCATATATTGTCAGATCTCTTGTAACCATTACTATGCTGTCAATAACATGGACACAAGTCACTTAAAAGTTCTCATGTCTGGGTGTCGAGAATATAACAACTCTTTGGACACGTTATTAACTAGTTTTGCAAAACTGCTAGTCAGGCTTATTAAGATTTTATACACCGAGAAGCCTCTAAAATGTGAAGAATAGTTTCTACCTGAGCAAAGAGCTGTACAACTGCAAAATTATGAAAACACTTACATGAAGGCACCAACTATAACTACACCGTTAACATATTAATGTTTGTACAGATGTCTTGCTTGCTGTTAAGCGTGAATATTCCTAATAAAAGCTGTAATGTGAGCTAAATATCTGACAAGTCATTTGTTTCTAGATCTCATGTATGCTGGCTTTTATGCGCCAAACGGTAGCCTTTAAGCAACACATTTTTGTGGCTTTAACAGGACTAAACACTGTTTTTAAAGCACACCACAAATACACAAAGATACAGTGGAGTAAACATAAAGATCCACCTAAAACTGCAATTACAAAACACGACAGATAAATGTCTCTATATGTACAGCTTTTCTACATCTAATAGCAAGTAGGCAAATAACAGCTATTAAGGTTAACAAGTTGTGTTTAGGAAGGTAGGTCAATATTATGCAAACTCTCAGGACACCAAAGCCCAGTATTAAACAGTACCCTTTTCACAATAACAAATGCAATAGAAGTATTACTACATTATAGGGCTGGGCAATATAGCCATATTGTGCGTGTCAAGATATAATCTTAGATTCTGGATATTGTAATATTACATATGTGTTGTCTTTCCCTGGTTTTAAAGGCAGCATTACAGTAAAATTGTGTCATTTTCTGAACTTGGACTGTTTTATTTTCCTTTACCCACATTACTGAAGGTTTATGAAAAGTGTCATTGTATAAATAATTTGTAGAAGCACCAACACCCATCCCTACAATATTGATAGGGGTTTGGTTTTCATACATATTTTGGGGATTTTCTCCATATTGCCCAGCCCTGCTACATTATATGAGCTGCGTACTCTATTTTTGTTCCTCATGTTAATGTTGACAGTTCAGTATAAAATAAGCTCAACAGATTTCACCCAACACCACAATATGTTCATTAGATAAAAAAAAAAAAAAAAAAAAAAAAAAAAGACATTTCACATATCTTCAGGAGGCTACACAATGATGATAGAACCAAATACCCGATAAGACTATCGATATTATGGGGCTGCCCTTGACCAATGAAATTTTTAGTTTTAGGTGACTAACACTCTCACTCACAGATGTGTAAAACTGAGTTTCTCCACAAAGAATCACACAAAAGCTCCATTTTAAATCTTGTGATTACCAGAGATATGCTCATAAGTTTCTTGGATCATTCAGGATAAAAGGGCATTAAAAAAATGACTAATCAACTAAAATAATCTTAGTTGAATAAGATCAAAACAATTGATTAGTTGACTAAGAGGGGGCAGCCCTACAAATAAAACTAAACCCCAATACAAACCAATCAATTCAATATTCAGGTATGTTCTCATGTAATCCACTAAATACTTCCATTTCATAATATTCGCTTTGAGTCCATATGACCTCGTAAAATTAATTCTGGTTTTCATTCTTTGGTGTCCGTTATTCTTTTTTCAAGCAGAGCAATACATGAGTGATAAAACAGGTAATAAGTAATACATATTACGCCACAGTGAAAAACTAAAGAGAAAGAAAAAACACAAAATATCCCACTGTGTATAATCACATTGAACTCTGATACTCCAGCTGCAAATCCTTGAGATGTCCTTGAATTACTTTGTAATGCAAAAGGAAAAAGTTGTACATGCACACACGCATCCAAACTGGCTTCATATACTGCACTTTTTTCAAAAGAAGTTAAAGCAGAGCACTCTTTTTTTTTTTCATTCACCCGTTTTTATCATTCACTTTATTCAACAGTGACTTTGTTACCTTTTTCACACACTCTTCCTCCTCCTGACGCTTCTCGTAGTGAGAAAAGTCATCGAAGATGGAAGTGGTGTGTTTATATCCAGCGATGATCTTAAGCACCTGCCTGGCCTTGTCCAGTGGTACCTCCTGTGTGTCCCGAGAGTTGGTCACTGGCTTGTTTTCGTTGTTCTCCAGTCGAATGTGCCTTAGCTGACTGTTGGGAACGTCCTTAACAAAGATCCAGCGCACGTCAAAACGACCCTTCCACTTGTCCTGTGACCACACGCCAGCAGACGTGTTGTAGTCCACGGGTGAGCGCATCTCAGCTACGCCACAGAAGTGACCACTCCCATTGACACTGAACAGAAGATAAAGCGGCCCCTTGCCACCCAATGAGCGGTAAGCTGCATCAAGCCTCTTGTTGCCGTGCTCCGTGCTGCACCAGATGTTGTACTTGATGGAGCGGTGGATGTCATCCTCCGAGTAACTCTTGATGATAAACACCCTGCCCTGCTTGGGATTCCAGTCAAAGTCCTTGGGGTTATAATTGTTGACCATGCGCAACTTCTCTAAGACTGGGTGAGGCTCAGAGGGGACCCCAGGAACCACACCCACACCAGACGAAGTGGGAGGCGACTGGCCTGTACCACTCCCACTGCCATCCCCAAATCCATTGGCCCGGTTCCGTGGAGGGACCCAACGAGTAGGCTGAGAAGGTTGCTGCTGTTGGTTTGGAGGAGGAGGAGGACCCTGGGAGAGAGGAGGCTGGGGCATTTGAGCCATACCTGGTTGTCCACCGGGTGGAAGCTGATGCTGCCCCATCTGGGAAACGGGGGGTACCAGCTGTCCATTGCTGAGGGGCATTTGTGGGTTCCCTACAGCCGTAGCTCCAGGCTGTGGGGAAGCCTGATTGGGCGGCTGCCCGTTGCTGGGAATAGGGGGCACCTGCTGAGGGGTGGCAGCTTTAGGCATGGTGCCCTTGTTGTCCCAAGTGCCGATGTCCATGTTGTGTTTAATGGGCGGAGGAGGCAAATTGGCACCGGCCATGCCACCCTTGGTTTTCAGCTTGGGTTGAGGCTTGGCTGGCTTGCTGGCAATATCGGCCCAGGAGGCGGGCTTGGCAGGAGCAATTGAGACAGGAGGCATGCTGGGAGGTCCTACAGATGATACAGGGCCAAGGGGACCCCCGCCAGGTAAGCCAGAGCCAACCACCTTAGGAGCCATGTCCCCGTTACCACCAGGAGCGGCACCGCCGATCTTAAGCCCCGCCATGCCCTGGTCAAGGCTGTTCATACCAGGTGCCTTGTTCAGGGGCTCGTTGGCAGCAGGTGCAAACGGGGACTGTCCATCGATCATGGCACCCCCAAGTGAGCTGGGAGCATAGGCATAGCTGCTGCTGTAGCCAGAGCTCTGCGGTGTCCCCGACTGTCCCTGAGAGCTGCTATTGCCCCACGCCGAGAAGTCGATGCCACTGGGGAAGAAGTTGAATCCGTGCTGGCCCAGGAAAGGGTTGCTCCCCAGGGGGCCTGGCTGGCCAAACATAGCGTCCGGGAGGTAGTGGGGCTCTCCATTGCTCAACTGTCCATAGGAGGCCAGGTAAGGCATAGGAGGGTCCCCACCTGTGGACCATGCTGCCTCATTTAAGGAGTAGGAAAATCCTATGGAGGGGCTGTAGTAGCTGGGCATGTACGAGTCCGACATGGCCGTATAGGCATTGCTCTAAACAGAAAAAAAAAAAAAAAAAGTTTTAGCAACAAGAGATTCAAAAAACACAAAATTCTATTCTTTGCAGCAACATACTCTAATACTAAACTACTCTCATACTAAAAAAAAAAATCATAATATACTACCAACAGAATTTCTGTTTTATATGTTTTATGCCTTGTTCTTCTAGATCCAAAAATTCAGACAAAGATAAAAAAAAAAATGAGTAGATATATTGAATCATCAATTACAATATCATAAACCAAAGATTCACCACACTAATGATGCTTCCTTATTATCCCTCCTTCTCTCCTCCGACCTGATCTGTAAATGCACAGCATTGAACAACTTCCACCGCAAGTCTCTTTAACAAAAGGATGGTGCATTCTTCTGAGTGGAGGAAGATACAGACTCCATTCTTTTCCTCAACAGCCCACTTCACGGACAAGTGTGTATGTTACTACACAAGGGTCAATCTATCTACTGAGGAGAAATAAAATACAAAGCCACTGAAAACTTGACAATTGACAAAAGTGCTAATTCCTGCTGCATATCCTAAAGGTCTTCCTGTAATTCCTCAAAAATGCAAAAATCAAGGATGTGCACACATAAAAAAAGAGAGGCCCCCGCAGCCCACTGAAACAAATGTGTATATATCATTAATCTTCTGGTAGAGAAATATCTTCAAGTTGCTACCAAACAGCCACATCAATAAAACTCATGTCTTTTAACTTCCAAGGATTATTTAATAATCTAGATAATGCCACTTGTCAAATATATCAACCAAAACCACATTATACCAAGGTAGCATGAACTGTCAATATTAGGAATGCTCTGATCAAAACTGCAATTTCAGTATCTGAATCAATCAAGGCATTGACAAACTGATCCATTCTAGGAATTAAGCTTCCTTTTTCTTGGATACCCTTAAATGTCTGTACAAAGGCAAAAAACCTCTTAAAATAACAAGCAAACAACTGAAGTACTTTGAAGTTATGACCTGTTGATTTTATCTCTGAATTCCACTTCCAAGAACAGAAACTGAACTGATGGGACTTCAGTATTTGATAATAACTGTGGTTCAACTGAAAAGCAGTACCTGTTTAAATAAAAGCTTACCTGTCTGGCCTGAGTATTCAGGTAAGGCTCAAACTCATCGTCATTCAAAGTATCCTTTTGGGTCACAGCTCCGTTTTGCACTGAAAAGAACAACAACACTGACTTTAACAGAGGATACGGGTTTGTGTGGCGGCAGAGATGGGTTGCGATATGGCTTATTGTCAAGTTACTTCATGTCAGACTCATCACCACTTGTTAGAAACCAAAACCACTCCTTGCAATTATTGATGAGCGACACAGGAAATGCCACTAACATGAGAATTATAAGACATCGGTACTGTAATAACAGGCTGCCGATTACACAGCATAATCTTGCACATAAGATGAATCAGCCCCAGTGAAGATCTGAATGCACTGGTTACAAATGGGCACACTTAAGACATTCAGATTCTCTAATCAAAATATGCTAACTCACATTTAAGGTAAGTTACACCATTAGTGGCATTTCCAGAGTATATTTAATGCATGTCTACTGCAGGAGGACCACTGTTCTGTGGTTTGTTTTCACAAGTTTCAGAGTGTTCCGTTATAGCTGATGTTACTGTGTTGGGCGACATAGGACTATTCAAGATATGGAAAAGTAAAACTATAAGCATACACGTTATTAAATACACTCTAACATACATTACAGTCTTAACAGCACGATGACGGGAAAGCGCGAGGCCCATTTGGACACAGGAAAAGCATGTCGGAAGACGTGTCATTTTGGGTTAACTTAGCAACCAGCTAACATTAGCACACTAGCTGTGTGGTTAGCTGCATGCAGTGCGCAGCGTCTCCATGTTAACGAGCGCCAAGAGTCCTTTCAACATGACGGACTTGGCTAACATTAGCCGAGTGGCCAGCTTGAAAGGATGGCACTTGTAGCTTAACACTGCAAATCTGTTTTACAGAGGGAGCCCGAGTAGTAAGAGCGTATTCTCGCACCTGTCACTGCAATAAAAAGCGTTGCAAGTTCAACCAGGAAAAGGATGCTAATGTGTATCATGTTGCCATTTAACGTTAGCTGCGTTAGCTAAATGCTAACTAGGGGAACCTTACAAGTGCCATTTCAGGGATGTGAAGGAAGCTCACGAACGGCGAGTTGAGGACCGAAAACAATGTTGTGAATCCCTTTCATTAAAGTGGCAAATCAAATGCCAAAATCTTCACAAGTTAAACAGACGGGCCTACTTGTCAGGCAGCTAGGAGAAGAGCTATCGCATCCGCGCACGTAAGATTTTCAAAGCGCACCGCACGTAAAAAGATCCGCATTCACTCTCAACTCATGTCGATAATGGTTAAGACAATATTTGTTCTTACCTTTATTAGCTTGGCCTTTCGGTCTCTGGATTGGGTCCAGGTGATTCATGAAGGTTTGATTTATGAGAAGAGAGGAAGGGGAAAAATAGATGAAGCGATATATTTTCAGCAGTCAGTTCCTTTAGCAGGTGGTCAGGCCTACTGCACTACTGAGCCACAGCCGCTGCCTCGGAGCTAAGCTATCCTCGCTAGCCGTCGCGATGCTGAGAAATTTGGCCCTCGCAAATGTTCAGAAAATACCTCTCTTTACCTGTTCAAGAAGGCTGCTGGCTGACATGTCTTTCCCCCCCGGAGCCTGTGTAACTGTATTTACTCCTAAATAAAAGCGGCCGGGTGCTGAATTGGTCTAGCTATTGAAGAGTTTCACCCAAGCGCCCCTATCTCTCTATAGAGCCTGGTTTCTACACAATGGCGGGCTGCAGTTTGCTTGACAGACTCCTCAACATGGCTGGGCGGCCCTCGTCAACCCCACGATGGCATTTATTTACAGCGGACACGCGCCCCCCAATGGCGCGGAGGAGCGAGGTTTGACCGGGGAGCAGGCTTCAACACAACACCGGTCCCGCTACTGGAACCCCAGTATTTAAAAATAAAAATAAAAATAAAAATAAAATAACCTATTAAAACTCAATTCACTGTTATGGAATGTTATTTCATGTTGAGGAGCGAGATTTGACCGGGGAGCAGGCTTCAACACAACACCGGTCCCGCTGCTGGAACCCCAGTATTTAAAAATAAAAATAAAAATAAAAAAAAAATAAAAATAAAAATAATTTAATAACGTATTAAAACTCAACTCACTGTTATGGAATGTTATTTCATGTTGAGGAGCAAGATTTGACCGGGGAGCAGGCTTCAACACAACACCGGTCCCGCTGCTGGAACCCCAGTATTTAAAAATTAAAATTAAAATTAAAATAAAAAATTAAAATAAAATGATTTAATAACATATTAAAACTCAACTCACTGTTATGGAATGCTATTTCATGTTCTCATTAAAAAGTTTTTAATTGGAGAAATTATATTGATCTATTAAAGTTTGAAGAAGAGAAGAAGAAGAAGAATCTACCTTTATTAGTCCCACAATGGGGAAATTCAATTTACACTCTGTTAAACTCATACATGGTACATGCAGACCTGAAACACACATACATGCATTAATGGAGAGGTGTCAGAGTGAGGGGGCTGCTCCTGACAAGCGCCCCAAGCAGTTGGGGGTTTGGTGCCTTGCTCAGGGGCACCTCGGCAGTGCCCAAGAGGTAAACTGGCACCTCTCCAGCTACCAGTTCACACTCAGTTTTTGGTCCATGTCGGGACTTGAACCGGTGACCCTCCGGTTCCCAAGCCAACTCCCTACAGACTGAGCTACTGCCGCCCCCATCTAACTGTTATTTAACAGTTAGATTTTAAGGCAGATATGTAGCCTAGGGTTTTGTCAGAAATCACATACTATTTACTACATACTCAATTAGTGTACTACTGTATTGTTCGTCATACTAGCCACAGAGGGAATTTAGCAAGCTGGTAACATAATATGATAAGGCTGGGTAACATCACGCAGGAAATGCAAAAGTATAATGATAGATTAGAAAAATGAGGCTGTTGGGAATATCAACATCAGACATATAAAATTTCCAAGAAAAACAATATAAGACCAAAATTATATTATATTAAGTTATTATGCACTGTAAAATGAAATTTCATGGGCTCCACCATTTCTCACAACGGCAACAAACACGTCATAAGTAAACTTTTGGAAACTTTCCGCTTACGAAATTGTGAATACAACATGACGGGGCGTTCATATGGACCCAACTCGTAAACACGATAAATATGACCCCATTTGAAGGCACCATGAGTCCCAGTTGTGTGCATACTGCATGCTACATTATGTACTTTGTAAGGGCAGCTGAGAAGAAAAAAGAAAAGAGAAATACAAGAAAAAGGCAATGTGGAACATACCCTTGTACTATAAGAAAGAAAGAAAGAAAGAAAGATATTCCTTTATTAGTCCCACAGTGGGGAAATTCAGTTTTACACTCTGTTGTTCACACAGTACATATACATGTCAATGGAGAGATGTCAGAGTGATGGGGCTGCTCCTGACAAGCGCCCAGAGCAGTTGGGGGTTTGGTGCCTTGCTCAGGGGCACCTCGGCAGTGCCCAAGAGGTAAACTGGCACCTCTCCAGCAACCAGTTGGTCTTGGTCCATGGGGGATTTGAACCCGGGTCCTCCACATCCTAACCCAAGTCCTTACGGACTGAGCTACTGCCGCCCCCCATATTGTCATTCTGTATTGTCATACAGAATAAATTAGGTAGCTTAAGTCATAAAACTCTAAAAACTACTTAAATTGTAAAGGTCTCCAAAGGGGGCTAAGCACCATATTAAATAGCCAATACTGGCTTTACCATACGGCCAAAGGTTTCAAATCGACTTTTGTTGAATCTGGCTTCCTCAAACAGACCTCAACATGGCGGACAAGTCTAGAGGTAGTGATAGGTTGGTGGTACCACAAGCTAATTTATGAAGTAGAAAAATACATGTTTCTCAAAAGATTGTATTGTATTTCCATAGGAAAACTGGTTGACCACCACATATGCACCATGATAAGATGACGCCAAGTTGACTTTAAAGGACACAGGCACTCTAAACTGTACCCTTTTATATGAATTCTTAAATTGGCTGGTGTTCCCTTTCAAATTTCACCAGCGTCTTCTTTGTACACTTATATTAGGCCTGTTGATTGCAGATTATGTTTTCTTTGAAAGGAGACAATACTAAATTTAATCCAGAAATGCTGTTCACAAAAGAGTTCAATTTTAATTTTGATCAGCTTTATTGGGTACCTGAGAGTCTAGAGTCCTATTTATTGCATCAGAATAGACTGTCTGCTTCACAGACTGAATTTATTGAGTGATACTAAATAATTGTTGTGGAAATAATAGTTCTGCTTTTCAATTCATAACAAGAAAAGACAAAACTTTTTTTTGTAGGGAAAAAGTTCAAAGTTTATAATTCACCAGCTTAAGGCCTGAAACTATATAGAAAACACAGTGACTACCATAATATGAGAGCATTTCCCATTCGAAGAACAGCAATTTCAACGTTTTGGCTTTTTTTTTTTAGCTCAGTCCGTAAGGACTTGGGTTCCCCTGCTTTTTATCGGTTTAAACGTTCCCCCCCCAACCCCCCCCTTTCGAGCAGCCCCTTTACTCTGACATCTCTCCATTGACATGTATATGTACTGTGTGAACTGTACTGTGTGAACAACAGAGTGTAAATCTGAATTTCCCCACTGTGGGACTAAAAAGGAATATCTTTCTTTCTTTTCTTTCTTTTTATTTTAAACCTTTACCGTAGCGCCTACCAGTGTTGTTTCACAGAACAAGCTTCTCGTTTTCAGGTCTTTCTCAGATTCTAGGCCTACTTGCCATTTCATGCATCTGCCACAGGGTGGACTCGTAGTCACAGCCTTGAATTTGTGATATTAGGAAAGCAGTAAGGTCAAGATTAGCTTCTGTGTGGTGTGCTGTTATCACACGTTCTGGACTAGTCTTCATTTCACTTCCTGTGAGTCACACTGAAAGGCTTTGTACTCACTCATATATGCATCCTTTCACAGGGGTTAAATTTATGGTTTTACAGGCTATTCATTTGTGAAGTGCTCTTGTTGGTGTCCATCCAAGCTCTAATTAGAAGTGGCTCTATATGATATTGTCTCTGTTTGTGAATCAGCCTTTATAAATGCACCAAGCCTATGCCTACTCATTAAAAAAAGAAATGTAAAATATAATACATAATACATTAGATTCTCAGAGTCACATTAATTTTGATAGTAAGACCTTGGTGTGGTTCAATAAGACACAATAATGCTAGTTTTCTTAAACAATTTGCGCCCAAATACTATATTTAGTATTAGAAGGAAAAATGTCACAACATTTGCTCTGAGTGGTCAAAAGTCTTGAAATCTGGTACAGACATACTTTGGGCAAAAACAGTACAACTTTTTAATCACATGAAAAATCACACTTATTAATAGTCAAATCAGGATTTTAGAAAAACACTATTGTGTTTTACTAAATATGTTCCATGTGAGATATTTTTACATTGCACATAGCTTTGAAATTCAACTTGTTATGAGTTCATAGATACAAATACTTGATGGTACTCCTTTTAATTTCAGAGATATGGTCATTTTCTCATCATACTATTTCTAGTCAGGTATATGGAACTACTGTTTTTTTCCTAAAATATTATGTCTATTGCAAACAGTAGCCCCATACGGTCAAATACTAGACATATTATGATTAGAAAATGTCTATATCTCAGAAATTACATATGCGGTGTAAAAAATGTTTAATATAGAAAACATTTAATACATACAATCAGCATTTTCCCTCAAAAACCCTGATTTCGCTATTAATAAAAGTGTTTTTTTTTCATTTGATCTAAAAATTTCAAAGTTGTAGTGTTAGATACCCAAAGTATGACCAAATTTCAAGACCTTTTATCAATCAGAGCAAATGTTGTATTTTTTCTTATCATATTAAACATTGTCTTTGAGCATAAATAGGTTCTATTGCAAAAACAGTGGTCCACTGTGCCCAAACACTAGATATAGTATATGAAAAAAATATTATATACTAAAATACTTTTGACCGTTTGACTGCACAGATGGGTTAACAGTCTTTTGATAACTTCTTTTTCATCACCTGACATTTTCAAAATGTTTTTTAATCAGCTCTGTCATTTCATTTGTGTTATTATCTACAGTCATTATTTATTATTTAAACCTTTAGTACCAGCTTATATCGCTCCCTAAAAGTTAGCTAAAAGCTGACATCATGCAGGGCAGCGGGGGTTACGTGATGACCCCCACCCCCCCACCTCTAGTGTACTTATCATTTTTCAGGGCCAAGGGTTGGTCAGATGGCATGTGACTAAACTGCACCTCAGAACACACAACACATGGCCAGGAATAACCCCCACCTCTTGGAGTCACACAAACACACACTCGTTTAAAGCTTGCATGGGAGAACAAGGGGTGCAGAACATGGCAGAGAACACAAAACCTCCTAAACAGAGCGGCGTTTTATTCTAAATTCATGTGCAAAAGCTGTGTATGAGTGTTTAATTGGGAAGCTCAGGGTATGACTAGAGATAACGAACCAGTAGCAGTGACAAGACGTTTGACTTGTGAAACATGCCTAGGACAGTAGCACGGCATGCATGTATCATATTCTGCCTTTCAACTCTCAATCATTTTTGGGTGCTTGACTTTTTTTTTTCCCAGGGGCTTGTTGACTGCTGCGGATTGGACAGGTGGCATAGCATGGAGAAGATCTGGCCGTTTACCAGCCAATAAAAATAGCTGTGGTCTCCATGATGTCACCGGTGAGTAAATCATAGCTCCTGACTGAAGACAGGGAAAAATAAAATGACAGAAAGGAGAGAAGGGGCCATATTATTTTTTTTTTTTTACCACTTTTTGTGTTGCTACTTTGGTTAAACTAATTTCACGCCACACTACTTTTTGTCGTCTTGCTTTCACTCCAAACCTGTATCAGTTTTCTGCACGTCTTTCTCCACCACCTATTTCACCACGTCTAATCTATACAACCAGGAAGATGTAAAAGGCCAGACAACGAGGGAGCACGTTCCCCACGCCAAGGCCCAATAACACTGCCATCTTCAGCCGGTCACACTGGCTGCAGTTGCCAGAAAGGGTACGGTCTAAAGCCGGAGTCTGATCTCACTCCCATACCTGGCATTCTGAAGCCACAACACCATGCTGCCGATGTGGAACCCGATCAGTCATAAATCTTCTCTGTTTGACCATGTGACATGCCAAATTTGTGATTCTGCCCTCTCGTCCACCCTCCACATCTCTTTCCCTCCAGTGCCCTTCTAACTCCGGCCCCCTCTGGCACACTGGAACGTCAGGCAGGAAGGTGACAATCCTACATGTCCAGATTAGTGTCTCTGTGTGCATCTTTCATGCGGTTGTACGTGTACCTTTGGCTTAGTGTCTGTATGCGTCTGTATGCGAGTATGTGATTTTGTGATTGTGTGTGCATAACTCCAGTGACCCAGTGGCAGCGTGGCAGCAGGGCACTCTTGGTAATAGGACGTTAGGAATGTAGCACTTGTCAGCCTCTCCGAGGATGATGATAATTCACATTCTGTCCGTTTCAGAGGTTTAGCCTTTGATAAACAGTCAACATCAGTGCATTTACCTGAGTACAAGCTCTGTCTGTGCAAAACCGAAGGGTTCAAACTGCTTCCGTATGTTAATGACATCTGAGGTTCTGTCGATGTGCTGCACCTCTATTTATTCCACATTTTCTCAGTCAACTTGCATCCTCTAAAGCTACCACAAAGGAATCAACAGAACACAGTAAAAACAGAACCAAAGCCAATTCATTACAAACTGCATGTAAAAGTGCTAATCTCTTTTCAAAGCCTTTTAGATTTATGAAAATCTTCACTACCATCTACCAAGAACCAAGGGGCCAGACATTTACATGTTCTATCTGATCTGCAAAGCTACGAATTTAAATGTGAAAACAATACACCTTTTTAATCTTTGCAGATTATTGTTTTAATAAAAACATTGTTGCATATAACATCTTTTTTATTCACTTTGCTTAAAAAGCCTGCGATAAACCTTAGGAATAGCCTACTAACAAAATGATGATCTTCTAGTAATCAAACAGTGTAAACATCCATAAACTTGGTTATTTAAATAAAAACACAATATTACTTTACTTTACTTTACAGATGTAATGTGTCAATAGCATGAGTGGTAATGTTGATGAATGAGAATAATCTCTTATTGAGAGTTTTTTAAAACACTTTTTCATATCTTAAATGATCAAAGAGCCGGTTTAAGGCTGTTAAAGGGCCCACTGGCCGCCAGATGAATAGGCCTGTTCTACAGTACTGTTTGATTTCAGGAGAGAAAAATCAACTTCCATCCATCCATCTGCAACAGCTTATCCCGTCAGGGGTTGCGGGGGAGCGGGAGCCAATCCCAGCCGTCATCGGGTAAAGGCAGAGTACACCCTTGACAGGTCGCTAGTCCATCGCAGGGCACATAGAGACAGACAACCATTCATGCTCACATTCACACCTATGGGTTATTTAGTCAGCAATTAACTGTGGGAGGAAGCTCAGAGACCAGAGGAAACCCACGCAACCACGGGAGACCATGCTAACCACATGCTAACCACTATACACAATAAAACAATCAATTAGGGATGGGTGATATTTACATAATCAAACATTAGAATTAGGACTGTCAAAGCTAACATGATAACGCCTTATAATGTTCATTCATTCATCGTCAACCGCTTATCCCGTTAGGGGTCGCAGGGAGCTGGAGCCGATCCCAGCTGGCATTGGGCGAAGGCGGGGTTCACCCTGGACAGGTCGCCAGTCCATCGCAGGACACATAGAGACAGACAACATATAGACAGACAACCATTCACACTCACATTCACACCTACGGGCAATTTACAGTGATCAATTAACCTAAATTGCATGTTTTTGGACTGTGGGAGGAAGGGGAGAACATGCAAACTCCACACAGAAGAGTCCCAAGCCGGAATTGAACCTGCGACCCTCTTGCTGTGAGGCGACAGCGCTAACCACTACACCACCGTGCAGCCCCCTTATAATGTTTTATTTTTTAATTAATTTTAAAGCCACTAATTTTTTCAACACATTAATGCAACTTGTGATTTTTAAATTGCACTGACACACTGACAACTGTTGCTATCTCTTGGGCTTGGTATGATTTGAGCGTATTTTTTTATGCTAAATGCAGTACCTGAGGGTGTCTGGACAGTATTTGTTGATAAAAGTGTTGAACACTTAAATCTTCCCTTAGGGTACATTGTGAACAGATAAAAAAAATGTGTGAATAATTTTCAGTTAATCATGATTATCTATGGACAATCATGCAGTTAATCACAATTAAATATTTTAATTGACTGACAGCCCTAATTAGAATACTGACTTCTGAAAAATGTTTATGATGAGACAATATGGTGTAGGTACTTTCTGAATATATTACAAGAAATATTTGAGAAAAGAAAAAAATCTGCATTAACTGAATGGTAAGCAGAAAAAGATCAATCAGTCACAATGTTTTCATTATCTGAAATCCCAGCTAATATCTTCTTGAACAACAGAGTGTAAAACTGAATTTCCCCACTGTGGGACTAATAAAGGAATATCTCTTACTAATAAAATATACTTCCAAAACAAGTTTCATGTCGTTTTCAAACGGTACTGCCATGAACTGAAACTGAAACACGTAGGCCTTGGTATGCTAGGGAAATAGCTGTCAGTAATGTAAAGTGTGCATGATTTCTAATGAATGACTTTAAACAAATATGATCCTTAAAATCCTTTATTCATATTTAACTGACTTCCAGACTGGAAGCTCTGGGTCCTGGTGGTCTGAGTGGACACAATGAGGGAGTTGTTTTAGGAAGAAAATAGCTGCACACTTGCACATTCTATCACAGAAGATTTATCACCAACATTTGTGTGGAAGGATGAATGAGCCAGACCTGTCCATATGTGGCCCTTTGTGTGTGTGTGTGTGTGTGTGTGTGTGTGTGTGTGTGTGTGTGTGTGTGTGTGTGTGTGATGCCAATGTGTCTGTGTTTCCGATGACACTCGGTGATGATTTTAAACAGCTGAGATGAGTTTGTGTGGAACTGGACAACGGGGCAGCTGTACATCTCTGTCTTGGACATATACACACACACACAATACACATTGAGGCATATAAAACAACAGTGGAATCCTGAGGTCCGACCCCCTTGGGACTGAGCCAGACTGGGACCTTAATAAAGGCCTTGTTGTTTCAGGAGGTAGCTTGTGTGGTTTCAGGTTCTCAACAAGCCCCGTTTTACAAACCACCACCATAAGCTTACTGATCACATCGTCCTGAATTACATTTACATACACGATAGATCAGGTTTTTACATATTTACTTTAATGATAAGGTAAAGGGTTGGTACAAGTAAGCCTACATGTGTGTACTCTTTTTTTTTTTTAAAGATGCAATGAGTAAGATAAGGCCAGAATTTTAAACATTCAAAAAATAAACTTACATTATTAACAGAATGTAAGGAGTTTAGTGTTGTTGTGTTGCAGAGATATCTACAGAAATGAACACGCTAAGCAGCTAGCTTCACCAGTGCTGATTTAACTGTACTATAACCAAAGTGGCAGAAACAAGAAAACAACTCATATTTTCCTTTCGTCCTCGCAACCACCAGGAGACCATTTTGCTGGGAGGAGGGCGGGCAGTGGCTCTGGGACACGGGTCTTCAGTTACGCAGCATTCACAGTGCAAGCAACACAGCAACACGTTACAAGTCATTTTCAATGGAAAGACGTGGTATGAAGCTATGAACTGATGAGCGACGAATAAAGTTGAGCTGGTCTAAAAAATTTTCGGTGCTTGAATGATGAAGTGAAGCATCAACCAGTCAAATGTTTTTCATTCCCCTTGTCCCCAGCGGCAACAAGCACTGGAGTAACACTTCAACGGCGACTCGATGATGGTACAACCGGCCTTTTGTCACTCGTGCAAATATAAGTTTTCTGGTGATGGGGCGGATGAAACAAAAATACAAGGCATTTTCCTGTTTCTGCCACTTTGGAGTTAATCCAGTAAACAAACTATTAAAATATACATGAAACGTACAGACCCCGGTAAGTGGCTCAAACACTCTGACACACAGCTACTAACTGACTAAACTATAGAACGAAGACACACGTGATTATTAAAAGATAGCAGTGTTGTTTTGTCCGGCTCTCGGAGTCTCATCAGTTTGGTCGAATTTTGCGTGTTTTTACCCAGCTGTTAGTTAGCATTGTTTGGTCCCAGTATTAAAGGTGGTCCCTACTTCTTTAGTGCATGGTGCTACATCTTACACATTACACCTTTAATGTCAAGGTATTTGTAGCACAAAGTGTATAAACTATTAACGGTGGTGTTGCAATGTGAATAGTGGTCTAAATAAAACCAGGTTGCCATTACTACCTCAACAGGCCTTGCAACATCTCAGCCAATGAGAGTCTTTGCTAGGTCAGACCTCTTTTGAGAGAGGCGGGGCCTAGATGTGGTGCAGGGTCACAAGGAGTGATGTAACCTGTGTTTATTTTCAGCATATATACGTAAATGTAGACACACAGACAGACACACACATGCACACACAACAGCAACTGTAGACGCCTGCACATACTGTCCTTTACATGCAAAGATTTTCGCATGCACAGTCCAGTATCATTGAACGTACCGACTGACTCAGTTATGGATCTCTGCCATGTTTCTGCAAGCTGGTTGTCTCTCTAGCTCGCTTCCTAGTTTGGTCACTCGATGACAACTGTTGCGGCACGTATGTGCGCACACACACACTCAGGGTGGCTGTTCCAGGGGGAACACAGGGGGCGATTAAATAGAGAAAAGGTGTGTGTATCACTAGGGAAGATAAGTAGGAGGGAGAGGCAGAGACAGAAAGAGAGACAGAGACACAGAAAGAAATTTAGTCATGGCCATTAATACTAATAGTGGCCTCCCTTTCCTTCCGTCAGCTGCAGCTGTTGATCACACTGGTGCAACACAGTGAGCTCTCTAGCATTGCATCACTCTCTTTCCCCCTGACTCCAATGCTGTCCTGCATTACCCTGCAGCATGTATATGGATCCAGTAGATCATATTGCACATCATGCAGCAAGGGTAATGGACTCAAGTACGACTAGTGCCCCAATAATGTAAAGACTGATCCGTTCGAAAAGTGGATTAGTGAATTTCAATCTAGTCATAACTCTGTTGGTAATCTACTGACGCTACATGCAATACAACGCAATACAACACTATCCAGTTTACAGTATTACATTACAGAGCTATGCTGTGAAATCATTTAATCAGAACAGTGATGCAAGAGGGTCAAAGTGAGAACTACAGTGTTGCATGTCTGCTTTATCCACCGCTATTTAAGAGGCTGTTCAATTCATTAACACGCCAATAACCTGCCACTAGTTATTCATACTATGTGTGATGTATGCATAGCGAGATGTTGGTCATGTTCCCCATCTCGAGAACGCAGCAGAGGGACGATGTAACTTCCAGAAGAGCTCGTCCACTCGCATACATCAGAGACATTCCACCTCATCTGACACTCGTCCATGGAATTCTGCAAATTTTCCGCACTATTCTCCCAGGCATTCTGAAGTGCTCGTCAAAAAGACTGGCATGCCCAAACATCAGGCACCTGTAAACCCTTAAAACTAGAGAAATAGACTAGTCTTTTCTGGAGAATGCATCAAACCTGTTGTTAATGTTTTCAAGATGCATTTTAGTCATTTTGTATGTGGATGCATGATGAATCCTGCACTCCTGGCTCTGGCTGCGATTGTCGTCGGGTACATTTGTGTGTGTGTGTGAAAATATCTTTTTGTTTGCACTGCTGATAGGTGATAATTTGTCATAGATTTGTGCAGAGTCCCTTTCTCCTCTATGTTGGTATGGCCAGTGTATGCAACCTATAGTTGACACCTATGTGTCATTCTGGGAACACACTAAATACTTCAGACGACTTGGAGGTTTACTTGGCAACCGGATGGCTGTTTTAAGACCACGGATATGCTTTCAGCTTGGACTGGGCACAAAATTTTCAAGTACCCACAGTACATGGAAAGACATAAAAC
Source organism: Pterois miles (assembly GCA_947000775.1). Taxonomy (NCBI): domain Eukaryota; kingdom Metazoa; phylum Chordata; class Actinopteri; order Perciformes; family Scorpaenidae; genus Pterois; species Pterois miles. Next base: position 1,497,384 of record CAMQGK010000522.1, on the reverse strand, counting down.
GTCACTTAATCGCATGTATCATGTGCTCATTGTCGTGAGGCTGGTTTTTAAAGCTCAATGACTTCATCCGGCTCTATTTGTGTAACTGGATGACATTCTATTTAACCTTTCTTTTACACCAGGATTAAGGCGTTGTGGAGCCATAATGAGTCACAGCAGCTTTTCTAGACAACACTTTTACCTGTTTTATGTTTGAATGGAGGTGTTGCAATTCCAGACTTTGGCATAATTTACACCTACAGTATGCTTTTGGCACCTATCACAGGCTTTCAATGATTACAGCTTATAGCCAATTAACTCTTAATATCAAAGGAAACAATCACTTTACACTTGTGTAATCTGCTTGTGTGGTGGTAGTGGGAGTGTTGGTGATCTGTGGTGGGGTGGAGGGTTGGTAAAGGTGGGAGGGGTTGACACAGAGATGTACAGGACGGGACTCCCTCATGCCTGCTCCATAAACCTCACCGCAATTCGCTGCAGCAGCTGTCGTTGCGCACTCAGTGAACGGAGAAGTGCGCTCCTTCTGGGGTGACTATGTCGAGTCTGGCGACGGCTTTTACACACTGATCATTGATCACTGGCGTGCCCGTTCCTTTTCGGCAAAAAAACGTAATGTTGTTACTGTGTCGCTCAGCAAGGTCGGTTTCCACAGAGCTCTGAAGACACCGCTCATCTACCATGAGCTGTTTGGATGTTATGTACCCAACCTATGGACATTACGCACCGTACGCACCGACTGTTCCTGCTTTTATCAACAGCTTACAGGTAGGAAATGAGCAGTAAGTCGTAATAATAATTTTTATTTTCAGTGTTGGGGGTAGATAGCATGTGGGGAACAACTGCTAATTTATGCAGCTTGTGCGTAAACGTTAAAAGTGTTTCTATGTTTGCGACGCAGGTATTCGTTTGATTGAATTAGTTATTTACGTCTACATTAGCAGTGCTGTTTGTGTCTTATGAACCAAAGAAGTAATTCTGCACCCACAAAACTCATATCTTGACGCACGCATGCACGCCCGCGCGCACGCACACACATGCCAGGCAGCGCTGCCACACACAAAGAAAAACATTATGTCAAAATGTGTCATACACGGCTCCAGAACTGTCATCTGCAACACCTGCCTTAACCCTTTACTCCCCCCCTCTCAGGCTCCCACAGGTCTGAGCAGCACTTCTCCTGTCTGCCGGGATTTTATGGACACTCCCAGAGGTCCGGAGGGGATGTCTGGGGGCCCAGCAGGCACTGGAGGATCTACTTCCTCTTCATCTTCATCCAGCTCTTCCTCTTCCTCCTACACGCCTGCGGCTCTAAGGCCAGAGGAGGGCCCCAAGGAGAAGCAGGAGGCCCCTGAGGCAGAGTACCTGACTTCTCGTTGTGTCCTCTTCAGTTACTACCAGGGAGACATCAGCAGCGTGGTGGACGAGCACTTCTCCCGGGCCCTCAGCTCCTACATGGATGGGGAGGGCAAGCGGCGGGCGCCAGACCAACAGGGCACAGGTATAGCACTTTGTAGACTAATTGCACAAGACAAATACAGGCGCAGACCTGTCCTTTTAGGAGTCATGCAAACATACTTCCATGTAGTGATCCTGGACATGTAAAGTACTTTTCATGTCAGCCACTACAGAACAGTATGGTATCCTTTAATTGTAATGGAGAGACTCAACAAAGCAACAGACTTGAGTTGACTGCTGAAGACACAATGCAGTAAATCCTATCCCCATTACATAAAGAAAACAACCACCACTGAAATAAAAAAAAAAAACATGAATCAATTATCTTTTCATTAAATTAATCAGGGACCCAATCAGTTAAGATGACTTACTACAATGTTTACAACAAATTTGTTTTGTGAGAATTCATGCCAGCTCAAAAAAAGTTGGATATAGTGAGTTTGGTTTTGCCCTCTGCTACATCCCTGCAATTTCATCCATTTATTCATGTGAGCACCAGCGCCACTTGCGCTTCCTTTTGAGGCCACACAGGGTGAGTTGACAGTTCTGCAGAGCACAGCAAAGTGCCAGACAGGTGACGCGATCAGGTGACAGGACTGAAAAGCTGCTTGTTGGGACTGTTGTCCCAAGAGAGGTCGGGGAGCAGGCTTCAGAGGTCACGAAGCTCAGGAGCTGTTGAGAGTCCAAAGGGACCTCTTTGGCTCTTGTTTAGGTAAAGATTTAAAGAAGAACTGTAGACCCTCCTGGGATTCATAACCTATTGTTAGTTATGATAAAATTTTTACATTTTCTTAAAAGGAAAAAAAAAACTTTCCATAATCATCACATTTAAAAAGTAGTAACGTTATTAGATGTTAATATTTTTTAGTTTTATTTTCTGCTTTCGTGTGGACTCCACCAAAAAAGTACAAAGTTTTCAAATCTGGATACACATAAGTCCCTTTCAGCCTGCAGATGTCCTTTAAATATCCATATAGGGCCTATAGCCTCTACTCTCTAGTCTCTTTCTTAGTTCAGTCGGACGTCTTCATTTCGGCACCAACACGCTTCCTGCCTCACAACAGATGCTATGTTTATACATGGCTGTAAGCGCACAGTCTCGCCGGCGTATCCCCTTCAAACGTCTCTGTGGCTGCCATTCTGACTATCGCTCTAGCTCTCGCCCCACAATGGTCGCTCAGTCAGTCAGTTGCCTGCCGGTCAGATTTATATATGCTGTGGCCCGTGTGATAGGGGCAGAGGGAAACACTACCTCTCAGGGTGCTGCATGGTGTCTTTTTTCAGAGGAATATCTAGCTATCTAAATATATATATATATATATATATATATATATATATATATATATATATATATATATATATTTTAAAGTATACTGCTAAAAACATATAATGGTTCGCTGACATTCTGTCAAGGGCGAGGGGGGGGGCAGAGAAAACAACAGGTGGGGGTGCAGGAGACAGAAGAGAGGGGTGGCGGGCGCTCACACAGGGCCAGTTTAGCGTGTCTGAGAGTGTGTGTGTGTGCAGGCGTGTGTTGTGAGACTTTCAGAAGTACTCGGCTGACATGAGAGTGAGAGATGTCACCACAGCGAGTGATTTAAGGCTCTGGGAGCCTTGGGCTCCCTCCAGGTCAGAGCGTCTACCTTATATAGAATTCTGGGATATAGGGACGTCTCTCTTTCTACGTTTCTCTCTGTCAATCTCTGTCTGTCTGCTAGAACGTGGTTGTGTTTATTTCTGTGTCTTGTTGGGGCTAGGGCTGTGTGACAGTATGATCCAATGGGGAAGATATCTGGGCCAGAGGGTGTAGCAGTCATGTGAGTGACATCTACGTTTTAGCACGGGTTGCTCCTGTTGCACGGCTCCAGCCTTTTCCATTTGTCTCTATAAATCAAGTGATTCACTACGCAGTTGTGCAACGATTCGTGCCGTGGCCTGAATGTAATGTTTATCCTCCTTCCCCCCTCTCCCATTAGATACCCCTTCACCCAGCAGTCGACGAAGCTTTCCCCCTTCCTTCTGGGATAGTAACTACTCCTCGCCTCAGAGCCGCTGTGAGACGGGTGGAGCTTCCTATTCCATGGAGCCATACGCCTCAGCGTTGCACCCGGGCCTGCCACACCCGCACGCTCATCCACACCCGCACGCTCACCCTCACCCACCAGAGAGCTGGGGGTATCCCCAAGCCCAAGCCTACAGCCACCCACGGCCTCTCCACGAACTGTATTCACCGTCAGCTCTGGAGCCCCACTACGGGCCCCTGCTCATGCCCACAGTGAGGCCACCTCACCCCCTCACCTTGCCAAGCCACTATGAGGTGAGCAAGCTGGAGCCTAGTGCCTCCTGGCCAGGTTTGCTGCCACCAGGAGATGTCAGCCAGACGCTGGCGCTCAACATGGATGCAGGTAACCACTCAACTGTCAGACTTTTACAAACACTGCCTAGGCAAAGAGTTCCTTTTAGGGCTGTCAGTTGATTAAAATATCTAATGCGATTAATCGTATGACTGTCTATGATTAACTGAAATTAATCGGAAATTAACCACACATTATTTATCGGTTCTAAATGTACCTTAAAGGGAGATTTGTCAAGTATTTAACACTCTATGCAAACGTACTGAATGTATACAGTATATTTATTATTTGAAATAATTTAACAACACAAAATAATGAAAAATATTGTCCAGAAACCCTTACAGGTACTGCATTTAGCATAACAATGGCCCATCGCATGTTTAAAAGGTTAATTTTAAATCACAAGTGGCGTTGATGCGTTAAAGAAATTAGTGGCATTAAAACTAATTTGTGTTAACATGCTATTATCGCGTTCCTTTTGACAGCCTTAGTTTCTTTGCTCACGGTTTATAAAATGTCTCTAATCAGACTGGATCAGAGTATCAGGAGGTGCAAAGTGACATCAGTGTAGACAAATGGAAATGGAAAGTTCAGATTATTTATGGCTACAAAATATGTATCTTATAATCTGTCAGACTGAGCATAATGAGAGTATGCTTGAAATTCTGCTGTGCATCAATTTTGTGCTGTTAACTGCTATAAATGTTTACCTTAGGTAATGAGTACTGATAAGACTTAATCAAACACAGAAGAACAACCATGTCACACAAAGACACTCATGCACACACATCTGCATCAACTTTCAACCTTTGTGATGCTGTCTGTAGGAAACACATTTGCAGATGCATATATTTGTGATGGTGACTACACAAGGCCCTGCCATAATACATCATAATCATCACAGAAGCTCTCTTTCCTCTTTCTGAAACAGGATGTTTGGCAAAAGTGTGCTCCATGACAACCTGTGTTCTGTTGTTTTGCCGTCGTCCTCCTCATTGTTCCCTTGTCCTTTTTTTCCTCAGGCCTCCAGCAGCATAAGAAAGGCAAGGAGCTGTACTGGTTCTAACGAGCCCTTCAGTCACATTGACCAGCCATTACCAGATCCAATTAGTCCCTGGACCTACTCCGCTATTGAAGCAGCGTGTCCCTTTATCCCCCCAACACACACACACACACACACACGCACACACACACACTCCATCCCCATCCATCCACCCCCTTCTCTCTGCTCCTGGCCTCCCCTGCCAGTATACAGCCTTGCTCCAGGTCGACGTGTGTGCACCATGGAGATAAAGCAGGGAAAGGGAAAGAGAGACAGTCTATAATCTGTAATGTTGCTCTCTCTCTTCGTCCCTCTCTCCTGACGCTGCCGGTGCAGCACAGACCTTGGCGAGGTGTGAGCCACAGTGACCTGTTTGGACTGAGGAAGACAGGATCACAACAGACTTTAGCGGAGGACAGGAGAGATAGAGGGATGAATGGAGGGACAGGGGGATGAATAGCGGCGAGCAGGGATTCCCTCCAACGTCCCTGGTTATCTCTGTTTCATGCTCTTTGTTGGTACAGTGGTCGTCATCATCCACTTATCTACAACACGCAGCGATAAACAGGAGCAGCAATTATTGCGGTTTATGCTTTGTGACTGTCATTATGATGCCTTATTTTTGGTTGTTATTATATGATTTTGGTCTCTGAAATAAAGTGTTTCTATTTATTGGTGTTTATGTGCATTTCTAAAATGTTTGGTTAGGCCAGTGTTCTGAATGATAGTGATTTTACTATAAAGAGAGAGGTGACAGAGATGACCATGTCATGTGACTTTCTCGTCCATCTATGAATCTTTTTGTGGAGAATAAACATCTTTTTTTCACAAAATGTGTTCAGTTCAACAAGTGTTTGTTTGCTCTTATCAGACTCAAAACTTTGTGTTTTTTTCAATTTGATTTCCATTTTAGGTCTTTATTTCTCTGTTGTCATTCTCAGATGTTTTGAATTTGGGCTTTCTAAATATGTCTGGGTTGTTCTTGTGTTCAAGAAGATTGTGATGTCAATAAATATTTTTATGGTAAACTGCAAATTTTCCTAAATGCTCACCTTGCTTGGCATTATGAGTAATATAATCTGAGCCACATATTTTTTCTTCATTTTCCTTTTTTTTGTCTATAACATAACTTTGCTATCCATTCAGTGTGAAATACCAAATACACATCGTCCATTTTTATACCCCCAGAAAACAAAGGCAAATTGTTAAAAAAAAAATAAAGAAGAAAATATTAAAATAATAAATGATCAACTGAGCTACTAATTTAAATACTGTTGTAAGTGTAGTTGGGAAGATACATAAATCCAGAGGATTAAATTGTGGGGTTGAACACATTTGGTAGACAATGAAGGCTGAATGAACGCTTTAAGCTTCTGAATTTACACCCTGATATATAGAGTGTATTGATATTTTAGTAGCTGTGTGAATCCTAGAGACAGTAGCACAGCCAGATGTGATCAAGGTTGCGCTACGCAACTCATCTTATTTAAAAGGCCTTCCATTTGAATTCCTGCTTGCATTCACACTTTGTCACCTATAAAGTGGGAACGAGTGGTGAATGCCAGCAATGTGTAACCAGAGAGGAAGCCAGCCATCTCAGCTATGCACCAAATGTTGCTGTGTTATTGATCCGATAATCAGATTATGTGCTAAGGTATGCCAGTCTGGGCCACTGTCACAATTTTACGGCTGTTATGTGTGACCCCCCTCCCCCTGCTAAAGAGCAGCCAACTATGTGATTGGCTCTAAGCTGAGGATTCATGTAGAGTAATGAAATTAGAAGAGTTTACCGGGGATAGCGCTCCCCCTTAGTTTCCCATGCCAAGCATCATACTGCCTTTTCACACTAGTATTGACGCTGGGGCCGAGGGTTTTTCTTTTCACACTGGATCCTGCAGGATCGACTCCATAGTTAGTATGCACACACAACTATTGTTACATTATGTTACTTACAGGTCAATTACCAATGATAATCATCGTACTGTGACAGCTTATGTTAAATTTAGTCATTATGGATGCTGGCTGTTTCAGTAATATTAATTAATTCAGAATTTCCAGAAGTATTAGCAGAAAAACTTATGTAGATTAATTTTATTACATGCTGACACTGACATACAATTAAAGTTGTGGGAGCTGTGTTTACTTACTGAACAGAAACTGTGTGGGCAAAGCCTGAGGAAACGCTGCTCTCTCCTGGTGGTCTTATAGCACTGCAACAGCCGGCTACACAGTGAATGAAGATTATGCAAAACTGACATTACTCCACAATGATCCCAGTTCAGACAAAATCAACATATGTGGAGTTTTAACACTTTAATGTGTGTGACGTGTACTGCTCTAAAAAGGTTATGTTTTCAGGCTGTCTGGCAAACTGCAAAACACACAGAAAGGTGGTAATGCCTTTATTTTATAGCCTTTAGGTTGATTATTTTCATTCAGAAAAATCATTGCCACAGAACCCACATAACAGCTAAAAAAAGCAGACACCACACTCCATCTCTGGATGTGTTCAGCTCAGAGAAACTGTATCTGCAAACAAAATGTGTTCTTTCACCCTTTCCTGTCCATTTGAACTAATCTAAGAAACTTTATATTTTAAAAAATATTTATTTTTTAATAATTACAGCACAGATGAAGCGATTAGTCAATTAATTGATTTGTGGATCGGCAGAAGATTTAATCGGCAACAATTTTGATAATCAGTTAAATGTAAATGTAAAAAATGCCAAATATTTGCAGGTTCTGGCTTGTAAAATGTGCAGATTTAATGCTGTTCTTTGTTGTATATCATTGTAAACTGAATTTATTTGGGTTTTGGACTGTTGGTTGAACAAAACAACATGAAGGCATCACCTGGTCTCTGAGAAACAGAGAGGAACAGGAATGTTGCAGTTATAAGATGTAAAATTATGATAATAATGGTCAATGTGTTGTTGTATTTATATCAAAAAAATGCATATAGCTTGTTTTTACCTCAGTTAAGTATCATCAGAGCAAAATCTGGAAAATATAAGTGCAAGAATTATAATGTATGCTTCTTTTTTTTTTTTTTAACCACAAGTAGTTTTTGAAAAAAGCCCTCAATGATTTCTCCCATGTACAGTACCTACGATAGACCACGTAGACTATGATAAAGGGAAGTGAACATCATCATTCCCCAACGTTAACCGGCACCTCTTGAGAACAGCTGATTCACTCAGCTGTGGTGTCCAGGCAATAATTCACCGTTTACAGGAAGACAAACCCTAAGATGGCCTATTTCCAAACTCAGAGACGATGGGTCACATGACGAGTCATCGGTGGCAGTCACATGATACAAAATGTAGATTTACTTTCAGTTACAGGAATATTAAATTCTTACATTTATTATATCTGAAATGAATATGCCTTGTATATTACTGAATCAATCTCTGAAATGTGCTGTAATCTTTTTACAACCTGACACTCAACCTGGTAACTGACTGTATAAAAGAGTAAACAAAAGCCTTGATGTCAGACACTGAATAACTATTCATCTCTGTCCTGCATTTCAGATAGTTGATGTGTCATTTAGAGCTATAATCTGTCATAACTGTCATGTGCAAGAGACAAATGAAATGCAAAACAAGTGGTGCACTATGAGGAAGTGGTGGTGGAAATCACAGACTATTTTTCCCTGTAGAGTTAATGGGTTTTTGTTTTTGCCTACAGTGGCTTAGCCCTACACACGTAACAGCACATTATCGAAGCTCCGTATAGAAAGATTTCTCCACTTGCTTTACTCTAATCTTGTTCTCAAGGCCATGCAGACACAAAAACCTTGATCTATGAACTCACAGAAAGTTTCCCTATTGTATTTGTTTTGTGCTGACTCATGACCCCTTCTCATCACTTGACTGTTGCTGTAAATGCTTTATAGTTCACAAGGTACATCACAAACTTTATGCCTTCACAATAAAATCCACTATTAGCTGCCACTACATTTTCTTTTTCCTCACTATCTGTGCACACACACAGCTATATTGGGTTAAAAACAAAACCCATTACAAAGGATCACACACACATTTGGCTGTGTTCAGGTGGTTTAAAAGCGTAACTTGTGTGATTAACTTGAGCTCAGCGAGCTTAACAGTTGTTGACAAGTATGCAAGAGCTGCTGGTCAACTGCAGTGCAGGAAAGTACATTTATTTAAGATAAGATATTCCTTTATTAGTCCCACAGTGGAGAAATTCACAAATTTAAATTTAAAGGACCAATACGTGATATATTTACTCTAATAAATCATAAAATGACAATGATATGTTATCAGAGATTAAAGAAACATGCTAAATTTAAATACTGGCTTCTCTGACAATAATGCTACAGGCACTGTGTTCTTTGAAATTTCCACTGCAGTCCAAAACATCTGTTTTTATTTTAGATTGGTTTAGACTGATCTTGTCTACTGCTCGTTTCAATGCCCTGTAGCCACATATGAATATCTTAAAAGCAGCAGCTTTGTTTCTGTTCTTTTCCATTATGTACCAGTGTTATTAGCTGGCAAACTCTTTTTACATGAAGGAAGCCCAGCATGTGTACAAACACTACCAGCTGCACTAACAGGCAGAAACATGAGACAAGATAGAGTTCAGTGACATCTGTAAACTTGGGTTGTAAACTCTAAGCTTAGCTCAGAGTTTTCCTTACTTCACGGCATCTTTATGGTCTTTAGTATTGTCATGAACTGAAAGCCTTGTGACAGACGGACAGACAAGCAGAGAGACAACAGGTGAGCAGCAGGGTGGGGCAGAGAGACAGAATAATTACCTACTTTAATTAACTGCAAATTAATGACACAGTTTTTATCTGTTCAAAATGTAGCTTAAAGGGAAATTTGTCAAGTATTTAATACTGTTATCAACTTGGGAGCTGGGCAAATATGCTACTTTATGCAAATGTATGTATATATTTATTATTGGAAATCAATCATCAACACAATGTCAACTATTGTCCAGAAACCCTCACAGATACTGCATTTAGTGTAAAAAAATATGCTCAAACCATAACATGGCAAACTTAGCTGTCAGTGTGCTGACCTGACTATGACTTGACTCATAAAGTGGTTCATGTCTATAAAGGGGAGACTCGTGAGTACCCATAGAACCTATTGTCATTCACATATCTTGAGGTGCTGCACGGTGGTGTAGTGTCACCTCACAGCAAGAGGGTCGCAGGTTCGATTCGAGCTTGCGGCTCTTCTGTGTGGAGTTTGCATGTTCTCCCCGTGTAAGCGTGGGTTCTCTCTGGGTACTCCGGCTTCCTCCCACCATCCAAAGACATGCTGTTTAGGTTAATTGATTACTCTAAATTGCCCGTAGGTGTGGATGTGAGTGTGAATGGTTGTCTGTCTATATGTTGTCTGTCTCTATGTGCCCTGCAATGGACTGGCGACCTGTCCAGGGTGAACCCTGCCTTCGCCCAATGCCAGCTGGGATCGGCTCCAGCCCCCCCGCGACCCCTAACGGGATAAGCGGTTGACGATGAATGAATGAATGAATGAATATCTTGAGGTAAGAGGTCAAGGGACCCCTTTGAAAATGGCCATGTCAGTTTTTCCTTGCCAAAATTTTGCGTAAGTTTGGAGCCTCCGTAGTGACAAGCTAGTACCAATGGATTCCTTGGTTTTCTAGTTTCATATGATACCAGCACCTTCACTGAAACTGAGCCTGCTACAAGCTAAAAATCGCAAGTTGTGTTAATGCGTTACAGAATTAGTGCCAATAAATGAATGTGCATTAACACATTAGTGTTGCTTAACTTTGACAGCCCTAGTAAATAATAAAAATAATACATCATTGAAAGCCACTATTAATTTATGTAGCTGTGTAAGCTACTGCATATTCCATAACATATAACAACAGGCAACAACAGCTGTCAGTGTGTCAGTGTGCTGACTTGACTATGACTTGCCCAAAACTGCATGTGATTATCATAAAGTGAGCATGTCTGTAAAGAGGAGACTTGTGGGTACCCATAGATCCCATTGTCATTCACATATCTTGAGGTCAGAGGTCAAGGGACCCCTTTGAGTATAGCCAACAGGTTTTTTCTCACCAAAATTTAGCGCAGGTTTGGAGCGTTATTAAACGTCCTTCTTGACAAACTAGTATGACGTGGTTGGCACCAATACACTCCTTAGGTCAAATTAAAACAAAATTGCATTAATGTGTTATTATTGCGTTAAGTTTGACAGCCCTAATAAAAAGAGTTTCTAAGACCAGGAATTCACACTTTGGTTGCCATTATCTGATGGCTAACTGAATTCCCAGCTCTGGCTTCTGCTTTTCTTGTTATTCATTCTCATTTTGTGTATTTGACTGCTAAATTATACCTCCACTCATGTTCCTGACAATGATGGATAGGAAAAATTTGCAGAGCAAATCAAACCTTAAACTGAAAACAGGATGTAGAGACAAAAGGAAATATTGTCAATGGAAACACTGAATTATGAAATCAAACAATATCAAACGAGATTACTTTAATAGTGTGTTTATCTTTGTCTGTGTTGACAGTATTTCAACACCAAGTCAGTTTGAGGTAAAAAGTTGTTAACGCTCAGTGTATTTGGGTGATGTGTGCATTTTGATGTGGTTTGTTCAATTTGTTTGTGTCTCTGATCAGATACAGAGTGAAAAACACTTCATTCCACTGTGGAGGAGTTTTTGAAAAAGAAAAGGAAATTATGGGGGTGACAACTTCACGTAAAACCTCTTCATTCATGTAAATTGCTCAAACTAACATAGCGGTTGTCAGCTAAAATGCCACCTACATATCCGAGAAATAAGAACACCTCTGTATAGTGTGTGACGTCACACGTTAGGACATGCATAATGTTACTGTACCCATTTTATTTTTGTTTTTCAGAGGATTGCCATCACTATGTGACTGGGATCAGAAAGCACCGGAGGGAAAACAAAATCCCAACAGTGGTTTTTCACATGAAGGCATCATGCTAACAGGATTTCTCCCTTATGCGACACAAACAACAGACTGCTGAGTAACTGATCACGTCCTCACAGAAAATTCTGTGTAATTGATGTGTTTCCCAAAAGAATGGCATCATGACAACTCATAAGGCATAACTCACCCATTTTGTGTTTCAATGATTGACTCTCTTCCCTTACTCCCTCACTTTATGAGCAGCTGACAGCCACCTGACTGTACTGCAAGTCGTAACTGTAGGCAGCTATATAAGAACCTCTCTTTGACACAGTCCTGCATCACCTTCAGGTGGATATATCTCTGACTTCACATCACATCGACGTAGAGGCAGGTAAGCAGCCGTAGACGTAACAACACACACACACACAGACAAACAAGCAGTTCCTGTTCTGCAGGTACATTTACGGAAAGAACAAACAGAGAGGGAGAGATGAAACAGAGATTCAAAGAAACCGGGAAATACTGTAGATCACGTCTCAACGTCACGGCAGAAAAAAGCATTTGTGAGACAAAGCTGAAGTGAAAGAGTTCAGTCTCAACCTTTGTGGTTTCCTGCGAGTCACAAGGGATTTCTTTGCTTTTTCTGCTCATGTGTCAGTCATGATGAAGCTGTTGCTGGTTGCTGCTGCTCTGGCCATGGCCAGCTGTGCCAGCATCTCACTGGAAGACCTGGAGTTCCATGCCTGGAAACTCAAGTTTGGTGAGACAATTTTATCAGATCTTGTTCAGGTTTCTGTGAAAACATAAATAAATTCGGAGCGTCCTCAATGTGAGCTCTTTTACAAAACAAGACCTACACTTTTAGAAATTTACAGCTTACATTTTGCTTGTCAGCTAATGAAGGGAAATCTCTTCACTAGAAAAGGATGGTAACCTTATAACGGATTATTTCCTTCTCTGATTGGCAGGAAGGTCTTACAACTCTCCGGCAGAGGAGGCTCACCGCAGGGAAATCTGGCTCAGCAACCGCAGGCTGGTGCTGGTGCACAACATCATGGCCGATCAGGGCATCAAGTCCTACCGCCTCGGCATGACCTATTTCGCTGACATGGTACTGTATGCAAAGAAAAACAGAAATGTAGGGCGGTTGTAGCTCAGTGGGTTGAGCGGCTCGTCCTTTAACCGTGTGGTTGGTGGTTTAATCATAGACTCCCACTGTCTGCATGTTGGAGTGTCCTTGAGCGAGACATTGAATCCTAAATTGCTCCCCAGGTGTTTATAGCAGCCCACAGCTCCTAAATGCTTAGAATGGGTTAAATGTAGAGGTCAAATTTCATGTACCTGAATGTGTATGATGATTTAAGTTTCTGTCATCGTTTGAGCATTTGGGACTGTCATCAATGTCATTTGGTTGCAGCCTGTGAGGATGCAGTGATTGACGTTTTGGTTGAAGAAGACTCAATTACTAAGTGACACAATTTTGTCCCTCTTCACCAGGAAAATGAGGAGTACAAGCACCTGATTTCCCAGGGCTGCCTGGGCTCCTTCAACACTTCTCTGCCTCGCCGCGGCTCTGCTTTCCTGCGGCTGCCTGAGGGAACTGATCTGCCCAACACCGTTGACTGGAGGGACAAGGGATACGTCACTGATGTCAAGGATCAGAAGCAGTGCGGCTCCTGCTGGGCCTTCAGTGCAGTATGTACTTCAAGAGCTCCTCTCTCTGGGTAATGCTGGGAACGTTACACAAGTGTCTTGTCATTTCAATTTGACTCATATCTCTTCCAGACTGGCTCGCTGGAGGGTCAGAACTTCAGGAAGACGGGGAAGCTGGTGTCTCTGAGCGAGCAGCAGCTGGTCGACTGCTCTGGTGACTATGGCAACATGGGCTGCATGGGAGGCTTGATGGACAACGCCTTCAGGTACATCCAAGCCAACGGAGGGATAGACACAGAGGACTCCTACCCTTATGAGGCTGAGGTAAACAGAAGGCATGCATGCTTAAAAGCAGAGTTGCAGATTAACTCATTGAGGGTTAAATATGAGGGCCCTCCATGTAAGAGATGTACAATACTGCCATCTTGTGGACAAAATATATACAGGCCCAAAACTGGCTTTCAGTGTACTGCAAAGCCATTTTATTGACAAGCCCATCTCTAAAATGTTGCATTTCTGGTAAAAATGTTTTGTAAAATAGTAAAATTTTTTCTCCCAATTAGGACGGTCAGTGCCGTTACAACCCTGACACTATCGGCGCCACATGCACAGGCTACGTTGATGTGAAACAAGGCAGCGAGGACGCCCTGAAGGAGGCTGTGGCCACCATCGGACCCGTGTCTGTGGCCATCGATGCTTCTCAAATATCCTTCCAGCTGTACCACTCAGGTGAACAGTCTTAAACATGGTGGTGATTCTGCCTGAAAAGATGCTCATCAAATGAAAGAAGTAAAGTTAAGTAAAGTTAAATTCAAGTATACAGCATTTGTATACTTTATGTAATAAGTACTCTAATATCAAGGTACTGCTAGTATACTTAATACACTTCAATACTTGGGACTAAATTGGCCCACTTTTTAATTTACAGAAGTATACTTTAAATATACTTTAAATGTAAGAACAGTAACTGTTGAGTACACAACTAGTTCGAAGTTGTATTTTATACTACATCTATAATATGGATATATAATACTACAAGTGAACTTATGGGTGTACTGTTTGCTAGTCATATACTGTACTTGTAGCCATCATTTTAGTTTATGAAAGTACACTTTAAAGTACACTCTCTGTAAACTAGTTTAAATGTTTTCTTGAAGTGAACTGACTGTATAGTACTTCAGTATAAGCCAAGTATACTTGGACTTTTCTGTATACTTGCCAAGTACACTTTTTCTGTGTAATTGTCAGTAAATCTAAGGATACTTACGCATAATTTCGTTAAGTATATCTCTGATAAGTACATAAAAAGTAAATTTAAAGTATACTCTTATTAATAGTTTAAAAGAAGTATACTAATAGTGCACTGAAATAAACTTCTTTTTTGTAAGGGTGTGTAATCTGTGTTTGTGTGTTTCTAGGAGTGTATGATGAGCCAGAGTGCAGCAGCACAGAGCTGGACCACGGTGTACTGGCTGTGGGTTACGGCACCGACAGTGGGCATGACTACTGGCTGGTCAAAAACAGGTACACACCCGAATCGGTTGTTTAAATTTATGGATTGTGCTCCTGCTAACACTCAGTCAGTATGCTGGAGACAGAGAGTTGCTGTTGTCACAGACAGAAGCAGTAAGACGTCTTATTTATAGCTGCCAAAATGAAGTGAAACTCGCTCAAGATGTTGCCAACCTCTTAAACTGCCCCATTATATGAAGTGCTGCCATTATTTCACCTCCATCAGAATACAGAGCAGTATGTGTCTACATGCTGTTGTAACTAATAGTTGTGAATATGATTCTTTACATAGAGCAGCTGAATATTGTTGGTAATTTGTGTGTGTCTGCAGCTGGGGTCTGGAATGGGGAAACAAGGGGTACATCATGATGACCAGGAACAAACACAACCAGTGTGGCATTGCTACAGCATCCAGCTACCCGTTGGTCTGAGCAGGTCAGAGAAAACATCCTTCCCTTATGACAAAATATTGTTTAAATGTCATTTAATTAAACAAGATCTACCTGAAATGTGTGTGCACCCTCTGTAGCTTACTGTCCTTAAATTAACTTGTTGTTCCTCATGTTTTGGGGGTTTTCAGGTCCAGGACTTTCCTCAGTGAGAAGGAGAAAAGTGATGCATAATTTAATTTAATTTCATGAAGAAACTGAGTTATAGTGTTATGTCCTTTTGTTGTTTAAAGGATGTAAGTAGAGTCTGACTGTACTTTTAATAGAATAACATTTTTATGAATATTGTAAATAAATGTAGACATCAGATTTTTACACTGAGATTAAAAAAAAGCAAATTATTATGCTTTGATGACTTTTTTGCTTTGTGTTGTTCAACATATTTGTGGGACTGTGTTGATGTGTGTTTGTGGCTCTAGAGCAGTGGTTCCCAACCTGGGGGTCCCGACCCCCACTAGGGGCCACCAAAGCGACACCCGTTAAGGGTGTGTAAGATCAAGTTAAAAAAACAAACAAACAAAACAACAACAAAAAAAAACCCACAGCTGACCTATATCTGAGCATTTCACCCATTTCTGGGATGAAAATAGAATGAAACTGTGATTATTATTCAAGACATAAACAGGATATGACACAGTGAGGGCTTAAACACAAGTTATATTCACAGAGCCTTCCCTCACTGTGAAACAACCTCATCCTGCATTCAAAAAATATGAAGTTAGAACAACCAAAGAGCCAGTACAATGACCAAGTGTCAGAGAGAAGAAAACACTGAATTTGTCAAAAATCCCATTAAGTATGTGTGATTGTTAACAATTTAAAAATATACGTAATACAGAAAAAGATTTGTATTAAAAGTTCCTAAAAATAACAGGAAAACTGATGCATGCAAGAAATAATCTGCTCAAAATTCATCCAAATGGCTTGTTTCACAGAAATTGCTGTTATTGCATTCACTATTTGGGTTAATAGTGCAGTTTATTTGTTGTTCTGTACCTCCAATTCTTATACAATGAACATGGTATTAAATATCCATAAAATATGTCACTTAATCAGGGTTTGTCAGTTTACTCCGATAGAAAAAGGGTTCTCTTAAGGAAACATGTTGGGAACCACTGCTCTCGAGAAGGCAATGTGCATCTAAAGTTCAGTCCGCCACTTTTGTCCAGACTGAAATATCTCTATTGGTTTGACTGACATGATATTTTGTGCAGCCATTCATGGTCCCCAGAGGAGGAAGCCTAATGACTTTAATGATCTCCCGTCTTTCCCTGTAGTGGCACCATGGTTGACATTTTTGTTTTTTAGTGACAGAATTTAGTCAAAGGTCAACTTCCACTGCGGTGACAGGATTGACATTTATTTAACGGATTGCAATTTATATTTGGTGCATGTCCCCCTTAAGATGACTTACCTTGGTAATAGCCTAAAATCTAGAGTCATCATCAGGTGGATTTTAATTGTCCAGTACTTCGGTTTGTATCACATACCTGTAAAACTAATGACATTCCCATCAGCTTCAGCTTTACTTAGTAGTTAGTGCTGACTAGTGCTGGCTTAGCATGCCAGGTTTAAACATTTACAGATGCTTATTTCTCATGTGAATATACAAACTTTATTATATTTTTATGGGCATGTAGGGATCTACTAATTAATGTATTAACACTTTGTTGCTTTAGGCCAATATAACTTTGAGATGTGTATAAAATGAATTTTATTTGTTTGTATAATTTTGCTACAAACCAGCGATATAAACACATGCACATCAATATTAAAAGCTCAGAGAAAGTGCACCGGAGTGTGGTGATGTAGTTTTAAAGAGAGAAAGAGGGTGGGTGGGAGACGAGGTGGATGGGTCCAACAACACAAGGCTTTCACCCGGGAGACCACTTCACTTTCAAATTATAATCAGCTGATCATTCATGTCCTGTCTTAACAGTATTCAAGCCAAACCATGTTGTTTTTCCTAAACCTAACTAATGGTTTTATTGCCTGAACCTAAGCAAGTGTTTTTACTTAATTCACAACATTAAATCACACATTTACTGAGACCAAAAAGTGATGCCGAGGGGTCATGACAAAACGCAGGTATATGATGAAATGGGATGAGAACATGTTGCAAAAACATGTCAAGCAAACAATAATTGTAAATTGGGGGCGGCAGTAGCTCAGTCTGTAAGGACTTGGGTTAGGACGCGGAGGACGCCGGTTCAAGTCCCCCATGGACCAAGACCAACTGGTTGCTGGAGAGGTGCCAGTTTACCTCTTGGGCACTGCCGAGGTGCCCCTGAGCAAGGCACCGAACCCCCAACTGCTCTGGGCGCTTGTCAGGAGCAGCCCCCTCACTCTGACATCTCTCCATTGACATGTATATGTACTGTGTGAACAACAGAGTGTAAAACTGACTAACTGGGACTAATAAAAGAATATCTTTCTTTCTTTTCTTTCTAAATCGGTGAAACAAACCTCCTACAACTCGATCTGCATCAACAAAGATGGATCCTGATGCCAAGTATGAGAACCTCAGCAGTAGCCGTGTCTTGCTGCTGCAGCAGCATGCAAAAGTACAGGATGAGTGTTGCACCTGATGCTAGTAATTAATTGCTTTTCACAACAAAGTTATTCAAAATCAAACATGAACTGCGGCAGGAAATGATCTGAACTGTGCATTTGCATGATTTCTAAAAATGACAAATGCTCACATCTATCTGTAAATGTATGAATTACAACTGATTCCCAGTGTATATGAAATAGCGTCAGCTCCCTCCAAACAGTTTGATCTCAGTCAAGGCTGATGTATTTGAATAATACATTAAGCCAAGTTGCAAATACATAAAAAAAAGGGCTTTTAACAATGCATAGTTATTCATAGATCTTCAGATGTGTGTACATCAAGCTTAGTTTAATGTTTATAGACAGCAGATTTTATCCTCATATCTTGGGGCTTTATATGTTGTATCAATAATATTTATTGCTTATGACTGAAATAAATGATTCACTAAAAAACAACAACTGTGTCTCTTGTTCAAAAAGTCAGACGTTTAGACTCAGATGCTGCCTCTGATACCGGCTGCTGCTGTGGCCTTTGGCTTGCAAACCTCAGACTGGAGATAAAAGCTGTGGGCAGGGAGTTTCAGAAGTAGAAAATTCATTTCGGTAAAGGAATCTCTCGTCTTTGGTCTTTGTACTTTTTGTTCAATTGGATTGCATTTCCTTGCTTTATCTTTCCCGGATACTGTTTTACTTTCTTTAGGATTCTGTGGTTTGTAAAAGGTTATCTCAGATTCATTCTTCACGTGCGGGTGGGGATGCAGCCACAGGAAAGGAAGAGGTAAAAGTGAAAGGAGATCCGCCTGGTAAAAGTGAACATATATAGTGAAACACAATAACGAGAAAGGAGGGAGAAATGATACACTTTTGCGGTTGAATCTCTCGTCTGATGTGGCTAAAAAAGCCATTATGGATCTGAGAGAATTATCTAAGCTGTATGCATTTTGGCCTCTATTACCTTCGATATATTTTACAGACAGTCTTTTGCTTTCAAGATCAGCCTCTCTTCCTGTCACATCTTCTCATCGTGACACTTAAGCCGGCCAATCCTTGATAATCGGTTTCCGTATAAACTGCGATTATGACACTGCAGAACAGGAGAAATGAAAGAATTTTTTATCCTCAACTTTCAAAACACACCAATGGAATACTAAAATGGTTTATCATTTACCATGTCTAGAGTGTGGGAATAAGTAATAATCAATGCCCAAATCACAAAATACTCATAAAAATGAATCAGATATCCATCACAACCAGACTTCCTGTTAGATTTTACTTTCTATATGCAATATCCCACAAGAGATAAACTCAAAGAGAAGAACCCTTATAACAACTTCGCTGGCTGCATGTAAAAAAGCCAGAACTCGTAAGTGGCTAAAGCTCCAAGCTCCTGTAGTTCAAGACTAGATAGTTAATCGATATACAGTATGCATCAATATACAATGGTAATATACTGTGATGTGATGGCTGCACCCATGGCCACACCGGCAGACTAAACACATTGATACACAGTTCTTAACTTCTGTATTATATTAAAGGTTTTGTTAAAAAAAGTTGATTTTACAAATTTTGCCTCCCTGTTTTTATGTTGTTTAGCTAAAATATTATAAGCCAATATAACATTATTTTGCAGAAATGTCTTTCTTTTTTTATCCCCACACTGCTCTGCCCACGGTGACACCTTCCAGCTGCTCAGGTGCAGAACATCCTTGTGACCTTTCTGATGACACCAATTAACTTCACCCGTCAAGGTCAAGTTGGTGCCCTCACATTGTTTCCAGGGTAACACGCACCAGCTCTGGTTAATACAAATTTGCAACACCCACGCTATATGTGTGTAAAGTAATACTGTTCCATAATGAAATCCTTCTTTCAACAGTAATTTGTAATGCTTCAGGGTTTTGCGTGTAATCCAACTAAACAGCAGTACTTAAGCCATTATTCTTACATCTCTATTGAACCTTAGGCGGTGGACGGTTGCTTCATTCATCTGTAACCCAGAAGTCGGCTACAAATAAATTTACAGTGCTTGAAATGATTTTGTTAATTTGTCATGGACTATTCAGCCTAACTGCATGCAGTGAATCTGAAAAAAAGTTCAGTGCACCAATCAGATTTTACTTAGTCGCAAACGACAGTAACAGATGATGCTGACTTCTCGGTCTGGCTTTGAATATTTTATGATTTGCTGAAAGAAAAAACACTTTCTTCATAAACATCATTGGTGAGAAAATAATTGCTCTCCTTTTAGATGACATCTCTTTTAATCATACACAATAGTTGCCCCAATGTAATTAATGAAATCGCATTAAGTGATTGTAATTTTCCCCATTCTAAATGTCACATTAGGTCTGGTTGTGATAATATTTGATGGGAGGTGGAGAAATGGCGAGAGTGAGGGAAGAACATATTAGGGAATTTAATCAGCTTTGTGTGACAAAATGTGACCTTGACATCTTACTTTTTCCTCGCTCAGCTGAAGCAAGCGGCAGCAGCGAGAGCTGCTGCGAGGAAGCAAACAGGCACAGCAAATGTAATTGAAAGAGATTTAAATTATCTTTTGTCAGGACAGTCTCGTAGCAGTAGACCTGGAGCAAAAAACAACATTTTATCAGCACCAGATTGTGACAGCATTCAGCCAATTAGGCCTGAATGATTGTTATCCACTGACGTTATCGTCATCATCCCTCTTATTTTTGGGAGTATGAAGGACAGCATTAGAAAGTGGGAAAAGCAAAGATAGAAAAGCTGCCAGACGGAGACAAAGGGAAACCGAAGGAGGGCGCGTATGAGGTGAGGCAAATTAATTAGTTTTGCTAAATCCTCCTCAAACAGCAGAAGCCAGTGTGGCTCCACAAAAGGCCATTACTGGTAATCAATTTAAATCTGTTTTACCCTTCCCAAGGAAACCAATTAGGCAATTTAATTTGGCTTTTTTGATTCACAGCATATCCACTGCACAGGATGGGACGTCCAATTCGCGTCCTGCAGGGAGGGACAAGTGAAAACACTGGGAGGTGTTGTTGGAACAAACAAAGCTATTGATCTGAGGGAGGCTGAGGGAAGAGTGAGGAAGATGCACAGGAAGTGTGGCAGGATGATGAATTCATGAATTTGGGTTTTTGTTAAGAAAACAGTGGTCCTGCTGTGACCATTAAAAACTGCCTCAGTAATTAAAGTTTTTTTTTTTCAAGTTCAGCTTTTAGCTCAGTTTTCTATGAAATGTGACTCCAGATTTAAAGCTGTTGATCATTTCTAGCTGTATTTTTGGTTAGACAAAGCTCTTTATAATGTCACTAGATGGCAGTACTTGACTGCTGATGATTATCTCAGCAGTTTGGGGCGCTGTGTCCTGGCTAGAGTCCTGCAAAGCTGTTGGTTCAAAGTCAAACACACTCCTTTGGTTCTTACAGTCACATGTCCTTGAGATGCACATGCAACACACATACAGTAACATCCATATGCACAAATACACACTGCATTTCCCTGCACTAGTGAAACCATCAGACTGTTACAAACGCGCACACACACCGTACACTGAACGTCTGCTTAATCAACAATGTCACCGCGCAATTTCAGCAGATTGGCTGCTGGGTTGGTACGGAGGAAAGTGTCAGTCAGCCGTGCCACCCATCATAGCGAACAAACAGTCTCTCCTGTGGGGATACAGACGGGGCCTCGTTTCTGCGCCTGTGTGCTATCCATCTCCCATTATACCTTCCTGAGTTTGTGTGTGTGTGTGTGTGTGTGTGTGTGTGTGTGTGTGTGTGTGTGTGTGTGTGTGTGTGTGTGTGTGTGCAGCTCCTTGCATGTTAGGTGTGTTTGTGTGTGGGGAAATGGGATGTCAACTGGTTTGTCATGGTAATGGGGAACATGTGTGATTGTGACAGACAGGAGTTCTGGATGACCGCACATGGTACTGATGCATGTGCACACACACACACACACACACACACACAGATGCATTTTGGCCTAATGCATGCAGAAAGAGACTGAAAATGTGAACAAGAGCAGAACTTTCTGAAAAATGGCTTAAATGACTTTATAAATACTTAATATTTTTTCTAAAATGAACCCAGAGATGAGGGCAATAATCCACGCTCGCCCCTCCATCCTGCTCTTTTAAAATTTTCCCTCCTTATCTTTTTCTTTCCCTCATTCCATCCCTCCATCCTCTTCTAGCCAGCTGCATTTCTTGGACAGGGCTCCTGGCTGCGGTCTGAGAGAGGCGAGTGAAGCTAACCGTTTGAGAAAAACAGCTCTGGCAAGGCCAATTACACCCAGACAAAGCACTTTGCATGTTATTGTGTTAGGGATTCATGCTTGATTGACTGAATGGGTTCTAATGAGGCTGGGGAACAGCGTGCGAGAAAGGAAGAAACACTCCTCAGCTTCCCTGATGGATTGTATCACCCACGCACTCACGTAGACAAACACGCGGGTACACACACACAGAGCAAAGGTGAGCAATCATACGGGAGCACGCTTACGGCGAAGATGCACACAGATCAACACTAACGCAAACAATAGTTCTCAGGTTACAGCTATAAAGTTGTGTGTGTCTGTGAGTGTGTGCAGTGGGCGGCAGATGAAGAGGAAATAGTAGAAAGGTAACTGGCTGTATTGCCTCTGCAGATGCTCCTATGTGAACGCCTCACTCCCACTGGCATCCTTTTATAGTATCACTTCACTAGAGTTGGCTATAGCAACAGATGGATTGGTAAAGCCTACAGCAGTGATAAAAAATGTCAGCCGTTATTCTTGTTGGGCCTGTATAACAGATGTTGGTTTTATTTCTGTGTTGTGCTGTGCACTGGGCTTCGACTCCACTAAGTTTCACATCTTTGATATTTTTTTTGTTCTCCATCTCTGAGGAATGAAAGTTGATGCGGATATTACTAGCCACAGGCCAATGAAAATAACAAACGTCAGCTCCGAGGTTTGCAAGATCACTGTCAACGAAATACAAATGGAAAATGAAATTAGCAAGCTATCCACGTCCAGCCTGTGAATTTTAAAAGGCAGGTATAAGCTGCAATACGTAAGATGCAGAGTACACAAGCACAGCGGCAAAGTTGAGACTACTTGCAAACTCGAAAGTTGTAAAATATAATATAGGTTCAAAATTATATAGGTTTTATAAAATTACACCATGAATCATCAAGCCAGACATTTATGTACAGTATGTCTATATGGTATACTAATTTCATTTGATTTTCATAGTTATTATTCCTCCAGTCCTAGCATTTAAGGATACTTAAAGGGTGACTTTGGTATTTTTCCACCTGGACCCTATTTTCCCATGTTTTGTGTCTAACTGACTAATAGAGACAACAATTTCTGAAATTGGTCCTGTACTGAGGGAGAGCACTGTCTACGGCAGCTGGTCAGCAATGTAATCCTATCAGGGCAAGCTGGCGGTACACTAAAAGTGCTTATTTGGCCACTGTTGGGCTCTGATTGTTATTATAAAGTGTATGACATTATGGAAAGAAAAATCAATTAGTTTAGACAGTGTAGACGATGTTTATAAAATTTTCCGAGAGGGAACTGAACTGAAAGTGAAACTTATCTACATTATACTGTTTTGTTAGCTGGGTCTGCTGCAGTGGGCTACCACTGGGTATGAAAAATTAAACCAATGCTGAAGTGCCTTAAACTTGCATTCTCTCTAATATCCAGCAGGGGGTGACTCCTCTGGTTGGAAAAACAAGCCTGATTGTATAGTAGTCAATAAGAAAATGAGCCTACTTCTCACTTGATTCATTTCCTCAGTAAACATTGTTAACATGAGTTTATGGTCTCAATCGCTAGTTTCAAGTCTTATTAAATACAGCATGATGTTCATTTAGTAAATTATGAACCCGTGTAATAGACCACAAAGCAGGGTATACTTTAGGGTGTGGCTACCTTGTGATTGACAGGTGTAGTCCGGTCTAGGAGTTGTCCGTGTTTTCGTCTTACAGCTTTAAACCTTTCACAGTGTGTTTTCAGTTCATGGAAGTTAATAATAACCTGAGACTATATTACTCAGCATTTGGTTGTGCTTAGCTCCACCTGCTCATGTCACAAAACAAGATGGTGACTGCCAAAATGCCAAACTTGAGGCTTCAAAACCGCCTGAGTGATGTCACGGTGACTAAGTCCACTTCTTATACGGTATGGCGGTTTTAAAGAGAGCATAGGTAAGTGTCATGTTCAGTTCCCGGTCAGAAAGGGCAGCAAAAACGGCAAGTTAAATGTTGAAAATATTCTAAATATAGAGTACAGGTTAGGTGAGTGGTTAAAAATATGTTTTGCTGATTGCCCCATCCACAGCAGTACATTGCTTTGATCCTGTGCGGTATCTGTTTGTCCGACTGCTGTCTACTGTAGGTAATGGATGTACCTCATACAACCCTAACACTCAAACTATCCCTTAAAGAGACCCAGAGTGTGTGCCGGGAGTCCTCTGAGCAATATTAACTGCGGCCTGCTCCTTTACCTTCTTCTTCCCCCTTCACCTGCTCGTCCCCTTCTCTTCCGCATCTCTCTCATTCATCATTTCTTGTTACCCCTCCTCTCCTCCCTCTCAGCTCTCTCCTCCACCTCGTCCATCTCCCCCGTCGTACCAAGGTCAGGGTGAGGGGTCAATTGCCTGGGCGCACCACAGAGCCCGTTCTTGAAGGAGTAGTCATGTATCTGTGCTCTGTCTTATCTTTTTGTTTTATATCGTCTGACAGCTGTTTCCCACAGGACACGGCCTCGCTTGCACCTGCGGCAAACCCATACATGTGTGCGCATGTATGAGTTTTCTGCATGCGTGTTAGCATGTGTGGGTAGATGCAGTGTCGTTTGCTTGCCCCATTTTGCCCATCCTTGTTTATTTGCCCTGTTATCTTTCCTCTCTCTTCCTGACCTTTTTCCTCTGTCTGCCTTTCCTCCTCCATCGATAGCCAGAGCTAATAAGGCAATTAAAGCCTAATTAAAGGAGTCTTCAGAGAGAAGGAAGGTCTCGGGCAACTTCATGAGGGTAAGGGAGCAACGTGTTTACTCATGTCTCTGGCGAGCTTTCCCTCACTCTCCTCTTGACCAACACAACAAAGTTAAAGTACAGAGATAATGAAAGGCCTGAGGAACAGTACACATCACAATTTTACAAAGTCTTCAGATTTATGTCTGTTTTTTTTGTGGTATCAACAAACAGGTAACACGAGGTAACTAGCTAATTTGTTCAGCTTCACGTGTATCTACCCAACCAGCGTCAGCCCACTCATTGTTGTCAAATTTGCCAGCGCAGATCAAAGGTTGCTGTGCAGCGTGGCAGCCAGGTTACCTCTGCTTGGCGCTCTGAATCCAAGTCACGGATTAAGGGAAAGTGGGGGAGGGGGTTCAAGGCCATGTGACAGACAATCATCCTCTCTTTGGGATGTGAGCTGCTTGTCACAAACAGTCTGCAATGGATCCATGTTGTTTTTCCACAAACATCCCAAAGCTTCTCTTGCATCTCGTTGCGTACGATCACTGTGTGCACTTGTAGTCTGAAACAAAATCTTTACCCCTGATTTAGAAGGCACTTACAATGCATTAGCCTTGTGGTAATTACTAGAAACTCAATTAGAAGAAACCGCTGAAGACCAAGACCAAACTGGAGGGCTTAAGCTGCAACGCTGGTAAATGGATTTGGAGTTAATTTAGTGAGTCAGAGGGTGAAACAGCCATCAGTGATGTTTTAAGCTGCACCAAGCAACCTGAGCGCTCAGAGCTCTGTACTGTAGGCTCATCTCCGCTGTCGTCTGCTCTCAACTGGCATTCAGCTTCACTTGTGGTTTGAGTGTTGCAATTAAATTGCTCTGGGAGTTTATTTTACGCATGCATGTGCTGCCTGGAGGCCCTTGCATTTTCGTGCATGTGACAATCCTCTATTCAACATTTCTTTATAGTATTTCTCAGTGATGTTTACAAGTGTACACTGTTACTCCCTACGCCTCACATCCTGTTCAGAGTGAAAGAAGTATATTTTATTCATGGTTCTTTGTATGTTCTCTAACATGCTGCGGGGCATTTTTATGACCTTAAGCATTGCCTGCCTGTTATTGGTGAATATCTGTATTTACTGTCTTGTATACATGTTCTGGTGTCTGTTTCTGGTGATTTCTATAGCCCTGCTGATGCTAGATATTTGAGACCAATACTCAGCAGACTCAGGCTGTCTGAGAGGCTGTCTGTGGGGCAGGGGTGAAAAAATAAAAATAACACAAGCTGCACAGGGTGGGGTACTAGCGTGCAGGAAGTTTTATATCATATAGGGTAGCCTATTTGGCACTGCATATTTTAGCAATTTTAAGGCCACCCTAGAGGGCACTTCATTACGTTTTCTCCACTATAATGGCATCCCAGAGGGCACTTCATCAAATTTTCTCCACTAAAAGGCCACCCTAGAGTGAACTTTATCACGTTTTCTCCACTACAAGACAAGGACACCCTAGAGGGCACATCATCATGTTTTCTCCACTACAAGGCCACCCTGCCAGGCACTTCATCATATTTTCTGCACTGGAAGGGCACCGCAAAGGGCACTTTATCATTTTTATCTACCATTGAAGCATCCAAGAGTGCAAAAGCAGGATTTTTGCTGCAGTTTGTTCAAATATAGGGGCACCAGGGGGGAATTTCCTGTTATTAATCGGCTGACATATTTACAGATGCCATCATATGTGTGAGAAACTAAAATCACCCACGCCAGTCTATCGGTCAGGCTCTAGTGGTGTGCATCCCCTGTACATATTGGGACTGTAATATCCAGCATATTGGTAAGTCGTACCACATTTTGGACACTGCAATCTAAATCCATGGAGAGAGACGAACAGCGAGCAGATGGACTGCACGTCGCAGAAAGTGTGGGTGGTAAATCTGCATGTCCCTGTGTGTGTGCTTGTGAATGCTCCTATTGGTGCCAGCATGTGTGCTCTGTGTGTATGTGTGTGTGTTCATGTAGGTACTACTGCAGGATCTGCAGGATCTTGGCTTTGCCTTGGAGTAAAGTTGTATATGTATATGTGGTTGTGTGTGTGTGTGTGTGTGTGTGTGTGTGTGTGTGTGTGTGTGTGTGTGGTGTGTGTGTGTGTGTGTGTGTGTGTGTGTGTGTGTGTGTGTGTGTGTGTGTGTGTGA
Organism: Pterois miles; assembly: GCA_947000775.1. Lineage (NCBI taxonomy): Eukaryota > Metazoa > Chordata > Actinopteri > Perciformes > Scorpaenidae > Pterois > Pterois miles. Next base: position 1,470,317 of record CAMQGK010000522.1, on the reverse strand, counting down.
GAGTGTCTGTGTGTGTGTGTGTGTGTGTGTGTGTGTGTGTCTGTGTGTGTGTGTCCTGTGGGCTGGTGAGTGGGTGTGCATCGTGAGAGCACTGCTGTGCCTCCCTCTTCTGGGGACCAGATGGTGATGGAGTCGGTCGCTCCACCCGACTGTTTCTGACATCATCACTCGAAGACAAAGGGAGAGGCAGAGAGAGAGACAGAGCTTTTCTGATACATAAACTCATAAAATGTAGTTTGAATTTCTTCTCTCTGATTCTCAGATTCATTTAAGTTTGAACCCCCTCCCTTTTTTAAATCACACATGGATCATGTCATTCAATTCATGAGACCAAAATCAAAACTTGTAGTAAAACTGCATCATGTAATTTTCAGTGATTGTTCAGATCCTTTAATGTAGGTAAACTCGTCCCACAATGTAAAAGTACTCAATCAGAGGTACGAAAATCCTGCAATTTTACTTCACTGAAAATAGGCAAGTATCATCAGCAAAACGGACCTACTGTACAGTATCAAAAGTTAAAAAAGTAAATAGTCCTCATTACATAATGCATTATTTATACACTTAGTTGCCAGTGTATATGGTACACCCAGCTAAAGCAGTGGAAGAAATATTAAAAAAATTCTCCAGAACAAGTCCTGCATGCAACCAGAACTTTACTTAAAATTAAGTATGTACGTATCAGGGATATTTACTTAAATTATCAAAAGTAACTCATCCTGCAGAAAAATGGTCCCTGTCATTATTTTAATACATATGATGTTTTTGGATTAATATTACTGCTGCAATAACATGTAGAGTAGCATATTTATATATCATATTCTATAAAATCATCATCATGTTTGTAGCGTTGCTGTGTGAGAACTACGCATCTCCAAAAAGTCAAAGTCAGTCCTGATACAAGACGGTTTTCAAATTGTTAATTTACTTTAAAGGTGCTAAATGCGAAATTGGGCCTCCACACGGCTCTCAACATGGCAACCACTGAGCCGATAGCTAGCAGCTACTGCCGCTAACAGTGCTAATAATGAAATCAAAGGTGTTGACGAAGTTAACTGTGATTAACTGAGGGGGGAACCGGAGGTGGATGCTACTCTTCCGCAACAGCTCAGCTGTAACTGCCATATGACAGCAGGGCAAAGCGGCGGCCATGAACTAACCAGTGGGGCACGCTTGCATGCAAGAACATGCACTAAATGCATGCACGGCCTGGAAATGTCAACAGAGCATGGAGAAGCTTGGATTATTACACACACACAGAGGGAGAGAGACTTCATTCTCTGCTCAGGTAGCCACAAATAGTTGTTAGCTGCTACATAACAGAAGAAGAAGAAAGAGGAAGGCACACTTTATTGATCTGCTGTGGTGAAATTTTATATTTTCACACACAGGCCTGAAATACATACATGCACAAACATGACCTATATACAAGCATTAATGGAGAGATGTCAGAGAGAGGGAGCTGCCTCTGACAAGGACACTTTGGCAGTGCCCAAGAGGCAAACTGGCACCTGGCACCAGTTCACACTCAGTACTTGGTCCACGTGGTTCCCAAAACAAGCCCCTATGGACTGAGCTACTGCCGCCCCAAAGATAAATGCTAAAATATAAAAATAACGCTCTGGATATCGTAGAGAGAGCATTTAAGAAGTAGTAGATTTTTTTCAACCTATAAAGGAACACGTCATCTTTCAGTTTATCGGAAAAATGAATATTCAAAATCAGATCAGAGATACACAATTTCCACTGAACATGAAAAATTGTAATCTGAAAAGAAACTAAAGTAACTAAAGCAGTCAGACAAATGTAGTGGAGTAAAAAGTCCAATATTTGCCTGTGAGATGTAGCTGAGTAGAAGTATAAAGTTGCATAAAAAGGAAATACTTGTGTACAATTTCAAGGTACTTGTACTAGTAATGTAACAGCCTTGAAATAAATCCTACCTTCAGGAAGGTTATAATGTTTATTTTTTGTTGAAACATTCAACACAATTTGGGAGGTTGTAGTTTGTGGTTCTGATGAATTACCCTGATAAAATGAGGTGGACTTAAGTAAATGTAAAATAATGAAAATAACTGAAACCCTCTCAACCAAATTTCTTGCCAAATTAAAAATAATTACAATAAATAATGTATGTAGGGTAATGCTGAGGTGAAATAGACATGAATGTACAGTATATTTTCATTTAAGGAGAGAACATCTGATAAATCTGTCAGACCTGATCAATCCCATAATGCAGCAGGAATGTCTTTAGCCTATTATCTTAAATTTGGGATTACAACTCCATATTGTGCATTACTGAATAAGATTACAATAAATGCTTCTTTTGTATTCAAATGCAATTAGAACTGTTCAATATTTACAGCATTTCAACTTAAAAAAAAAGCTATTATGCCTGAGACTGTGGAGATGAGGAAAACATTTTAAGGAGATTCTTGGCCACAGCATATGCTAGAATAAAAAAAACTACTGTACATTAGCTAGGACTGCTTGCTCAGCATTAGTGATGGCAACTCACTTTCCCCATCATTTCACTGTTCAAGTGCATGCTGTGCAATATGGTAGGGACAGGTGTGCAAATTACACAAGGGGAGCTAATCACCAGCCACACTCAGCCCGACAGGCTGACGCTGCCTTGATGCTCTGCCTTGATGCTCTGCCTCCACTTCTCTCCAAAGAGTGTCTAATTGTATGTGGAGGCGACACGCTGAACGACAACACGTCTCAGCAACATTATGGGCCGTGAATCAGAGAGCGCGTAAGCCTAATCGTGCTTATGTTTGATCTGACGCTGTGATGTGACACATGCGATTAATTTGGGATGTAACAGCAGTAAAGGAAGCAATCATTATTTATAGAAATTATGTAACAGGTAACAACCATGTCATGTTTAATTTGGCTCTCTGATTGTAAATGCATCTGTAAAATGAACATCATTATATCTCTTGGTTTCTAACTAACTGCAGTTGAAATGATACAGTTACTTCGTTTTCCTCTCAGGCAGCCTGAACTCCTCCAATATTCCCACAATCCCTCAGGTCCAAAATTAAAACCAGTCTTCAGCGGATTGAGGCTCAGCTTTATATAAAGGTCATACGTGACTATTAATGAGTATCTTTGTACGAATACAGAGACGGTCTTTGTCTCTGGAGCTTGCTAATTGAGCTAGCATCTCTTCCCCTACATCCCTTGGATGTACAAGCCGACGCACGGAGAGAAAGAGCTGACGAAAATGTGCCTTATTTCCTCTCCGATGCTGCTGCTAACTGTGAAGGCGTAGCTAAATGAGGCCTGTGATGGACGCTGTGCCAGGCAGAGGCGTCCAAGCCCACCACTTCCCCTTCCCTCACCGCCTGGTGCGCGGTGCAATGGCCAATCAACTGCTCACACAAAGGAGGAATTAGCATATTCCCTGGCACAAAATCGCTCCCTTAATTGCAGCTGCATTGAGCCCATGTTCTCCACACCTCCTCTCCTCTCCACTCTCTCTCTATCACTGTTTTTTTCCTCCATCACCAGCCTCTCCAAGTGTGTGTTTTTCTGTTATTCTTTCACTTCATTCTCCCTCCAATCATTCAGTCTTCATCAGACGGCTATTGTGCGAGCTCAGGGGGAGAACGCAGAGAGAAAGATGGGGGCTGGGAGTGTGTTTGGCATGCTGCACTAAAGGAACAAGGTTGTCAGTCTCAAATGATGCTCTCATAATCAGCACATTGGAGCTTGGTTGCTGCACAGAATGACAATATCGGCGGTATGTACGTTTCTGTGGTCTCCCTTTTGGCCTGTCAATCTTTCTTTATCTCTCTCGGTTTGTGCTGCCTCTCACTGCTTCCCTTTCTATCCCGACGTTTTTGTTTGTTTCTTTTTAGTCCTTCTAACCGTGCTGCGTTTTCTGGTGCTTTACTGTTCTTGTGCAAATTTCCTTCTGCTCGTGCGTTTGCTTTGTCTCCAGTGTTTCATCTCCATCTTTCGCTCCTGTTTCCTCGCTGCCACCCCCACTCCCCCACGTCTCAGTTTACCCATTTTCTGCTTTACCTTTTTTTTGTCTCCATCTCTCTTTCTTGTGTTAATTACAGGCAGCAAAGAGCAAGCTGGAACTTAAAGAGTTTCTTTAAAGCTAGTTTTGTTTTCCTGAGTGGCTGTGCTAATAGCATATCTGCCTGTGCTCTAAAGATTGCTTTCACTGTCCCATCTTCCTCGACTAATAATATGCTCACAGCAGTAAAAAAACAAATCCTAGTTATGATTATACTCCAAGTCAACCCTTCAGTCCCACTGTCACAGTCTCTCCCTACTATCACCGTTCAAAGTTTCTCCTCCTGTATTGTCATATTCATGTGAATCTTCTCTCATACTATCATGCTTGTATATCTGCCTCCTAACTCGGCTGTCATCACTGGGCTCACACACACCTATCGCTGCTAACACCGTCACAACTTTATCTCTCATGCCGTGTACTGTCACAGCTGTGGCGTGTCTGTCTACCTCTGTTGTTGCTTGTAGTTTGTCTCCCAGCATCGCTGTTGTGGTAGCAGTGTTTATTCTGCCAGTCAAAGACGAGGCAGAGACAGCATCACTCATCCCTGTGTCGTGGAGGGAGGCTGTGGAGAGGGAGAGAGAGAGAGAGAGAGGGAGGGAGGGAGAGAGAGAAAATGAGAGGCCGCAGTCACATTTCAGACTGTAAAGAGTCCCTGGTGGTTTACACAGTTGTGTGTCTGAGATAAGCTGGGGTCTTGACTGCTGTTATGCAGAATTTCCATACAGTTGGAAGACTTGTGCCGTAATGCAGGCACCACTTGACTGGTCTTACATCCAATAGGATGAGCGTTTAAGGTTCACCTATACTGAAAACTCTGCATTCAAACCAGCTCACTCCGAATATTTAAAACTGAACAATAAAGCATAGGAAGAAAAATGTTTACAGAGGTAGAAGGTTGCCCTGCATCAAGGTAAATGTTATTATACATTGCAATATCAGTATGTGTCAGGATATAGTACACACACCAATTAAGAAACTGTTAATGGATAAAATAACCAGACATGCATATCTGATTTTCAGATCCTGCAAATTAAATACATGAGAAATCAAGGTATTTTATCACATTGATCTGAAAAAAATCCAATATTGCCATAAACCAGTCATGCTCATTGCCCACAAGGGCCTAACACAACAAGAGATATTTAAGAGATACAGTATCGACCACAATATAAATGGTATAACAAAATGTCTGATCTATCTATATAGTGCTCCAGGGATGATGTATTTCTAGTTCCCTCCACAAAAAGCCAATGGGATTGTTCCATTAGGTTTTGGATTATTGCAGAAAATGGGCTCTGTGGCAAACAGGTTTATGATACTTACATGTTTTGTTCAATCATCAGAAATGAAACACCACTTTTATAATTTTTGAAGTGTGAATGCAATTGCCACAAGTAACAAAGCTAATGTTAGGCTGCAAACAAACCACAACACGGTTGCATGAGCGTGAATAAAAACAATGAAACTGTGAAGGAGGACATTTATAAGACACAGAAAGGCTTCAAAATTCACAAGCTATTGATTTATCTGTATAAGCTAATCTCTTCAGCTTGTGTCAAATACAGACCATATTTCAGGTATCTAACCAAAAACCCATTGACTTTGAGACAGTGGAACCAAAAGTGCTATAACACTAACTCATTTCTGGGTTTTAGGACTCATTCCTGCAACACTCTCATCTCCTGGTATACGTATATCATCTTATGAAACTGTAGCACAAATCAAACTCTGATTGGCTCTTAGCCGTGAAATAAAAGCCACATATCACGTCTAACTCCACTTAATAATGTAATTCCACTTTCAGTATCACTCTGCATCTGAGAAAAAAATGGTAGACAAATGTGCTGTCATGGTTGCTTGGTGACAGGGTCATGGGGGGATCACTTCCACCAACACAGAACAGGTTACAGACAGAGATATTGGAGATAGCTGCTAAAACTCACTACAAAATGGAAACATTAAGGGTTAACTTCTCTGGAGGACTGAGCTACGTCCAGCTACAAAAAAAAAAAAAAAAAAAAAAAAATCCACCTGCTAAATGACATGCAGCACTACGTAGAGAGGCGGGTCCACAATGTGGCCCAAATATGCAAGAAAGCAGCAACCACTGCCTCCACAGCACCACGATTTAGAAACTACCTGATGTGGGTCTCGACACGAACGATTATGGCCATGTTCAGGCCTGGCAATATCGTACGTGGCCTGAGTGATCAGATCACAAGTGGACAGCTTTAAGTATGTTTGTTCACACCTGGTGTTACAATGCATCTCCACGAGTATTAATCTCCCACGGTGTGATAATAATGCACTTTGCATACCTAGTCTGATAGTCTGTAGATTATGTAGTCTATAGATAAAATGTATTTTAATACCAGGCCTGAGCAGGGGCCTATCTCTGGAAACTCAGGGACCGCAGAAAGTGGAGCAACACCCTCCACCCAACAGAAACACACCTCCACCCAAAACAAATAAAGGCAAGCTTAGTGCAAGCAGTTACTGATGCTGGGCAGTTTTTCAGTAGTTGCACTATAAATGGCAGCATATAAATAATGTAAATAGAGAGACAAAAAATAAAATCAATATAAGGCTAGCCTGTGAACAAAAAAGAAATACGCTAGCTGCTACTGTACATTCAATAGCAACCACCATTCTATAGCATCCACTTTGGTGTGTGCACACATCCGACTCAGGAAGGCCTGTTTTGTTGTGAAAATTATAATTTATTTATTTATTATTTCTTATTACGACAAAATATTTAAATTGGATTGTCTATAACTTTCTTATTGCCAAACTTGACGACCATTTCATTAAAGCAATAGCTCACGGGCTATGATATGTTGTGATTATATCACAGCTGAGGGCCGTTGTTTGTCCCAGCGCGAAGTAAAATATCATCCAACACCAGAATATGTGTAGAATGTAAAATTGTCAGATTGATGCCACCTAGTGGCAGTATAAAAAAGACACTGTGGCAGACTGAATCCAGTAAAGGGATTTGATAAATGGGCTGAAAGCTGCGCTGCATTATTTAACATTTCTACAAATAAAGCCTTACACCGTCTGAATAATTCAGTGATGTTATACAAAAAGGTTCTAACTGTGTGTAATAGTGTAACTAAGAAGAAATATTGTTAGTACACCTTGACAACTTATGATATCATATAAACAAGATAAAACACAAACACCAATAAATTCTAAGCAGTCACCATTGTAACAGTAAGATGACCAACTGATCCCGGTGCTGTGTAGGTGGAAAACTGAAATAATTAGCACATCTCTATATATAGAGATGGATGATTTTTAGACTGCTGCAGAAGAAAGTCTCTAATTTTTTTCCAGCTCTGGCAGTTCATGCTGTGTTTTATAGTATAAACCTAAAACAGGTAAAAAGCAGGCGCAAGGTGATCACAAGCTGCAGATGTTAATCTACACAATGCGACACAGTCCCACTCTGAGCATTTTCTCTTTGCAAAATCCAAGATGATATAAAATATCTGCTTCTTTTGTTGTTGGTGTAAAGGGACAGTACATTAAAAAAATATTCAAAATCACTTGAAGTTGCTCTGTTCTGTTCAGTGGGCAACCTTTGGGTCTGAAAAGTGAAGCCAACTTGCATTCTTTCCATTAGCCAGCAGGGGGCGACTCCTCTGCTTGCAAAAAGGGGTCATATTATATAGAAGTCTATGAGAAAATGAACCTACTTCTGACTTGATTTATTACCTCAGTAAATATTGTAAACATCATTTAGTAAATTATGGTCCCATTTAGAGTCAAATAGACCATAAAGCAGGGTTTGCATTAAGGCGTGGACATCTTGTGATTGACAGATCACTACCACAGGAGTTGTCCCTGTTTTCGTCTTACAACTTTGACCCTTTCACAGTGTGTTTTCAGTTCATGAAAGTTAATTACAACTTTTTTGGTTGCGTATAATTGTTTTATTTGGCATTCGCTGCTTAGTTATACACTTTTGTGTCACTTATGGTTGCAAAACAACAACATGGCCGAACTCGAGGTTTCAAAACTGCAGTCCACAAACCAATGGGTGATGTCACATCCACTTCTTATATACAGTCTGTGGTTGTGTTGCATTCACTGCTGCCACTGGTGGCAGGAAGCTATACTGCAAACCAAGAATCCTGTGAAGGGTATAATTGCACTCAGCTCTTAATTTAATCTGGAAATCTGCATTGTTTAAAGCTGGTATAAATTCTCCCATAATTTAGTTTGAAACACTTTAAATAAGCAACTTAATGTTCTGCAAAATATTCTACTTGCGCAACATGGATTAAGACATGAAATCCCTTAATAATTAAGATACCTTATATTGAGTAACATTATTATTATTGTCATTTCATTAAGGAGTTATTCTCTCTTCAGACTGGTGTGTTCATCCTGTTTGTAATCACTTGGATGAACTCACCAGTATGCAGTCCTTAGGATGAATATGATATCCAGAGATATGTGGCTATTAGCTGGCTCACTGACACATGTAAACATCCAATCCTGTGCAATTTGCAGTTTGCGGTAGTGGTGTTAGGGCGCGGCATTGGTGGTTTAAATCATTTTCAAAGCTTCCCTTCAAGCGTGGTGACGGCAGTTTCTATGTCTTTATTCATCCGCCGTCTCTTTGATCAGTTCAAAGCTCAAGAAATCCTGCACCAATTACTCTAAAACTAACCTGTCACAAATTGCTTTTGTTATTAGCATATCAAGTCTGCTATGATTACAGTGCAATACTCTACAATAGCACGGAAATTGAATCCTAAATATATTCTACTCTTTTCCACATAAGGAATAAGTAATTCCACATTGTTCTCACTGACAGTTTAATAGTGTAATACAAAGGTTTGAGAAAATGTGGGTAAAATATGAAAGTAATTGTGGAAAAGCCTGAGGACATTTATAGTAGATGTTGCAGAAAACATATCTCCTCTCCTTGTATTATGGAGATACAGGAAATCACAGTGGAGGATATAAGAACACCAACATGTTGAATTTTAAATAACGATAAGGAGTTAACAGTGCAAGAATGAGTTTCCGTTTCTCGTGATCTGGTTTTACAGTGCAACCTTGTTCATGAATCTTGCAGATAAATCTTAATAAGCATGGCTCTCTGGTATTAACAGTGTTTAAACTGGAAGGCCTGCACAAATAGCCTCTTTATTAATAATGCTTGACAGGACTTCTGGTTGGAAGCTAAAGGCTCATTAGAACACACTAACTAGTCCCTGGTAGCAGAGACGCATGGCTGCTGCTGGTCTCTAATAAAGAATTGACTAATTGGCTAATTACATTCACAGACAAAGCTCATGAGTGCTTTGCTTATGGACCTCATTTTCAAAAGGGCCAGTATTTAAAATGCGTGGCATTAAACCGGGGTTGCTCTTAAGGAAGCTTGCTGAATAATCAACACACACGACCACACATTGCCACAAATGCAGGTGCATTTACGGCATCACACACACACTAACAAGCACAACTTATTGGCAGAAAAAGGGAGCAGTGACTTCACATCATGCAGCTCAGTAAGGGAAATGCATTCATGAACATGCTTAGTGTCTAAACTTTTAATAGCCTAGAACAATCTAAAGTGATTGAAAGAGAATCGCTTTGAATGATGTGAGGGATCATTTATGTGTCTCTTCAATCAGTCTCTTTGTTCTGTGGCTCTTCAAAAGTTATCAGGTTGACAACCTATTTCTGGGAATTTTTTACACTCTGCTCCAACTTTTGAAATGGGTCCCTGTAGTGAGCTAAATAAAGCAGAGCTGGAAGATGAAGATGAAAAGCTGGATAAAAAGAGGAGTGGGGGAGGAGAGACAGAGTATAGCTGACCCGACAGGAAGTCTTTGACAGGGACCCACACGGCAGGTAGCAGAGGTGTAGGACTCTGACACTGAAACTAAGCGCACAGTCATTCATCACTGTGGCAACTCCGCCTGTCAGTACCGCAAGCCGAGGGACAAAAGAGGCGGTGCCAGGGCAGATGGGAAGGGAGGATGCTCGACCAGAGGAACCATGGTCAGAGAAAGAGACAGGACAGCAGCCAGGATGTGCAAAGACACACACACACGCATACGTACAAGTTAAAACAGGGGCTAAAGCGTGTGTTGACCGATGGCCTCTCCCGTCCCTCTGTCCACACTGCAGCCCGGCTGTCTGGAGGAAGTAGATACAACACATCCATCATCGCACTCCCCCCGTCTCTGAGACCTCTACTCAGGCTGCGGTAGAAGTGCAAGTGTGTGTGTGTGTTTAAGCATGTGTGTGTGCATTTGCCAAAGGGGTATGCAGGTTTTTTCTACCTCTGTCCTCTGCATGTTTTCCATGACTGGGTCCAGTTATGTGAAAAGAGGACCAGCATCTATTTGAGCTTATCTCCTTGTTGTCTTATTTACAAGTGCTAACAAGTATTGGAGTGCAAGAGAACATTTATATAAGCCCTGTTTACTCCTCAAGTCCTCTCGGGAAAGGGAATGATTAACATTTCATCTGACAACATTGTCTGGTGTGGTTGTGTTTATGCTGATGTGCTGCCGCGTTGCAGAAGTAGGCCTATCTCTTAAGACAATCATGCAATGTTTGAAGCCAATCAATAACAATCAGACTCATTCGAATGTGGCCCGAGCTGTGAGCTCTTCTGAGTTTACTTAATTTCAAAATCACATCAAATTCACAATTAAGGCTGATTACCACTATCACCAGCTTGTTGTCACAGGATTAAGGGAACACAAACAAACCGTTAGCTGCCAGATTAACAAGTATGTGCAAACAACCAGCCTGCCATTATGGTGCTATACTCAATTTAATAATTGTTTGTTTGTGATAAAAAAAGCTAATTAATTTAAGTCAAATTCCATCAAGAGCATGGATGTATAAAGAAAACTGGATACAGCATTGTAGACGGGCACCCTTTCATTCCTACGAGAGATGCTCAGTGGTGCATGAAGCCAAAATGGCAAGTACTCCGGCGATCTTCCACATCCATAGAGGAGGCATAGTAGCGTTTCCTTTACCTCCGCCTCCCAGCCTTCACTCCAACCTGAGTCTGGGTCTCATTCACATGATCGGAGGAAGGCAAATAACTGTGGATTTGGCAATTAGTGTGTTTTACAACTATTAGGAAATAATGATTTAAATAAGGGGTATTCAATACTGGGAAGTTGATTTACCTAAAGAACAGTATCTGCTGAGATACAGATGTCTTTTTCTCCAACATAGGTCCATGGGGAAAAGTCTTTTTGGGGTCAATGGCATCACATGACGGACACAAAAGATGTGGTACTGCCATGTGGCCACTACAAAAATTTGCTTCACAGCCCGGTGCACCTCCTGGGGGCAGTATTGTCAGCTTAGCAATTTTATCGCAATATTTAGTGAGTTTTCCAATCCCTCTAGCAACTCTTTTTCCAAAAAGCAACTAGCGACAAATCTAGTAACTTTTTCTGGTGTTACTGGAGACTTTTGGAGACTCCGATGTGAACGCTGGTATCGTTCTTACTCTTCTCAACCCATGGTCCCCTCCCCCACCCCAAAGCACTCACAGGAGGCCCAGTCCTTGTAGCGCAGCAGTCCATTTTCTTTGTCTTAAATATCACTGCACTTAAATCAATCACTGAATTTGACTCACACAGCCTCAGTCACTTACTCACCTCACCAATAGCTACTTTCCTCACTGAGGAGTTGGCAGCACTGCCTGGTGGCTTGATCAGGAGCAGCTATAGTGAAATTGTGGGTAATTGTCAACCATGGTGTGAATCAAAGAAACAGAGTAGGGAGGGGGGGTATTGAACTGTTCACCATGGTAATTTCCTCAGGGCAAAATAAAATGCCAATTGGTGACAACAGAACACATGCAGCTCCCCGAGACAGTTGGCTGGCTAGTAATCTAGGTAGGTTGTCCCTCTCTGGAGCGGTGGGTAACGAGGCGGAGGAACCGATAGACCCGTCGTTAGAACCCGCTGTTCAGCTCGTTTTCTGCAATCAGTGTAGCATTAAAGCATGGTACAATTAGCCCTAAAACTAACTAGCCAGTTATCCGCTAGTTAGCTAGTTGGCTTGCTAATTCCACCATGTTTTACTATTACACTGGTAACAGAAAATGAGCCGCACAAAGTTGTCACTCATCTGGTGACAGTAATGTGCTTTCCTCCATTGCAACAAGAGTGTGTGGGTGAAGCATTACAGGTAAAGTGTGTAACATTTAGGGGGATCTATTTGTAAAATTGTTTCATTACCTTAGAATGAGCCGTTTATATCTACATAGGGAGCAGATCCACCACATTGCACCGGCATGCTTCAATTATGAACGGACAAACCAAACTCAACTTTTCCTGCTTGGGCCGGAGTCAATAATGTAACTTGCTTTGGTCGCCGCCGCTTTCTCGCTCTTGCTTCATCACTCAACGTGCACACCCACTCTTCGAACTGGGTCTTCTCCAAACGGCTCAAGAGAGGCCAATTTGCATTTTTTGCGTTGGCTACCGTAAATCTCCAACATGCTTGACACATGGAATAGGCTTCAGTTGGTTGCAATCTCCTTACCTCATTGCTAGATACTTTCAGATCCTTCACCTGGACCTTTAAGTTGTTAAATTTTACTCATTTACTTTGACTCTCTATGTTTTGCAATGTTACTACTCCATTGCTCATTTTTAGTCAGTGCAAAGCCTCAACTCAGTGAGTCTGCAGCTTGCCCTAAGTTGGTGTAGTTTATACAGAAGTCCATAGCTACAATGGTCGCTATGGCAACAATACACATAGAAATGGCCGCCGCTCTGACCATCTTTCTACGTTGACTTGACTGGAAATGTCCGTTCTACTCTTATTCTATTTCTGTTGTTTGAATGTTGTGCAGCCAAACTGTTGCTGCCCTGCTGGCCACAGCCGGCCAGACGTCACTGTGTTTGTACACTACGAGTGAGTTATTACATTTCTTTTATACACAGTGAACAAGAGTAGTACAGCACACAGAGCACAACTTTAATTTCCCACAATTACTCTGCCAGATCTGTTTCACTGCGTCAATTTTGAGGGAGCAGACCACTTCATTTAATTTAAACACTGTAAGTCATAGTGCTTAGATTCATCGGAAGAATAAAATGTAACTCAGTTTAGAGTCTCTGAGGGGAAAAAGGCAATCATCAGAGTATCTGGTATCTAGTTAAATTCCATGCGAGGCAGATGTAGTGCAAACTGTGATATTGATATTGCTCCATATTAGACCAACAGTCACATAATCTTCCGTGATGATGGCTGATGCTCGAGGTGCTGCAGTCAAGAATCACTTCTGTGGCAAAATCTCCAGAGGCCACAAATTGAGATTAAACCCCAATTTATAACAGTAGAGGCTTGACACAAATTAATGTCAGTAGAGAAGAGATATAAAAAGGGACATATCACAGTGTCAGAGGAATAAAAACAAAGGAAAAGGTTGCTGTCATTCTCTATTTTCTCATCTTTTATATTATATTTAACCCTTCTCAAACTTTACTCATAACTGCCTAATTAATCTGATTAATCTCTGCAGAATTATAATACTAATTGGTGAATACTTGTCAGCACCTATTTCTAATCACTTTATCCCTCGAAGATCCCATGCTCATTTATGTCCCAAGTTATTGCACCAATTTTTGGGGTTGATACCATTTGTTACACAGATTTGGTGCTAAATGTAACTATTTTCACCACTCAAGAATTGATTAAAATGGTCAATAATCCCTCCAAAATGCAACATTAAGACACCAAGACCTTGGGGAACACCACAGAAAGAGGCATGCTGTGATTTGGTGACAAAAACGTGACATTTGGAGATTTCCGCAAGAATTGCATTTTATGGTGAATGGATGGCGAGCACTTCTGTTTTGGAAACTACTCAGAAACCCCCTTATTGTCAATCTTGCTAATAAAGTCATCCATCCTCTGAATGCTCTAGGTCTCTAGTTTTTGGCTGTAAAGTTTCATGAGGCTGTGATTATCGTAGAGGTCACCACAGGTCATTTTACACAGTGAGGTCACTTTCCAAAAAATAGTCTCACTATATGAAATGGCTACTATGGGGACTAACATCATCACACATCACAATACAATTGGGCTCACTGGATCCACAAGAGTGTCTGCTTTACAGTGACACCCAATTTATGTAATTTCAAGACTGTTTGGGGACCCCAGTATGCAGAAATATTCTAATACCATTTTTAAAATAGGCAAAAATAACACATTAGTACCAAAATTTAGCCTAACTTTGGAGCGTTATTTAACCTCCTTCCCGACAAGCTAGCATGACAGGGACAGGTTTTCTAGTTTCACATGATATCATTACATTCATTCTAGCTCTACAACTGAGCCTGCGACAGCTTCTGAAAGACAATGAAGTCAGTCGGGATCGCTGGTGATTCTGTGGGAGTCAGAGTTAATCTAATTTGGGAATATTGCTTTGAAACAACTGCATGTCCCAGGCAAATCCAAGTAAATAGCAGTTTGAGCGCTAAATGAAGTCTCGACAGTCATAATTCTTTGCTTAGGAGATTGTTAACTGAAAGCGGAAGGAATCTCTAACTTCAGCCATTTATTGCTTGTATCAGAATATTGGATGAGGGATGGATTATTCAGGACCTACAGTAACCGACAAGGGAGGGCGGCGCTCTTCTGATCGATCCACGTCATCAATATTGAATGTGCTACACGAGGCCGGGGCACAGAGGGGAATGGGGAAGGAGGGAGGCAAGCACATGAGGGGGAAAGAAAAAGACCAGACTTTCAGAAGTCAAATGTACGGAAGACGTGGATTGTGAAGTTAAAGGAGATACAAAGGTATCGGAGCTACTGATGCAGCCCTTGGGAGAGTTACACAGCATTATCTATAATAGAGATGGACGAAAGATAGACTAAATCACCAGCCGTGGCTCTTTTAGAACATTGCTTAAAAAAGCGCACTTAAACTGTCTCTTACTCCAGCAATAATGTGATTGTAGGTTTCAGACAACATAATAATGGGGCCTTTAAAACACTCTTAAATGCAATGTTTGTGTGTAACTCAAAGCAGTAATCAACACTCACGACTGCATTAGCGGTCCCTAGAGGCAGTGCTCCTCCTTACACATCTGTGAACCGGCCAACATCGGCGTCCATAGAGAATCAGCACTCTCATTTTCAGGGCTAAAAATGTAAACCCTTCCATTTCTTCAGGCTACTACACTTAAGATATTTATCTAATTGGTTCACATCACATCACAGAGTGTATGTATATATATACCGTATATATATATGAGTACATCATCAAAATAGAGCAGCAGAGACCCAGACAGTCCATTAAAGCTCTTAAAACATCAACTCAACAGGCATCACTGTGGCCGCCTCCATTACTGGAGTACAAGGAGAGCATGGCGAGATCACAGTAATCACCTCCTGTTGCTCTTCAGTGGTTTGAGTGATTTTCCCCTGAGGTTGCTGTACATAAAAGTGTGTGGGATGGTTGGTGTTTTGGGGGGGGGGGGTTGCAAACATGTGTGAATGCATGTAAGTGTGTGTAGGTACCTTCTGTCTTTTTTTTTTTTTTTTTTTGCCATCCACACATGTCTGGAAATGGTAGCAGTTCTACAGGGTGCTTGAGGATGCTAAGCACCCTCAGACTAATATAGAGGCTCCCTGAGATGACTTTGTAGTAAAACTTTTCACCACATCTCTGCTAACTGGCCCACAGTGCTACTTTAACTCTAACTGTAAGTGTGATGAGGTATAACGCGATCATATTTACAGTTAGAGTTCACAGGTGGTGAAGCAGAGCAGCCATCTGAGATAAGCTCATAACCCCACCTCTCACACTTACATGGGAAACCAAACTACCCACGTAAGTGAGTCTTAAACCCCTACCCCTTTATATGAATTAAATATACCAAAGGCTGATGCAGCACAAGGTTAAACATGCACAAAGAGAGAGAGAGAGAGAGAGAGAGAGAGAGAGAGAGAGAGAGAGAGAGAGAGAGAGAGAGAGATTAAATGCACATTTTGTACTGCCTTCTAAGATCGCTGTAATGACTGCAGGCCTATTATCTCAACCATCGTCTCTTATGCAAAACTATGAAAGAGCCACTTTTAAAATGTTGAGATCGATCTTCTCCTTGTGATGCACTGGCTGGGGCAAAAGAGGTTAATTAAAAAACCTTCTTACAATAATAATTTGACCAACAGTCTTGTGTATTTCTAACGTTCACTCAGGCAGCAGAATTATATCAAATAATATTAAATAATGAAAGCGATGTGAAAATGAATCAGCAGTTTCACAGTTTTAAAGGCGCAGTGTGTAAGGTTTAGTAGCTAATGGTGAACTGCAACTGAACTCCAGCTGGGCCACACCAGATACATGAGGAGTACGTGGCGGCTGCATCACCTGTTGTTTTTTCATTTCGAAATCCATGCTAACAGGTTTGAGCTGCAACACCACTTCTAGAGATTCAAGGTCTTGCCTATTTTTGATGCGCCGTAAGGTGACATAGCCGCCATTCGCTCCTCACGTGGCTGGTCTGGCCCAGGCTTAACTCATGGCTGATCGAAAAATGGGCAAAGAAGTGGATAATTGAGGCGACTTAGCAGAGCAGACAAATGGCAGCCAGCGACCTCGTACGGCACTGATCTGTCACTCAAAGCAGCAACGCCCTTAATTATAATTTTGCCTAACTTTTAGCCTTAATAGAATTTAAACGGCTGAGCTATATAAAAATTCACCTATATACAGTTGTCATGAAAGGGGAAATTAGCTATCGAGACCAAAACAGTTTTTTACCAAGTTGTTAACATGTTTATTTCTGTTATTAAGTTTGGCATTTTGAAATGGGGGTTTATGGGAATTGGAGCCAGACTCAAGTGGCCATTCCATGAACTGCAGTGGAAGAGGAGCCACTCCCTATGTAGATATAAACGGCTCATTCTACGCTAAAGAAAACACAATGATACTTTTCCAGGTGATTATACACTAATGAAAACATAGTTCTGGATATTATATTGCATTTCTGATAATAGATACCTCAAAGCCGTACACACTGGCCCTTTAAGGTTTCAACAGCACTGCTGTTTCCGTAAATGTTCAGTAATGTTTGAATGAAGCCATAAGGAACATTAACATAAAACTGTACGTCTGAATGACAAAATGCCATCGCTTTAGATGAAGCCAGCAGCGTCATCTCTTCCATGTGTGAAAAGGCCTTTAATAACCCAGTCTGCTTACTTAGTGCTAGTGATAGGAACCGATCCTTCAGCAGCTGATGGTTACTGCACACAGCAGCACTTCAACAGTCCCATCCTAACAACGAGGCTGCAGGCTTCACATATGCTCATAATCTCAATTCAAAACAACTTTATTAATCCCACCAAGGGGCAATTAGTTCTGAGCAGCTTGCACACAGAAAATAATAACAATAACATACAACATTCAGACAAATACATCAGGGAGCTAAAATGTGGAAGATAATCTATAAATAAATACATAAATAATGGTAAAAAAAAAAAGAGAAACCTATGGAGCATTTAAAAGTTGGATTGCACAGGGGATGAGTGATTTTGAACAGTGGTTAGTTTTAAAAACAGGTAGAACATAAACTGAATAGCAGATTCCCAAACATAGGCTCACCGGTGTCTAACGCACGGGCCAAACGTCCTGCATAAGCAGAGCGTGACGGCTGCTTTCTTTCTACCTAAAATTTGTCTTTCATAATGGCCATTTCTTTTCTTTATAAATGTTATTGAGATTTATTTTAGACAGAAAATGTTAAGAAGAATGTGCTAATTTGTAAATAACAGGGCTGTCAATCGACTGAAATATTTAATCATGATTAATTGCATGACTGTCCATAATTAATTGCGATTTATCTGTCTATTTGTTCAAAAATGCAAGTATATATTTATCATTGGAAATCAATTAGCAACACAAAACAATTACAAATATTGACCAGAAACCCCAACAGGCACTGCATGTTTTATAAAGAATATGCTCAAATTATAACATAGCAAACTCAACAGGCAACAACAGCTGTCATTGTGTCAGTGTGCTGACTTGACTGGATAGTGGGGAGATAAAGGGGAGACTTGTGGGTACCCATAGAACCCATTTTCATTCACGTCTTGAGGTCAGAGATCAAGGGACCCCTTTGAAAATTGGCTGGCACAATGTCAATACACAATCAAAAGATAATTTTCACTGTTTTGCTGCGAACCACACACAGCAAAATGTTGCATAATGCTGTGTGACTGCTCTAACGTGTTAACATTGAAACCAAAATAACAAGTAAGAAGTCTCACAATGCATATGTGCTGCTCAGGTAGACAGTGTGGCCTGGCTGTAATGTTAGCAAGCCATCTGAGATGGCACAACAATCCTCCTCTTTTGGTAGAAGCTAACCGAGTTCCCCTGCTCCAAGCTACAGTGGACATGAACTAAAAACCAGCCTCACCATTCATGGAAAAAAAATCTAATTTTGTATTATATTTTGATGGATTGGCGCCACCTGCCAATACTTGCATCAACTGTCATTTAGCTGTCGGCAGTCTGTTGTTTTTCCATTTCCTGCCCACGCGGTTTTTGCTGTAGGTACTGTGGACCAGAAGCAGCCTCAGTGATTTTCTTGACCTGCTTCAAAGATGCTTTTAGGGCGTGTGTGGCAAGGTTCAGCAAACAGGTGCTCCGTGTGCACGATTGTGTGTTTGTGCGTGAGATTGATGGATGTCGTTACAGCTGCAGAATTACTGTCAGCCACAGTACCTGCTGTTCTCTTAAACAAGGACTTGTACTCCGTCATTATTACTGTGCATAGGAAATTACAGTCATTCTGGTGAAACAGTGTAGTCATCATCTCCCTGAATAATATTCTCATTTATATGTTCTATATGAAATGTAATAGGAAGCCATCTGTGAGCGGGCATTTTCATAGCAATGCAATGACTTAAATAAGCACTGACACTAAATGAGCATCATGGCAATAAATACAGTGTACCATGCAGGGACGGGAGATGGACTACTTCACAAAGAAGCTAATGAGTTTGATTGATTGGATGCTCTTGTTCCTAATTGCCTTAATGAAGAATTAATACCATCACTGAATATTTGTGAGAGTGATTATATTATGTTAACGTTTTCTGATTGTTCCAGGGGAAGTATGAATGGCAGGGAAGTGTGTTGTCAGCTACCTGCTGTGGACTGAAAAGCTACACACTAAATATCCTCTATTAGTATGGAGGTCACACTTTTGGCGATACACAGCTAATTAGCCTCAAGCTCAGAACGGGCACAGTTCCAATTATTAGTCGATGTGCCCTTTTCAGTGCACAACAGTCATTCTCTTGGCTGCCGGGTGAGTGTTGCCTTGTTTGAGTGGTGGTGACAGGTCGGCCAGTAGTGGACCATCAGCTGAGAGGTGATGGATGGTTCTCAAGTGCTGGTTGAACAGGAGCAGCTCAAATCTGTCTCTGGCTATAGCTTACTTTAAGACACATAGGCGCATACAAGCAAGAACATGCAGACACGCACCAATACAACCATGCATGTGCATGTATCTTACCAAGCAACTGAATGACACATACTACTAAGAAAAAAAAAAAAAAAAAAATTCTTTTTTTTTTCCCCCGAGGGGGAAATTAATTTTTTACTCTTTTTTTTTCAAAACACATAATATATATAATTTATATTTTTATATGGAAAGATTTAAGGGGGGGGGGGCTCCTCCCAAACCCCCCCAACAGTTTGGGGGTTTTTGCCTTTCTCTGGGGCACCCCCGCACTGCCCCAAAGGGAAAATTGGCCCCCCCCCCCAACCAGTTTGTCTTTTTCCATGGGGGATTTGAACCCGGGCCCCCCCCACCCTACCCCAATTCCTTACGGACTGAGCTACTGCCGCCCAATGTTCCGCACAATGTATGCTTATACTGTACACCACAAATTTGCTTGTCAACTAATATATAAAAATAAGAGAGGAACTCTGTCTGTCCAGACTTCACCATAAGAAGGGTCATTCTTTTAAATTGAAAATTTACACTCACTAAGAGATCTAAGATAAGATAAGATAAATTTCCTTTATTTGTCCCACAGTGGAGAAATTTCCAATCTGATCAGATCTGCTGATGTCTTTGGGTTTAGAGAAGATCGGATATTCACCCAACATTTTCTCTGAGATTTGAGACGCCTATGAAGCTTATCTGCCGCTTTTTAACCAATTCTTTCTCATGGTTTTCACATAAAAATGTCTGTCTGGATTTTTCCCCTCCTCGCTATATTTTTTGATTTACTAACATCTATGTCAGTTCTATTGTCTTGTTATTTTTTTTGTATAATCTGGCTAGCCATGTATGATCTATTTCTGTCCCCTTTATATGTATATATGTGCAATACCATATTTCTAGCTTGTCTCTGCATCTTTCTGACTGTATGTTTATCATCTGTTTGTCTTAACTACAAAACAACAAAAATAAGACAATTACTTTTACAAATATTTCCTCGTTATGATGAAAAATCTAATCTGTCTGACATGATGTTTCACCCACAGCAGTATTTTCTGATGCAAATCACTTGCATATGAACTTCATTTTTCAGGAGACAAAGTTGCGTAAACTCACACACACACACACACACAACTGTAGGGAGATAGAAAGCTCGCCCAAGTGTTGATAAACACACTGACCCCTCCCATCCTGTGACTAACATAATACAAACCTCTGAGATTTAAAAGCCAAAGGTTTGTTTTGTCCTCTTTTCTCTTCTTTCTCTTTCCCTTCGTAGGTCAGCTCATTCATCTTGAGGCCTGCTGAGACGTCAGAGCAGGGCATGGCTCAATCGATCAGGAAGTCTAACTGCCCTTTGTGTGTGTGTGTGTTTTCTCATGCATGTGTGTACACACGCGAGGTCTGACTGGAGCATTTTATTAGCAGCCACAGGGAACAGCAGCAGTGGCCTTTCCCTCTCGCATCACTTTCTCACCTTCTCCCCTCACATGTCTCTTAGCGCATATCTATTCTTCTCCCATCTTCTCGTTTTCTCCCACATTTATCTAGTTTTCAATCCTCCACCCAATCCCTTCATCTGTTCATCGTCCTTCCAGCACTCTTCACTCTTTTACTGACCTCCACACCTAATCTACCTCATCTCCCTTTCTCACAATCCTCCTCCTCCTCTCTTGCCAAAAGAGACAGTTGACAGCTGTATCTGCCGTCCATTTACCTTTCATTTTCCTCGGTGACACCTAATTAGCCAGTTGTCATGAGAGGAGGCCGGTTTGTGGGAGGAGGTGCAGCGCGGCAGGGTTATTTCACCGATAACGGGCACCTGTTGTTGGAGAGGCAACGAGAGGGCCCGAGCAGAGCGAGGGATCGGAGGATTGAGACAGGAGAGAAGTTAAGTAAGAATGACAGAGGGATTAAGGTGTGGAAAAGGTGGGCGGGGAGAGATGGAGGCAGGATGATTTGAAGGAGCTGAAACAGGACTGGAAGGACTGACATGAAGGAACAAAGGAGTTCAGGATCCACAATGTCACAGTCCGGTTCTCAGGTGAGATGCTCTCCGGTTCTTGAGCACGAGCTAATAACATATGCCATCACCTCGATATCAGAGAGACAACCTTAAACAGATTCCTGCACACACACACGCACGCATACTCATGCACACGCACGCGTGCTAGTGCACTGCGTGAGCTATGAGAAAGCTTACCAAATACAGACGTACGCTATTGGCAGAAGATCACTAAGAAAAGGTAATATATGCAGAAAATTTCTCCATCATGTTTTTCTATCTGAGTGATATTTTCTGTGCAGTGTGTGTGTGTGTGTGTGTGTGTGTGTGTATATTTGCATGCATATGAGAACACAGGCGCCCGGTAGCAGCTGCTTCCCACCACTTCTCATTGATAAAGGATGAATGACAGTAATTAGGCAAGCGGAGGTAGCTAATAGCTAGCGTGGGCAGAGAACATACTGTACATGAATTGGATTCTCCATCTGAAAGTGATTGAAGACATTCGACTTGAAGTGTCAGCTACATAAATACACTAATTAGATGGTGTCAGCGTTACTTTCTCTCTCATGGTGCTTTGATGGTTCGATAGTAATGATACATTCCTGGTCACTTAGTATGAAGTGCCGCTGTACCCGAGGACACACAAAAACAGCAAGTAATATGCATATAAAAAGGGAGTAATTATGGCTGCAGCTAACTTATTTTCATTTTAATCTGTCAATCGTCAGCATTTAATCTATAAAACGACAAAGGCCCATCACAGTTTCCCTGAGCCAAAGGTGGCATCTTCAAATCGCTGGTTTGTTCCAACCAACACTCAAAAATGTTCAAGTTACAATCGTATAATGAGGAAAGATAAAAAGCAGCAAATCACACTTTAGTCAGTATGCAGATTCATAGATATCTAGGAACTAGTTTGATTGACTTATTATATCTCAGTCTGCTTTTAAGTATAATTTATAGTCACTGAGTCATAATTATTCAGGAGTTAATTCAGTTTCTGATTTGCTCGACTCTTTCCTTGATAACCTCTCAGGATATGATATATGAAATAAATCATAAATGTATCATCATAAATGTATTTTGAAAAAATTTAAAGCAATTTTGGGGCATTTTTTGCATAATTCAGTGGTGAACAGTTAAGACATACAAGAAACAAGGGGAAAGAGAGTGGGATCGACCACAGCCGGAAATCAACCATGAATGTGTGATCACAGTTTATGAAATGTGTCTCAACCACCAAGCTACTTTTTCAAAACCAACATGGCTCAGATAAAAATTTAGTTTCAAAACATAACTCCTCTTCTCTTCTCTGACATGATTTTGACATCAAATGATTTGCTGCTACTTCACTTCATAATAATGTTTGTTCAAACAGAGAGAGACTGAAGTCTCATCTGTCACTGGATTTAAATTAATGCCTCTGAATGCAGAAAAACAAAATAGTGTCCAGGTCCTATCATCTGTCATTAAAGGAATGTATAAAAATAAGACACATCTTCTGATTAATCTAAAAATAAGACCTTTACAGAAAAAATTGTTGCTTTGTGCAGTACATCTCAACTTTTGGGGGTATTCTCCTTTCTTGCCTACTAACCATGCTCACAATTTCAAATAACTTTACCTAAAAGCTAAAACAGTACTGCTTTATGATACCGATCAAAGTACTACAATAAATTTTAGAATATAAAAATGTAAAACTTTCATTAGCCCCACAACAAAGGTCTAAAATAATGCTTAAATAGCAAATCAAGAGTAAACAGGATTGAATGCACCACCTCTGTCTACGAGAAATTAACACACTCACGACACACATGGATTAATGTGTGAGGTGTGTGTTTGTGTCTCATTCTGCTCCCCTGCTTAGAGCTGGTGGACGCACTATATTCATACGTATATTTAAAAAAAAATGAATGCCACAGGGGAGGGGAGGGATTCTAGATTTAGATTGTATATTGGCTTATCATAATTATTCATATTATAATCATTTTATAACTGTATGTACAAATAATTCACAGGTGGGATTAAAACTTCAGAAATATGTTGTATGTATAGCATGTATAAGGAGCTAACCGCCAAACACAGAGCTTATCTATTGCCCCTCAATGGCTCTCAACATGGCGGAAGCTGAGCCGTGCCTTGAGGCTGACGGCACTGTTAGCATGTTAGCCGTTGGCTCAGCTGTCACCATGTTGAGAGCCATGCAGAGGCAATAGAAATGCTGCCAATCTACATTAAGTACCTTTAAATAGTTTAAACTTGAGACTGATTAATCAGTTGGCCTATTTTCTTTTTTTTTTCTATAATCAGTAGCGGCCGATGACTGAGCATATTAAGCCAATAAGCAAGTAGGACACATCTGCAGGCAGCCCAGTGTTGTTGCTGTAGAACAGTGTGACAATGCCTCTTGTCAGTCAAACTGCCATTCTACCTGCAGACCTCAGTAGGCAGACACAAAATGCAGATTACACTGTTGTTAAATAAATGTTTTCTTTAGAAATGTATCATTTGTCATTATTAAGCTGTTATATTTTATCAGATGGAGGAAAAAAAGAAAACCAGCCAACGATATCAGCAAAAAAAAAAAAAAAAACTCTGATTCATACATCGGCCATCAGCTGTCTTGATTCTATAAAAAAAAAAAAATCGACATTGGCGGAAAAAAAACATATCTGTTGACCTCTAGTTTAAACATATAATTGTATATGATTGAGTTATAATCTGATATCCAGCATTTATTAACTGTTTATGCCTCTTTGGGGAAGTTAATTTTGATAAATCTTTAAATGCCATTGTCATTATTATTACGCCATTATAAATCTTAAATGTGGTGGTTGAAATACAGTTTTAGCCATGTATCCTGTTGTAAATTGTATTTGCTTTTTAAAAAGGTAATTATTAGCAGCATTAGAATAGGCATTAAGATCGCAGCTGTCTTCCAAGAGTCAGCGTAAGTACAGCCTAAAGTGTTTCCTCTGACATAGATTATCTGGGCAAAGGAAGACTTTATTTTCCAGAACTACCATTTCATTTTTTTCTATCTTATGTGAAAAAAATGTGTGCGCTAACCTCTGTCTCTACCACAGCATGAGTCTGAGTTTCTGCTGTCCAGAGCTGGTTAGATGGAGGATGTCTGGGCTCCTCGGGCTTGGTGAAGCTCCACAGAGTGTCAAGTGGATAATCAAACAGTCGGGTCTGCTTTAAAACCCTTAAGAACGTCTACTGTAAAATGCTTTGAACATGAAAACACATTATACACCCCATCAAATGGTCCACAGGGAGTCTGTGTGTGTCTGTGTGTGCTAATTGCCTGCTATACAGCTATGAATCATATAATTCCCATAACTGTTGAAATCAAACATGAAAGAAACTCAGTGTAGAATGACAAGGGACATTAGCATGTGATACTATTAGACCAATCAATGCCTAGCTAACTTCAAGCCAGCTTCACTAGAAGATCAGGACTCCAGGAGATCAAGCTGAGATAATGACAAACTTCCTTTTACGGTGTAAAGTACAGAGTTGATTGAGAGTAAAGAGAGACAAGAGAGATTATTAGATGAAATAAACGGAGATGGAAATGATGATGTGGCAGAGAGACTTTGACAGAACGACAAATGTGTGTCTGTGTGACAGATACGTGTGAAAAGCGTCTGAATAGAGAAGGAGGTGGGCGACAGGTGAGAGAGCCCATCATTTCACAGCTTCGTATGCCACACACTAATCCATACAATGTGTCGTCTGATCACATCAGAAGGCTTAAGTGTCATTATGCTGTACAGAGAAGAAGGATGTGCTAAAATAAATACTTTTGCTGCAATGGCAAAGTGTTGTGTTGGGCCAAATACATACAAGCGCACATTCCTTGTAGGTAATATAAATGCTGTATTTCTACTATTTAGCTTACAATCTCTGCTACAAAAGATTAAGTTATTGTTCCAACTTTTCAGCATTATAAAATCCCACCTTGTAATATTATAAACAGCGGTGTGGTGGTTTGGCATATGAACCTCCAGAGTGATGGATCTAGTGTATTACTCAAACTGAACTTCCTGGGTTGTATTTCAACATCTCCCCAGTACTTGAAACAACACGCCCCAATCAATGCAGCCCTTGCATGCTATTTTTTTATGTCATTTTTTCTAAAGCAGTGTTGTATTCAGTCTGAACACCCATTTGACCCTAAACCAGGTGTTATGCCTTAAACTGTGTTTACTGATCCAAATTCACCAGAAATGTTCTCACTCACACTATCGAAAACTCAATTTACACACATACAACTTATAGTATGGCAGGTAAAAGTAGTGCTTATTTTTTTCCTTTTGTAGGCACTCAGTCTTCTATTCCTTATGTAATGACAATACGGCCTTTACACACTAGGGGTGTTTTTTTGTGTGTGATTAATTTGCATGTTAATATATTTTTCTGAACTGTTGTAGTACTTTCACACAGAATGCAAATTTTATGCAGTGAAAAACAAACAAGGTTCAGAAGTTTTGTGTGAAACAGACAAGTTCAATATGTATATAGTGTACAATAATCATGAACGCATAATATGAATCATTATTCCAATGACAACTACTCGCCAGGAAGAGCGCCGGTCGTTGATCCCAACATGGCCAACGGTGGTACTGCAACTTCTGTGTCCATTAAGTGATGCCATTGGGCCCAAAAATACTTTTTTTTCCCCATAAAATTACATTGAGAAAGAGATGTCTGTAACTCAGCAGACCATTTTATTTTAGGTGAATCAACTTCCCAGTACGAACACTTTATTTTTTTTATTTAAATCATTAGGTCCAAAAGTTGCAGAACGCCGAGTTATTTCTTTCCTCTGTTTATGTCTATGGAGACCCAGACCGTGGCGACAGCACAGGCCGTGATACTGGGACTCCATGACTGAGTCATGTGACCAAGCAGACATTAGTGCGCATATCGGACAACCGTATAACCAAGAAGATCTGGGTACGTTTCCAGACCCGGAAGTTTACCCATTGAAATGAACGGAATGAACGGGACCCCGCCTCCAACACTGTATCCATTTATCTTTATACATCCATGGCATGTGCCAAAAAAGTTTTCTAGCTTCCAGGTTTACTTCAGGGGTATGCAGCCCACTGAATCTCTGCAGTAGTTTTCCTCATGCCGGCCCCGCCCCGGAGTTCCGCTCAGCCCAGAGACTTTATGTTGAGATGACGTCACAGGTTTTTAGGAAGCTTTTCTCGGCTTGAGGAAAGTTTTATAAATACGAAACCTAAATGAATCATCCTTGTTTGCAGTTTTAGGTATTCTTTTACAGTTTTACAGACGTCTCTTTTACAGTGGTGGTCTATGGGAAATGCTTTTTGGCCAGCAAGGGGACTTTTCATTGCAATAGTGGCCACTGGAGAAAACAGGCAAGGCTGAGCGGCAGCACTGTATCCAGGTCTTAGATCCATGACAACACTATGTAACTGTTTACCAGAAGCAAATTCACAGATTATTTCAGTAAAAGGAAACTAAAAATAGCTTAAGGTAATTCAAGTTATACAACAATTTACTTTGCTCTGAGTGAACAGGATCCCAGTTTTGGCTTCCACCTGCACAAATGTATTTGAACCATTGATTGAAATAAGTCGCATAAGTTGCAACTGTCGCATCACTTCTGGTATGAATCATTTTGACGCAAAATAAAAAGGCAAGTATTTTGCATTTTTGTTTTGGAAAATCTAAATTCATTAACTCTTTATTGATCAGTGATTTCAGCAAGAGGAAATGTGGAATTGAAAATGTGAGGCTCATCCACTGAACTGAACCTTCATGCATTCCTTGTGTGTTTGTATGAGCTTTTAACATTCATTTAAATTTAATTGTGATGCTAATGGTTATGACCCGGAAAATGGTCCCATATCCTTGTTAAATCACCCTGCGTATTGTTGCTGAGTCCACAAAGTCGAACTCATGTGCACTGCAAATGGTGTGTTTGAAAGATTGATAATAATAAAAGAGTCATTAGTTGTCTTGTTTATGACATCGCGTTTACACGCCGATTCATGTTTGCAAATCTAAGACTGTCTGGGATCATAGGAAAATATATCCTAATAACAAATATACACACACACACACACACACACACACACACACACACACACACACACACACAATGTTGTGTTCCTTATTCCTTTTAACTTGTACACACTGAAATCCTCCTCCCTACTGCTTTCTTCCCCTCCTTCCTTTCCTTCGCTATCGCTGTGGGAGGTAATGAATATGGATGGAGGCTGTTGCAGAGGGAAGAGGAATAGGCCATGGTCCACAACCTCACACACACACTACACACTTTGTTTCTGTGAATATGCCTCTGCTTCTTAATGTCCATTTCCCTCAGCTCAACCTCATGTGTTTGCATGAATTTGCCCTAACATGACTATTCAATATTTTAGGCTGTATTTATGCCCGTGGCACATTGATTTTAGTACTGTCCACATTTTTGCTTTTAACCTTTTTTCCCCTCTATTTCAGTATTCCTTTGAGTTCACTGCTGAGCTTCCAAATCAGATTTCATAGGTCATTAATTCTGTGAAAAACAATCAATACATTTTGTGTAAAAGTGAAGCTATTTTGTGACAACAATAGATGGGACGGGTATATCTGCGGTGAGATCACAGGCTCTTGTTTCATTTGGCCGCCACTCTGGTGCCTGCTGTGTTTTTGCCTCCATGTGTAGCTACTGATCAAATCCAGGTGACTCTTACCAGAAAATTACCCTGAAATGTCGGACTGTCACACTCTGTAGCAGCTTTTGGACAACAGCAGTGAAATATAGCTCTATTGTCTTTTAGAATAATTATTTTTAAAGGCAGAATGGGTACAACAAGCACCTTCCTCCCTGTCTACCCACAACTTCTTAATACTCACAGTAGATACATTATGACAGAAGGAAATGATGAATGAAACCATGGAAAATAAAGGTGAAACAAAACTTTGAAGTAGATGATAAAGCAAGTGAAGGAGATGATGGTTATATTTCTGGAGGGTATAAATTAGCAGAAAATGGAAATACTTAAGTAAAATACAAGTATCTAAAAATTGTACTTCAGCACCATTCTTGAATAAATGTACTTAGTTGCTCTCTTACTTAAGGAGTGTTATTATGGTAATGATGAGCGAGGCAAACAGCATTGCCGTTTTGCACTCAGTGGTTCATGTCACTGCAGTCTTGGAAAGTGAGGGGTGAGCAGAGGGGTACTTGGTTGGTTGGTCTGCCACCACACCACTATATGCTACCAAATCCTACGCACTGTACCTTTAACATCATAAGATAGGACCTCAAACACTGTACTAAATCAAAGACAAAAAAAACCCATCAAGCATCTGTGTGTCTATTAGATACAGATCCAGATGCATATTAAAACATTCCTTGAAACAACAAATTTCAAAGAATGTGCCGTCTTGGCAGAGGTATGCACTTCCTGAGTGCTTTCTAGTCTCAAAATGGGCCAGGTGATGAGGCGGTAGACAGCTCTGGCCCATCAAATCAGTCTGAGACTTAGTGAAATCAGTGTGCATTTGTCCCACTGTGCAAATCACAACTGCAAATTATACCAGCCCAATAACCCGCCCTGTGAATATTTTACAATAACTGGAACAGCAAGAGAGAGAGAGAGAGAGAGAGAGAGAGAGAGAGAGAGAGAGAGAGAGAGAGAGAGAGAGAGAGAGAGAGAGAGAGAGAGACACAGGGAGAGAGAAAAATAGAAATCTGTTTTTATCACAGAGCCTGTAAATTACTGATTCTGTAGACAGCTTGTTAGTTTCACCGCCTCTCCGTCTTTCTTTTTTGGAGCAATTAAACCAGACAATTGCTCCCCTGGAATTGCCTGTCTGAAAGAGGCTCGATGCCAGCTACTCAGGAGCCAATATCCCCCTCTTGCTTTTACTGCTGCAGGCTAGTCAGGCTTCTCAAATGTGATAACATGAGTGGCCAAACAATAGAGCCAAGTTTCTGCCAATCACAGTCACAGTCAATCAAATACAATTGGCTCTCTCTACTAAGATGGTTGCAATAAGCACAAAGCAGTTATAAACTTTTAGGAGAACATGATTTTGACATCTGTTATTGTTGGGGAGAGACAGCAGCTTTCAGTGTTGAGCACAAAGGAGGCAACACGAGTGAAACTGAGCCATTATCGAAAACTGCTACTCCAACGCTCAGCGTGCTGTATAATTTTTCCTCGACACTTCTGCATGTACATCAGATGAAGGAGAGAACAATTCAAAAGATCATGTCAGAAAGTTTAACCCAAATTCTGCTGACTCTCTTGGGCAGGAGCATTTCCAGAGCTTTTCCTTTTTATACTCTACCTTCTGTTTATTCACTCCTTGTTAGTGTGACTGAGACTGGGAAATGAAAAAAGGAAAAGAAACAACACTTTTTGACAGGAACCCACAACAGCTGTCAGATGGATTCAGCAGTATAAACAAAATGCAGCATTGTTTCCAATAGGAAGGGAGGGGGAAAGAAAACATCTTTTGTCTTTTGGTACCTGACTTGGGTTATGGATGAGATAGGAAACAGAAGCTGTGACAGAACTGGGGTGATTGAAGGCTTGGGAAAATAACATTTCCTGGGAAGTCCTCAAAGATTCCAACTGGTTTGAATTGAACATGAAACACAATATGGAAAGGATTTCAACAAAGCCTGTTTTTTCTATATAAATATACAAACACTAACTATGGCCTAGTCTTTTGGTATTAAAATTCATTCATTGTGAACACAGCCCCTCAAAACCTTAATGTTCTTAATCAACGTTACTATAAGCTATGGGATCATACATCAACACTGTTATATGGTTTGAAGCATAGACTGTATGTAATAAGTGGATGTAGTAATTGTGACGTCACTCACTGGTTTGTGCGCTGTTTTTGAAGCCTCGATTTCGATATCTTGGCTGTTGACATCTTGGTTTGTTGCAACCAGAAATGACAAATGAGGGTGGAGCTAAATACAACAGAACACTGACATTTTTAGGTGATCAAAATGTTACAATTAACTTTCACGAACTGGAAAAACACTGAAAGGATTAAAAAACAGACAACTTCCGCACAATGCTGTGGCAGCCACGCCCAACAGTGTACCCTGCTTATATATATATATATATATATATATATATATATATATATATATATATATATATATATATATATATATATATATATATATATATATATATAGTCCAGAAACCCTCACCGGTAATGCATTAATCATTAAAAAATATGGGGAGACTTGTGGGTACCTATAGAATTTGTGGCGTTTGGAGTGTTATGATCTTGGTCATGACATTGGTATCAGTGGATTCTTTAAGTTTTCTAGAGTGATATGATACCAGTATCTTCACTCTGGCTTTAAAACTGATCTCACTACAGCCTAAAAATTGCAAGTTGCGTTAATGTGTTAAAGAAATTAGGCCGTTAAAAAGAATTTGTGTTAACATGTCATTATTGTGTGAACTTTGACAGCCCTGTAATTTACTAAATCAACATCATGCTGTATTGAAGAAGACTTGAAACTAGTGATTGAGACCATAAACGTGTGCTTACAATGTTTACTGAAGTAATAAATCAAGTGAGACGCAAGTCTTTTTCTCATAGACTTCTATACAATCAGACTTCTTTTTGCAACCACGGTAGTCGCCCAGTGCTGGTTATTAGACATTTCAGACCTGGAGGTTACCCACTTCTCTTCGAAAATGGGGATATATCAGGTATATCCAGGATCAGATCTGATGATAGTTGTCAGCAAAACAATCTCGCTCCAAAGTCTATTCAGGAACTGCTCTGAAGCTTTTGATTGCATCCCACCACCTTACTTAGCAGATGGAGCTGATTTATAGAGTTATGACACAAGGTGAGGCGCAGAGCACCCTGCAGAAGAAAGTTAAATGCATATTTTTATCTCACCAGTGTGCACCAGGCAGCAGAAAATCTTCAGTGTTCGGTACCATCTGCCCATTGACAAAGCATTTAACCTCATCTGACTACTGATATTTTGCTATCATGTTGGATGGAACACTTTACCGATGCAATGCCCACAAACTGGTACAGTGCAGACAAGGTCTTTGTTTGACGGATTTGGACAAAAGCTCCATTGAGGAAAGCCTAGAACAGTTATGGGGGTCGGGTTTCTGTCCAGCTGATCCAACAGTCACAAGGAGGCACTACTACACTACTATCCATCATTCACCTTACATTGGAGTAGAATAACTTACAGTCTCCTTTAGGCCCACAGTGTGTCAAGTTGGGCACATCCTGTTAACATTAACATTCTGGTAGACTAAAAATGTCTTATTCAGCTTTCTGTTGCACTTACAGTAGCTCCACCCTCTCGTGTCACTTCTGGTTGCAAAAAAACAAGATGGCAGCAGCCAAAATGCTGAACTTGAGGCTTCAAAACAGCAGTCCACAAATCAATGGTTGATGTCACCGTCAATCCAATGTGATTTTGCTGGTTGGCCTAAAAGCACTGACATGCCAAGCACTAGGCATCTGTTGGCCTAGTTTTTCTGTGTCCCACACTGTTGGCTCTAGTCTGCCCGTGTTGGAGGTTTTTTGGCCGATTTAGAAGAAGAGAAGAAGACGATCAACCTTTATTAGTCCCGCGAGGGGAAATTCAACTTTTACACTCTGTTTGTTAACTTATACACGGTACGTGCAGACCCGAAACACACACATGCACATGCATCAATGGAGAGATGTCAGAGTGAGGGGGCTGCTCCTGACAAGCGCCCCGAGCAGTTGGGGGTTTGGTGCCTTGCTCAGGGGCACCTCGGCAGTGCCCAAGAGGTAAACTGGCACCTCTCCAGCTACCAGTTCACACTCAGTTCTTGGTCCATGTCGGGACTTGAACCGGTGACCCTCCGGTTCCCAAGCCAACTCCCTACAGACTGAGCTACTGCCGCCCAGATTTAGCATGTTGAATTGGCGGTGGAGCTTGTCAATGGGAGAAATCACTCTGATTGGCTGTTCAGCTTAAGCAAATTAGTGCTTGAGAAGAGAAACGGAAGTGAGGATAGCACGCATATGAGTAAAGTCAAGAGGACATTTTTGCCATGCAAGGATCCAATCTAAATACCAATTCACACATCAATGGCAAAGCCTTCGGGAGCCATTTGGGGTCAAAGATACGTCATGTGACTGGAGGAGCCGGGGATTGAACCACAGACCTGCTCTACCTCTTAGCCATAGCTGCCCATTACAGAGAGCGAAGTAAGATTTGAAACCAAGTTTTCAGGCGCATTAAAATCTATCGCAAAGCAAAGAATATTCACAGCTGATTATTCTCTGCTTTAATATTCTACCCTCAAACTTTCCAGCACTCCACAGGCCAATAGGTCACATGCATGCAGTATTAAAGTGATTTAAAGACTCAGAATAAAAATATTTGTAAAGGTTACAGCTTTATTTTGATGCTATTTTCTGTGAGACCTCCATCATAGGTGTAGTTTGGTATGACCAAACTGAATGACATAATCTCTGGGAGCTACAGGAGGTGGAGAGATATACCGAGCAGGTGACCGACAGATGGAGCTGGGCTGGCCGGCCTGCCGACCAGCTGGTTCTCCACTGCAGGGAAGCCTCTCTCTCCCTCCGCTGGGCCACTAATCCTCTTCTACCACTTCCAGTCACAGCCCTGACCTCATGGCCCCACACTGGTGCCACAGCCACTTGCTCATGACGACACAGCGCTTCCTTGCAGAGAAATGTCTTAGCTGCATCGTGAGGAGGTAACAAATAAGGGCATGTGAATGCTGGGTAACAGAAGGTTGGCGGATCAATCTCAGCTGGGAGTTGGCGATGTGATTTGCGACAGCGTGATATTCCGACATGATTTTCCCGCCACTAGCCTCCTGCTGTGTCTACACTAAGCTCCTGCAGTTTCAATGCAACATCTTAAACTTCCGCGGCCCACCTTTGCTCCTTGTCCTCCTTCCTGCTCATTTCTTCATGCATCACTTCTTCACTCTGTTATTTCTGTATCTCAGCACATAGCAATTTCACTTTATTTCACTCCTCCATTTGTACTTCTGAAAATCACCCAACAGAGTTTGCCATCTGTGATATATACTTGTCAGAACACTCTAGCCAAGTTGGATATGCTTTTTGCTCATAAGGTTGTGAATGAAGTCAGTCTTGCTTTATCTGTGCAATATCGGCACTAGTTTGTTCTTCCCACTAAAACCACCGGTTCAAATTGCAATTTATTCCACAGGGATGAAACTTCAACTAATAGAAGCAGTGGTAGAGGAAGAGAGAAAAATTATATATCAAGAAGTGTGAGGAAAAAGAGAATGATGGAGTCAGTACATGATCTATACAGTATATTGGCAGAAATACTCTGCCTTAGACTTTTGGCCCTTGACTCTGAAGGAAGAAAATATAGTGCACTTTGGAAAATGGCAGCTCCACTTGGAGCTTAGGGGGGAATGTTAATCTTTCCACAAAATATATACCTGACAGACTAATATCTCTCGTGACAAATCGATGCAACTTAGCAAGAATGTTGCCAGAAAAACATGAAATGCTTGCAAAACAAATGAAGCTGAAACAAAATCACATTTTCTGGCAGATACATGGGGGCTCTAAAATCATCTGCCCACCAAAATGCTGACACTGGCAAACAACTCTTCCCAAGGATTGAACTCACCGCAACCAACGTCCCCGCTTCAGATCTTCCATTTGTAAAAATTTAAATGCTGCTCTTTACCTCTAAACTGCTTCACAGCAATTATACAGCAGAATGAGGGAGAATTATTACTTCAGTCTGTTTTTCCTTTTCAAATGCCCTTGCTGATTATTGATGGAGAATCACAAAGGAGGAAGGGAAACAACTCTGGATTCAGCTATTAGTGCATTTTACAACTTTTAGGACCCAATGATTTAAATAAGGGCTATTAGAGAGTACGGGGAAGTTCATTCACCTTTAAAATCCGCTGAGTTACAGACATCTCCTTCTGATGTAAGTCTATGGAAAAAGACTTGTCGGGCTCGACGGCATCACCACAGTTTGGCCACTACAAAAATTGGGATCAACGACCATGACTTTTCGTGAGGGCTTGGGCCAGGTGTAAAGTGTGGGGACCAATGGCCCCTGCCCTACTTCCTACCCTGCTTCTGGCACCCTTGCTCGGACCACACCTATTATCAGTAGTTCCCATTACAGTCGGTGTCTCCAGGATCACATTTTGCCATGAAGACACACAGATTCACATTGTTCACGATAAGCCTGAGACAGAGTTTTCAACCAACTCAAGAAATCAATATTTGTCAGCTCGCGAGATACTGATATAGCTATAGCTAAATAACGAAAATTTACCAGTTAGTCATTTCTGCCAGCAAAACTTACAGTTACCAAAACTGAGAAGCCTGCATTTGTCTGTTTCTGTCAAAAGTCAAGAACCCCTGATTCCCAGATTGTGTGATTGTGACAGTCTGTGGCAGGCACTGTTTTCACCTTGTGAGTCTTTTTGTGTAATCATGGCAAAACATGGTCCTCGCAGGAAATACCACAGATTGAGTACTTTGCCAGGTGTCTGTGTGTGGCCAGATTTTGTCACTGTGATAGCGCCACAACTGTGCAAGATGCCTATACATCCATCCATAAACTATGTGTAACTCCTACTCAGGGTTGCGGTGGGCTGTAGACGATGCCAGGTACACCCTTGACAGGTCGCCAGATCACAGGGTTGACACAGAGAGATCATTCATGCTCACACTCATACCTACAGGCTATTTTGGGTCAACAATTAGTTTAACCTGCATGTCTTTGGACGATAAGAAGAAGCTGGAGAACCTATAGAAAGCCCACACTAACATGGGGAGAACATACAAACTCCAAACAGAAGGGCCCCAAGCTGTTTGAACCTGTGACCCTCCTGCTGTGAGGCAACAGTGCTAACCACTGCACCAATGCGTTGCCCCTAAATCTGTCTACACATGCAGCACTCAGTTGGAAGGTTTGACAGGTGCAGCAGCGACAACTAAGGTGTGCAGGGCATAGTGAAGAATCAATCAGCATGTCAACACGGCCTGACTGAGTCATGTCAGTACCACAGCATTATCCATGAGCAGCAGAGGGTGGCAACTTGTTAGCCATAGGCTGGAACGGCTGAAAGCCACGTTGAATGTCACTAGAAGGCCCACATTGACTGACCAGCCTTGTTCAACCAATTGTGAATGGCAAGCCATCAACACAGGCCTGAAGACTGACAGATGCATGTACTAATTTGGGACAATAATGATGCACATGCGCATCTATGCATACAAAGACAGTCAGCTGAGAACACCCTGGGCTCTGCCAGTCCAATGCCAGGCACTCATTAGCTTTTTACGTAACTGTCTGTGTCTCTCCTCATGCCAAATGTCCCAGGGACAGCTTCTGGGATAGGGAGGCGGGGGCTAACATGCTGTGTGTCAGCTGGGAATAATTTTAGGAGCAGCAAGAACAAAACATCTTTTAGTTTTGATGTGAAAGATTGCCTTGTCTCCAAGGGAATGTTGGGTCGTTCAAAAAAAAAAAAAAAAATGCAGGCACAAAAAGCTTCATCATTTATTCGGGGATGGGTTGTAGGCGGTTCTCTGCTTGTCTTTTCATGTTGTGGAGAAATGACAAGATGGGTTGCATGGTCCACAGATCTCCGGGCTGTCCTCATTAGAGCCTCTAATATCTCTGAATCTGCAGCCCAGAACCACATGGCCTCGCTGAGAAAATCTAAAAGATTTCTGATCTGTTAGCTGCCATGAGTCATATTTAAGTCATGAAATGTATGAGGGATGATTGTCTTATTTTGTTTATAGCATTGCTTGAGCAGTTGCATCAAATTGCCGGGGTTTAATTTTGATCTTTGTATAATGAATC
Organism: Pterois miles; assembly: GCA_947000775.1. Classification (NCBI taxonomy): domain Eukaryota; kingdom Metazoa; phylum Chordata; class Actinopteri; order Perciformes; family Scorpaenidae; genus Pterois; species Pterois miles. The sequence goes on along the minus strand of CAMQGK010000522.1, from coordinate 1,433,895 downwards.
AAGTAAATGGTCATGACATTGTCTCTCCTAATGGTGATAATACTTATCACAGAGAGTCTAATGTCTCTTCAGAAAACCCTCTGAATGAACTGATTTATCTGGACTAACTGCATCTATAATTCACCTGGGACAAACATCTTCTCAAGGACAAGTCTGGAGCCTTACCTTCAACAGCACCAAAGGGAGATCTCTTACAACTCAATTTATGGAGGTCACATAAGCACTGGACTATTCACCTTCAAGGTACAGAGAGTTTGAATGAAGGGGTGCTCAACCATGGCATCATGCACCTCTACCCATAAAGAACTCCATTTTAATTCATAACATAAATGCACTTCTATTAAATTGGAAATGACATTGGGGAAAAAACAAAATCACACTTTGCCAAAAGCAAAGAGGTAGATTAAGGAAAGTAAGTGAAGAACTTAGTAGGTCAAATTAATTGAAATCTCTTAAGGGATTGGCTGTAAAGAAAAGTTAAAAAAAAAAAAGTAAATGGCGTCAAATGTTTCAGCTGTAATGTCATTTTTCACTCCGTTCAAAGGAAAAGGTCATTTGGCATCCTGCAGTATTAATGCACCACCATTTGTGATTGGTTTTCAATCATTCATTAAAACTTACCATGCTTCAAGGCACAAAGCTATGATTAAGAAACATTTCTTCCCCCTCAGTCTGGCCACCAGTCCTTTTTCCTGCTTTAGGCTCACTCGTCCATTCTGTTTCATTATTTACTTTCTAATTAAAGCACCTGCAGTTATGCCCAGACTCTAGGTGTACACTTTACTTTATATCTATGTGTGTTTCCAGACAACAGCTGAATTAAACAACTAGTCTGCTTACAGCTGATCTGTCTTCACACTAAATGCTGTTTACATGTTGTCTACTAGACTGTCTGGAAGTCTCTCTCCTCTCTCTCTTCCACATGTGTTCCAGCTGATAACAGTCGCAGCTACATGTAGAGACGGTGCAATGCCCAGAAAACAGCTAGCTCCCCAACTTTCAGAGCATTTGCCCTTTTCACTGGAATGCAAACAACGTTTTCTTGCCATAAATAAATTGAGTTCTGTCGTCCACACAGCGCCGAGAATCAACTGACTGACACACATACTCTCACACGGAAATGGATGCATCACCAGGGAACGTGATGTCCGAAAAGCAAAATGAAACGGACAAAAATATTCTCCAGATTTTTCTGTACAGACTGCCAGACGGTGCAACATGTTAGAAACACAACAAAACATGATGGATATGTGTGGCTGAAGATACTCCTCTTGCTCATCACGTATTTCACTTCACTTCTACGGATCTATTAGAATCAATAAATCCTGAATCCCATCAGCCGACTGAATGGGCATCATGAGCCTCATAGACAGGGCTCCAGATTGTGACCATTTTAGTTGTAAATTTGTGTAGGGTAGGGGTGGGAAGGTTCATAAAATTCGTGGTTCGGTTTGTGTCATGGTTTGGTGTCAGTTTTGGGTTCTGTTTGGTACAGCAGTAAACAGTATTTATGGTACAGCAAGGAGGCCAATTTCCAATTTCAATGTGAACAATTGAACAATTTTATTTATTTGCCAAAATAAGTCAGCTGTTTGCCTGAACAACAGAAGACTAGGCTAACATAAGGAACAAGTGCCAGTGTGTTATTTAAAATAGCTATCAATGAAAAACTAATTATAGGCTCTTTTTGCTCTGTCTGAGTCTGCATGTAGATGCTGTTTAAATGCTGCTGGGAGAAGGAGTTGCTCTTTCCTCCCAGACTCTCTCCTCCTTGTGCTATCAAAGGACACACTGGAGTGATGTCTCCGTAAATGATTCATCATATTGGAAGTACTGCCGCTGGCATAAGCCACACGTGTTGCACAGTGTTGCACACAGTTGACGTTTTATCCACCACTTTTTTTCCCCCGTCACTGTTATACGTAAAACCAAATCCATAATGCTCCCACACAGCAAAGCGAAATGATGCTGGCGAATTGTCTACCTATTGTGTCCACTTACTATTTCCTTAACAGAGTGACAGCCATACTCTGCACTTCATCGATGTCTCTGCCAACTGAGAAGTTTGAGAAGGAAGTAGGCTGGGTCATGCGTCATCAACACGTCGTATATTTGGTGGTACAACACATGCACAGTAAAATCTGTACTGCCCTCGCCAAAATTGAGCCAATAACAACGCATGGCCGCAGCTTCAGTTACACTGCCCAACTTTTATACCTCATATTCCTGTCCGCCTGTGTCCCAGCCTCTTTCCATGGGCCTTGATCTGTAGTGGGACAATAAACGGGGTGAAAAAAGTACACGATCGGCCTCATAACCTATTTCAAATGAAGTGAACAATACATACACAACCCGAATCATGAATAGATAACGGTTTGGATTTTAACCCGAACCGTTTCCATCCCCAGTGGAGGACAACTCGATCTTTTCATTGGGTGCACTGGTGCACCTGACAGACCTGTATGTGTGAAACTGCACCCTGTAGCCTACTCCACCTCAACAAACAAAACAACAAAATGAAGAGAACTAGTATGTGTTTTTCGTCAAGATAAATGCTGCGGTGCTCGTTACACCTGTCCCTGGTCCTGAACGGCCCAGTCCAGACGCAATATCTTTGGCGGAACACCACTTCATCACCTGTCTTCCCAGTCCCACCCTATTTTTCCCTGATCATGGTACATTGTGAACCACAAACCCACTTTGAAATCAGCAGGACCAGAGTTTAATGAGAAGCACAATTCATTAATGTTATGATTCATTCAGGCACTGTTTTCTATTTGGTAAATAGCAGCATTAGTCAAAGGTAAATTATAACATGATCATGATGTGTTCAAATGTAATCTTGTAAAATGTAGTTTTTGGTGAGAACCTTTAAATTCAGTTGTTTGAAGGAGATGTTTTCACAGAAAAATAAAATAGAAAATAGAGAGGGAATTCTGACCCGTTTAATGTCATAATATGCAAATGGTAATAAAGGAGTGGATGTTGAAGTACCTGGGATTTACTGTTTTATTTTTGTTTTTTTACTGTGGTATCCAATTAGGATAAAGAATCATGGAATTTCACTGGTATTGGCATCAAAAATATATGATTATCTGATATGGTGGCATCACCACTTTAGGCCTATGTGAACTGACAAATTGCTTAACATATTATTATTATTATTATTATTATTATTATTGTGTATAATTGCAGTGCCAAAAGGCAAGGTAAAAAAGTTTGGGTGCACCTAAATTATGCACTTGTGCACTGGTGTCACTAATGTAAAAAGTTAGCCTGATAGATATGGGTTAAAAGGGGCGTGTTACACCTACTAGTAGAAGGTTGTTATCATTGATTCATAACTGACGAAACGATACTTATACAAGAAGACGACGCCGACCTCGAGAAGACGACGCCGACCTCTAGAGGCTGTAGTAATTATGACAGGAACAAAAGAGGAAGTCAGATGATGTAGTATAAAGACAAACAAATGTCCATGTGGGGTGGCAGTCAGGGGCGATGGATGGGACGGTGGTATAGCTAGATGGATAGAGCATGGTTGTTCTGATATTTTCAAATTTAGCTGTTGTATTCTCGCTGATGCTACACGTGATAGAAATTTGCACTCACTAATGGCCCTCCAGAAAAATCCAGCAACAAAAATGTGTCAAATGATAACTATTTTTTTATTTTTTTCCACATAGCTGCAGTGCAACTAAATTTAGATATGTACTTGTTTTCTAAAATTTTGTCAGTTGCTGCACCTGCAGACAAGTGAGTGCCAGATGAGTAGGTGGCAAACTCTTCATTAGACATGATGCTGTGAAGTCTGTATTTTCTGTTTAACATGTTTCCATTAAATCAGTTTGCTAACTTTCTATTTATAGCTTGTAATATTAAGTTTTCTCTTTCGAAATTAATCAACTGTACATCCACTGTGTGGACTCTGGTTACAGTTTTGTTTGTACACATGGCTCATTAGCACAGTAATACAAGGAGCCACCGACTGATGGATCAATTAAACATATTCGGGAGGGTGGCACATGTTTGAATTGTGCCTAGCGCAGTTCAAATCTCTGCAGCTGCGTATGCTGACAATCAATTGATCCAGCTATTTCTGCAGGGCATGGAGTTTACGACTGGGCAGAGCGCCAGCGCTCTGGAGAGGAGAGCTGATCAGTCCAGCCATAGGACCACAAGACTGCTGACATAAAGAGAGCCACCAGTGTGACATATGCATGAGCATTGTCAGTGTTACAGGAATCCAATTAAAGCTACAGTTGGTTATCTTGAGAAACTAGCAAGAGTACTCTAGATTTTAAAAAGTATCCAACTGACAAACCAAGCCTTGTGTTGCCAACTCTTTCAATAAAAGTAGCTTGCAGCACTAGCTTCAAAAGTCAATAAATATAGCAGGAAAGTCATCAAGCCGGCGACACTGACAGTCCGTCCCTTCAGTCCTCCCCCCAAAAGTATCATTATGAATGTAGACATATCAATAAGAACGTAAACAATGAATATGACAATCATAAGTACTCACAGCTGGAAGACTCCGTTGATGCGTGATGAGTGCATGAGAAGAGTGCACGGAGGTAGACAAGCAGGTAGGCCAGGCTGAATGAGATGACTGGATGGGATTATTACAATCCTGAAACAGCCAGAGTCAGAGAATTTGATTTACTGACTCCTGCTGGGATGTAATGACAATTACAACAAATATGACAAACATTGTTTTTGAAGAAAACAGGTATTAATCTGGTTTAAATGTACTGAAACAAAAGTCTGCAGCTACACTTGCAGCTGCATGAGGTTGCACTAAGGCTCATGCTTCAAGCTAAATGCTAGCATCAGCATGCAAATGTTAAATTCAAATGTTAATCAGATGATGGCGCTAGCTGAAAAGTGAAAGTGATTATAATTCATCCTGAAGGGGATATGAATGTCCAAAACTTCACGACAATCTATCCACTAGCTGTTGAGATATTTTAGTCTATTTTAGTTGCCAAATCTAAAGCTGTGTCATTCACATTGTTAAAATTCTGACTAATGCAAGATACCTTAAACTTTATGCAAAGTTCATCACAGTTATTGGTTGTTTGGGGAAATCATTTGATGATAACTTGTAATCAGGCGTCTGCCGTCTTAGAAAAAGACATTTGCAGCGCTGTCACTTCGTCGTACTAATGAACTTGTAGTATACCACTGGGACTAGACCAAATTTGGTAGTCTGCAGGAAATGATGCAGGGTGTGATTGCTGAGAGGTGGAAAGGTCAGACGCCGTCCACGACTCTTGCTAATGATGTCGCGAACTGCCTAAATAAAGCCAGCTGGACAAAGTGCTGACAGACCAAAAGAAAAACCAACAAAACCTCACACTTCCTCTACCCTTCACCTCAATCCAATTTCATATTCTGAGATTAACTTTGCCCCACTTACTCCCACCCCTAATTCTCAGTGATTTCCAATTAAAGCTTAATAAGGAACTTCATCTATCTGCGATATACACATGAAATCACGGAGTACAGTAGTTTGAGGGTAATGATGATGTACGATCTAATAACAGATTTCTGCTTCTGTCAAATCAGACACTTATTAGCATTCATGTGCTTGTCCAATTAACTCCTCTGATTAATGTGCCAATCAATTGAACTTAATGATTAGTGTTATGGGACAATGTTGCATAACACTGTTAAACCTCATTCAAACAGCAGGAGATTCTGATTAGTCAGACAAGTGCACAACAAACTGTCAGTGAAACGAGAGCATTTACATTTAATGAGGAGAAATGGACAAAGGAGGCGAGAAGTGAGGTGAGAGGTAGGGGGTGAGGCGAAATTACGCACACCAAGTGAGAAAAACATCAACAGAAAGAAGTGAAATGATTAACAAAAAGAAGATTTAAAGGTTTATTCAGGCACTAAATTGAAGTTCTAATAAAGGAAACCACCTGGTGAAGTGTTTTTGTACAAAAATATACTTAATTCCATAGATATCATAAAGTACAAGCACATTAGAGAGGTTACACCAAGGTCAAATAAAATCTTTAAGGGAAATTTGATTTCTCCTTACTTTTGTCAGAAATTATGTATGAAAGAAAGTATGTAATATTGAGCAACTGTTTCCATTTTTCAAAAGAACATATTGAAAAGAAAATATTTGTGGAAACAGTGTCTAAGCTTCAAGTGTCTAGGTGGATGTTTCCCACGGCAGCCGTTGACTGACATGTGAGGAACGGCGCTGCTCAAAGACACGCTGTCAACTTCAAGGGTGCACCGAGCCCATCACAGCACCTTACAGTCCGTGATACAAGATGTTTTTCCCCTTTTATCTTCATTCGATATCTATCGTTAGCAATTTGAGGCAACTGTCTCTTTTCAACAGTCAACGTTTTGGAGGACACCTCCATAAGTGTGTATTTCACTTGGAAAGTAGAAGCTAGCAAGCTAGGCTAACTAGCTTGTACTCTCTTAACAATTTTGGCCAGTACACAAAAAACAAAGATGTACTGTGTATATTGTGTAGAAGAAGTGGACGTAGTCACTGTGACGTTACCCATTGGTTTGTGGAGTCTGAAGCCTCGTGTTTGGCATTTCGGGTGTTGCCATCTTGTTTTTTGCAACCAGCAGTGACACAAGAAGGTGGAGCCAAGTACAACTGAACGCTGAACAGGACATTTTTAGGTGACCAAAAATATTGCACTTAACTTTCATGAACTGAAAACACACTGTGAAAGGGTTAAAGTTGTAAGATGAAAACATGGATAACGCTGTGGTACGACCTGTCAATCACTAGGTTGCCACCCTAAAGCATCCCCTGCTTTATGGTCTGACTCTAAAAGGGACCATAATTTATTAAATGAACATCATGCTGCATTGAAGAAGACTTGAAACTAACGATTGAAACCATAAACCCATTTTTACAATGTATATTTGAGTAAAAAATGAAGTGAGAAATAGGCTCATTTTCTCATAGAGTTCTATACAATCAGACTTCTTTTGTATCCAGAGGAGTCGCCCCCTGCTGGAGAATGCAAGTTTAAGGCACTTCAGCATTGGCTTCACGTTTCAGACCAGGCAGTTGCCCACTGATCAAACATGAATATTAGTTTTAGTTCAACTGTAATTTGTCAACACACTAGACCTACTTGTAAGAGTATCTGTTTATATTTCATTTCCCTATTAATTATTAATTATTAATCTTTGTGTAAATCATAATTGCTTTGAGAAACACCCATCTTCATAAATAATAGTCCATGATCAGAGACAATGTCAGCTCCCTGGATCACACTGTGCTTTCATCCTCCCATTGAGGAACTAAAACCCTATGCGGCAAGTCTTATTGGCGTACTGGATAATTCAATCTGATGCTCCAAATTACTGCAAAAAAAGTGTTTCAGAGCAATTTACAAACAGGTTCAGAGGGCTGGCATAATGAAGGGAACATGGAAAAGTTTCAACTTATTTTCTGCCACACAATGAAAACAATAACCCCTCTGGCTAGCTTCTTAATTAAAAACCTGGCCTGAGAGAGCAGTTTTTTGTACGTGGTCTAGTGAGCTAACTTGCTTACAAGCTTACAAATTAAGGTGCCATGCGGATGCCATTGTTAATATTCAAATACTTTTCTGTGTACTCTCCCTGGCCAGACTACCCACAGCGCTCTGTTATGTGTTGCTTTGAATAGCTAAATAATCTGAGAGACGCTTCATCTTAGGAAACCAGTGTACCAGTTTCATGTCACGAACTAAAACTGCTCAAAACTGCTATCCTGGCTTTTCACACCTTAAAACCAATAAGATGTAATGACAACAGCGGCTCTGAACTGACACACTAGCTCAGGTGGAGCCAGTGAAGTGGAAAAGATGAGTGTACACACATCTTAGAAGTTCTGTGGCATTACAAAAGTCTTAACCTTTCTGGATCGTATTTGAACTGACTCAGTAATATAATAGAAACCATCTATTGCAGGTTTTGATGTACTATGTACAATGACATGCTGTTTACTTTCCAATAAAACTCTGACTCAGAAAAGGTCCATTTCTCCAGTTGAGTCGGCCCACGACTCATATTGTAGCAGTGGGGGGTAACAAGCTGGAAGGGATAATCACTGCTGATTCACCACAGCTCACCCCCAGTTTGCACAATATTTCCACATTTTTTCTATTCTATTTCATCTTTGTCATGTCTTTTTATGTGCTTGTGGGGGAATTGGTGTTTTTTGCATCCAACAAGGAAAGATATTTATTTTATTCAAGTTTGAGTTCAACATTTTGAAGTTTGAAAGGGAAAAAAATACATGTGGTCTTTATTACTGGCATCCAAGCTGTTTGAGAATTCCAGGGAAAAATCACGTGTATGGAGGCCTGGAAGGGACATGGAGGGAAATGATTTAAAGTGAGATGAAAAAAGACCTGCTCTGCTTTCTCATGTAGGCATGCAAAAACAAAAAAAAAAAAAAACTGAATGAATCAGCCTTACTATATTACAACATATTGTCCTACAATGGTTCGTATGATATCTCATGAAAAGTTATTACTCATTTTTTGTGTGTTGTCCGATCAATGTCCTTGTATGTATGAATAATCTTCTGTCTTAACAGGAAACAACTTGGTTAGGTTTAGACAAAACTACTCAGTTTGGTGCAGGTAACAATCGTGGTTTGTCGCAGTGGTAAAATAACTTCAGAGGTGGTGTAATTTAAGTATGGAAGTTACGTGACAAATAAAGCAATGCTGGCTTCTGGTTTCTCACAGAGTGCAAACACCAAAAGTCTGGTGTTTTTTGACCCATCCATTCACCCTGACTTCCTCTCTACACGGTGTTTAATACTCTGGTTCACAACCATGTGGATTACAGATTGATTTTGTGGAATATTTACAAATTACAGTACATTACTTTGTAGGAAAACAGTCACTACAAATACAGTCTGGATATAATGATGCAACACAGTCTCATGGCAGTTTGTGAAATAGTCCTGAAATTTTATTTATTTGTGTACACAGACACATTTCCTACGAATGTCCAGCAACATATGACACGTGTCAAGTTCCACTCTAGTCTTCTCAAAATAAAAATAGAAAAATTTAAAAAAAAAGTTAGTTAGGTTTAGGAACAGATCCACTTGGTTAGGCTTGGGCAACAACCTACTTAGGTTTAGGAAAACAATGTGGTTTGGGTTAAAATAACACCCAAGCGCTGTAACTTGAGTTTAGAAGTTACATGACAAATACATCAATTTTGACTTCTGGTTTCATACAGGGCACAAACGCCTGTCTCGTGGGTCCTGTGTTTCTTGACCTAAACATCCTCCCTGACCTTATATACCTCATTATAACTCCCAGCTCACAATTATGTGGATTACATACAAATTGATTTTATGCTGATCATCATGAAAAAAAAGTGAAATTTGTTTCTATGTTCATGAATCAATACATTCAATTTTGTGACGATATCTTGGACTACTGTGTGACTGGGCTGGATGGTGATATGAAGCTGAAATATCCAATGCAAAATTATGTCAAAATACTCCTGACCTATACTATCTATCTGAACACTGTCATTCAATGTATAGCACATGCATTGCTTACAAAATATCTGAACTGCATATAGTATCTGTAGCACTAATGCAATAATGTAGAAATTGTGATCTTACAAATGTAAATGTGTCTTGCTCCACATTCAAAAGAGACAATGTAATTGTTGAAACAAAAGGGCAGTCAGTGTTGGATTGGCCAATTTGCTCTGGTATTCCTGCCTGAAAACCCTGATGTTATGTTCAACCATGCATCCATTATCCTGATACCATTTCCTCCGTCTACACACCCCTCTGACCTCCTCCTATTCTTCCTCTTGGCTTGGACTCTGATCTGTGGTGTGAAAAGCCCCGACACCCTGGTGCTCGACAGGAAGAGACTCCCAGCGCGATGATACTGAATGTCTTGCCAACACACACACACTGTGAAGCGGGCGCCTGTGGAGGTTTGTATGGACCCTCAGATGTGGAGAACACAGAGACAGACCCTCCATTAACAACGGCCCTCTATATTCAGACACATCCTTGGAGAGGGACTCTGCCAGTGATGGCCACCTGCCCGATTTACACACACACACACACACACACACACACACACACACACACACACAATAAACACGAATGCAAGTACAGAGAGAGTTGTGCAAGCTGCATATGCACACAAACATCCATGCTGAACTCCTTTTCAATTTCTCAATTGATACCCCACATTCGCCCCCCCAACACACACACAGCCGTGGTCCAGCCATGACACCAGTGTGAGTGATACATGGCACCATTGAGAAGCCTGCCACAGCTGAGGCCCTGCATTTATGTCATTGTGTGGTGCTAGGAGAACAGATGTGCACCCGCACAATGCACCGGCAGTCTAAATCAAGATATCGTAATCACACACACACAGTTAAAAGCCCACACAGACATTTCATTGCCAATAAATCTAGCAGTGGAAACTATGAAAATGCGCTTGATTGAAACTCATTTGATTGAAAGCCTGTTTCCTCAGCAACGCTTGAAGAGGAGCCGTCTTCCATTTTAATCTGATGCCAAAGAAAAACAGCCATCTTTGATGAGAAGATTCTTGTAATCAGCCTCTGCATGACCAAAGATTCATAAACACCACCTGGAAGTCCACAAACGTGACACCACCGCCGTCAACCAAAGAATAGAGGAAGAAGTGCCTCCTTTTATCCCCCTATTACCTGCAGCACTTTCTTTCTATTCACCAGTGAACGCTAATCATGCTTTACTCCAGTGAGAAGCTGTATGTGCCGAGTCTCAGTTTTCATTCAGCAAAAAATGTCAAGTTGTTTGTATGTTCCAAAGCCCTGAAATCATCCGTTAATACGCTGCTTGCTCTTTTGGAGCCCGGGGGTTGTTCGAACACTATCGCTGATCACAGTTATTATGGGTGGAGGCAGGAATTATTAACCATATCTCATTCCCTCTTTATATCCATCTCCGTCGCCCTCTTTCTGATGTGTGTGTGTGCGCATGAGTTTTGCCATTGATTTTTTTTGTGTGTGTTCAGCATGCATCGGGTCCGTTGCGTTTACCAAAAGCAGGGCTGAGAAGATTGATAGGGGTTATCATTTCAAAACATGTAATTCATCAGCACTTGACAAATCCATATCTGACACAAACACCATCCCCAGCAGCTACACCTTCCTGGGATTTTTGTGTTTCACTCTTGATGAAATCTATGATGTGTGTGTATCCATGTGTGGAGCAGCGAGGGGGGGGGGGGGGTGTGCAGTTGGACCTCCATTTGAAAGCAGAGGGGGATTGACAGTGCAGGATTGGACAATATTTATCTACAACAGAGCTGAGGAAAATAGGTTTGTCCCTGATGACATTTTCATCGATTGAAACATGTACTGCCCCCCTTCCCACTGAAAATGACTAATCTCAGAACGGAGGTGGCGGTGTTGTTCTTGGGAGGTCAAGGTGCCATGTCCACACAACATGTTGGACTCCAGATGAATTCTCTGTTTTATCCTTACATGGATTTTTCAATCTTGCCCCCAACTGAGAAGTAAGAGAAAAATGGGAAATAGGAAATAAATCTCCCCAAATATCACCTGTCTGTGGTTCTTTTCGAAACATGGCCGACAAGACATGAAGGAAAAGCAAAAATGGACAGTTTTTCATGCATCAAGTACTTTTAAATGTCACAGATTAAAACAATAATTGACACAATCAGCTGAGTCTCTGCATTTCTCTCTATTCAAATGCTTAACATTTCATACATTTTCAAAACTACCTTAAACACACTTATTCTCTCCAGTGTTGCCCCTTGATGAAACACAAGGTCTTTACTAAAGAAGGAAAACCTTTATTTACAAGATTGATATTTACTTACTACTGCACTGCCATAAAGGTTCACTAATGGATTGATATGGCAATTTTGGGCCCTTGTTGAGCAGTGTGTATGGAGTCATTATCATCTTGGAATATGGGGAACATCATGGAGGAACAGTGTTGGCAACATAGGATGCATCTGGTCCCATAAAATGGCCTCTGCAATGCTGTTATGTGACCCTGCAGAGCTATCAATGGACCTAACGGCTGCAAGAACACAGCAGCCTGTGCCCATTCAGATCCTCCATGTTTAGCAGATGGCAAAAGGCATTGTGGGTCAGAGCATTAGCTCGCTTTCTACAAACAATTTGGCAGAAGAAAACCCTAATCTGGCAACACCACAGACTTTCTGATATTGTTGAAATAAACATGTTTATGATCCATTTCTTTGGTCATTTGAGACAAATATTCTGTTAAATGTGAGCTTCATCTTGTGACTGCTGTTATGCACCAATTACACAAGAGTCTTCTCACCAAACACCACTAAACACCATCTCTCACAATCATGTAAATAATGACAATAGAAAAACAAAGGCATTGGTCAGCAAAAGTGGGAAATAGTGTGACATTTTACAGCTGTAAAACGGCAAAATGAGTAGGGCTGAATATAAGCACTCACCAAAATAACCAAGTATCAAATGGTATCAAACGATACCTGCAATTAATCCATTTTGGGTGGGAGGTGTTATCAGTGGTAGTGGCTGTATGAGTGTTGTGCAGTGTGGCCACGATTAGCTGGTGGACACATACAGCTTCCATTCATATGATGAGTATCAAAGTAAGCAACCTACTGTACTGGTATCAGTATCACATGAAGGGTACTCCCTGGTATGATTCAGGCATTGTAAATATTAAACAATACCCAGCCCTAAAAATGAAGTCATGGTGGATGGTGACTCCAAAACTAGAGATTGTGTTTTTGCGTGCTGTCTCTCTAACTGGGACGTCAACCTTACCAACATCAAGTAGTTCTGTGCTGCATCTCAGTTCACGTACTTCCGTACTTGCACTTGTAATTTTGAGTGCACTAGTGCATTCACACTAAGAACTATGGCAAAATGCAGTGCACACTAAGTGCCAAGATGTTGTACTCAAACCGGTCAAAGCATTGAGTGTGGAAGGCTGTGCACTTCTCACCTCAACAGTCGCCGTCTTTGTTACGTAGCAGAACAGGAGGAGCCACCAGCCTATTTTGTTTGTCTATTGAAACGGCGAACCCCGAACTATGCAAATTTAAGTTATACACATGTATTTTTTACCACTAAATACCACTACACTATAGAACCCATTATTACGCTAATTGTATTACTACTGATAAAGCATAATGCCCGTGGCTGTCTATCACCAGCTATCTACCGAGCCTCCGGTGAGTGCGCAACAGTTGTGTGTGATTGAAGACATTACACTGTCGAAATTCACGCGCTATGCAAGTTAGTACAGTGTGCAGAGTGTACAACACGGAAGTGCAAGTATCCAACTTGAAACACAGCATTAGATGATACTACTACTACTACAACTCTCTCTTTTGCTCATTATATCATTTTGCCATATTGTTCAGCATCAGCGCTGTTTCTCATACACTCGGTACAAATCACACTTAGGCCATTACTTCTATCTTGTTTTCTCATTAGGCACCCCCTCTGACACATCTGCTTGTTCATAGGTCCCCAGAGGGTTATGTTCAACAGTTACACTCTTTCTGGTGAATTCAAGGTAAATTCCAACCGGGTCTAGTCGGGGTCCAGGGAGCATGAAGAATTTGTGTTGATAAGTGATACATGAGCTATGGCCCTCTCAAGTTTACTGGTGAAAAATCAGTTAACTTTTCCAGATCCTCCTGCAGAAGAGTGAGTGCTGTTGAGAAAAGCCCTGGCAGTTAGTGTGTCAAGGTAATTCTCACAGAGTCACATATTCTCCCTACAGATATGCAGATTTGATGTGCAGTAATCATTTCAATATTCTGTTCCTCTGAAATTAATTTGAAACTCTCCTTTTTCTGCTGCATTCGAATCGCTCTTTGCCAAAAACCCAATGTTTCCCCCTCACCGTATCTGGGGGATAGTGACTCATTGAGTCATGTCATTAGATAATGGGTTCGGAGGAGTTATTCAAATAAACACAGTTCCTGGATGTGAAATGGAGGCAGAGAGTTCAGTGTTGTTTTTGTGGGGATACCAGGGGATTTCCAGCGCTGCTGCAGGGCCCATCTGTTGTAGATCGAAGTTGCATCACAGAACCACTGACCCATAATGCAGCTGCCCTGTCACAATATTGTTTTTAAAGGTATAGCACAGCAGTCATCTGCACCTTACTGCCAGAGGCACTTGAACAAGATATTTGGTGTAATGCCAGTAGTAAATATACAGTAATGCTCTAGCTAAAAGCAGCTGGAGTTCATCATTTACTTGTTATTGATCAGCTCGGTTCCCCAGTGATCACAGCAGTGTGTTGGCTCATGTTCATGTGTGGGATGTATGATATCGCCCTCAGCACAGAGTCACTTTTGAGTCGGCTGTGTTCACCCAGTCAATATGATCATTAATAATAATATTAATAACTCAACAAATTTACATAGTTTGAAATTGAAGTTCATCGAGATATGGAATAAATCATGTCCATGTGTATCTCAAGTATCACTGCGAACTGATTTTGCTCAGATATCAAATGAACAAGGGGAAAAAGAAAAAGCTGAAAATTTCTGACAATTTAATCAGAGCTTTTAGTGAGAGGGCCATCTGCATCCCGCTGTCAATGTTTTCAGAAAATATGCTACAGTCCGTGATCATTTCTGGGGGCTATACTGGTGTGTCCATGGTCTATTTTTTGGAATAATTGCTCATGTAAGCTGGTATCTTTAATGGTTTCATATTAATACATGCAAATACTGTATCTGTGTTGTTTAATACACACAAATGCAAATGTATGCACATCAAAAGAAAGTTAAAAATGTCCAGGTGAAAAATATGAATAAGCTCTATTCAAAACAGAGCTGGTGCACCATTTCTTTTAATTTCTATGAATCAAAATCAACCATTATACGGCACTTTTGCTACATGTTGCATTGTCTGAATCAACAAATCTGCCATTTAGCCATACATCTCTCAGTACTGCAGTCATTTAGTATTTCATAAGCATAAAATTGGACATGTTGCAAGAGACAGATTTATCCAAATCTGTGCAGCGGAGGCTGAGATACCCTGACTTTTTGCTTTGTTACACCCTCCTTTTCTGGAAAATGTTCCTCATCTTTCAAACTCTTTGTCTTTGCAAAGTTTGTGACACTGGTTTACTGTTGAACATTTTGTCCTCCATACCCGACACGAGTTGACCCTGATTACATCAGCATTATTTTCTCTTATTGGGGGCGGCAGTAGCTCAGTCTGTAAGGACTTGGGTTAGGATGCGGAAGTCACGGGTTCAAGACCCCCACGGACCAAGACCAACTGGTTGCTGGAGAGGTGCCAGTTTACCTCTCCAGTTCCTCTTGGGCACTGCCGAGGTGCCCCTGAGCAAGGCACCAAACCCCCAACTGCTCTGGGCGCTTGTCAGGAGCAGCCCCCTCACTCTGACATCTCTCCATTGACATGTATATGTACTGTGTGAACAACAGAGTGTAAAACTGAATTTCCCCACTGTGGGACTAATAAAGGAATATCTTTCTTTCTTTCTTTCTTTCTTTCTTTCTTTCTTTCTTATTCACAGCATAAAATCTCATTCAACCCCCTGAAACCCACAATAGACTTGTTTTTGTCTTTTTTTAGGGGAGTGAAGGGGGTCTTTAGGGGGAGATTGCAGGTCAACAGTAGATTTCGCATCTGAAAGCTGGGAACCTGAAGATTAATTTGAGATGCAGCTCAGCACTGTGTCAAATCATTTATTTCTGATTTATGGCTAGAACATCAATGAATTAATTATGAACTGTAAAAGTGTATAAGGGTATAGAACATTATGATCTAAGTATATGATGACAATCCCATACTTAATTATGTCTCATAAGCTGTTGCAGCATTTTTTGGGTTGATACCATTTGTTACACAGATTTGGTGCTGTGATTATCCTAGAGGTCACCACAGGTCATTTCATACAATGAGGTCAAATTTCTTACTACAATGAAAAGGCCGCTATGGGGATTAACCTCATCACACATGAATACAAGTGGACTTATTGGATCCACAAGAGCCAGTTTTTCAGTGATACCCAATTAGTGTAATTCATTTAAGGGACCCCAGTATGCAGAAATATCTAAACACGTCATTTTTGAATAGGCAAAAATAACTCATTTATACTACATGAAAAAACCTGCATGGTTTTGTCCAAAACTGCATGTCATTATCATAAAGTGGGCATGTCTATAAAGGGGACACTTGTAGGTACCCATATAACAAATTTTTATTCACATATCTTGAGGTCAAAGGTTAAGGGACCCCTTTGAAAATGTCCATTCATGACATGGTTGGTACCAGTGGATTCCTGAGGTTTTAGTTTCATATGCAATCTGTAGCTTCACTCATGATCTCAGGGGTTTAATCGGTACATGGTGTTTTCTGTTTGTCAGTTCTGCTGATGTGCTTTGAATAGTGATATCTTCATAAATTATGGTCTTAATATTGACGTTAATTGTATTTAAAAGGTGTCTGCCTCTACACGATAATGTGATTTTTACAATACTGATGCTAGTTTGTGGTCATAATTCTCTTGTCATTGGCATATTGGTAGGGACCACTGGCCCCTAATGCATCTAAAGCATTCTCTTCTCATTGCTGTGCTGAGAGCTGATGCACCTCTAAACAAATAAAACCAATGTGTAAAGAGAAGACATTTTTCATCAAAGTCACAATTCTCCTACTGCAAACATTTTTCATGTAGCTGGACAGTGTTGGAAAGCCCTTTCCCCCTTACATTATTAATGACTTAAAACAAAAGAAATGCAGCACTGAGGCATAATGCAAAATATCTGCTATAGAGGCATTTTCATATTATGTGGAATTTAAGCTCATGACTGGCAGTTATTTTAATGCTGCAGAGCTACTGAGGCAGATCCCAGTGTGTTAGAAACAGCATGCACCTCACTGAATGTCTAAGAAATGTCCTCCCTGATTAAAGAATATACAGGACATCATCTATTTCATGACAAGGCAATGAAGCACTATTGTCTCGGGTTGACTAACATTCAAACGATCTTAGTTGATTAACACAATTTTGTCAACTAAAAACTAAAAACTGACACAAAAAGCACCACTTCAAATCTTGCGTTGAAATGAGATGTGGTCATATGTTTCTTGGAAATAAGTAATTCAGCATTAAAAAAAGCATTAAAAAAATACAACTAAAGAAATCTTAGTCAACTAAGACCAAAATGGCAGGTTAACCAACTAATAGACTATGAGGTGGCAGTACTACTATTTTCCATGCATGGCTATATTTTCCACTACACCTTTCCATTTTCTCACAGCCTGCACTAATGCACTGTGTCTCTTTACATCCAGTTTCATTGTCTCTCTCAGCCTATTTCCCCTCTGTCTGTGTGTAATTTCAGGAATAAACTGTCCTTTAAATGCTCTTGTATTTCTTCTATTTCAAACTTAAGTAATTGACTAATCAATGATGGACACACATGCTGTTAGAGACAAGAAAATACAGAAACTGTGTGTCAGACTTGTCTGTTTGGCCTCAGGGTGTGTGTGTGTGTGTGTGTGTGTGTGTGTGTGTGTGTGTGTGTGTGTGTGTGTGTGTGTGTGTGTGTGTGTGTGTGTGTGTGTTTTCTTTTCCTTTTTTGTGGTATTTTTTATTCTCTCTGAGCCTGTGGCCATGCTGTATTGACAGACAAGCTGTGGTGAGGCCTGGCTGAAAGGCTATCAGGGCTTTTAGTCGCGCCCTCGTTTAGACGGCTTTGAAAAGAGGAGCTTGGCCTCTGTGGTTATCGCTGGCACGTTAGAGGGAGTGAATATAGATTTTATCCTACCTCCCACCTCTTTTTTTCCGCTCTCCGGTCTATTTATCTCTTTCCGTCTCTCGCGTTCTCCCTTTCCCTCTCTCTCACCCTGTCCTTGCAATAATGACAGCAATTCATATTGAATTTCTCTATTCTCTGAAGGTGATGAGGATGAGGCATCGGAGGGCAGGATGCAAACGGTTTGTGAGGCGGCAGTTCATCAAGTACAAAACCCCACCGGGGGAAAGGAGAGGTGGCGGCGGGGTGTGCAGGAGAGACAACATGAACTGATGAAGCATTTCTTGGGATTGATTCTGAAAGACAAGGTAGAAAGAGTGGGGTATTGGGTGAAAATGGGGAAATGGAGCATCCTGACTGGGAAGCAGGGAGCAGGAGTTGAAGGAATGACAGGGTCGGGAAATCCCGAGGGACACAAGGAGGAAAAATTGGGATGAGTTCCACTGCGCTGGGCTTCACACCCCAGAGACCTGCTCTATGAGTGTGTGAGTGGCTGGCTCGATTTGGTCAGACTCATTTACTTTTTTGACAGTATCTAACTTGTGCAAACTGCGTCCATTAAGAAACTTTTTTCTTGAATCTTTCAAGTTTCCTGACGACACGAGGAAATATGAAGACATCTGCATCCTTTTGCAAAAATGAGTGTATATATAGAACCTGGGAGACTACACCACAACAACATAAAGATGAAACTGTCACAGGCAAATGACAGAGGGGAAAAGATGGGAGCAAAATTGAGAATGAATGGGGGGAGAAGTAAATAGAGAAAGCATCTTAATCGCAGCGTGCTTCTCTCTGAGGCTCATCAATAACTTAGTCATGATTGGAAATCTTTTCCTCCCCACTTGCTCTTACAGTACAAAATTTTTTGGCCAAAGCTTCATATATGTGGTGAAATCAGGAACTCCACCTTATTTGGCACGTGTCATGAGCATTGACTCCTCATGCACATGTAGTTTATAACCCCGGGCTCTCTGCTGGTGAAACTTCCCTTATTCACATGTCTCATTATTGATGGCCATGTTTAAAACATTGGGATGGGGGTACAGCAGCACAGAAATATGGCCCCATTAATTGTTGAAGCTGTGCAAAGTGAATTTAATGGGGGTAATTATCCTCATAAATACGTCATTAAACTTCGTCATTAAACTTGCAGAAGGCTGTTGGTTTTTCATCAGAAAATGTATGGTATGTTTATTAATGCAATTTATAGTCATGTAAAAACAATTATTGTGGAATTTTGGCTGGCTCCACGTGGTGCCATGTTTTACCCACAATGCGACAGAAAAGAGAACTGTTGAAATTTTTTACTTAGAAGTGATTTAAATAGTATCATCAACATCTGAATATCAAACCATGGCTGGGGATAGGGCAGCACAATTTTGGAAAAAATATCTGATTGCAATTATTTTGACTGATATTGCAATTGTGAAATGATGTATGATATTAGAGGGAATGATCATTTTTACATCTTTATTCTTATTTGCACTGAAAAAAACTTAAAATGATTATGGTGTGATTTTTGCAAGGATCTCTGCAAACCGAAGATGTTTTCTTAAGTCTGTACACTATGATGTGTGGGCCAGGACATCTCTGCAGCACTACAATATTTAATGTAAAATGGTATTTTGACACAATTCACCTTTAACTATTTGTGATTTCCTCCTCATTCTGCAATTTCAATCCCATCCCAGAGTCGATCCCAGCTGGCATTGGGCGAAGGCGGGGTAAGCCCTGGACAGGTCGCCAGTCGATCGTAGATCACATAGAGACAGACAACCATTCACACTCATACCTACAGGCAATTTAGAGTCATCAGTTAACCTAAACAAAACATACTTAATATTATATTCCATTTCTGCCCATAGATCACCATAGATGCTACACACTGTCCCTTTAAGTCATCCATGTTTTACAATATTAATTATGTTTGCCATTTCAGTCTATTAAATAAAGTCCTGCACTCATTCTCTAAATGTAAAATAGACTCTGACTTTTGGTTCTGCTGGAGGATGGAGACTTTATGCAAATAACACATTAAAAACAACAATACACAATAAATTACATCAAATATTTGACG
Organism: Pterois miles; assembly: GCA_947000775.1. Classification (NCBI taxonomy): domain Eukaryota; kingdom Metazoa; phylum Chordata; class Actinopteri; order Perciformes; family Scorpaenidae; genus Pterois; species Pterois miles. The sequence goes on along the minus strand of CAMQGK010000522.1, from coordinate 1,413,993 downwards.
TGTTGCGTGTTCATCACATTCTTTTTGTCCTTTTGAAAGGGCTTTAACTGCATGTTGGGTTTGCAAACCAATTTCCCTAATTAGGCAATAAAAAATTTCACCTGAACTGAAAAGAATTTGATTGCAATTAAAGGTAACCTAGCAACACCCTATCACAGGGCAGACGGAGTGGAAATGAGCAGCACCGGTAATGTTGGAGTGGATGTTGGTACTCAGCTGTGCCTCAATGTAACTTGTTAGTGGGTAATTAGGTCAGCTTGTTACATCAAAAGGCACAAACACTTTCTCATGGCCCCACAGTCCGCTGCATGAAGCCAAATTAAGGCAGCAGCCTTGAAAAGCAGGAATATCTTGGAGCTGCCCATCAAAAACTCAAGAGCACTTCTTCAAGTGATCACAGAGACTGTTGTGTAGCTGAAAAGTAACTGCTTAGATCTCAGATACAAGCTTTAGTGTCCTTGAGCAAACCAAATGTCAGGTTAAATATTCATTATAAAACGGACAGTTTTGGTCCTTGATTATGACTGGCTGAGCCACGCTCAAATATGTTGTAAAAACACAATAGTATCACTGCTCCAGTTAGGCAGCTATTGTTTCAAAATGTCAGATTTTGTCAGACTTTACTGGGTGCATATGTGGTTGGAAGAGATAAGATAATAAAGAAAGGAGGCACACTGAAACCAGTGGGTCTGAAAAGTGAAGCCAATGCAAAGGTGCCTTAAACTTGCATTATTGCATGCCAGCAGGGGGTGACTCCTCTGGTTGAAAAAATAGTACATTATAAGAAGTCTATGAGAAAATGAGCCTACTTCTCACTTGATTTATTACCTCAATAAACATTGTAAACATGAGTTTATGGTCTCAATCACTAGTAATTTAAGTCTTCTTCACTATGCCGTGATGTTCATTTAGTTAATTATGCTCCCATTTAGAGTCAAATAGACCATAAAGCAGGGTGTGCTTTAGGGCGGGGCTACCTTGTGATTGACAGGGCGCTACCACGACGTTGTCCGGTCTGGGAGTTCAACGTGTTTTCAGTTCATGAAAGTTAATTGTAACATTTTGGTCGTCTAAAATGTCTTATTCAGCATTCGGTTGTGCTTAGCTCCACCCTGGCACTTCTGGTTACAAAAAGCCAACATGGAGAGGGCCAAAACGAAAGCAACAGCCAAAATGCCAAACCTGAGTCTTCAAAACAGCTGTCCACAAACCAGTGGGTCACAGTGACTATGTCACTTCTTATATACAGTCTATGGCTGAAATTAATGAATGTTACGAAGCCGGCAGGACTTATAAACGGACCCTGTGCCTTATTGCTTAAATATACAAATGATGCACTTCACATTTTTCCTACATGAGGGATTTTGTCTGAGTGAGCTAAAATGAGCAATTTAGGCAATATTGTATGTACTGGTAAGAGATATATCATGTGGAAAAATAAATAAAAAAACAGAAACTAAAGAATGAATAAAATAGAGGCAGAGAATATAAGAGGAAAGATGGATGATTTCCATCAGCCAGGTCAACCCCAGGGGGCTGCAGGGCTACTGTGACAACCTCACACACACAAACACACACAAGCTACCTCCCACCACACTTCAAACCTGGCCAATTCCTTCCCTTTCTGTTTTCTTTCTATAGGCTGCCTTTAAACGGAGGGTAATTTTTTCTCTATAAAATGAGACAATAAGTCTCTGATTCTCTGTCCTCTTCCTTGAGGCATTCAGGGAGACAGTGCAGGCCACAACCAGGGCAGAAATATGAGAAGCCGCCGAGGCCAAAGATGAATACTTCACATACGGTATATACCAGTGCTAAGCACTTGCAAACAGTACATGCGTATGCATACAGTACATATACAGTATACTGTACATGCATGTACAGACACACATACTGTACATAATAAGCATAAACACAAGTCGTAGTGATTCTACTGTCTGCTAACCACGTTACCATCAATCATTTTCAGCCGGAAGCGTCCATACTTGCTCGTAGAAACTTACGTAAATGGTTGTTGGAGATGATAAACACAGATGTGTAAGTATTTAAAATAGATTAAAGTCAAAATGAAGGCTTTTTCGAGGAGACCTACATGTTCTGTTTGTGTTTTCAATGGCTGCCATCACTATGAGCAACTAAAGTGCCACTGCAGTAATGGTGACTTGTTTACATCCTTATTAGATAGATACTAACATGAACACACATACACTCTCACATGGGTTTATGTAGGATCTGGCCTGATTTTTGGGGCTGTGTCATAGCTCCAGTATACACAGTATGTATGTGCAAGTGAAGGCTTCTCGTGCAGAAACACTATTTTCAGAGCAGACCATAACTCAGTCAATCTGCCTTGATGAGACTCATAAACTACTGTATGACTTTACAGTCACTCAAGTTTTTCCCCTCGTACTCACGGCTGCACACTCACCTCCGTTCACCCTCTCTCCTTCAGTGTAAGCCATTATAGTAACTTTCACTAAGCGCTTTAGGGTAATTAATTTATGGCACAGCACTGTGACATCCTAAAGTCCTCTTTGAGAAATTACAGTATGTGGTCAACTTGTTATTCTTGTCAGAGGCGGCACTTAAATGTCCTTGATTCTTTCAGAAAAGTGGGTTTACAGGGAAATTCAGATGTTGTCAGACAGGCTGTCAGCAAGACCTCAAAATGCCCCCCTTGGCAATTAAGGTCAAAAGGCTGCCCACCATAACTCAACATGTCTACTGACACTTCAACACAACACATCAGATCAGTTTAACATTAGCACCATATGAAGCTATAACAGAGACTGAAAAAATATTAGCAACCCTGATTAATGAAATACTGACAAAAGCACAGCGAAAAACAACTTCATAACAACAAAAGGCCATCGCTGCTCTGTGGTCAACAAAAACACATTCATGCATCTCAACTGCGAATTCAATCCTAAAAAAACATGAATAATTTGTCACACAAGCCCAGAAACAGTAAATTAACAGTTGGCTCTCACCTCAAGCAGCTTCTTCTCTTCTGTTTCGGCAAACTGGGTCATCATATTCTCAAAATCCAGCTTCCTGATCAGCTTTGCTTCTGCTGCTACCTCCATTTTCTGCCTACCTTTACTTCAGCTCATGTAGTTCACATCCACTGTTTGCAGCATCATACCTCCTCTTTCTTTGCTTTATAACTAAAGTGTCTGGTTTCTGCTGTTGCATGTGCATCACTTTACTTTCAGGGTTTTTCATTTGACAGCCTTACTCAGCGGACATGTTCCACAATTCACTGTTGATTTACTGCACATTGCCTCTTTACCAAACCAAGTCATAGCCCAGACCATGAAATCAGTCAATCAGACACCTCAGACTCTTGGTAGTCCCGCCCCTTATCATTCAACTGGCCAATCACAACATTTTAATGGCTCTTCACCTTCATGCCACACCCACTCAGGTGTTTTCACTTTGCCTGATTAGACCTTGTCTCAGGACTGTGTGGGTGTGTACAGACTTCACTTGCTCCCCTTTTCTCATGTAAAAGTGAAACTTGTTCACTATCAACAATAAAGGATAAATCTAACCTTTGTGTAACTGCTTGTAATCTCATGTAAACATCTGAACTGTCTTCTGTGACTGAAAATAAACAAAAATAAGGGGGGGGGCTTAGTGAATTCCCACCTCAAGCCTAAGCAGAAGCTGCATCAGGAGTGTGCAGGGCCTCTAAAATAGGCTTTGTTATAAAGACAATTATAAAAGTAATGCACAAACTGTGGTAATGCTGCTCAGCACCCAGGACACCATGTTGGTAGATTCAGTCTTGGCTGTCAGTTCAAGAAAACTAAACTCACCATGAAATGTTTTCGTATTATCCTTGCACTCTTTTTTGTCCTATGTAGTCAGAATCCAAACTTCCAGTACGGCAAAACAAACTCTGTTTGGCTGCAGAGAATTACTCGTTTCTAGTACAGCAGCTGCTCTAACATGCTGTGCATACAATACAACTGAGAATCAGTATTTACACTGCAGATGCAACGATCAAATCCAGGTCACCCTTACCTTCAGGCGCCACCATTGTTACAATGACTGTGATAATGAATTGTGTCCTATCATTATATTCAGTGATACAGCTGATGATTGCAATGATGGTAAATGTCTGTGAGCTGCATATGTTCTACTAACATCATAGTCTCTTCGTCGCCATCATCTCACTCTCCTCTTATTCCTCTGTTCAGAATCACAGACGAGTGGCTTTTTGCCCTGTTTGTTCCGCAGAGTGGCGGGAGCGAGGAGTGCTGTCCACAGACTTTGTGAGTTTGTGGTAATTAAAGCTGGATAGAGCCCTATCAAGTAAAGCTGCTTATGTTTAATACAGTCAGCCATGCAGACAGGGGCCGGCGGCACACGGCCCGGCGCGGCAGGAGGACGCCACGGCACACAGCCTTTGCGCATAATCCCACCCAATGCATCAGCATGAGAGCATGAGAGAGGGTGAGGGGGAGAGTGGTCGTTACGCTTGGGCATTTAGCAAAGTTAAAGAGCATTTCATTGTGTGTGTGAGTGCAGATCTGTAGTGTGTGTGTGTGACAGAGAGAGAGAGAAGGGGGACAGGGCAGTTGAGAGGGAATGGAGGGAGTTGCAGAGAGTGAGAAGGATTTAGTTTATGGCAGATAGACTTCACTGACTAACTCCATTGTGCTGGTGCTCTCTGGTGTGTGGATCAGAGACGGAGAGAGTGTCCTCTCCGCTTAAATCTGCTGGCATGTCCAGCCAGCCACTCACTCTCTCAGTCACGGTGAAACAGTGAAATAATGCTCCGAAAAGCTCAGACAAAGACACAAAATACAACTGGCAGACAGACAGACAGCGGGACAACATGCACATACACACCTACACAGCTGTGCTATTTTAGTTTTTTCAACAAAATGTAATGTAATGAATGAATGGCATGGCGAGGGTGTTTGTTTTTTTCTTGGGAGGGCGGTCTCTAATGCTTTTGTAATATTTTAACAAAATATTTAATGCTCTGTAGATCAGTATTAAGCATTTAAAGTTGCTAATACATGGACTTTCTCATGAATTAAATTAATTTCCAGGTTCATACTTTTGGTATTTTGGGTTTCATGTTTACATGCATGGTTAAAGGATCTATTATGCTTTTGTGCAATATATATATATATATATATATATATATATATATATATACATATATAATACCTGTCTAGCGGCTAGTTTAGCACATCCTCAAACAAGCAGCTGGAGCAGAGTCCGAAGAGTTAGGCTCAGTTGACCAAAACATTTTTTGAACATTAAAGTGTTCAAGCTAGTGCTAGTAACTCTGAGAAATGAGCATAATAGGCCCTGTTTAATGTTCAAAAGCACATGATTTTTGTCGTATGGTCTGTCTGAGTATACCTGTATCACATTCTGCTCTGATTGGCCCTGCAGGAAAAATATGGTGCACTTTTGCAAAAGCAGTTTTCAAGCTGCAGACGATGTCAAAGAGAGTATACTGCTGAGATGTTAAAGTCAATTGTTCCATTGCAATATCAGTGCCCAAAGCTACACATCCGCCATTTTATACTGAAAGCTACTACCAGAGGGCAGTACAAAGTAAAACAAAATTATTTCTATTCTATTGTCATATTCTACTGAAATGGCCAGTGTTGAACAATAAAGTATTATAAATATAATGAGAGCTTTCAGACCAAAATGGCAGCAGCGGCTGTTGTAAAAAAACAGTTGTTTCTTTGCTTCTATAGTCTTTGGCGATATTTTCTAATGAGCCTGCATGTGACATAGGACGGGAGCCAAATCTGAATGGCTTGTTGAATCACGCTTTTGTTTTTTATACCAAGACAACCAACAAAAAAACTGACTGGGTTGTCCTTTTTCACAGATTTTGGGCTGGTAGGCACTCCAGATACCCAAATGTACATGCGCAAGCACTAAAAAAGTTTTATGATATGTCCCATTTGAAGAGGTAAAAAAGACAAAACAAGTCATGCTAGAGGAAGACGTACACTAGTCACAACCTGGCAACCCCAAAACTGTTGGCTTATCACACATCTATTGGCAGTGAAGCTATTAGTTTCCATTTATTAGCCTGTGTACCCTATTAAAAAGTGCTAAACTGTCCAAGCATGTGCATGCCTGTAAAATCTTTTCTGTTTTGCAATAATATGCAAAAAAGGATAAAAGACTTTAACAAAAGTACTGAACAAAGTATGAAAGCCACACACTCTACTCTCAGGTCTTCACCTTATGATGTAAATTCACTGCACAGTATGTATGAATCAAAGAAATGTGAGGTGTTTCCAGAAAAAGATGCAAATTTATACTTTCTGCTCCTTTCCTTGTTTGCCTGATGATAATAACAGACTGGAAGTTAGACTGTTTTTTTCTTGATCGCTGAATTGTCGTACCCCTAATCTGACACACAGTTGTTCATGTTCATAGAGAGTGTACAGCCAATCAGACGAATGAATTCCTCATCAGAAAAGTGAAAAGTTTTGTAGGTGAAAATATAGTGGTTGTTTGTTTGGTTTTAAAGTCTCAGCGGGCAGGAACTTGATGAAGGAACACTAATCAACAGGTGAAGAGGGCAACACCTGACTGTTAGTGTAGTGTAGCAGCAGGTGATTATAGCCTTACCAAACCTACTGAACTCACTGATTAACACATTGTTCGGCCCTCAGTGTATGGAGTTACAAAAAATAGTGAATCTATAACCTGCATGACTTTTAATTCGACCTAATGGACTAGAAATAGGACTATGCAGCATGGATAAAGGTGTGGAACATGTTTCAGATTAACAATTGACAGCTAATAATTGAATTCTTTGGCCGCTCCTCTATTTTGGTGCTATAATTGCACATGGCCGAGCTTTCGCCCCTACTCCGTGTGCATTTACATAACTGATTTCTGAGAAGTGGAGAGGGAGTTGTCCGGCTCATATTCCTAAATGGGAGGCGTACAGTGCTGTAATTTCACAGCTGTAATGTGGCATCAAATTAGCCTTTCAGATCAATGCATAATCTAACCTCGGCCCAGAAAAAAAAGATCTGAGCGATCCAGTCTCCGAAGAAGGATGCCAAATCCCCCAGCATCCTTAGTGGTGGTGCTGTGACGACACTTTAATAAGCTGTAAGCTCCTCTTCTGATTTAAAACAACCTGAAATATAACACTAATTCCCTTGATGAAAGGAATGTTATTTCTATAAATGTGACACATGTAACACAAGCTGCGGCGAGTGTAGCGGAGAAGGGGAGCGTGTGGGGGATGAAGATGAGGATTTGCTTTCTGACTAATGCACATATTTGCTGAAGTGGCTTCAGCCAGTGTCTTTTCAGCTGACCTCCTCTCACTCTTCAAAGAAAAACAAGGTTTCAGTGTGATATTCCTCCCCACTTTTTCTTATGATGTTTGATCTCTAAGCTCAGAGGAGGGTATTAGACTTCACACAGGCGAGCCGTTGATGCCCCAGGGATCAATACACCCCGGCTGGTCAATTCATTAGAGGCGTACAGTGATTAATTAAGTTGTCCTAACCATCGGAAGCAGGGAACGACAGAGGACATTAAAAGGGGGCGAGAAGGGAGTCGGTTTGGCTCGACGCGGGTGGTGAGGAGGTCCTGAAATGTGAAGCTTTTGAGTTTTTCATCCGTCTTCACCCCTGTCTGCTCTGTCCTTGGAGCCGGGGCTGTTCATTAGAAGATGAGGAGGAAGCTGGATACCACAGTGTGAAATAGGGAGAGATGCTAATCCTGACAGGTTAGTCATTAAGAAGCCCTTAGAGAGGAGAAAGAGACAGGGGAGGAGGGGAGGAAGGGGGGGAAGGCGAGAGGGACGACGAGTGAAAGAGTATGAGAGTAGCCTTGTTATTAATCCTGGTCAGACACAATGTGAAGCACAGCAACCTTTGACCCCCACAGCCTGTTATTTTCCCATTCAGCCATTTTTCTTTCACATTTGAAACACATTTTACATGCCACTGACTGGTCTGTATTGACCTATGACCTCTCAAGACCTCAGCCAATAGTTTTACCATGCTGTCATTTTCCTTTAACACACTAATTGACATTATGGACAGAAAGGTGTTGCAGAGGAACAGAGGGTACATAGGTTTTGTGTCATTTGTATGTGTATATACAACCTGATCTCACAGGAAGGCGTATAAATAGCACAGCATTACAAGGACATCATCATCATCATCATCACCATCATCATCATGTCATGAGGATGGATTTTAGGCTTTTTGTGCCTTTTGTACGCCACGCAAAAAACAACTCACTTAGGCGACAAAACCACTTCGTTAGGTTTAGGAAAAACATCAGAGTTGGCCTTCAGAGTTGGGCCCTCATGATGGTTCTGTCTGACCCACGAGGTCTCAGTAAAACAAGCTTTAGTTTTGAAATGCTCGTGTATTGTTATTGGGCTTCTTCCTGTTTGACTTGACATTGATAAATTGACATAAGTGATGTTTGAAGTAGTGTCACCTGTTGAGGCAGCAGTGTTGTTATATGTAGTGAGTTTTCAGACCGCTCTAGCCACTCTTTTTCAAAAAAGTGACTAGAGACAAATCTTTTTCAGGTGTTATTGGAGACTTTTGGAGACTCTGACGTGAAAGCACGTCATTCTCAACGAGCAGCGAGTCCTGCCGTGGACCCCTCTCCATCCCAAAGCATTCACAGGTGGAGCAGTTAAAGGTTAAATGTAAGTGTTAATGTTAAGTTAAATGTTAAGTATTGTTAATGGAATCATTACTACCCTAAACAGTCAGTCCTGTACGGTTCAAAGACTCCTGTATATAATGTCATTCTCTTAATGATATGCTGTTTGGGGTGAAAAATAATTGCCCACCCCTGGACTAACAGTATATGGTGTACAAATGACACACCAAAAGCAAGAACAGCGTTCTTATTGCATGCTAAATACCCTGTGCATTATTGCATCATTCATACACAGTTTCAAGCAACTGAGCTGGAATACATGTGTGTCCACAGCCTACCTACACCTCTCTCTGCTTTCACACCAGGCCTTTTTGGTTTGGGTAAAATAGCCTTTCATTTGGGCTAATCAAACTCTGCTGTGGACTTAATAACCACGGACCACGACCAGCTGAAAAGAAGTGTCTCTGTCTACTTACAAGAGGACTCTGGGGTGTTTTTTTGTGGTGTGAAAGCTTAACAGCCCAAATCACAGAGAATATATTATGTGATTTCATATAAATTGAGTGAAAGAAGTTCCAGTTATTGTAGTGACCACCCAGCAGGCCTAACAGCCTCTTTTTTTGGTCCTGTTTCTGTCATTATTCTCGATATATGAGATATGAGGATAGGTATGATGATACATTTACAGTCTGTGCTCACAATCATCTATGTCTTTGTGAGCTCGCTGTAAACACCAGAGAAGATAAATAAACTGAGAAGAGGCAGTAAAATGCAGCATGACTTGCTGTCAATCACCAGAATTCACTTTCTCCATGTAATGCTGATGATGCTGTCTAATCAATGAGTCACATTTACAGCTCTTTGTCTGTTTGTAAAAAGCCAACATGAACATGAGTCATACCAGAACTAAAAGGCAATGATGTATTTCTTTTTCTTGGTCTGGACCAAATAAGCTGAACTACAGGTGTGAACAGTTCCTCTGGCACTGCAGCTTCTTCCCTCCAGCACATCTTTCAACACATGTGTTCATTTTTATAGTGAGCACAAAGGTGCGACAGTCAATGCTAACACATTACCATAAAGCTGAAGGGATTCAAATTATAGGCCCTTTGAAGCCTTGTAAAGTAAATTGGGAGAAATTACTGCTAGCGCGGGTGGCTGTCGCAAAGGCTGATGCCTACATAATTACAGTGTGCTGCCTGCCTTGGCAGAAGAAGAAAGCTCTGATGAATCTACCCTGATTACCACTATTTAGTAGCAGCATCCTGATGGCACATACAGTACATGTGACAGGTAGCTGTTAATCTATGCAATTCTTTCTCTTATTATATGTGCATGTGAGCTGTAACTTCATCTCTTTCTGTGGAGACACCTGTCCGTCTTCGTCTCTACAGCAGACGAGTTTCTCACCAAGTATCTAAAGTCCTTCTGCAGAACTCGATGACGCTGCCAGCTCCAGGGCTGCCAAAGGTGAGAGCCAAAGCACCGCATTTCCATCAATACATGTTCAGTTAGTGTGGCTTTCATGTGATCTGTTTGCAGCAACAATATGCCTGGCTGTCAAGGTACATGAGATGATGTTACCACTCAACAAACACCGACAGGTAAGACAATATGCTGTAATCAAAATGAGCGGGACAAATATGCACACAAAACCACACACTTTCCAATGAGCATCGTCTACACAAGTCCTCCCACACAAAGCTAATTACTGGCATTCTTTCTGCCATTTTCTTTTTTTCTACTTTAGCTGTCAACACAGCACATTTCCTGCAAGGTGACAAATACGCAAATGTAGCATTTTTTTTTTTTTCAATTACACTGATGCACTGCAAGATTATTGTTTCACACAAGAGATATTACCTCCATTTGGCCTTGAAAACTTGTTAGATGAGCCTAATTATATATTTTCACGCCGACAAGTGATGCATTACAGTCTGCATTTTCTGACAGTTGGTATCCAAGGCTTGTGTAATGATATCAAGCCGAGTGAGGATGAGGGAACGGGGGGCTGGAAAAAAAAACAAAAAAAAACCCTAATCTACCAGTGGGATGTGGAAGCTTGTGGAATCTGGTATTCCCTTCCATTGTGGCCCTGGGGTCCCATTTTAGATAATCAGTATTTCACAAATAGGACTATTTTTTGCTTCTGTGGAAATAACCCTTCAGATGATGGCTTCACAATGAGACAGGATGGAGCTCGCCGTGCTGGGAGAATGCTTTAAATAATAAAAGCACATGGGGCTTCATGAATAGAGTATTATGGGGCTGTGAATGGAAGTCTCCCCCCTCTTTTTGCCTTTGCTTCCCATGCCGGCTCCAAAAAACACTCTACCCACTGTCCGGCTTTTCCCTCAAGAAATGCAAAGAGACAGATGGACACAGAGAGCGAGAGAGGGAGTGAGCATATAAAACACATAAAAGCTTATATTCTGATTTAAAGGGCCTTTACATGATTTGTGGAGTAATTTACTTACAGTAAAAACAAGGGGATTTGTCATCCGAACATACAGCCAATCCTTTATATATTTTTCAAACTGAAACTCAAGAATAATCTACTGTTGTACAAGTACATGAAGAGTGAAAAAATAAATAAAAGGAACGACATACAGTAAAATATATACACCAACACAACGGCTGTCAATCAATTACAATAGTTCGTCCCAATAAATCACAAATTAATCACACATTTTTATCTGTTCAAAATGTACCTTAAAGGGAGATTTGTCAAGTATTTAATACTCTTATCAACACTGGAATGCAAATGCTTTAAGCAAATGTATGTATATCTTTATTATTGGAACTCAATTAACACAAAACAATGCCAAGTATTGTCCAGAAACCCTCACAGGTACTGCATTTAGCATAAAATGACTATACTACTTTACTATACTATTACTTGCCCCAAACTGTATGTGATTATCATAAAGTGAGCATGTCTGTAAAGGGGAGACTCGTGGGTACCCACAGAACCCATTTTCATTTACATATCCTGAGGTCAGAGGACAAGGGACCCCTTTGAAAATGGCTATGCCAGTTTTTCCTCGCCAAAATTTGGCACAAGTTTGGAGCATTACTTAACCTCCCTCTCGATAAGCTAGTGTGACATGTTACCATGGGTTCCTTAGGTTTCCAAATTTCATGTGATGCCAGTATCTTCACTCTAGCTTTAAAACTGAGCCACTAGTTGCGTTAATGCATTAAAGAAATTAGTGCCGTTAAAATGAATTTGAGTAATTATCATGTTAACTTTCACAGCCCTAATAAATAGTAACTATAAAGTGTATTAAGATAAAAACATGGGGGAGGAAGTAAAAAAAAAAAAAAAAAATCAAACCAAAACCCCAATATGACCCGGTGGCTCGCAGCTAAGGGTATTAACAGTGATAGCAGTGAAAACACTGTAAAGCATGCTGACAGAGCTAACAGTGTTAACCTGAGGGGGAACCGCTGGGTGGGTGCTACGTTCCTGTGACGACGCTGTTGGTCTGGATGGCGCTATCAGCTGTAACCGCCATATGAGAGCAGTGCAGAGCGGCAGCCATGAGCTAACAAGTGGGGCACGCTCACATGCACTAACAGGCATTAAAAGTCTGCATGGCCGGCCCAGGGATGTCAATAAAGCATAGAAGAGCTCAGATTACAACACACACAGAGGGAGAATGACTTCATTCTCTGCTCAGGTAGACATTACTCCACTATATCTGTACATAGAGTTGTTGGCAGCTATATTAATGCTCTGGATGAAAGTGCTTTGTGTTCCACAGTTTATCTTCTCATTTAGCAAACATGCTGCATCCAAATACAGTTTATAGCTAATTAAAACTGCTATATTGAGAGCTCATTAATACTGTATCTAGACACATTAATATTTGTAAGAAAAAGACACATATGCTTTCATCTAGCATGCATGTTAGATGAAAGATAATGACTCTATGTTTTCATGATTGAATCAAAGAACCATAACTAGGAAATCAATTGGGCTGTAGGCGTCGGTAATCTTAATGCCAGCTTGGTGTTTCAGCATGTGTACAGGGAAACTGTGCTTTTGCAAAACAATCACGTAAGCTTGTGCTGTCATTTCTCTGTGATCACTTATTTTAGATGTCAATGTTGCCCATCATACAGTACAACTTTATTTTTTATCTGTGGGTTGGATCTGGCTGTTTGATGATCAGGGTCAGTAAATGTTTTGGCCTTTTAATTCCTGTGTCCCTTTATATAGTCTGAATATGACCTTTCTTAAGATCCACTCATAGGTCATGGTTTCCCTGTGCTTTCTAACCACAGCCTGTTAAATGACTCTATCTCTCTGCATCCACATAAAGGGGCACTTGCATGTCTCCTGCTATGCATGTGAGTGTGTGTGAAGCCAGAGCTCTGACAGGTGGACGGTGTGCTAAGGGGCCCCTCCCACCGCCTCCAGTCCTCTCCAGCGACCAGCAGAGGAATCCACCGCGTCACCTCCCCCCCAATTCACGCATCACCACCTGGCGCTCTGACAGCGGCTGCTGCCCGTCGTGGCCCCCTTGTCAAACCCTGTTGCCATACCCCTTGACACCTTCCCCCACATCGCCGCTCAAAGTGCCAAAACCACCGCCGCTGAATGTTTGATTCCTATTTATTCATGTGGTGTTTCTGCTCCTCCACCTCCCACACTCACTCTTGAATAACTTTCAAGATATACTGTATATCTAAAACACATAGCAGGCTGCCTGTGTACGGGAGCTGTCAGGAGGCTGTCATGTTAGCCGGCTCCGCTCGGCATACACACTGTCTTATGAATTCATGAGCTTGAAGATGAAAAATCTCTGTAAATGTGTGTGTGTGTGTGTGTGTGTGTGTGTGTGTGTGTGTGTGTGTGTGTCTCTGTCTGTGTGTACATGTGTTTGCCTTTGATTCTACATTTGCATGTAGGTGGCACAGCTTTGAAGACATGTTGCATAAATGTAACACTGCAAGAAAATTAATATGGGCAATGATGAGAAATAATCTGTACAGGTTTGTATAATTGAGTCGAGGGCACTGGTGTATAAACATGCACAATATGACCTTCAGCATTTAAAAAGTTGCAATCGTCGTTTTGTGGAGTTGCATTCAGCGACCTATCTGATGGAAGATATTTCAGCTTCTCCAGTCTTTTATGTAAAAGTTCTTGTCTAATCAGCCTTCAGTCTGGACTGATTTAACATTGGAGCCCATCTCTCCCTGTCCTTAATCAAGCTCTCATCATGTTTCCAGCGCTCCATGAATGATTCACTGTCAGTCAGAGCTGAGCACGTGGACAGCCTCACAAGGACTTGTTTTCTGTCTGGAAGTTCTGTAACATCTCCCAGCCTTTTTAGATAAAAACAAAATTATTCCGGGGGCTCAGAGGACGAAGGGCGGATATTATAATGTCACAGGAGACATTTCTGTGATAAACCCTCGCCACCGCGGTGCTCTGCAGGTCAATGAAGCTTGAATGTGAGGCCAGAGTTCTGCAGTTAACTCCTCTAAGCGTTCAGGTCAGACTTTCTGCACATCAACCTCCAAAGCCACAGAAATCATCACTGCATTATTGTGTTACAGTTGGCTAAAAAACAAACAACCCCAAAGCAACTGCATTACAGACATCAAAACAATTCTCTCAACTGCAAACTTATTTTTAGCAACATTTCTGATGTTGGATGCCCATTGCTTTGGTGTATTTCTCACAATGCTTAGATCTGACAGTGGGTTGATGTAGGTATCACTTCTTTGTCTTAGCTAGGCTGCTAACAACCCAGTTTCTTAAAATGTATTCCAAACAAAATGCCTCTGCTACTCCCAGTGATATATGATAGATCTCTTCCCATGTATCTGTCTAACAAGAAGGAGCTACAGGTCTGCACCAGATACCAGGGTGTGTTAATAGGGGAGCATAAAATGTATGGTTACAGTGCAATCGGCAAAAGAGGGGTGAAAGACTTCTGACAATGTATCCACTAGTGGGCTACCCCCACTCTGAGAGAGTCTATGAGAAAATGAGCCTACTTCTCACTTGATTTATTACCTCAGTAAACACTGTAAACATTTTTTGGTTTCAATCACTAGTTTCAAGTCTTCATCAACACAGCATGATGTTCATTTAGTGAATTATGGTCCCATTTAGAGTCAAATAGACCATAAAGCAGGAGATGCTTTAGGGCGGGGCTACCTTGTGATTGACAGGTTGCTACCAACTGGCCAAATACCAAGATGGCTACAACCAAAATGCTGAAATTGAGGCTTCAAAAAAACAGCAGTCCACAAAGTGACGTCATGGTGACTACATCCACTTCTTATGTACAGTCTATGGTAGTTACATACAGACACTTTTAGTCATGAAACACTGAAAACTGTTAATGTCTTTCCTTACTTTGTGGTTACACACCTTGAAAGTGCTTTGCACCTATGTCATACAACTTTATAATTTCAGTAAAGTATATACACATAGCTGGTCTGTAAATTACATTTTCACTGCATCAAGAACAAGTTGAAAAAACACAGGCAGGTAGTTAAAACATGTAGACGGTAATGGATAGTAGTTTTAAACCAAGATAGATACTGTAATCCTGATTTGTATTTTGTAAAAAAAAGGTATTATGTGAACAATACTCCTCCAAATAAAGCTGACGTAATTCCTCAGTGAGGACAGAAACACCTGCAGCGTGTCCCCTTGTTTTTCTTCCCACTTGCCCCCTGTGACGTCCCTCCATACTAATCCTCTGTCCTTCCTCTCACCTCCTCTTCTGAACCCCCCGGTTCAACATTTGCTCAGTTAATAAGCATAGCGTTTCAGCTGAAACCATTTTTTCTCTTGATTTACTGCACACCATGGCAGCTCTCCAAATTAGAATGTTTATTTATGGCCATCAATATTTAATTGAGTTTACTCTAATCTTGCGTTAGTGGGTTCAGAAGTCTCTGCATGGCTGTTTAAATATTAAAATTAATTGGAGCGGAGATACTGTAAAGAGGCTTGGCTTAATTGTTCTGGGAGAACAGGTAGCTTCTGAAGCCTTGGCATGCAAAAGGCACCACACACACACACACACACGCACACACACACACACGTTTCCTGCTGAATGCACAATCAGGATTCTCGGTGCGCTGTTGAGCCGTTGTGAAGAGTGTATGTTCATTCAGCTGCAGCACAAGCTAACAAGGCTAATAACAACATAGTTTATATTTTAAGTTGTGATAAACAACGAGGACACAAGTCGTGCATGTAGTGAGTTAGAGCTGGGCAATATGGCCAAAATCTTCTATCACGATATAGGACACAGCATATTTTGATAGCAATATTTATCATGAGATAGCATGTTTTCTGGTAATTCAATAAATAAATAGTCTATATGAAATAACTACATGGTAAAGTCTATTGTTATATACTGTGAATGAAATACTTGACAAATTTACAGAGCATTTTTTAAAGCACTTGAGTGGAAAATGAACAATTTTAATTGAAATGATAAAGAAAAAAGAAAGAAAATACAGTTCAGGAAACCGTTTCTTTTGCGACATGGCAAGGCCTATACAGTTGCACGAAAAAGTATGTGGACCCTTTAGGATTACTTGGATTTTTGCATAAATTTGGTCATAAAATGTGTTCTGATCTTTATCTAAGTCACAACAACAGACAAACACAGTCTGCTTATATTATTACTGCACAAGATATATGTTGCCCTGTTTTTATTGAACACAACATGTAAACATTCAGAGTGCAGGGTGGAAAAAGTATGTGAACCTCTGGATTTAATAACTGGTTGACCCTCCTTTGGCAACAATAACCTCAACCAAACGTTTCCTGTAGTTGCAGATCAGACCTGCACAACAGTCTGGAGGAATTTTGGACCATTCCTCTTTACAAAACTGCTTCGATTCAGCAATATTCTTGGGATGTCTGGTGTGAATCGTTCTCTTGAGGTCATGCCACAGCATCTCAGTGGGATTGAGGTCAGGACTGGGCCGCTCCAGAAGGCCTATTTTCTTCTGTTGAAGCCGTTCTGTTGTTGATTTACTTCTATGCTTTGGGTCATTGTCCTGTTGCATCACCCATCCTATGTTGAGCTTCAGTTGGTGGACAGATGGTCTTAAGTTTTCCTGCAAAATGTCTTGATAAAATTGAGAATTCATTTTTCCGTCGATGACAGCAATCTGTCCAGACCCTGAGGCAGCAAAGCAGCCCCAAACCATGATGCCCCCTCCACCATGTTTCACAGTTGGGATGAGGTTTTGATGTTGGTGTGCTGTGCCTTTTTTTCTCCACACATAGCATTGTATATTCCATCCAAACAACTCAGTTTAGTTTCATCTGTCTACAGACTATTTTGCCAGTAGTACTGTGGATCATCCAGGTGCTCTTTTACAAACTTCAAATGTACAGCAATGTTTTTTCTGGACAGCAGTGGCTTCCTCCGTGGTGTCCTCCCATGACCTCAATTCTTCTTTAATGATTTACTTATTGTAGATTTGCCAACATAAGTCTTTAGCTGACTCTCCAGGATTCTTCCTCACCTCATTGAGCGTTCTGCGCTGTGCTGTTGTGGTCATCTTTAGAGGACGATCCCGCCTAGGGAGAGTAGCAACGGTGCTGAAGTTTCTCCAGTTGTAGACAATCTGTCTTACTGTGGAGACATGAACATCAAGGCTTTTAGAGATACTTTTATAACCCTTTCCAGCTTCATATAAGTCAACAACTCTTGATTGTAGGTCTTCTGAGAGCTCTTTTGTGCGAGGCATGATTAACATGCCTTGCTAAACTGGTGTGTGTTTTTTTATATAGCTTTAACCAACACCTCCAATCTCATCACACTGATTGGACTCCAGGTTGGCTGACTCCTGGCTACAATTAGCTTTTGGAAAAGTTATTAGTCTAGGGGTTCACATACTTTTTCCACCCTACACTGTGGATGTTTACATGTTGTGTTCAATAAAAACAAGAAAACATCATTTTATGTGCAATATTAATTTAAGCAGACTGTGTTTGTCTATTGTTGTGACTTAGATGAAGATCAGAACACATTTTATGACCAATTTATGCAGAAATCCAAGTAATCCTAAAGAATTCACATACTTTTTCTTGCAACTGTATAGGCCTTGCCATGTCGCGAAAGAAACGGTTTTAAAGAATATATACATTAGACATTTTTATATTGTTTTAACAGTATATGATGACCCAGCCCTATAGTGAGTTATCATACATACATTACATACATTTATTAGGTAAAATACAAGCTAATTTTAAATGCATTAAAGTTATTATACATACTATGAAACAACAGATAAATATGTAGACATGTACTCATTTTAAAAATGCAAATGGTGAAATTGTCCCTACTTAAGGATTTTTGTAATTTATTGAAAATGTAAAAATGTAAAATCTATTATTTGCCCTTTTTTGTTTCATTTTAGTGATGAAGTTGACAGCAATTTCACTTTAAAGGAAACCATTAAAGCTTTCAGAAACATGAGACTTAAAGCGTTACAGATGCAGGGTGAGTAATAGGGAGTTTGCAGTGATTCTGGCAAATATGCATTCTCCCAAGAAGAAAGGCAACATGAGGTAATTTAACAAGTGCCCTAAACTGACATATGTTTATGTTAAAGTGACAAAGCCCTGCAGTAACCGTAGTAATTATGACATGAGAAAAAGATGAAATTAAATGAGCACCATGTAGGGAGGATGTCGGGTCAACAACACATCAGACTTTAACATGGAGGGAGGCCACTGCTTGTTTCCCATTCCTAATGACAGTGAGTTGATTTTGTAAAAACATGACAAGATCGTCCCAGAAACCATGTATTTATTATCATTACCATGATGATGAAGCTTTCATAACCTCCACAAAATTAGCCTTTTTAATCAAAACCATGTTTCCCTAACCTTGACAACGGTTCAGATTTTTCTCTAAAACCAACCAAGTCGTTTTTGTGCCTAAATCTAACCAAACACTTACCATTGCATTGTTACATCATAAAACTGATTTCTTTTTAAATAGCGATAGTACTGGAAGACGGACAAATGATGTTGTCCTGATTAAACGTATATGCTGCTTGGTGCAGTGGTTAGCACTGTCAGGCTCAAACCTGGCTTTGGGCTCTTCTGTGTAGAGTTTGCATGTTCTCCCTGTGTTAGCGTGGGTTTTCTCCAGGTTCTCCTCTGGCTTCCTCCCACAGTCCAAAGACAAGCAGTTCAGGTTAATTGATGACTCTAAATTGCCTGTAGGTGTGAATGTGAGCATTAATGGTGGTCTGTCTCTATGTGTTAGCGACCTGTTCAGGGATCAGCTCCAGCCTCCCTGTGACCCTGAATAGGATGAGCGGCTGCAGATGATGGATAGCTTATATGGGAAAAACCAACACATTGTGGTTTTCTGCCGGGTCATGGGCCAAACTGTTTCTTGGTTAGAGTTGTAACTTACTGTCATCACCTTGAGTTTGCTAGGCAACCAGCGGAGATTTGAGGAAGTTACCAAGTCTGCCAAGAAATAGTATGGCATATGACCTTGCATAACACCATAAAGTCTTGTTTTTATACTTTGTTTTTTTTTGTAAATTAAGGAAACATGAATTAATTTATGAGCTTTAGAGGTGTTGATAGGATTTTATTACCTATTTGACAGAGCTATGCAGGCTGTTTCCACTTGTTTCCAGTTTCCATCCTTTGATGTATGTGCCTGTGTCACTAAGTTTTTCTGCTAATAGTATTTGTAATATTTGTATATTTTTAATATGAATTTAATATTTAAGATTAAATACTCTGACTCGATTCAGCGTAGCTAACTTTGGTTGTCTTTGGCTGAGTTTATTTGGATATGGATAGGTTGGATTTGGTTGGCTGAGGTACAAAAACAGGACCTTGTTCTTTGTACATTATCCAGATTAGAACGCTGACGATTAGACATTAATCTGGATTTTTTTGGTTCTCCGAAGCTGGTTTAAAATTAATCTGTCAAGTCCTTCAGCCCAAACATGAATCATGACCCAGATGATTTACAGTAACACAAGAACTAATTTTCAAATACAGATAGCTCATTTTCTAAGATTCATAATGACAGAATGTTGTTAATAATGATTTTAGATAAGAACATACAGGTTACTGTAAACTCACCACTCTGTAATTATCACAACTCAATTTTAAAACCACAATAAATAAATGTTTGCAACCAAAAAGAACCAAACCAAATTTAGATTGAGAAACTGAGCAATAAGACTCAGTTAAAGAAAACTGTTAAAAAGCCAATGGCGACAGAAAATGTGGCATTTTAATTTGACATTAAAATAGGAGTTTTTCATTTGAACACTAAAATGTAGCCCATATTAAATGATTAAAGGTGCTAAATGTGAGATTGGGATCATATCTATTTCCTCCGCTTGGCTCTCAACATGGCGACGGCATTCTCACTCCCACTCATCAAACACTGCTGCTTGGTCAGTGGTCCTCGGCATCGGAGACCAACGCACGCCAGGGACACTGTGTCAATATACGTTTTACATTCATAGCAGCCTTTCAAAATAAATTTCAGTTATCACAGATTTAGGCAACACAACCACTTAGGTTGCTAACAACGGTGCCTCCGCGTGATGGTTTCCTGTGCCGAGGGGCACTTACCAAACAGCGGTATTTGACGAGTGGGGGGTGAGAACAGGTTGGCTATATTAATGCTCTGATATATCATATAGAGAACTTTTAACTACAGAACTGTTTATACAATCAAAGCTGCTTTTGAGAGATATTAGTGAGGTTTTATTTTCATATCAGGCTTGTGAAAATGTGTTTTGCTAGTCCATGGATCGTCACACGTCATGTACCGTCACATCACTTGTAGGCTGTTGAATAGTAATGAAAGTGTGGAAACATTGCGGAGCACAGTGTAAAACAAAATGACACAAGTAGCACTCATATGAATGCTGCATGGTTTCAACACTCCACCAACCTGGAGCAAAAAATATGAGCATAATGTTACGTGATCCATCCAGGATCAGCAAATCAACCCTCAAACTGCTTTTAAAGAGCCAAATTATCTGATTGAGAATTAGTTTAGCCTGATAACTGGCTGTTAGCCTGAACTAGTTAAGCTACATTTGAAGAACAGGGCCCCGGTCTGGAGAGCAGCAGAGAGCCTGTGTTAGGCCTCGGGTTATACTGTTGAGGTGATTTAAATAACACTGTCTGTCTCTCATTTCATTAATACACTTTCCCTCTCTCACAGAGCCTCGGGGCATACAGCTAGAGCAGCGACTGAATGAAATTCTGTTTTTCAAAATGAGCAGCACACTCGAAAGCGATGGTAATCTCAGATGTAGAAATTGGAAAAGTCAGCACAGCAAATGCATCAGCAGCTTTCCTCCAGACAAACATGCAATATTGATTCTCTTTCGGAACAGGTCATATTTTATGTATTTGTTTTAAAGATTTTGATATTGTGCTCCAGAGCTTCAGGTTTGGAAGAAATGGGATTTTTGCTTGTAAATTAACATTAATGATGACTGAAGCAGACTTACACTCGCTGCCTGGTCACCTCAGAAACCTGGTCACATAATGAATCTTAATTGGATCGGTGTGCATGTACGTGTGTTGACTGCTGTCTGAAAATGACTGGTGATTCCCAGATTCCCATTTGGCCATACATTATGTGTCGTGTCTGTGTGCATTACCCTGAACCAGCCATTCTAGTTAAGCCATTCTCATTCCCAGGGCGTCGAACACAGACACTTTGTCACGGCCTTCAGCGTTCAGTACCGCTGCACAAGTCACCCTTGTATGAGATGCAGCAGATTTTGCATTAACTACAGTATACACTGCCTAGAAGGTATGGTGTGAGATGGTTAACGTTGGACAGTGATATTGAATAGATAAAGTTAGGATAGGTCATTGGACAGCGAGTCTCGCTGTTTTTGCTGATTTCAGATTAAATTTCAGGTTATCTTCAGGTTCTAACTTCTATCTTCTAACTTCTTTTGTTGCCTAAACCTAAGCAAGTGTCTTTGTTTCATCCGCATGTTTACTGTGATCGAAACGTGACGCTAAAAGGTCTGACAAAGTGCTTTTAAGCACACTCCCCTCCGCCATCTCTGCAAATATTAACCTTTGTTTGCTTGCATCTGTAGTTAAAATTCAAACTGAAATAGATGCATCAACTGAACTGCACTCAGATACTGTGAAGCAGATTATTTACCATAATGGCATACAAGTAAATAACAAATAAACAGAGGCACAGGGAGAGTGAGCCAGAAAAAAATATCCTCTGATAATATTTCTGTTTAAAGCACCGTGGCTAGCAATCATTCTTGCAGCCAATTCAGCTGACAATGAATTGTCAAATGGCGCTGACATCAAGAAGACAGATACCTTCATAAAAGCGGCCTTCAGTGCCACATAAACAGCAGCAGGAAATGAAGTAGAGTTTGAATTGCAAAGGACTGTGATGCGGTGAGGTCTATGATCATTAACCCACCGAGGAGGGGGAGGAGGGTGGATGGATGCACTGCAGCTGACTCCAGACCCACTCTGTCGCCCACATGCCTCATCAAAGTATTTTGCATCTCCCCAGACTCCTTTTTGCATGTAGATGACCACAAAAACATTTGTAGAGCTACCAGTTTGTTGGCTCTCACGAGTTAATTTGAACATCTGAATGCAAACGCAGTGATCCTCTGCGGCTTCCAGCAAGTTCAAAATAATAGCAAAAAAAATTGCACCGTTTTGTTCTACACCTCCTGATGAAAAACAGTGACAGGTAACCTTAAAAAAATGACTGAATGCACAACATAAAATTGCGGCACTTTTTAAACTTGTGTCCCCTGCTGACAAAGTGAAAAAAGTGCTCATAAACAGAATGCTCTACAGTTTCAAGTGCTGAATACTCAAGTGTTGAATGATGAAGTTCAGGTGGTGAAGGATATGATTCCTTTTGGAAATG
This sequence comes from Pterois miles, assembly GCA_947000775.1. Taxonomy (NCBI): domain Eukaryota; kingdom Metazoa; phylum Chordata; class Actinopteri; order Perciformes; family Scorpaenidae; genus Pterois; species Pterois miles. The sequence continues at coordinate 1,391,422 of CAMQGK010000522.1, read as the reverse complement.
CAACACTTCATTTGAATTCCACACACTTCTACTCCGGTGCCTCAGTGAATAGAAACTAATAAAAAGGCACTCCAGCTGCCCCTGAACTACAGCAATGACACAAGAAGAAGAAAAAAAGAAAACTTAAATATCTACTTCTGCTTTTCTACATCCAACATCAACCGTGTGTTGTATATTGAAGCAATTTTTTTTTTTTTTTTTTCAGATCAGAGCTTTGCGGAAGATGCAAACATGAAATGATATATGTCAGACTATGCTTTGGTTTTAGGGGTAAAATAGAGATGTCTCAATTATATGGGAGCAGCTACTCTTATGTCAAATCGGTCCCACGGGATGTAGTATAAATAGCACAACATTTTGTGACTCACTTTTACGCAACGCAACAAAACATCCGCAACTGAGGCAACAAAACCTCAAGCCCAATGTCATGGTACGGCCCAATGTCTATGTACAATACGTTTGGAAACAACATAAAAGAACACATCACAAATGTAACTAAGAAACACGTCACAAATATCACGCGCATAACTTACAAAACAAAACACCGGCCTCCTGGTTTAAAGTTCCGTGTGTCCATTAGCGGTCTTTATCGCTTTTTATTGTACGTCACCAGCTCTGGATGTGGATGTTTTACATTGCACCAGAGATACTCTACAGCAAAGATGACACATTACAAGCTCCGCCAACACTTCCTGTCTCCTAAATGGGCGTGGCCATGGCGTGTTCACCCCCTGAGATAAATATTGGGGTAATTTACACAGCTTACAGCCATATTTAGCTTTATGAAAATTAGTTAGCCAACGTTATTTGCCAGATCTTGTGAGTGTGCTGCTGAGACAGAGAAAGGTCTCGAACAAAGCTCATTTTCTATTGATTTGTTCATTTGTAAAATGCTATTTCGATATGTGGCTTGTGAAAAATGGGTCCAATATTTATTTTGGTGACGAAAGAATCAGTCAATCTTTGTTCACGTTCACTTCTCCCACTGGAGTTAATAGACCAACGACATGCTGCTGGTCTAAAGAGACGGAGCAGTGGCGAAAACCCTCATGATGCAGATACAAGAAGTCGACTCTGTCAGTGCACCGTCTCCTCTCTGAAGTGTCTCCGATTACAGTCAGTACAATCTACACGGCGTACAAATGACCGCCAAAAGCAAGAAAGGCGTTCTTATTACACATTAAATGTCTTCCACATTGGGCTGCTTATGTAGAAAGTCAGCGTGATAATAAATCTGGCCCGACTAACATTTCCATGTAAGTTTTACAAAGACGAGGAAATAGGGATGATCTGAGCGGGATGGAAATGGAGATGAGAAAAAGGGTATGTTGAGATTTAGGTAAGAACGGGAAGGTGATGGAAAAGAGTGTGTGTGTGTGTGTGTGTGTGTGTGTGTGTGTGTGTGAGTGTGAGTGTGTGTGTTAAGGGGTCTGACTGCTTTAAATTAGATGGCACATTGCTGCAACGGCTGAAGAATTTTATTAAGAGTCTTTATATCTTCTGCCTTAAGCCGCCCCGATCAGCATAATCCCTGTCCAAACAAGAGATAATGAATCTTCTCTTTTAGTATTGGGTTAGATAGAGGAAAGCATGATGCCTGCGACGGGAGGGAGAAATGCACAAATTATTGGATTTAGATTAGGAGGGGCCTATTTTAATGGGTTTGAAGTAATACCACAATGTTAATGAAAAGTTGCCCCAGGCCTACATGATTGGGTGGGTAGGAAGTGTGTGTGTGTGTGTGTGTGTGTGTGTGTGTGTGTGTGTGTGTGTGTGTGTGTGTGTGTGTGTGTGTGTGTGTGTGTGTGTGTGCGAGATAGAGAAAGCAGATTGGCCGATAAGCTGTGCTTAACATAGCTCACTGAAAACGCCCAGCTATTGTGAGAGCGGATGTTATTGTCTTCTGTTGTTTTGTTGTTGTTTTTTTGTTGTTGATTAGCAATGCAGTCATGTCCACATGTCGCCGTTTATTTTTAGAATTTATTCATGATGATTACTTGCATGCATGCGTGTGTGTTTTTACGGACCACTCAAACGTGTGCAGACTTGACTTGTGAGACGAGCGCCGACTGTTGTTAAAGTCTGCTTATCTATGTATATATTCCGTCTTCAATTTACATTTTCTCCTCTAGTTTGTTCAAAGCCATTTAAAGCAGGAGTATAGCACAACACATTTAATTAAACACTTTTATGTTTGGTGGTTTATCTGCACTGGCAGGGCTGCATCTCATACAGTTTCTAATGACCTTGGAAACACGTTTGATCTTGTTCAGCTCAGTAAATGCAAATATTTCTCAGGCTCGCCGTTCTAAAATGTGCATTGTTGAGTTATTTGTGCAGCAGCCCCCTTATTACACTTATAAAAGTCTCTTTTTATTATTATTACGCAGCCTTATTGCAATGTCAGATAAAGCTACAGAGGGAATCCCTGCCGGGGTGCAGCCAATTTATTGGATGGAGTGGCTAACATCATGCAGAACAACTAAAATACACCTCAGTCGTACTCGATTCTTCTATTCAAACCAAAGGGACGATGCACACAACATAGGCTCTAGCTGGAGAACTTTTCCCTCTCTTATATTGTCAGGGGATAGACTTACTGAGGACTCTGCATTTGTTGAAAAGGATTACAAAAGTGTGAACAAGGTTGACTCATCCTTTCAATTCCTCAAGCTCGCCCTCGTCTTCATAATAATAAAACCAACCAACCTTGGTCTCTAAAGACCAGTTTACATGCACATGCACTCGTTGACTCTCTGGAGCAGTGCCAATTAAATCAAAGCCGAAATACCTCAACCTTGGTATTAAAATGAATAACCACATACAGTTAGAGGAGTTCTTGTGTCTGTCCTTTGCCTCTCTTCTTTCCATTAGACAAAGTGATGCAGTGAAGAGATGGAAAACATGATAGAAACAGGAAAGAGAGCTGCTGTACAGGTCGTACTGTAGCAGATACAGAAAGAGCTGGATGGGCAAATAAAGATAGAGAGAGAGAGAGAGAGAGAGAGAGAGAGAGAGAGAGAGAGAGAGAGAGAGAGAGATGCAGACTGTGATAAGAGCAGACATGTACAAGGTCTTCTGTGGCTTCAGACTCCCACATACACAAAACCCAGACTTCCCACCAACAATCAGGATGCTGACAAAGGAAACAGAGGAGTCTCCTGCACTGGATATCAGTTGAGTGCTCTGCCTAAAAAAATGCAAAAATGTATTGAACATACTGTTTAATATATAACTGTTATTTGCAGCCTTATGGTGAAGCTTTCATAAGAGCACATATGACAGCACTGAGATCTCTTTTGACGTGATGCAGCTTGCCAAAAGAGCAACAGCATTTTCACCTGTCAGGAAAAGCACAGGTGAAACAAATGTTGCAAAGGATGGCTCAGTGCCATTAAATCTACAGTGCTTAGAAAAGGAGCAAATATGATTAAAAAGAAGTTGTTTTCATAAAGCTGTCACTATTTCCTGACAGTAGTGCATGAGACAGGTAATTTGAAAAAAATCATGTTCCTCTATATCCTCAGCTGCTCCTAATGGCATCTGCAAGATTTCACAGACCGGAGGAAAACAACCAGTCAGAGCTGAACTGGAGTCCATGAGCAGCTGTCAATCACTCGCAACCTCCGATCAAACGGTCAAACTTGGCAGCGTTGATCAAATATGAATCAATATTCTGTTACTGCAGTGTCTATTTCTCACCTTAAATGTTTTCAGAAACATCTTGTGGTTACTGTTTTAGCTGTAAAATGAAAAAGACGGTGTTTCGGCAGCCATGTTGAGATAAGTTGACAATATACGAAGCACCGGCCACCAGCCGGAGCAAATGTTTTCATTTTACAGCTAAACAGCCAATAGGAACGCTGTCTCTCAAAGATGACCTGTGATTGGTAAGAGTCTCCTGTCATGGGCTAGATTTTATAAAGCCTGAAAACAGCCATGAGGAGGTGCAGAAGTCTAGTTTTCTCTCACTTGAATTACAACATGCTGAAAGGTTATTATGGATTTTTTGCATAATGATGCCAGAAACATTTTGCTTACTGCAGGTTTAAGTGTCATGACTGTATGAAAATATTTGTTAAATCAGCTGAATGGTGCATCGCTTTAAATGTTGAGGCCGCAATTATAGTGGGGTGCCATTATCTTCTTTCCTTTTATAAAGGATGGTCCAGTGTATCCGATGCTAAAGAAGAAAAGAAAGAAAGCAGTGAGGCTCCTTTCCTTAGCATTTAGAGAATTCAAACAGCTCTTATCATGGCTGCTACTGAGATACTTCTGGGTCATTTCATTCTATCTTATGTAAATGTAGTTACCCTTTTTGCTATAAACCATTGCACTTTTAAGAAAAAAATAAAGAGAAAAAAATACAATAGGAATGAAAAGAAAAGAAGAAAAGAAATTAAAAATTAATTAAATCAAATTACTAAATTAATTTGGGGGGGAACTTAATCCACAGTTTACACTGATAAACATCCACAGGCAGTAAGTCGCCGCCCAAAACAGAACATTTTGAGAAGAAGAAGAAGAAGAACAACAACAACAACAAAAACCTTTATTAGTCCCACTAGGGGAAATTCAATTTACACTCTGTTGTTAACACACACATGCACATACAGGACCCATATACATGCAACAATGGAGAAATGTCAGAGTGATGGGGCTGCTCCTGACAAGCGCCCCGAGCAGTTGGGGGTTGGGTGCCTTGCTCAGGGGCATCTCGGCAGTGCCCAACAGGTAAACTGGCACCTCTCCAGCTACCAGTTCACACTCAGTTTTTGGTCCATGTCGGGACTTGAACCGGTGACCCTCCGGTTCCCAAGCCAACTCCCTACAAACTGAGCGACTGCCGCCCCCGCCCAGAAAACATTACAAAAATGGTTCAAAGGTGGATTTTAGATCTTGCAGAGCTGCTGTATTGAGTCTATTTGTCCAAAACTTTCCCCTTTGTGACAAAAGTGTTGGAATCATGACATGTCAAAAATTATACCATATTTATTATAATGCACAATATTTATTGTACATTTTATTTTAGTGTGAAGTTTATGTAGAAGATAATGTACAGCGTGCTGGTCATTGCTGTCACCTTGAAGGGGTTTATTTCAGAACAATGACCCGCTAGCTGTACATTATCACACTTATTACGCAACTTCTTATTAAGAAATCAATAGTTTTACACAAAAATAGTTTGTCCAACACCAGAGCTGTGGTCGTAGCAGTAGTCTGTTATAAAGAAATAACAGGCCATATCACGCTAAGACTGACCAATCAGAACTGAGTATTCAACAAAGCTGTGTAACAATTAAAAATATTTTATATATCATGCCACCAAAAATTCGATCAACAGAGCAGAAAATGTAGTGAACGTCATCTCACACATCTTCAGCCACCAGCAGGTTTCCAAACTAACGTCTCAGTGCTCAACTGAACAATATCTCCCAGATGTCACAGATATGTAATGCCGTTGCTTACATGCAGGTATTAGTTACCAAAACATCAAAACAAAACCATGCAGTATCTTCTAATACTGAAACAGAGAGAGGTTAGAACCTCTAAATTCCCTCATTTCTCTAATTACTGCACAATTATTTCTCCCTCCTGTGCCAATTACAGCTGTATTGATGATGGCTCCAGATGTGCCATCCTAATAATTATCATGGCAATATTACAGCTTCCCTTGTGCTCACTAGGGTGCGGTTGAACCTGTGCAGGGCTGTATGCAACAGTGGCAGCCTGGTGCTGCTTTACGCCAGGCTGAGAAATTGATGTGGCTGTCACCTTCAATTAGGGATGTAATGTCTTGGATCAGAGGAGTGGGACTGGCCCAGGGACAGGGTAAACAGAGACTGGGGGTCATAGAGAGGAAAACTGTACGTGACTCAGGCTGCAGGGCAGCAGCTGAGGGGGGAGGAAAGGCCAGAGGGTGAGAGGTGGGGTGAGGACGTTAGGAGAGAAGCTGGGGCGAATGTTTAGGGAGAAGTGCTGATAGTTACAGCAAAACTGAGGCTAATGGTGAGAGAAAGGGTTGAAACAGCAGCCTGTTTAGGATGCAGCTGCACTGAGCTATTACAGAATTTAACAACGAGTGCCCATCCATCTTTTTGCCCCTCTGATGCACAAAAAGCCAAAACTAAAATCTTCCTAAAAGTTCTTTCTTTTGAAAGAGACATAAACTGATGCAACAGATTTGTGTGTCTGGTTCCATCCACTTCTTTTGCACATAAAATCCTCAGTGTTTTGGTTGAGAAAAGCCTAAAATATTGCAAAAGAAAGTTGAGCTTTAAAGTCTACTCTTGACCTTGGAAACGGGGTCAACTGGCATCTGCTGATGTGATATTATCAAAAAGCTTCAGAGCAGCAACTAAATGGACTTTGAAGTGTTTTGTCAGCTCCAAAAGAAAGCTTGGCTTGGGTGGAAAAGTTGGCATATTGGAAAAGATGCCATAAATATATGATGATGGAAACACATTTTCAATAAAACCTACCTCTGCTTCTTTCACTGTAAATAACTTTTATGTCATCCTGCAGCCCATTCTCATCCAGCTTTTCCATGAACTACAATGTAAACCCATCTGTGGGACAAGTAAACGCAGAGAGATAGTACGCCAGGTGTGTGGAGATGTTTAAAGAGCAAAAAGACACACTAAGGGCAGGCGGGAGGGGAGGTGGATTTCTGGCTCTCATCCAGGAGACCACTTTTGGGGTCCTGTGCATTAAGTCTCACTTTCACGTTACAATCTGCCGTTTCTTTGTGTCCCGTGTTTCACAAGTTTCATATTTAAGCCCAACCATGTAGTTTTTTCCTAAACCTAAATTAGCAGTTTTGCTGACTAAATCTAAAGTGCCACCAAAGGGCGTGATAAAGCAGGGGTATGCCACGAGTTAGGATGAGAAGGAGTTGCATCCTATCTCCTCTCCAATAGAAAAGCCCCCCAAAACTGGGAATAGTCCAGATGGGGGGACCTTGTTGCATGTCACACACTCGATCACCATAGTGGCTAGCAATACACCAGGATGTGGATCATTAGAAAATACAAAAGGCATCATAGGTGGGAAGCACACAGAGATGCTGTGATGCATTATTTAGTGCTTAAAGGTGCAGTGTAGGGTTTGGTGGCATCTAACGGTGTGGTTGTAGATTACAGCCAACATCCTCTCACTCCTCCCTTTCCAAAACTGCTGTAATGTGAGCCGCTGAGTGCAAAACCATGCTAAGACCGTTCACCTTGCTCAAAGGCCATCCTCACTGTTGCAACACTACTTTAAGAACAACGGAAGTCAGACAATGGTTGGCGGTACCACGGTTTTACACTAAGTGGCTCACGTTACCGCAGTTTCACAAGCATGAAACTGGCGCCCTTCAAGTAACATAAAAACGTGAAAGCCTCTCTCTAGAGCCAGTGTTTAGTTTGTCCGTTCTGTGCAACATGGCGGACGCCATGATAAGGACCCGCTCCTATGTCGATATGAAGGGCTCATTCTAAGCTGACAAAACACAACAAATCATATGACTAAACAGTTATTGATATTATATTCCATTTCTGCTAATGTATCCCCTGAAATGTTATACACTGCTCTTTTAATCAGTGCTGTAATCTTGTCACATCCTCTTGAATGTATCTTGCCTGAAGGTAGTTGATAGAAATGCATACTGTCTCACATTTCAGTTTGTTAAAACTGAAATTCATTACAAAATTTGTATTATTTCAATAGAATCATGACTACCGACAACCTGGCAGAGAACATGACAAATACATGTACAAAAATGTGCAGAGCAGCACAGTAAATCTCTGTTTTATTGTGTGCGAGTGTGCGCTGCATTCACAAGTCCCCTGCCAGGCCAGTGTGTTGAGATTTAGTGTGGACGCAGATCTGACAAGACAGATTAATCTGAGAGAAAAAAAGAGAGGAGAACAAAAAAAAAACTGTCCTTCCTTATGTTTACACCCGCCGCATGCCCAGATTAATTACAGACACACACAGGAAGAACACATCCAGAGACAATGTAGTCATCTGTCTCCCTGAACACACACACATACCGACACACACACTCAAGAAAAGATAGCACCATGCTAATGTGACATCTCTCCGTGCCTCAGGGATGTGGATGAGATTATGTCTCTGTGTGTGTATGTGTGGAAGTCGGATGGCAGGAAGTTCATTACCGCCTTACCGCTCAGTGTGAGGTCACCCGGCGCAGAGATGCTCGTCGGGTCCTGAACGGCATGCTGGGAGCTCAGCCTGAGGGTGGAAACACACCCAGTATGGAGGCGCATCCTTAACAGACATATAACACAAACATGAAAACATAAATCTGAAAACAAATAACACCAGAATAATTTACATCTGCTGTTCCTGTATCTATATATACAGTAGATCTATATCTGTATACATTATTAATACTCCCTGCGTTATTAAATAGCTTTGTTGTACAACTGCAGGCAAACAGATTTGTTTGAACGACTTGAGATGACTGAATTCAAGAAGCTTTGTTTTCTAATTATTTAAACAGTAAATCCAGAAAAATGAAACTAATAAAAATAACTCCATCTTCATGTTGGAGCGTTATTATTTTCGGACTTTGAAGTGGAAAAAAATGAAAAAAAAGTGGGGAGAAAAAAACAACTCCTATATTTGAATTGGCTGTGCTTTGGGATTATTGGAGTTGGAGAGCTGTACTCCATGGGAGTTGGGGCCGAGTTGTGTGTTTATGTGAGTGTGTGTGTGATTGAGTGCGAGGCCAGAGTGCAGCCAGACACAGGTGTATTAAATTGGGTCAGCGTTTTCATTTCCCAGGGTGAACACACACACACACACACACACACACGTAGACACACACTAACAGCACTGTGCTATTTCAAAGTGAACCCTGATGCAAACACACCTGCACATGCTATGCATACGAATACACACACACACACACACACACAGTCGTACAGTATGCATGCATGCACACACCTCAACGCTTCCCAGATAAGTAGGATTAGGGTTTATTCTTGCATCCAGACAAAGATTCCCAGCCTCTATCAGACACAATGAAATGGAGGGAAGTTGTTTTTTATGGCTCCTTTTGTGAGTGTGTTTGTGTTTGTGTACGTGTGTGTGGAAATAATGCTTACATGGCAGCAAAGTCCAGGGTTCAATCCACAGGGGAGCCGGGTCGGAGGAAGGTCAACTCACTTCAAAAGAGTCCTGAGCATCCGTGTAAAAAGAAACAGTTTGAACTTTGTGTGCTTGTCTGCTTTGGGATGACCACCTTTCCTGACGTTCACCTTCACATCACAGAAGTCTATTTTCAAATCATGAAAGGCGCTCTGTTACAGCAACAACAACAATAGCAGAAAGCAGCAAGAAGCAGCACAGTGAAGCCTAACAAAAGGCACAGAAGTCACATTAAATAATACACTGAAAGAGATGAAAAGCAGCACAGAGGGAGCTTGTATGCTACTAAACAGGGCTCCAACCTGTTTGCTAGGATTTCCACTTATAGAGTATAGAGTACGGAGCTACGGTCATTTTCTGTCACCGGTTTATTCATCTGTCATCTGTCAGTCGTTCATCATCAGAAATGTATAAAGTACGTGTGAAAGACAAATTCCCATCTAACAAGAAGCTTACAGAGGCAAAGAGTGACGTTTTTTGATTTTTGTCGAGTCCAGTAAAAGCTGGTTTAAAGGCTAAAATCTGGTCTAGCATACTGCAAAATACATTGCTTTAGCCATACCACTGCATACTACTGAGGGCGGTGACTAATACAGTCTAAGATCTACAGGCCAATTGGCAACGGCAATATTAACGTTACTGTCCAAGTCTAGAAGCCACATAGGCTAACAATTTAGCAAGCTAGCAAGTGTGTAACATAACGAAGGACATGCAAAGACATAATGACAGAGGAGAAAGATGAGGTCCTTGAGCATATCAACATTTTCCTCAGACATATTATAAAATTACCAAGAGAAACAATACGCAACTAAAATTACAAAATACTGACAATATTAACTTATTATGCACCGATAAATGAACTTCGCCCAGCCCTGGTGTAGGGGGTGTGTTGGAATTGTGCCTTGTGGTGCCTTCACATGCAGTTGTGTTTACAAGTTCGGCCCATATGTGGTTAGCACTCTCGCCTCACAGCAAGAGGGTGAATCTGGCTTGGGACTCTTCTGTGTGGAGTTTGCATGTTCTCCCCGTGTAAGTGTGGGTTTTCTCCAGGGACTCCGGCTTCCTCCCACAGTCCAAAAACATGCAATTTAGGTTAATTGATGACTCTAAATTGCCCGTAGGTGTGAATGTGAGCTGTTTCTAAGTGTCCTGCGATGGACTGGCGACCTGTCCAGGGTGTATCCCGCCTTCACCCAATGCCAGCTGGGACCCCCGTGACCCCTAACGAGATAAGCGGTTGAAGATGGATGGATGTACAATATATTGTAATTTTAGTCATATACTGTATTGTTTTTCTTGGTAATTATATAATATGTCTGAAGAAAATATTGATATTCTCAATGGCCTCATCTTTCTCCTCTGTCATTATGTTGTTGCATTTCCTGTATTATGTTAATTGTTAGCCTCGGTGGCTTCTGGACAGTGATGTCAATATTACCGTTACTTAGCAGCGGTGTTTTTCATGACTTAACCACTTAAATGCAACGCATGTGGTGTTCGTGACTTCCCGTGTCGTAAAAAGGAGTTCACCAGTTCCATTTGAAAGCACAATCATTTTTCCTGTGGGGGTCACATGAGAAACCCAGATTGTTGCTGCGAGCCAAACAAAATACCTCAAATAACCTCTATTTTATCACTATAGAAAACATACTGGGCCCTTATTGTTAACCTTTTTCTTACAATGAAAACCACTTCAAACAGCATATGATTAAAAAAATGACATTATATGCAGGAGCCTTTGAACTGTACAAGACTGACTTTGGGTAGTAATGTCTCTATTAACAAAACTTAATATTTCACTACATACAACATAAACACTTATATTTAACTTAACATTAACACTGACATTTAACTAAATATTAACACTTACATTTAACTTAACATTAACACTTACATTTCCTTCTTTCGTTGCATGCAGCTTTATAAAAAGTCCTTGCTGCTTCAGTGTCTTAGCCAGCAGCCCCTCGTTTGTCCTCTCCTCCTCATCTCCAGGTAGCTTTCTGTATTTTTCTGCATGTTTTGTCTCAGAATGACAGTTCAAGTTGTATTCTTTGAATACAGCCACATGTTTGTTGCAAACTAAGCACACAGCTTCACCTGCAAACCTTTAAAACTACTACTCAGTCCATGACTTATTGCAGACGCGCCTCCTCAGCAGGTGACGGCAATTCAAACATCACATCATGGCATCACATCTGTGACAGGAAGAAGCACACTAACACCACAGGAGTATTTCAAAATAAAAGCTATGTGCTTTACTGTTTTTTGTTTTTTTTAGCTTCGTAAGTAAAATTGTGTGGTTTGTCTGAGACCTCCCAGGCCAGGCAGAACCACCATGAGGGCTGTATATTTGCCCAGGTCTCCGTTTGTGTGTTCTAGTGGAGGGTCCACCATATTAAGTGCGCTTCCTAACCAATCAGCAGGGAGAGGAAGTGAGTCATAAACTTAACCAGCTGATCCTTACTGACCACAAGCATTTGAACTCATCACTGACCAGGATGTGATGTAACTTCCACATGTGAACATTAACAATAAACAACAATATAAAGTTAATTCGTTGTATTCATATATATATATATATATATATATATATATATATATATATATATATATATATATATATATATATTTCTTATTTATATTTTCTCACGACAAAACGTAACTTTCGCCCCCCGGGGAACAATAAAATATTTCTGATTCGGATATTTATTTCCTTGCCAGAGGGAGGGAATTTCATCCCGAAGCAGCTGCTGTATTGTAAGTAATACGTAATTAATAAATGCTCGAAGACCTCTAAATATTTGTCTAATTTAAGACCTACGACCAACTTTCCACCTTGACAAATTTAATTTATAATTTCTATTTATTCTACACTATTTAACCTTAATTTGACTAGGAAGTCCATTGAGATTAATATATCTTTTTCAAGGGAGACGATTACAGTGTTACAAAAATGATAAAATAAGGCATGTCAAAAACAGACACTGGCAATTAAATTGGTCAGTGCCCCTCGGCGTCTGATACAGACGCACCAAGGCACCCTTTAGTGTCTGTATGGGCACACACTGGACTTTTAACTAACTCCAAACCATCTGTGTCGTTATTAGACAGTCAGAGCAACTGATGTAGTATAAAGAGCATGAAAGTCTGTGTATTGCGGATGAGAGGGGAAGTTGGTCAAACACAGGACTTTCACCCAGGAAACGTGCTTACTTTAAACCAGACCACAATCTTTTCCCAAGCATTTAGTAGTATTGTTGCCTAAACATAAACAAGTAGTTTTGTTGCGTATTTAAATGATTCTCAAGGTGGGTCAGAGACCCCCAGCGGTCTGTGGCACTCTGTCAGACAACATTAACATTGTGCTGTATCATTAGAAAGTGCATATCTGTAGATGGGACCAATAAAACAAGCCTATTGTGTCCATTACTCTCACCCACATTAGCTTTTCACCAATAGAAACTCTGATATGATTGTGACACACAGCAATAAGTTCATTATTTTCAAGCTGAAGTTCCTACTGGAACTGGTCATTTTAAACATCTGTATTTATTAGGAAAGTGCCAGTTGTGCTACTGTTCATTTTATGAAACCTTTTAAGATCCACTACTTGTCTTGTCCAAATGCAATTTGAATAAAGTGGCCCTCTGTTTAAAAGTATATAAGTGGCATTAACATGATTCAAATGGAAATGTTTCTGATTATCATTTTGAAACAGGTCTGAAGATTTCGGGTAGAGAAATTTTAGAGTGCAAATAGTACCAATGGCATCTAAGAGTACAAATGGCAGTATGCATATGCGTAATCTGTGTGATTATGAGGGGGTCCTTGGCCCCAAAAAGTTTCAGAACCGCTGGTAAACCTAACTACTAAGTAAACCCACGATGGACATGAGCAGAAACTATATTTTTCGTGTTTCCATCTGCAACCGCTTATCCCGTAAGCGGTTGTGGGGGGCTGGAGCCGATCCCAGCTGGCATTAAGCGAAGGCGGAGTATGCCCCGGACAGGTCACCAGCCAATTGCAGGGCACAAAGAGACAACCACTGACGCTCACGTTCACACCTACAGGCAATTTAGAGTCATCAATTAACCTGCATGTTTTTGGACTGTGAGAGGAAGCCGGAGAACCTGGAGAAAACCCACACTAACACGGAGAGAACACGCAAACTCCACACAGAAGAGCCCCAAGCTGGATCCAAACCTGCCGGTGACAGTGATAACTACTGCACCGCCTTGTCAGCCCGGTAACATGGAGGTTTATTTTGAAAAACACTATGCATTTAGTCTGACTCTACCAGATGTAGAGTCTGTGTATAAGCCTGCCATTGGCATTCTGCAAGGACATCCCTGTTGCATCCACCACTAATTGGTTAGGCTAAGTGTTTGGTTTAAAGAAATACAAACAAGCCAGAGCATTATTTTTTCTCCTATACCAGAATGATAATGTAAGGAGCCGCTGACACAGGGCTGTGGAGAGAGGTCTGGCTATGCATGTAATGAGCAGAAACTGATACGTCCAAAACTCTAGACGGTTCCCTCGAGCATCATAGCTTGAAGCGTAGGGCCACTGGCCAAGCGTCTGCATTTGGCAAGTTGAGTGAGACTGTTTGTTAAAGCAGGTAAACAAGATGTTGCATTGTAATTTGGGGCACTTATACAAGACAACATCAGATTTTTATATTAGATTTTTTTGGGCCCACAAAGGCAGCATCAATTAATTTTCCCTGAAAGCCGTCATATAACTACTGTTAAAATGAACTCTAGTGAGATCAAGCGATAATAAAATAGAGTAGTGACTGTATATGTAATTCAAATTTTAAAAAGTGTATTTTTGTTACGCTTTATTGTCGTATGGTCTCAAAACTGCAACAGCTAATGTCACCACTAAGTAACACTGAGAGGCAAATTTTATTGACGCCACCAGGAAAATTTAAGAAGTGTGTCCTAAATGTCGACAGTCAATCATGGTGGTTGCCACTTGTAAACAGCTCCAGATGGGTCATAATCTTGTGTGATGAAAGAGAAGTTTCAGACCAGAAGACATTTCACCTGCCGACATTTTAATTGACTCCAATCTTTATTATCTCAGACAATTCACTGTGTTGACACACAAATGTTGCTGCCACCAAAAGTTCCTTATACCGTATGTCTTTACCACAGTGGAGCTGATATAAACTGTTATTTTGTGGTCCACAACTTCTGTTTACATTGAATTCACATGCAGACATCACACACACTCACCTGTTAGACACTCTGTCAGTGCTGGGTGACACAGCAGGCCTGCAGTATTCACACCTGTCTGGATCACTCAACACAAAACCAGCGCAAAAGCAGCTGGACGGCCTGCCAGACCGGCGAGGAGGATTCATCGCTCTGTCCGAGCTGGAGTGACTTCTTACAGTGACATCTGTGTGTCAGCGGGGACATGACGGACATGATGTCAGCTGACCTGTCTGATTAGACGTGATTATGGACAAATCACAATAAAACATGTCAAAATAAGAGTTTTTTTTTTTCCCAGAGTTTGCGAAGTTCGATCCCTGGTCTAGGCAGGGCCTGACTGTGTGGAGTTTACATGTTCTCATCATGTTCATCATGTTCACACGGGTTTCCTTCGGTCAAAACAAATATGTGGATCATAAAATCAGATCTATAATCCATTGTGGTGACCCCTAAAGCTGAGTATACACTGTTTCTAAAATCTAGTAATTCCTACTCCTACTGTACGAGCAGATAGTTTGCAATCTAAAGCCAAAGTTCATGATTTATTTGCTCACACTGTACGTGTAAAAGAACCGTTGGCCCCTGAAGGCCGTCCTGGCTGTTGACAGTTGTCAATACAGATGTTTGCTCGTAGAGGTCTGTGTGGACCACAACGCTAACAAGGCAGAAATGAGCTGCCTTCATTATCTGCGTCATCCTGTCCGCTGAAACTTTTTTTAAAAAAGAGCTGTCGGCATATTTGGACATGCAGGTCACGAGGAAGACGTGGACAGTATGGGTTGTCCATTTTGCAGAGAGAATTGGAGGTAAACTTGTAAAGAAAAAATAAAAACAACATTAAAATGAGTCAAGAAGCAAGATTTGCCAGAAATGGGCTAAAAGTGCACAGTGTACATGTAGCTTAATGTGAGCAGCCTAAAGACAAACATGAGTTTCTCTGTAATATGAATATGTTTAAATCAGGAGATCATGTGACGTATCAACCACTAACCCTGACATATAATTTGTAGGTATCAAAGAGAGGCATACATACTATACTATACTAGTAGTACGTACTAATTTGGCCAAAATGTAGTATGAAGTATGCGAACAAAAGTCAAATCTGCAGTATGCCAAAAATACCCGGATGTCGTACTGAGAAAATCTCCAGGATACATTGGACCAGTCTACCTCACCTATTGTATCCCACAATGCAAAGCGCTGGAATGGTCGTGTTCATACTGTTCACTTCCATTTTCTAAAACTGGAAACCCACGAAATTTGGCCTCACATACTATAAATAAATGGATTTACATTCCATACTACATACTACTGACAAACGCAGTATGCAGTCTACAGTCTACAGTCTACATTATAAAATACATACTGCATACTGTGTTCGGCAGTATGCAGTAGGAGATTTTGAAAACAGCCAAATACTCCTCTGAGGACATGACAACTTGCACTTTACAATCCAGAGTGATGAAGTTTTCCCCCAGTTCTCAGGGTCCCTGGTCTGGGCCTTTCTGTATGGAGTTTATAGGTTCACTGTGTTTGCATGGGTTTCCTCCAGGTTCTGTCATGTCTGGTCTAAAATCAATACCAAAGCAAATATGCAGATCATAAAATCAGATCTCTGATGATCCGCTGTGGCGACGCCTAAGAGGAGCAGCCGAGAGACAAACAGGAGTTTTTCCTCTCAAAGAGAGGCAGGAAATGTTCTCAAGAGCTTTTCGGGGAAACATAGATACTCTTCTGAGGACATAACCACCTGCACTTTACAATCCAGAGTGATGAATTTCAGAATAAGAGTCACAAAATGTCTCAGTTACTGATTCCTGAAAGCTCTAAAATAACTCTCTCTCTCTTTCTATCTCTCTCTCTCTCTCACACACACACACACACACACACACACACACACACACACACACACACACACTTACAATCAGCTGCAAACACACAATATCCAGCTGTTAGACTGTGTCACTTTGCACAGGTGCCCAAAAAACTAGAGTTTCATTCATCAATCTAAGCTTGAGACCTGCAACAACTGCACACCCTGAAACAACTCTCTCTCTCTCTCTCTCACTCACACACACACAACACACACACACACACACACACACACACACAGGCAGCAAGACAGAGAGAAACAGCTGCACTCTGATGAATGCCCTATATTCATTCCACAGGAAGCTGGTTCATCTGTCACTACTGATGCAACCCTTCCACCCTACCCCTTCAAAACACACACACACACACACACACACACACACACACACACACACACACACACACACACAAACTCCAGTTCTCTTTCTCTGATTAGACTCCCAGCTGGTCTCTGCGACAAATGCTCCTTTGATGCATCTTCCCGGGGGCCAAAGCCACCATCAGCACCCTCCTCCTCCCACTTCTCTTTCTCGCTCCCCGCTTCCTGCATGACATTAAAGTCACTTCCAGCAGCCCCCTCGCGAACCGTTTACTCCCCACTGTCTTATTCAGCAGCAGCAGCAGCTCTGTCCTCCAGCAAGAGGATGAGAGGAGCAGAGAGAGGAAGACGAGTCCCTGTCGTTTTGGATTCTTTCCTGCAGAGTTGCCAGCTTGAGCCGTAATGAGACGTCCACTTCAAAGTCCTTTGTTTTAATTACTGCATCAAATAAAGGAGTGGGAAGTCACCGTACATTCACACCGCTTCACTTTCACAGTGTTTCAACAGCTGGCTCACATCACCCCCTCACAGGTCATAAGTCATCAGGAAACCCACGGGAGTTGAACACTGGCGTAAATGGGAAGAGACTGACTCATCAGTTTGACAGGAGAAAGTGATAATTACTCACCGTAGCGGCAGGTTGCCATTACTTTCATTGCAGGTTTAAGGATTCTTCTCCAGCTACATTTACATGCACCTGCCTCCCCCGGTAACCCAGAGATGACATGATGTGTTTGATAATTAGGGTAAATGTCTGGGAGGATGTGCGGTGGCCTGCAGCAAACATCTAATACTGACACTGCAAAATAAGAGAAGAAACATGGAGGGACTGCTGTGTTGTGTGTTTGTGATGGATTTTCCAGCTGTGCTTGCCATGAGCTGATTGAGTATAGGAACACCAGCGTGCGTCCAGTTGGCGTACGTGTAGAAAATACAGAAACAGACAGCAGAAATACATACCTTCAGTCATTCTGTTAAAGGGATTGTGCTTCTATTTTCAGCCTTAATGTAAATTAGGATTCCCAGGTATACACTTTAGGTGTAGCATCAACAATTGATTTATTATTTGTGTATTAATCCACTACTTTGACCACAATTATGGAGGATGTGTTATGATGATATGTTTTCCTCACTTCTACTGATCTATGTGTGAAAATGATTGTGAAGTTGCAATATCAGTTTCTTTTAAATACTTAAAAAAATGTTGTTTTGTCCTTACTAAGACCCATCGTGTGAAAAAGTCTAGCAGTGGTAACCATTTCCTTAATGAAGGTGGCAAAACCTATGTGAACATATGTGAAAATGAACATAAAGCATTGCTGTTTCACCAGATAAGGAAATGTTTAAGGCTTTATATGTTAACCAGACATGAACAAAGATGTACTTACTGTGTTTGCCAAAAAATAAATCACAGACAGTAGGCAAATCTGCAGTGTGAAAAGTGAAGTCCATGCCTTAACCTTGCATTCTTTCTAACAGCCAGCAGGGGGCGACTCCTCTGGTTGCAAAAAGAAGTCTGATTTTATTGAAGTCAATGAGAAAACGAGGTTCACACTTGATTTATTACCTCAGTAAACATTGTAAACATGAGTTTATGGTCTCAATCACTAGTTTCAAGTCTTCTTCAATACAGCATGATGTTCATTTAGTAAATTATGGTCCCGTTTAGAGTAAAACAGACCATAAAGCAGGGGATGTTTTAGGGTGTGGCTACCTTGTGATTGACAGGTTGCTGCCACGGTGTTGTCCGGTCTGGGTGTTGTCAGTGTTTTTGTCTTACAACCTTAACTTTTTCACAGTGTGTTTCAAGTCGTTTAAATTAATTATAACCCTTCTGGTCGCCTGAAAACATCTGACTCAGCATTCGGTTATGCTTAGCTCCATCCTTCTTCTGGGTGCAAATAACCAAGCAAGAAACGGCCCCAGATGCTGCACTCAAGGCTTCAAACAGCTGTCCACATACCAATGGATGACGTCACGGTGTGTCCACTTCTTACATACTGTCTATGATCACATACAAAGAATAGACCTCAGAGAGGTCAAACTCCCTGTGTGACCTCTTCCTAAAACCTGCTATTAAAACCCCAATGACAGAAACCCAAATGGATTTATTTGGGAAGAGCAGTGCTTCATAAGAGTAAACACCAATTGCAGATACAGAGCATATGAAAATACTTTGTGTGTTACTGTTTTACAGTCAGGGCCTCTGAAACAGAAATAATGCTTTGTCATGTTCCAAATCCTTTTCACTTTAAGCCGTTCTCCTTAAAATTAGGAAAGCATCAGGGTGAGAAGTGCTTCGTGAGCTGTTCAAGCGTTAAATGGAGAACCTCGGTCTGAGATCGACCAATTTTATTAAAGTGGTGGAGGCATGAAACTATTTAAATATGAGAATCTCTTCCTATAAGAAAAGTTTTGTCCAAAGTTTGAATTTAATGATTGTAATATTGCTGTTTAGTGAACACTGAAACACTGGTGCTGATTCAGTGCAGCTTTTAGTGAGTGGTTGACCTCTGTGGTGAGTTGACTGTGCGCAGCAGTGACATGCCGACGCATAACTGTGTATCGTCAGCCTCTATAAAAATAGATCAGTCTCGAGTGCCAGTGTTCAGTTTGCAGGAGAAGTATGAACTTTAAACTGGGTGCCAACACCACTTCATGTCATCTGTCAGGCATGAACGCTGGAGGTGGAAAAGGATTGACTGGACTAGACTGGAGTGAAACACTGAATAGTCAGTTCAGACACAAGAATGACTTCAGTCAGAAATGGATTTGACCGCTAAATATCATCTCCACACAGAAAGCTTTAGCTGCGACCCTCAGCGGAAGGTCAATACTTTACCACCGTCACACTAAAACCCAAGAGAGGGCTTGATCTCACTTTGAGGGCTTAGGCGAGAGCTATTTTTCCAGCGTTGAACCTTCAGTTTATTTTCCTGGAAATGCGGCACACCTACCTTTAAACGCCACCAAATCACAGCAAATCCAGAGACATGATGTCACCGATAAAGAAGCGTGAGCGCAGAGAAGCAAAGGACCAGTCCAGGTAGAGCAGTCAGAGGGAAGCTTGTAAATATGGTTCTTTATTGCACACATGACATTTGTTTTCCTTTTTTTTTTTTTTTTTGGTGTGAGCAACAAAAACTGGCATTACATGTTTTACACCCCTATTCAAAAGTCTCAGTCTAACCCTCTATAAAAACAAGGTAACACAAAACAAAACAAAAGCTACTTCACATGAAAACTTACAACTCCACAAAAAAAAAAAAATCTCACAGATTTTAGTGCACCACTATATGGATGAGGAACTTACAGTATATACCATACTAGTATAATTTTAGGAAAAAAGATGTATTACTTTTAATGCAAACTTATCACAGTCAAAAAATAAACACAAAAATCCAGTGGGGCTAAAAAAAGAAATCTCTCATTCTGTATTTTGGTAGCATTTGCCCTTTAACCACCTGAGTGCTACATCGCTGAGACCAATACTGATTGGTTGACCTGCCGTTTAACTCATTGGAGGAATGTTTGTTAAACAGAACAGAAGAAAAATAAAAGATTGACAGGTGAAAAGGTAGTTAGTAGATAAATGCACTGAATGCCCTGCGACAGATTTCGGAGAAGGCGCTGAGAACTCGGCCAGAGATGGCAGCAGTATGCAGACAGGCGTTTGCGGCATACTGTGGTCCAATCAGAAAAACAGTTCTCAGTCAAACTCAAAACAGGAACCATTAAGCCGGAGTTTAATGGTGGGAAACGACGACCAAACCCTTGATGTTTGGTCAGACTTTCCCTGTATACATTTTATTTTATGAGTATGTGCTGGAAAAAAAAAAGCGTGGGCATTTAGTTTTTTGTGCTCAACAAAAAAGCTTTTTGGCGAGATAAAGGAAGCCAGAAAATTGGCACTTGCATGATAAAAAGTAGAAAAATATATAATTTCCCAATTTCAGGAAAAAAGGCACTTTTTTTAACTCACAGATGCAATATTTTAGGCAGTGTCTGTAATACATTGTGCTCTGGAAAAAAATGCATTTTCATCAGCTTGGCGGTTGAGGCAAACCTCTCCGACATGTACGAGAGGCTCGTGGCGGCATCGATACAGACTGCTAATGGACGGATTGGAGCTCAAGTTGCGTACGGCAGAGGGGAGCCAATCAAAAACATTAAAAGCCAATCCCACATTAATAAATACAAAAAGCTTATGGCTGACAACGCTGAACGTATAAGTCGAAAACAACTATTTAGGCTGGCTGCTGGTAATCCAACCTTGCTGGTGTTTTAGCTGGTGTTGTAGGCAAAAACACTCGTTTTTCAGATCAAAGACACAAAAATGTTAATTTCAGAGAGAAATGTTAAGTTTGATGTTAGACACCTTTAATCCTTCCTTGTTCATCGCTTGCTGAGACATGAAGAGAATTGCAACCGTTAAGGCCAAGTTGTTTTTTTTGTTGTGCAGATTTTTCTTTTTTTTTTTTTTAAAAAAAAAGGAGAAAACAAAGAAGAAGAAGAAGAAAATCTGGAGGCATCACTCAGTGGGTTAAAATAATAATCGGGATTAATGAAGTTAATCTTTTGCTCGTGTGTCAGTGTCAATACCTTGAATTAGTGGAGGAGGAGGGAGGAAAAAAAAGCTGAATAAAGAGAAGAGAGCTGAATGAACCCGGGGACGAGTGCACTGACACAGCAGCAGAGTGAACAACACACACTGGCAGCGTTTCAGACGGAAAACAATAAATACTAGCTAGCTGAACGCCATATCAGCGTTTTACACTGGAAGGAAAAGGAACGTTGCTTTGATCCCAAAGTACTTCATATTGGCATGGTGTACTGGTGTGTGTCTAAGCATTATGGATGCTCCCAAATGGCCCAGTATTAGCCATTATATCAATAAGCTGAACGGGGAGAAGTGTTCACCAAACAGACAACAGCTGGTGATAACTATAATGCTGCTATCCAGGCATAACAAGCCGTGGAGGCGATTGGAGGAAAAAAACAGGCTGGGGACAGCTTTAGACTATCACACGACTGTCATCTATGTGTCCGCTGTACATAACTCACTACATCTATAATGTGTGCTCATGAGATGTCCTGCTCGCTACATAATTCACAGTAAAATTAATCCTTTTGAGATGACTAATCTGCAGTATTTTTGCACAGATTATGACTGCGCTAATAGAGAAAGAGGACACTGGTGGAGGTTTCTCTTTTTTGGGATAAAACACCCTATTAGTCAGAGTGCGCTTTGTTCTGCTGACCCCGAGGTTAACCTCAAACAAGGTGCAGTTCCAGCAGCCCCACCCCCTCCCTCCCAGACACTGCGACACTTCCTGTCGTCTCACAGGGGGAGGGGGGGGGGGGGTCAGTGACACAGAAGGACAGGACAACTAACAAGAGAGTTGTCTCTAAAACAGAGACGACGAGACACAGCAGTGGCGTTGGAATTGAGCGGGGAGGGCAAGTATGAAGAGTGTCAGCAGATTTCTCCAGCGCAGAGGTGAGAGTGCGTGAGCGGGAGTGAGGGACGCTTATCAACTCGTGCAGTTTCCAGTTAGGTTGTGTGTGTGTGTTGTAGAGCATATGTGCACAGTGTTTATGTAGTGTGTGTGCGTGAATCAGTCAGTGTAAGTGGTGGCCAGACACCAGTTTTAATCGTGTTAGTCCGTGAACCAGACCAAGGTAATACATTCATGAAACTGGTTAAAAACACAAGACAAAATATCAGCAAGTTAGTAAAATTCTTACTAAGAATGTTTTATTAAAATAAATGCCAAGAGGTTAATAAGAAAAATAACAGCATACACCATGAAAACTAAATGCAAGCATGTAAAAATACTTATGACAAGAAAACTAATAAAGTAGCTAATGAGTTAAACAAGCTGGGAATTGGCAAGAAAAACAAAACCAAATATAACAGGGAAAAAAAAGGCAACACTCCCCACAAGAGACAGTTTTCAAGATGTAAAAGAGAAGATGGGGAGGGGGAGGGGAGGAAGAGAGGGGCGTTTAAGGGGAGGGAAGTGGGTTTCATTAAAAAAAAAAAAAAAGAAAGAAAAAGCACTCAGAAACATGATTAATATACATATAAAATGAGATTAGAAAAATACATTATAAACCTGTAACAATGGCTGTTAATTACATTATCATACATGTAGTAGGCAGGCCAGAGAGAATACGGTAGGTATAGAGTTAACCTTCCACCTGATGGACTTATCCAGCCTTTCACAATGACACAGCATGTTGTAACATTGCAGAGGGAAATTTCTTAATACTGTCAAATGCTGAATAGCCATCACTTGCTCCACTTTAATATTGCATTTCAATTTAAAATAATAACACTGAGAAAGAAAAAAAAAAAAATCATTGACCTTTCGGTGTAACAGCATGATGAAAGAGCTATGAATAGAAAAACAAACTGCCAAAGGTAATACTGGGATCTAAGAAACTCCTCAGTTATATTATGAGTTTATTTTACCTTCCAGCAATAAACTGTTGTTTCAATAACTGAAAACTATTTGGCTGTGAAGTGGAGATTCATCGTCCGTCCATTATAAATCTGGTGATTGTATTGATAGGTTGTTGTCAAATTGACATCGAGAGACGGACTGGACGCGTTCAGTTTTCAGCCGTTGAAACAAACTGGCTTAATGCCAGCGGGGACGACTCCCCCCCCTCTTTCCTCTACATCCATCCCCTTGAAAGTTATGTATTTTTCTCAGCTCATGATCAAAACATGTTCAGGCAGACTACTGCATTGCTATTGGCAGTTCAATTTGTTCTAGGAAGTTAGTCACAGTCACCAAAAATCAAGACAATATTTCATATGATCATTAAAATCTAAATAAAAAAGAGAACAAAACCTGCACATACAGCAGAGTAAAGGGCCATCAAGTAAAGGAAAAAGAAAATAATAATTTCAGGAAGACAAAACCATGGCACATATTTTTAGCTGGTCAAAACGACTGCTATTCTTTTTGCATAGAATAACTTGGGTAACGCCACGGTACGGTGGGAGCTACCCTGCTCGACTATTCAGAGTAACACTAGCCATTCCTCTCTGCGCCATCTTGGTGGGTGCTGGATATTATTGAACACAACTGGAATACTCAGAAAACAGAAACCACTGTTGATAAGGCACTTTGATTTTGATCGTTTTAAAACTCTTCTCGAGGCGTCTGTCTTGCTCTGATCCTCGCTAACTTTTCAAGGGTTATGACTGTTTTGGTCTTCGTCTTCCTTTTCCAATCGTATCCACAGTAACAGCACTTTTTCCTCACCCACTCAGTTTTTCTGTTTTCCCCCTATACTGTTTTTTTATTTAATTTTTTTCAGATTTTCTAACTGCAAGTAAAGTATCAAAAGCTAAAATTGCCAAAAATAGATTTTTCAATTTTTTTCTCTTCTCCAGCACCCTGTAAAATTATCTATTTTTTGTTCTCTTCTGTATTTGTATATGCAATGACAGATATCTACATTTTTATATATATTTATATTTATATATATATAAGACGTATGTATAAAGCAATTTGAACAGGCAGGCATGGCTTTCACATCCTATTTTTTTCTTGAGAGAGTTGAACAAAAAAAAAAAAAAAAAAGGATTGTGGGCTCAGGAGCTAGACTACAATCACAGGGAGGTGTGACACATTGTGGATGCACTTTCGGAGGGTTCGTCTTGTGTTAAAAATAAATGTTTCATCCCTAAAATAACCAAAAATCTGATTGGCAAGGAAGGCTCAGATTATGCCCATCTGATGCCCCAACTGATGACTGGGTAAAAAATAAAAACAGAACTTAAAAAAAAAAAAAATGGCCAAATGTTGAGATGCAAAAATGAAAAAATAAAGAAACACTCTTTTGGCAATGTGGCTGATGAAACAACTCAACAAAGAAGCCTCGTGACAAAAGCATTTATGTACAGAACTTCAATCCCCCTAGCTATGTACTGTCATTGTGTTGATTTAGTGTTAATAGCCTGCGTTCACCTCCTCGGAAAATAATTAATGGGTCAAAACTCGTCTAACTGACTTTTCCAGCTGAAGGCAGGCACCACAAATTCACACCCTTCCAAACTCTAAAATCACAAAGAGAGCCCTCTGTGAGGCAGATGCATAATTGCAGATATATAATTCATTGGAAAACCCTTTGGCTAAATATGCACACTTAATACTTTTTTTTTTCTCTTTTCAATCACAGCTCAGCTAACTCATTGAGATAATTTTCTAAATACATCAGGCACTGTATAATGGATGTAGTGTGGATGGGGGCGTAGCAATGGTCAGTAACTAATGAGCACTGCTCCAACGTCCCCGAAGCCTCAGCACACCCTACTTTCATCGTAGTATTTATTAAAAAAAAAAACAAACACACACGGACCCATCAGCCCAAACAGTGACCTTCCCATCATGCCCTTCATCATTTCTCAGTTTCTGCTGCCTGCTTTCAAACACATCAGATTGCGTTGTTTGTTTTCCAGAGATAACCACCTGCCTTATTTTGGCTTGTCAATTTCAAGCAACGCTAATTAGTCAAATGTGAACAACAGAGAAACAAAAATCAAGTGGAGGAAAAAAAAATGACTCAAAAGTAAAAGCCAAAAAGACAGAAGAAAAAACAAACACATAAATCATAAAAAGCTCTTTTTTTGCAATCATTTCAGCCATGCTTTAAAAAAAAAAAAAAAAACAGACAGAAAGCTGTTTGGAGGGGCACACCCAGAATGTGTCAGCTCATAATTACAATTTTAGAGCTCAACAAACTGCACTACATGTGAAAAATGACAGAAATTAAACAAGTTAATGTGAGTGTATGTTCTCTTTCCTTCTATTTCTTTTTCTCTCCCAGTAGGTGGGTGTCGGATCAGGATCAGGGTGGGACAGGTAGGGGGCTCTTTTCTCTCGTTTTAGAGGGAGGGAGGGGGGTCGTTACTCTGAAACCAAACGGTTTGCGTCAAATAGATATTGATTTGATTCATACGAGTGAGGTCACCAAATTAGAGCGATTAAAAGAGGAAGGGTGGGTGGGCAGGTTGGGGTCTTTATTGCTATATAATTCAGTGCAGATTCATGAGTAATACCACAAACACATCCACCCAGTTTATGATTCATGAAGAAAAAGAAAGAGAAAGAATGGGAATTGAACTCAATGAACAGAGGGAAAAAAATGAATATTACACAACTGTTGTTGGGTTTTGTTGTGTTTCTGTGAAGATTCTGCGTTGGTTTCTATTTTTGTCAGAACGTGTTAGGGTAACTGTACGGGCAGGCGCCTCTCTCTCTCTCTCGCTCTCTCTCTCTCTCACTTGCGTCCGAGAGGCTAGCAAAAGGCAATTACCAGTTAACTGATCAGCAGGCAGGCTTGGGGCGGCTCGTCATTGGGTGAAGAGTTCAGAGGTCAGAAGGTCATGTGTTAGTTGCCGGTGGCGGCTAGGTGGTTAGAAACAAAAACAAAACAAACAGAAAAAAAAAAGATAGAAAGGATATTAGTGTCAGCAAGAAGAGACCGGAATGACATCATTTTAACAATAAAATGAATGCAATCTCTTATGTCGCCCCCTGCTCCTAATCCCCTCGCCAAATGTGAGATGACCCCGGCTAATCTGGTTCTAATCATGACGACGTCGCGTCATGATCCCAGCTACTAAGCCCCCACCCTGAATCAGGTAGCTTGGCGGTTTAATTTGGGCGCCCAAAAATCAAAACAGAAGCAAAGAGAGGTCGAACAGACAGACAAAAAAAAGTCTAGTGTTTTAGTGTCTTTAAGTTACAAACAGTGTGATTAGTGGTCACTAATGTTATGTGAAGGATAACTGTGACTAGTGTTAAATGTGCAATGAATAGATGAATCGATGCTTTCCGATTCTTTCTCTTTATTTAGCAGTATATTTTTATATAATATAAATATACACAAGAACCATAAATACATTTGATATAAAATGCTCAAATATAAAATGACAGTACCTCATGTACAACTGAAATATTTAATTTTAGCTTCAATCTGTTTGCAATACACTGGAGAGAATGCAAGCTACCTCAGCTTATGTCTGTGCGTGTCTATCTTCAATAGAAAAATAAAAATGCAAAATAAATTTAAATTTTCAAGGTGAAATGGTGCGTGGTAGCAGCATGGCTGCTTGTCTTCTGCCCACCAGGTCTCTCAGATACAGTATAGAAATAGTATATACTTCTTTTTTTTTCTATGCTCCTTACAAGCCGAGGAGATAAATCATGTATGGGAACAAGCCTGCCCCATTTTAGGCTCTAATCTCACATCAGAGGAATGTCATTATACACCTTCAACACTGCCTGCAAACTGCACTACCTGTCCTGACTTCACAGCTGCACAAACCAAAAGCTGTTCAGATTGCTTTTGCCTGAGCTTTGACATATAAAACCATCTACATAATACTGTATATGTTAAGTACTGAATGTAAACAAAATGTGCATACCACAATCAACCATTTAGCTGGTGTGTGGATGTATGGGGTAGGAAAGGTGGCGGGGGGAGAGGAGAACAAAAAAAATACAATACAGACAATATACAAATTCCCAACTAAGGCATCGAGGCATAATAGGCATAATAATCATAGAAAGTCATCAATCAATAGCAGAGTGTAGCTAAGAGACTAAACTGACCTCTGTCAGCGGTCACAATCCTTTGGTAAGGATGGACCCGCGTGTCATGCCGTCTCACTTTAGTAGCCATTGCACCTAGATTGTAACAGGTCCACAAGGTTAGAAACCATTCACTTTGAGCAGGGGAAAAACAGTCATCTTTTACAGTAATAACATTCACATTTTTAACCATTATCATTATAATGCTTGGATAATACAACAATACACAACATAATACAGATTATAGTACATATACACACACCACACAGAGCTTTTTTTTTTTTTTTTTTTACGTGTACAAAAATGCAGTAGAAAAAAATAATACGCCTTTTTTGGAGTTTTGCTTGGTATTTAAAAATGCATAACTTAAGTAATAAAATTCCACAGTGCTCAGAGTTATATAGAGGACTCTTTGAAAAGGGGGGCAGGCAAAGGCTACGGGCTTCTGGGCTGTCTGGAAAAAATAATGTGATTCTTCCTCTGGGATCCAGAGGGGGACTGAGAGAAATTTGTCTCTTTATTTTGAAAGGTGGGGAAATCCAATACGGCTCTGATGGTAATTGAATAGTGCCAGACACCACCTGCCTCTCCCTCTCTCTTTCATTTTCTCTTCCCCTCTTTCACCATTTCTCTCCGGGTCAATCTGCTCACTGGCAGCGGAGGCTGTCATTTCCCTCTTATATTTGTCACAACTGATTTCTTCCTACCGCGGTGCTTGACACGGCCGCGTGTACATGACACAAACAAGCTGTTGGCGTGTTCAAGTATGTTCAAGTACAACAAAAATGTGACGTGTGCAGGGATTAAGAAAAATAAAGCAATACAGGGAGTAAGTTATAAAACTCCACAAGGATTTTGCTCTGGCATTGTCAAGTTAAGAGTGAATTTTTTTGGCTGATGACTACGCAGCCACCTACGCTACTCTGAAGAAGCAGATGGCCTGACGTTTCTTTATTCTCAGAGAAGCAAATGGCGGCTAGATACAGTAGCGCAGGCAGCCGAAACCAAGTGCATGAGTTTGTGTGTGTGTGTGTGTGTGTGTGTGTGTGTGTGTTCCACACAGGGCCCTGTGTTGCTGAAGGCACCAATCGATAGTGTGAGTAAATAAAATGCACTAAGCTGGTGTAACCCTGCAAGTTAAAGAGAGAAAAGCCAGTCGGCTGCCCCTGTCTGTTCTAGACATGACTCTCAGAGGCACGTCGAATACACAGGTCAGCTACAATCACGCTGTTGTCAGGTGATGCTGCAGACAACATTAGAGGAGTACTGTGTCAAATTAAGGCTGGAAGGCAACTGACAAAGGCCTCTTCTGTCTTAAAGTGTTCTTAACTACAACATATGGGGTTCATATCAGACTCTATTTCAACAATAAATGTTCAGATATCTCTTTGGTAGCAGATGTGTTGACGTTAAAGCACCATTGAGAGTGAATATAACATATACTGTAGACCCTCATACTGAACTGTACTCCTGAAACAGAAACTAAGGGGAGCATCAGGTATTAGCACAGAGCTCAAGTTCAAGAGGGGTGAGGCTAAGACAATGGAAAGAGGGGAAGGGGAAGAAAAAAAGGGAAGACTAGGGGAATTTAATGAACATCCCCAGTGGGAGTGAGAGAGGGACTATCTACAGGCATCAAGGCCTGCCTGCAGAGAACAGTGCAGAGAAATGATTTCAAAAGCTGCAGAAATCCGAGGGGATCTGCCGCCAGACTGAATATGCCTCCAGGCCAGTGCATGAAAGGGTTAGAGAGCAGGCTGCGTGTATGTGAGTGTGTTTCTGACGGCGCGCCTCAATTCACACTGAGGCAAGTGCTCCATATGAACCTTGCAGTAAAGAGGCCATCTAAACCTGAGAGCATAATTGTTTGGCGAGAGCGTAGCTAAAACAGTGAAGTAACCTTAGTCTAAATGATAAAGAGAACTTTCCAAGAGCCTAGCCCTCACAAGGTCATTTTTGTCCCCCTTTGCCTTTTTAATTCAGTGTCCATATGAGCCACATAGCTGGTCATCCCATTACCAAGAGCTTCACCATCACATCCACTCTGTGAGTTTGTCTGTTTTTGATCCTCAGGTGGACACGACATATTTACCTTTCAACAAGTCCTGACTGTGGCTCATGGCAGCCGCGTCCAGCACCCCAGCTCCGGGGTAAAACAAGCTGCCCTCCTGTCCAGGCTGGCTAAAGTTGGCCGCTGTACCTGCTGGACCCATGCTTCCCCAGGCTCTCTTACCTAGAACCCCACTGTGCTCGATGGGGTACTCCAGCAGGGAGGTGGGTGCCAGGGCGTAAGGGTACTCGTAAGGGGTGGTGTAGATAAGCCCGCCATCCGGTGTGGGAGGCACCAGGGTGGGGGTGCCATTGGGCAGCATGGCAGCCATCTGAGTGGGCCGGATGAGGTTCATGATGGGGGCCCCAGCTGGTGTTGGGGGCCGGAGTGCCTGGGGAGGCAACACCTGACCTGTGGGGGCCGCTATGAGGCGCTGGCCCTGAGCGGCTGCTGCCGCTGCTGCAAGAGAGAATGCAAGGGTGGCTGCCATAAGCAAGAGAGCAAAGGACAGGAGTAGAAAGAGAGAAAGAGGACAGGAGATAAAAGTGTAGTGTGGTTGATCATAATCACAGATGAACAGTGGAAGGTAAAATTTCAAGGGAGGAAAGAGAAGAGGGAACAGGAAGTGGCAGGTAGAAAGGGGAGAGAAGGGGGGCAAAAGGGAAAATTAGTCCATGCAATGATCATGGTGGTGAACCACAAAAGCCACAATCTGTTGCAAAAGGAAAAGTCAACTTAGCCAAACAAAACAAAAAAAAAAAAATTGCACCTCACACCAAAACACAAGAAGCACAAAATGCTGCGGTCATCCCAATGCATTCAAAGCATACAAATCACCACGGCAGCTATACATTCATCTACTGGAAATGGCAAAGGTGAGGTAAACAACACACATGCCAACAAAAATAGAGCTGGTGACTATATGTAGAGGACAAACACTCAGTGAGTGAGCAGGTTTCACCAAAGACTCATCAGGAACTTTGGCCTCAATGTGGGGATCACTGAGCACAATGGGAACCTGCTGCATTTGTTAGCAACTTAAAAAAATGTTGATCCTCCACATAGTCAGCAGTTCATTTAAGTTGGAGAACATACACATGAACACACAAAAATCATTTTTCAAGTGGTTCTACATCAGCACGTGCTGTGAGCTGTGCCACGCAAGCTTCCCCAAAGACAGGTCAATTAAATCAAGTGCTATGGTAGCTATGGATGATGGTGGGCCAATTCATCATGGCTAAC
Source organism: Pterois miles (assembly GCA_947000775.1). Lineage (NCBI taxonomy): Eukaryota > Metazoa > Chordata > Actinopteri > Perciformes > Scorpaenidae > Pterois > Pterois miles. The sequence continues at coordinate 1,360,939 of CAMQGK010000522.1, read as the reverse complement.
ATCTTAGCAGATAAGGAAATTAAACAGTGAAATTAAGCACTGTAAATAGCCCAAATATACAGATGAACCCAGTTTCTGGTATTAAAATTACATGTTGAATAAGATCATCACCAAAGGTCCAGACCATAGAAATAAAATAGGAGTAGAAGGGTCGATGAACTGTTGCTGTGGTAATTTGACAAGTACACGTGAAAATGATGACTGCTGGGGCCGTAAAGACTGTGGTCGCAGCTTGGTGGGGAGAGATCGGATGCACCTGCTGGAGAAAGCTGGCTGGCTAGCTAGCTAGGTAGCTTGTCCCCAGGCAGAGGGGCTGTTTAGAGCCACCAGCCCGCTGTGTGGCTCGTTTTCCCCACAATCGGTGCAGCACCAAAGCCTGGCGGAACCTGCCCAAGTGCTAACCGGCCAGCTGTCAGTTAGCTAGCTTGCAAATTCCACCATGCTTCAACGCTTCACTGCTGATAGAAAACGAGCCAAACAAAGTTGTCGCATGTCTGGCGATAGCACTGTGCTTTCCTCGCTGTGACAAGAGTGTGGATGAAGTATTAAGTTGTTCAATTTGACTAATTTACATTTTGTTGATTCATTGTTACTGTAGACACATGTACAGTACACGTATAGATGCCTATGGCTGCAAGTCGGTTTACTTTGTGTGCTACGATAGTCAATACACATAAAAATGTCCGCTGCTCTAACCATCCTGCTACGCCGATTTGAATGGTCTGTTCTACTCCTATATTCTATTTCTATGGTCCAGACAGTAAATGCATAAGTAAATGTACAAAAACTAATATGCTCCCTGAAATGTTTTGGTTTTTTATGAGTTATTATATTGTAGATGTGATTATGCATTTACAGTCGACATGGCATTGGTGATTGAAGAGCAACCGCTGTAGATGTGTGAGCTAGTGACTAACATGCAGAGTAGAGCAGGTGGAGTACAGCAATGTGCTGAAAGTTTAGAGTCCGCCAAAAGCAGGTGATACAGAGCGATGGCATCTGGATTGCAGGTGGGGGGTGAGGGGGATGGATGGATGGATGGATGGAGGAATGGATGGAGAGGAAGGAAATACGGAGTAGAACAGAATGGAAGTTGACCTACTCATAGTTGGGTAGGTAAACATGAATTGTTTGGAGAGCTTGAGAGAGAGAGGTCTGCTAGATCATATGATGTATGTACACAGGAAGTCTGACTACACATTCATTTAATGAAGGTAAACAGTATTAGTTAATGAGTAATACAGAAAGTATAATATATCATTAAGTATGGTCAATGCAGTTAAAAGATTAGTTGCTTATGGTGCAAAATAGATGGATTGTGTAAACTGTGGATGTACTATATGTGTGTGTGTGTGTGTGTGTGTGTGTGTGTGTGTGTGTGTGTGTGTGTTTGTTTCCACGGAGAATCACTTACGTGTTTTGATGTTGTTGTCTCTGTATGTCCCATTGAGAATCGCTAGCTCCATCAGCTGCATCTTCTTCAAATTGTCTTCTCCCTCCGCCTGCAAAAAACAGAAAATTTAATGTCCATTCACAGGAACACACCACGCGCTAATTCCAATTAATTCCACAAGCTCAGGCCCCTTTATAGGCCAATTCAAACAATCCACACGGCGACCATTTCGCCAAACTACATGCCCGGGTGTTGTTAAAAAGCTACAGTGGGGCAGCTACATCATTTACACAACACACGTCATTTGTTCTCCACAAGTACCAGTTGGAACAGAGATGGAGATACGCTAAAGTGCTGTTGTCGTGGCAGAGTGCCTTGTTCCTAAAATGCTGACAGGCACATTAAGTGTGGGAATGCATATTCATAATCCATATCAGAATGATAATTACTGTAATTTTCTTTTGCTCCCTTGTGCGCAATCAAATGCGCAATAACCGTCCTGGCTAATGTCAGTCCTGTCAATTAATGTTTGGATAAATAAATACAAAAGCCACAGCCACTGTCATTATCGCCAAATTAGGGGACTGAAATTATTCACGGAAAGCAATTAAGATAGCACCCCCCTCCTGCTCACACCCATCCTTTCCCCCCCCTTTCCTTTCTACACCACCTCCACCCCCAAACTCCATTTCCCCTGAAGCTACCGAACACTCAATAACCATGACAACACAAAAGGCCCTGTGATTTTCCAGGTTGTACATCATAATTTAAGCAGGGACTCGTGAATTACTCTTCAAACTGAAGGGCACTGAGACAGGCAAGTGAAGCCTTGCTGACCTCAGTTCCACCCCAAGTGAACTATTGATTTCATGCCTTTTGCTGCAAAAATGTAAAAAAAAAAAAAAAAAAATAAACCCACAATTCTTCTTTGCCATTTCAACAAATACAAAGAAAGGCGGCTCATGCACCTGCACCTAAACGCATCACAGAGTGAGGCCGACCAGCCTGTTAGCGGCGGCAGTAACAAAAGCAGGAAGGACGATACTGAACCTCCTCCGTCTCTCTATTCTATCTCTGTGCGGAGTGCGACCAAGTTTAACAACAGTATGCTGCTCTATTCAGACGGTGATAAGGACAGAAAGATGTGGAAAAGGAGGGAGAAATAAAGGGGGGAAAAGAATGAGGGCTCAGAGTTAAGCCCTCCCATGAGACTCCTCTTCACCACGGCCACAGAGAGAGGAAGAGAAAGAGCGAGGTTAAGCAAGAGAAAAAGTGACAGAGGCTGGTCTCCCTTGACTAAATATAAGGCAGTGGCTTCAGAGTAGTCACAATATTCAGCTATGTGTGTGTGTGTGCGCAGTGTTTAGTGTACCACAGAGCTGCCAATTAATGAAGCAAAGAAATTCTCTCTACTGCTGTCGCTACCTCCTGTGCTCTCTGCTCTTTTAATGGGGGAAGTCGAAGCACAAAAATTACAACAAAAACCGCTGCAATACTTTTCCCTGCAAAGAGACAAAAGGCGACTAATGCAAACACTACTGATGAAAGCTGCATGATTCAAATATTTCTGGTAATCAGTGATGATGTGCATCACAGAGATGAAAAAATATGATACTCTATGATACAAATGGATTACAATCTTAGGGTGTTTTCACATCAGGTACTCGGGCCCGGATCCGAGCGCACTTGAACCCAAAGTCCAGTTTGTTTGATTAGCAAGAACGCTCCGTACCGTACTCAGGCATGGTCGTTGATCTGTACTCAAGCACACTTGAAAAGGTGGTCAGGAGTACAGTTCATGTGTATTCGTGTACAGTTTGCATAAGGTGTGAAAGCAAACTCTACTCAAACACAGAAGTGGACCCTGTTTAATGTGAGTAGCGTCAGCAGGCTTTTTTCTACGCTGCCAGTCTCTGAAAACTGCATATGCATGCAGCATGCAGTAATCTCATCCTCTGAACTGCACAGATGTAAGTGATAATGCAGGAGATAATGCAGGAAGGCAGGCATGAGGGTCCTTAAAATATGAATAGTAGGCAATGGGGTTGGGCGATGTTTATTATTTTATTTTGCTAGTTTAATGGTCTGCCTCTGAAGAACGAGAGCCACTGGGGAAACGTGTAGATGCCACATTTTTACATCAATCTGATATAAAAATTATTTCCATCAAACCAGAGCTGCTGATTATTGGAAACAGTAAGTCTGAATGAAGTGTTTCATAATGCAGCATTGCTAGAACAGCTGATCTCAACATACATAAATACAAATGAATAATGATGTACTCGAGTACGGAACAACATTACTAATGTGAAAGCTCAGGCACGGTACGAATCAATAGTACCTAATATGAAAGTGCCCTAATTATCAATTCATTCTGTTCGAAAAAAAAAAAAACATTGTAATTGTACTTTATATCAAATCAGAGCCTAAACCTCAGTTGTACCAATTAACACATTAAGTAAAATTTTAACACATTTTTAAAAAAATCATACACACAACCATGCAAACTCACCCAAGTAGCTGTTAAATAGTTGCCAAACCTCATTTTGTTCCCTCATTAACAGCCTTGGAGGTGAAGAGAGGGCCACTTCACATGCCAGTGTCAACAATGATAACCAGACCATGCTAATTGAGCGTGGCCCAGGTCAATGGCTAGCATGGCTAATATTGGCAAGTAAACCCTATTCAATGGAGAGCCAAAATCACAACTAATTGGATGCTGCAATCGCGATGTAAACACTTGTACGCATGAATGAACAAGCCCTGAAAGAGCTGCCTATCACACCTGAAAGAGAGCAAAGCAAACTACTGAATACAATTTCTTTTTTTAATCTTGGTTACTTCCTCTTCTCGCTGTTCTTTTTACTATTTACATTGCAAATTAAATCAGATCTTGACCTCTAAAATTCTGTACAATAAGTAAAGCAAACACAAATCAAAACAGCTGTTTTCGCTTCAGTCTGTGTGTGTGTGTGTGTGTGTGTGTGTGTCTCCCACAAACTCAGTCAGTGACTCTTTGGATGTGGGCCAAGGCGACTTGCTAGACAAAACTGAGAAATGAGGGAAGGAAAGACAAAAAAAAAAACGAGACAAAATAATGACACAACTTTACCAGATGCAAATTATGAAGGGGGCTGAATGAATGTCTTATCATGTTTTCAAAGTTTAACAAGTTTGTGGCAACAACAAAACAAGTATTTGTCTTTGCTTTTTACTGTCACTGTATGGAGAGCTGAATAAAAACGATCCACTCTGCTGAAACCGTTGTTGCTAGCTAGCGTTCCCTTAAGGCCCTGACACACCCCGGCGACGGTCGGCAGTCGGATGGTTTGGGGCCGTCGCCGAGTATCCGTCGTCTCTAGGCTGTCTGAGTTTTTTTGCCAGTTCAACATGTTGAATCGACAACGCTGCCCGTCAGTGAGGGAAATCATTCTGATTGATGGTTCATTTTAAACAAATTAGTTTACGAGCAGAGAAACGAACGTGAGGAAAGCAAGCAAACAAGTAAAGTCAAGAGGCAAAACACAGCAGGCCCCTCTCATTTTTCATCTCATGTGATCATTCCAATACACGGATATTTTCACAACGACACGACTACCTGGAATGAAGATAAGTGGTGAGTGAGAGTGGTGTGAAAACGACGCCTCACTCTTCCAGTTTCCCTTTTTGAATGAGTAATGCAGACTACCGCCGCCTGCTCGGTGTGGAGAGTTATTTCATCTCAAACAGGTGCAGAACGTATGTGGTTGTTGGCCCTTGGCTGTAGTCTTTGCGACGTGTTTGAGTGCAACTTTTTGGCCAAGATAAAGGCAACGTGAGGCGACGCAGCTGGCGGCCTTCGTCGCCGCTAGTGCTTTGATGTCAGGTTAGAGTGTCTGGGCCTTAACACACAGGCCTGCTGTCTACCAACAATAATTTAAATGCTCCTTAGTCTCAAATCAAGTCCAGAAGTCCTCATAAACAAGGTGCATCCCTGAAGTTTAAGTGTCTTTGGCTACACTTAAGCACTTTGTGACAAGAGTAATCTTAAAATTCAGACAAAATAATGAGCACATTCGGGGGTTGTTAGAGGTAGGTTGGTCCCTAACAAATCTGTATGAGTGAGAGAGAGAGCACAATGGGGGTGGCACGGCGGCACAGGCTGCAGCTCTGGACGTGCTGGGAAATGAGTGTTAAGGCTACTTATGTGTGTGTGGTATGATGATGGATCTATGGGGTTGTGGGGGTTAAATGGGCATGGGGTAAGAGGGTGCCACCATCCATCCAGCTCTGTGTAGGTGGCACGCTGCCTGTTGAGAGGAGAGAGACTCAAAATAGAGGGCAGCGAGAGGGGAAGAGCACAGATGCTGCTGCTAGGATGAGGTGTGCGCTGCTGTGTGTGAAATGTGTGTATCCCCGGTGGAGTGCGGATGATATAGCTCCATCTTCTCGCTAACACAGTTTGTTAGCTAAAGCCCCCAAACCCCGACAGATTGTTCCTGTTTTACATGTGAAACAAGCTAATTTTCCCTCCGTCAAAATACAAATTCCCCACTGAAACATTTACCAACTTTGCTCTGTGGAGTGTTGGTAAGTGTTGAGAGTATTAGCACCCTTTTTTGAGTTACACAACAAGTAAGATGGCAGCCTCAAAATGGTTGCAGACAGGAGAAACCAAAAGATAATGCCGGTGACACAGCTGGGGTGGGCTAAAGTCGTGTAGCCCTGGGTCGACTGGGCCGGCTTCCTGCCGCAGAAGCACAGCTTAGATGAATGTTTGATGAACAGCGCCACAGAGAGCAGTTAACACTTTAATGTTGCCTAGCTCAAGGTGTCGCCACAATTAACAGACTCCTCAGTCAGCATGCACCACCCATAACAGAGCATTCACTCAGACGCAGCCATCACTAGGACTGTGTGTGTAAGCATGCTGCGTGTGTGTGTGTGTGTGTGTGTGTGTGTGTAATGATCTGGTGGCTGGAATTCCCGGGAGAGGAATAGCTGCTGAATTATACAATGAGAGGGATGAGGAAAGGAAGTTTTCCTCTATCATCCCTAACATGCGCACATGCATGTGCGTAACAAACACACACCCATACGCTCCTGTCCATCAGCGAAAAGGCCACTCAATAAAGCTGCTCTATCCACAAGAATCAGATTCAATCAATGAGGCCTATTTGTGAAATCAGCGGAGCGGTAAAAGCTATCAGGGAGGAGCAAGACAGAGGGACGAGGGAAGGAGGGAAGAGGAGCAGGAGGGAGGAAAAGGGATACGGGAGTGTGATAAGCTAAAGTAGGTGAGCCGTGTCCCACTGTCGCTACCCGGCAACCCTGCGATGAGGTCACTAGATGCATGCTAAATCACTGTCATGCTGCACTCTCTCCGATCCAGCCTTGTGTTCATATGTTGATGACAAATAAACTGTAGCTAATGCCGATTGTTACATATAATTATTAGAGCTTATGTTCAATGCTATAAGTGCATGTGGACGACAATAAGCAACAGATGAGCAGTGTCATGAGAGCGTTTCTAGGGCTGCACCCTCGCTCTCCCCAGCACCCCGTCTCCAGGCCCTTTCCCATCCATCTCACCCACAGATAAACACAACAGGCGCCTGGATTAGGTTGGATGAATTTGCTCATGTCTACAGTATGGCTGCAACTGAGGGGGAGTTTTTGCTCATATCTGGCAGGAGTCGGCGTCTACGCGGCTCAGCTCGGAGAGATAAAATGATGAGCGGAGGGAGAGATAGAAAGGAGAGCTGGAACAAAAGAGTACCGTGAGGAGAAAAAGCACTGCAGACCAAGGACAAGAGAAAGCGTGAATGAATCTTTGAGGTGGTGGAGATACGGAGAGATAAGCAGGAAGAAGGAAGGGATAGCGGGATAATATGAGACAAGAAAAGACAGACAGCATAGTGAAAACCAATTTGTCTGCTCCCCAGTGGGCTGACACTGGCTAAGGCCTGCTTTCCTTCCTTGGCCTCACTGCCAGTCATCACAAACAGGCGTATGCGAACATATGTGTACACACACACACACACACACACACACACACACACACACACACACACACACACATCTTAGGCCTTAGCAGGGCCAGGGTCACGCTCCCTCCAAACTACTCCAATTACCTCAGCAGTAAACACAGCCTGCCCTGGATGCCTCCTGGGATACAGAGAGAGGCAGAATGTGTAGAACTAAGAATGAGAGAGGGGAGGGAGGATAAAAAAAAAAATCTGCAGACTGGAGTGGAGGAGGTGGTATTGGGAGCCTCGGGGAGGGAGGAGTAGATGACTTCATGTGGAGGGGTGGAACTAGTAGTGGCGGCAGCTGGTTTTTCTCCCGGATCCCCTCCCTCGCTCGCCTCCCTTTTGGTTCCTTCCCAAACTCCAACATCTGGAGGAAAATGATTACTCTCGCCGTGCTGCCAAGACGACTTATCAACAATTCCACACTCTCCAGAAGCGTAGGGTTAGAGAGGAGGAAGGAATGAGAACTTGTAGCGAGCTTCAAAACATCTCCGCAATAAATAAATAAATGACAAGAAAGTTTAATCAATTCAAGTCGACTTAAGCAAACTTGGAAGTTGGATTGGGGTAAGAAATGAAAACACATGTGCGGAAAACCTGATTCTCATGTTTTCATCGACACAACTATAAATCTCACTGCTCCAGCAAAAATACATATACTGTATATGCTACACACACATCCTGTTTTCTTTATCTTGCATCAATCTCATACTTAAAGGAAAGTAAAAGCTACATGTATAAAATACATAAAAACACTTTCACTTTTCAATAATAAGACCATGTATCAATCAGCTACAGGAGAAAAAACATAAAACGCTACACAAACACGTAACCTTTTCCCTTTTCTTTCATAAAAAGCCCTTTTAAAGAGTGTGCTGGAGTAAGTGCTGCATGTCCTTTCTCAAATTCACGGCTTTCACTTTCAAACGCAATTTTCTCTCCTCTGCCTTGCTCCTCGGCTTTTGTGAACATATCTGCCAAGGGAATCAGGCCTCAACTGTATTTTCCCTTCCCCCAAAGACTAACAACGCAATCTCCTGCAACTCTCCTCTCCGACTGTCTTATACCTTCACAACACTCCCGCAAAGCCTCTTTATTTCTCCTTTGCTCCCTTCCTCACTCCCAGACAGCTCTGTTAGCGATGTGAGCTATTAGTCATGCTAAACCACCAACACACTAGCTCATTAGCATAGAAGTGAACCTGACTCCAGTCAGATTATTACAAACTCATCACGGCTGCTCCGCCCCATTACTGTCAATCACGCGGCTACAGTCGGAAGTGGCACATTACAAAGTCAGGAGCTGACTCTTCTGTTAATACTTCATTTTCTGCATCATGACAAAACTCAGTTGCGTGACGTACCATTGGTGGGTGCTCTCTATATGTTGCAGAGAAGTATTAATTTAATTTTAAGAGCCTAGTTTACTCCCACATATTCTCTGAGGTTATGCATAGTATGCAAAGTAATTATGGATGACGGACGCAGCCTGGGCCTTGGCGCTGTCTGCTGGACCTATGGGGGCTTATATCTGTCTATGATAGTGCTGAAAGGAGTGATGTGGGCAGCCTTGGCTGTCTGTGCTAGTCCCATCAATATCAACTGACACACACAAACATAGAGTCAGTGCCATCGACAAAAGAAAGGAGAGGAAAAAGAGGACAGAAAATCTGTTTTTTTTTTTTTCTACCAGCTCACTGCACTCTCTGGAACTGAAAGAAGAAGAAAAAACAAATCAGGTGTTTCTCTCCCATCAAAAGAGTTTCCAATAGTACAAGGGGAAAAGCTGTGCGGAAATTCTGAGCGCTCTTGTTTATCCTCAGAAACTGGGCTGGTTTTCCATGAAGCATAACAGCATTAAGAGCAGATTAAACTTCATATAAATAACCTAGAAAAATATATACAGATTTAACAACAAGATTTAGATGCATTATCAAAGGAAGCAAACAGATGATGTTACAGGCTGGGAGCAGGACGGATCATTCAGTCCCACCATGTTGTACGGCCCAATAAACAGCTGTCTGTTTCTCCTGTCCCCTTCCTCTCATCACCTGTTCCCTACTTACCGATAAAATTCCCTCTCCTTCCTCTGTCCTCCCAGCCCAAATTCCCAATTTGCTACCTTATTCATTCACCTCTATTCTATTTCTCCTTCCGCTTTCCCTCCCCTCCCCTACGTTTATACCTCATTCCACCAGGCTGCCAGACGGTGTATTGTTCTGTCGCTGCGATCCTTTAATGCCATCCAATCGAGCAGGGAATATCTTGAAGGGATTTGGCCGGGGATGATTTGGGAGCTTTAAATACTGCTAGGGGATTTGCATTATTCAGAGATCCTGACTCCTAAAACAGAGATCTAGTACCTCCTGCAAGATGTGGATGCAAACCTGGAACCCTTTAGATGGCTCTACCACGACATATGTAGTCTTGGGGCGTAACTAATGATTATTTTTATTGTTTAATAATCTGTTGATTATTTTCTTGATAAATCGATTAGCTGTTTTTGCAGAAAATGGTGAAAAATGTCGATAAGATGATGTCCTCAAATGTCTTGTTTTGTCCACAACTCAAAGATATTCAGTTTACCGTCACAAGAGGAAAGAAACCAGAAAATATTCACATTTATGAAGCTGAAATCAGAGAATTGACTTTTTTAAAATTACTTAAACCAATTATCAAAATAGTTGGCAATTATTTTAACACATTAATCGTTGCAGCTCTAATGAAGTCTGCCCAATTTCTAAAAGTATTTATTATTGAGACACTTTCCTTGGTGTCCTCGGCCTATCTGGCTCCCTGCAACCTCACAAAAACATCATCCATACTTCCTTTAATTCCTCACATGTAAGGCTGATTATGGAACAGATGTGGGACTCCAGTTCATTCACATAAAACTGAACCTTCTCCACGCTGCAAACACGTGTCACCACGTTACCAAAAAGACAACTTTCACTATGATTCTTTGATGATTTGGATCACTTACTTGAAGGCCGAGTCAGTCCCCTATAATGCTTTGCTGAACAGGATATTGTTTGTATGATGGTGTCATAGATGTTGCGTGCCTCCACTGCCAAGACAAAAAAAAACCCCAACTACTCTGGGATTTCAACAGAGCTTTTTGAACAGAAAAAGAGAAATGGTTGGTTTTGCTGTGTCCTACTGAACACAACCCAAGCTCCAGCATGGGAAAACCAGTCAGCACAGTAGACAGCAAAACTAACAAACCGCTAACAAACAAAAACTGTGTGAAAGAGCAAGGTAGTAAAAAAAAACCGTCTACACTCGAGACGCCATGGAGGAGACAAAGAGTCAATCCATCAGTCCAGAGTTGGCTGGTGGGACTGAGAGAATGAGAGTTTGAAATGACTTAAGCGACAGCTGGCAAAGCGGAGCATCACAGACTGGAGGAGCTGAGTTTGACGGGCGGCCTTTGGGCTCTCTAAACGCTGAGCTCTACACAATCCAATTTTTCTGCCTAAACGCTGGGACACAGTTGCAGGAGAGGCAGAGATGAAAGCGCTGTGTGTGTGTGTGTGTGTGTGTGTGTGTGTGTGTGTGTGTGTGTGTGTGTGTGTGTGTGTGTGTGTGTGTGTGTGTGTGTGTGTGGTACCACACTGCAGATGTTGAAGCTTGGCCCTGGTAGTGCCCCTGGGGAAGTTCAGAAACCACTGTGGGTGGACAATGTATAAAGCGGAGTGTGTCCGAGAGACAAAGGCACGGAGTGGCAGAGAGGCAATGTGCACAAGCCTCAATCAGCACTGGCTTTGTAGACGCAGGGTCCTAACCACAGCTCCCCTTACAATCGGCCCACAGCCACATGCACACATGAAAACATCCACATATATATGCACACATCTGCATTTCCTCGCTTTTTCTGTGAGGGGATTAAGGAGACCTTCAAAGAGAGGCAGAAAGATTGGCCAAGGGCCTGCAGGGTCCCTCTCCTCGCCACTGGAGGACCAGGGCAGATTAAAACTGCCCGGGCTTCTGAGCCTGCCTCGTTACCCACCTCCTCCTCCTGCGCACTGTATTAGGACACTTGAAAATCCCCCTGGAGGAGCCACAACTAGGTGGATAAGGAAGCAGGTTATTTTACAATGATGTGAGGGACCTGAGTGGTTAGGGACCGAAGTGCATGTGTATGTGCGTGAGCTGAAATTAAAAAGGGCAGTACAAGTGGGCAAGGCAATTTTGTAAGTGGTGCAGAGGGCCTGTGTACATAGAATGCACCTTCACTGGGGATCTCAGCTGACTTAAAAATCTAAATGAATGAAACAAGAGAAGAAACAGGACTAATTCCCCTCAGAGGGAGGAAATGAAAGAGATGGATTAAAAACAGGATGATGTTTCAAGGAGGAATAAGGGAATGGAGAACTCAAGAGAGAGCGTAAGAGAGAAAGTGCTAATTGTGGCGTGATGAAGCCGAGGTTTGGCGCAGGACAATGGATGACAAGTTTTCAAACCTGAGGACACAGAGCTACCACCAACAATAGAGTGCTCCGGGGATGATGTATTTTTGCAGGCCAACCAGAAATTTAGCATCGCCCTCGACAAAAAAATAGGACATTGGGTTTTGGATTACTGCAGAAAATAAACTCTGTGGCAAACAAATTTATAATACTTACACAATTTTTTAGCAAGATTATCTCCACAAATGAACTCCACTTCTATTATTTTCTTTAAGCGTGAATGCAATTGTCAGAAGCAACAAGCGAACGATATCACGGTTGCATGAGCGCGAGTATGCACTAGAAAGCTGTAAAGGCGGATGACGTTAAGTTTAGTAGTTTCATTTAGCCATCTGTTGGCAACTGCCTTTTTTAAAGACACACAAAAGGCTTGAGTGGGAATTTATTGACGTATTTTATGTCGTAGAACAAAACATTAGAATCTCTTAAGCGTGTGTTAACCGCAGACCTTATTTCAGGCATCTTACGAAAACCCATTAAAAAAAACACTCACTTCCAGACGAGGGAACCAGAAGCACAAAAATGCCAACTCATTTCTGGGTTTTAGGACCCATTCCTGTAGCACTCTAGAAGTGACTTAGCACTCTTTATTCTGGCCTGACATTTAGGCTTGTTCAACTAGTCAGACTTGCTGTAAGCATGTGTGTTTGTTTAAGTGATTCATTTTTGAAGGATCAATCATTGTTAAAAAAAATGAGATGAATTCAAAATGTATGCATTTATGGTACATTAGTTCCGTATGTGCTGATTTTCATACAATTGGGATAACTGCATCATGTGTGCCTAATGCAGATAGATAAAAGCTAAAGCTGTGAAATATTACATGTTTACAGCAATGCATATGCATGTAACTGTACATCTCTATTTCTTCCCCTATTTTCCACACCAGTGAGTCAGTGAATGACGAGGGGTAAAACAAGCGAGGAAGGAGATGAAAGGTGCCATTCAGCACAAATGTTATTGCAATCTGAATCTTTTTTCCCCCCACTTCAGAGTTTTCACCATTTCCTGTGGCTGGCTCCGTGAGCCGACTCCTGATGATGAGGGGAACAGCAAGCAGAGTGGAATTCAAAGTCACACTGCTTCTTTCCTTGTTGTTAGGTCACTATGTGCATGCAAGCACACATTTCTGAAACACAAACTCAGCAACTAATGAGCATGCTATACTGTATGTTCTGCCCCTGGAGAGATGCACATAGGCAAGAAATTCTATGGGATTTAAACACAACTATCCCCATTAATCACAAAGTAACTGCAATCAACCATTTCTTTGTTGGAATGCTTTTAGTATTTCTTTAAATGGGGTGTGTCGCTATCTGATCGTGCCTTCTGTAGATTGTTTTTCTATGTGTGTTTCAGCAACATACAGGAGGCAGGGTGGCTAAGGCTCTCTAGGCTGAGATTGGCTGAAGAAGTATGTTTCAGTCGCAGGGGCCAGGAAATTAAAACAGGAGAAGGACAAGACTAGGGAAGGTGGCCAGGTTTAGGCAGGTTGTTGCCTGTAGGGGTACCATTTCTGCAGGGTTAGAACCACCTGTCTGCCCCCTAGGAGAGCCATAGAGCTGGGGATGAGGAGAGATGGGCAGATGGAGATGTGGAGGGGAGGGATGGCAGGGGAGGAACCCTTGGGCCAAGACAGTACCAAGTCCCTCCTGTCAGGTTTGAGTGGACAGAAGGGACCTGGCACACATGGAAAGAAGCTCAATAGACGCCATATGTAGTACAGCAATAAAAAGCTTAGACTGGTGGAATGTGTGCAACTCATTAAAATTAAGTCCAAACTAGGCTTTTTGTGGCACCACTCAATCTATGGAAAACATATTTTTATAGTTTTATAATGCATCAGTAACTCTCAGTCATGTTTTTGTGTGTGTGTGACTGGCATAGTTGACAGAGACAGCCGCAGCCTGCTCTGTGGTTTGTAACCTGTGTGTTGTTAACAGGATGCGGTGGCCTTTAGGCCACTGCAGATACAGTAATGGAAGAGAGTGGTGAATGGCTTGTCTCCTCAATCACCCAGAGAGAGCAAGAGAGCGGCAGACAGCGGGAGAGAGGGCAAATGCACTACAACAAAAATGAAAATGACAAAGGACATACACTGATGGGAAATAGAAGGTGGGGAAAGATGGGTAGAAAGCAAGCAAAGGGAAAACAGAGAAGAAAGAGAGCAGTACAAGGAAAAAAAGTGTATACCTTCAATGGCCAGATACTGAATGTGACATATTTAGTGGAAAAAAAAACAAAATAAGTGAAATGTATGTCGACCACCCTGGTCTTCTAATGTGATTTACCGAAGAGTAGGATGGTGGTTTCCCTTCCTGCACATTTGTGAGCTGGTGAATATAAAACTATGTTCTTTGTCTCTCTTCCTCTGTCCTCTTATCTTCACTCAGGGGTACAGAGATAAGGCCCAAGTAAAAATAGGTCCCAGATTCTACTGCCAACAACTGTGTCATGAGTGGGTCTTGTGTGTGATGTGACCAGTTGGATGTGTGATTATTTTCACCGCAGGCTGTACTGGGATGCCAGTCAGGGTCTTGTTTGAGCCCGCTTTCAGGTGTTTGAAGTTAATGCCAACATTCAGGCCAAAGGAATGAAGCATTTTATTGTTGTTTTAGTGTCTGAAGTGCAGCTGACAAGTGGCTGCTGGACTTAAGCTTGCCAGTTATTTGTGTAACCAAGAAGGTTGTAAAAAAGGGCTTTTAGCAGAGCATGTCAGCATAAATGTCGACATGCATGCGAGAGTACACAGTGCTTCACCTGACATGGCCCATCTTCCACCCACTTCTCACACACTAAGCAATCAAATGACATGCAGTAGTGATCATTATTGACACAAGTGTCGGGAAAGCCACATCTGTTTCCTGTGGCAAAATGGTTTTAAGTGGTCAATTCCAATTACCCACTTATCACCTCTAGATCGTTAATCAGAGGCGATTTATACATCACACCGTTTTAATGTTTGCTCCCCTCTGCTCTCCTGGTTGCAGGGTTTCAGTAGGTGTCTGAAGTATCTGTCTCAAATGTGTTGGCAGGGCATATGAGGACCAAAAGGCCGGATAAATGAGTACAGAGTTTGAGGATGTGAAGATGGATAATGATGTAAGTGGAGGACAAGAGGATGGCTGGGAGTCAAAGGTCACACTGTAGCCAGGCCAGCTCCAATCTCTACTGCTTGAGAGTGAATGGTCTAAAAACTAAAAAGACTGAAAACACACACACACACACACACACACACACACACACACACACACACACACACACACACACACGTTTGTACACCTATCTTTGTGAGGACACTCATTGACATAATGCATTCCCTAGCCCCTTACCCTAACCCTAACCTAAACCTAATTCTAACCTGGACCTTAAAACCAAGGGTAAACCCTCAAAAAGGCCTTTGAAGGTCTGTCTGAAGGTAAGGACCGGCCAAAATGTCCTCACTTTCCAAAAATGTCCTCACTCTGAAGGTCTAAAACTCAACAAAGTAAGAAAATGGCAGAACAGCATAGAAGGAGGAGCACAGTGATGCAGGCTTGCCGTCTCAAGTAGAGGTCACCAAGTCAAGGAAGCCAATTAAAAAGATGATTAACATTCATGTGGGAGATGCGGCGTCTACGTGCAGGTGGGATGAGCTCACCATTCTCTCTCTCTCACACACACACTCACATATATATATAATGAGAGCAGTGAACAGTGCAGTCCAGTCTGTTGTAACTGTGGTGTCCTGGGAGGTGGAGATCAGGAGGTTAATATGATCCAATCCAGCTGCTTCATTAGTCTGATGAAGGTAATAACAGCCTACGGGGACAGAGAGGTGGCAAGGTTGACTAAAACTACCTACTGCCTACCTGCAAGGCCTCTAAGTCTACTTGAGCCGGCTGGCACAGTGACATAATAGCTACGGTTGTCATAAATCACATTTACATGCCCACTAATGTACAGTACATGGGACAAGAACAGATATTATAGCCTTTATCACATTGTATTATCTGTGTTTCTGTCACCTTTACTGTACAGCTGTACTGCAGGCCATGCAGCCAGGATACAGGCAATAAACAAGATGGTATAGGGTAATCAAAGATGTCCAGGGATGATGGAAACACACAAGCTAGTTTCATTAGGCCTTGATTTTTTTTCCTTACAGGAGCCAAAGCAGATGATTATACTGTTGCCAGGCCATTAAATAGGTGTTATCAGTCACTATAAGCACCGTAGCTGTGGGTCAATGGGGGCCTACAACACCCAATAGTAGATTTTATCATCTATTCACATGGTAGATCACCAAAAGAAGGTATAAAAGAAGATAACAGCGACCTTTGGAGACTGCAGTTATTATGGCAGGAGCAGAAGTGGAAGTCAGGCGCTGTAATATTGACACCCTGAAGATCCGCATTGGGGTGACGGTCAGGGGCGATAGGCGGGACACAAAACACTAAGGGGTTGCATCCATTGTCAAACCAACAATGTGTAGTTGTCGTTATGTTCACAAACCTTAAGTTTCATTTTCACTCCAGAATGCAGTTATTTTAAGGCATATTTTTGGCATTATAGCTGCGAATGTAGCTGTAGCAGTGTGTGTACAGTTTATTTGTCAGAGAATAAATGCTACAACTCTTCAGCTCAAGACCAGAGCTAATTTCCTGTATCGGCAACATCGGCTCAGACTCTCTTAAGGTGGGCTCTAAAGATGGACCAACTTTTCTCCTCTGAGTTTTGCTCATCTTTTTAATATGTATATTTTTAAAAAACATTTCTTTCAACCATTAAATCAATAGCGTTAATTGGTTTAAATTATTAATGTCAGTTAATGGTTAATCATTAACATCCCAAGCGAAAACACTGTTTTTACCTAAACTTAACTAAGCGTTTTTGTTGCCTAAACCTAAAGAAGCTTTTTTTTTTTTTTTTTTTTGCTTATAATGATTCATGTAGTTCTACTCTTTCACAACACAATAGGCCCCTAATGACCTACATCTACAGTGACCAATAATGTTTATTTGATGGCCTGGTAAAAATCAAATCGGTTGACCAAAGACACATTATCTCCCTCATATTATGACCCTTAAGTTACAGTTTTAAGTCATTACACTATGGTAGACACAGCACCTGTTGCAGACTAATGTATTTAGAAACCCTAATGTATGCACCTCCAAATGAGGCTCAATGAAAAATGGGAGCTTCTGTTCTTGTGGATTTGGCCGGATATCATGTGTGGGGGGTTGGGGGTTTGGGGGGGGGGGGGGTAGATTAAGAGTAAATAAGAGGAGAATAGTAGTGATAGGTAGGCCTAACAGAGAATAAACATCATTAATTGGAAAGGCACACAAGGATGGATGCATCCAGATGGTGTTTTGTACTCATTTGTCATACACTGCTGACAGAGAGAGAGAGAGAGAGAGAGAGAGAGAGAGAGAGAGAGAGAGAGAGAGAGAGAGAGAGAGAGAGAGAGAGAGAGAGAGAGAGAGAGAGAGAGAGAGAGAGAGAGAGAGAGAAACAAAAGAGGTGTTTATTGGTGGCAACCTCGGTACACTGCTGCCTAGAACAGACATCCACTGTTTAAATCTAGTTCTGCTTGTTCTGCATCATCTTCTCTCTGTGCATGTGCCTTTCCTGTCTGAGTGGTTCTGATGGTGCTGCCATTGTAGTGCTCTGCCAAGCCGGATGCATACTGGCGAGTACAGACACAACACCCCGCAGATCGCCAAACTTGGCGTCCGTTTAGGTCCATCTGTCTTGCTTTTACAAAAACACCATCTACTGTATGTTCTTCGTCAAAGGTGGTCCATAGCAGAGTGAAATATGAGAGAGAAAAAGAGAAGGAGAGATGAGGAGAGACAGAAGGCTCAGAGGAGCAAGAGAGGAGTAGGAACAAAGGGGCCGGTGTACAGGTTTGCCCAAAAGAGAAAGTGTTTGCCTAGAAGCACTACAATGAGACTGGTGAGGCAAACATGGTAACGGATGGATGGCTCTCACTTTGCAATCCACTGCCAAGGCATTAATAAGATAAAAAAAAAAAGAAAAGTGGAGCAATGAAACCATCTCCTAATTTCTGTAATGTGCAGAACTATATAAGTGAAAAGAAATACCAAAAATAGAACTTAAGGGGCCAATAGCAGGATTTAGGGGAATGTGGGGACATGGAGCACAAGAGGGAGCAGTAAGCTGGAGGACCAAGAGAGCAGGACTGGGTTCCCACCGTGCTGCAAATGGAGAAGTGCTCGAGGCCGCTGGTCTGCTACTGCTACCGTGCTCACTTTGTTCTCGGCAATGACAGTTTCATTCAGGGAGGCTTGGCTCTCCAGGGCCAAAGTGCCCCTACACTGACTAGTTATTTCTTTCTCTGTGTGCTGTTCTCCTTTCAAACTTAACCTTTCAGGCTGTCTGTCTCTCTCTCTCTCTCTGTGTGTGCGTGTGTGTGTGTGTGTGTGTGTGTGCGTCTCTTAATGTACTGTAGATACCTTGCGGCGAGCGCCTGCCGTCTCTGCACTGAATCAAACACAGAGTAGTGTAGATAGCATTGTGAAGCTTCCTTTATCAGGAAATCTCACTTGACTTAAATAGCATGATGTGACTTCAGTTCTCGCTATGACATGTAAAGACGTTTCCCTATAGGAACCTCCTCTTTAAGATCTCATGAAATCAAAAAAATGGATTTGCTTTACAGCAGCCCCTTCAGATAAAATAATCATATTCACAAAAGACCAGAATCACCAGAGTAAAAATCCTGTGCGTAGCTGACTACAGAGCATAAATATGTTATCCCTTAGAAAGGGTAATGTGATTGCATTGACATTTTAGGAATTGGCCTGCATCTTGCAGTGTGCAATGCGACAGAAATATATGCATCATTTTCTAGATCAGCAACATTAGAACTGAAAGTAACGCAAAGGTCAAAGCTACTGCGCACTGACAGTTGAATTACATAAAAATCTAAGGAGTCTCTAAGTTACCTCTAGAAAGGAACACTGCATTCAGCTAAACTTGGATGAGACTCAGAAGTACCTAAAGCAAAATGTGAACACAATAACATTTCCAGGACTCTTAATATCTAATAGGAAAAGATGCCTTTGGGCAAAAGCACTCAGGGTTACCTAAGGACAAGGTCTTTGTCTGGCCTTGTCCAATTGTCTGCCTGTCTGTCACTTTCCCATAAGCCCTTCATACTCCGCAGTGACCTTAAGGGACCAATGAGAATTTATTATAGCTATAACAATGTCCAGTGTGTACACTTGTCAATCACACACACATACACACACACAAGTATGACTGTATAAATACACCAACAGACACACAAAAACAGAAATACTACCAAACAGAATCAAGTGTATGTGAATTCACGAATCTAAATAAGCGTGATCACAGTGCTGCTCATTCCCTACACGATGACACCAAAAGACCAAAAACACCTTTTAAGGCTGAGTAAAAAGCATACATGGTGGGTGAGGGCAGCATAGTTTAATTTATGCCTATTAAGCAGTACAGGAAGCACATTGTCAGGTTCTTATCAGAACAGAAAAGGCTAATAAAATTCCTTTCTCCACCACTCCTGTGCATTTAAATGTGATTTAATATAATTCTTAAGCATCTCTCGGCTACCATAATTACTTGCGATAAAAAAGTAAATTTGCACTACATCACTTGGAGACAACTTGTGGTGAAACATGAAGGAATGTTTTACTTGTGGCCACATCCCAATCGATGATGTCAATGCAGGCATTTTTTTTGTCTCTTGACAATTAGTATGGTGCAACATGCATACATGTTTAAAAGCAAACAGAGGAGCACAGCAGTGGCTGCCCAAGCGATTATGGGTTGATTTCCCCAAAGAAGGTGTTTACTGTCTGTGCATCATGTTACATGTTCGGCCTTTTAATGATTAATTACACTAAAGCTGCTCTAAAGCCAAAGGCCAGCTTGATACAAAGCTGTATGTGCATACAGTTGCCAGGCCAAGTCTTATTACACAACAAAAGAATTTCTGTGGTTGCCATCCAAGATGTGTTTGACATGGAGAGTAGAACTCAGAAGATCATCAATAACATATGGAGGTAAGTCAGATGGATTTAGACTTAAGTGGTTTAAACAAGTCAGCTGAGAGCTGATTCTTATTTGTGATGGTTGCGTCATCTTACATAATCATGGCATGTACGCAAGTCAGGTTTTCTGTCTCCCTCACAACTGGTCAGGTTCTGTTGTAATAAAAATAATAATAATAATCTTTATTTGTATAGCACCTTTCTAAACATAGCTACAAGACCCATAACCAGTGGTATCAAACAATATGTTACAGAGACAACACATAAGCCAAAAGAGGACAATATAGGGTGTGGAAAAGGTGCACCAACCTCTTTTTTATTTTTATAAAAATGTTTTTTAAAAGAGATTTAAAAACTTTTAAAATAAGATTGTTGATCAGAGGTCAGTAGCTGCCTACAGGTTAATCATTATGGCTCTGGAGCCCTTCTAGAGACAGAGAGGGGAAGTAGAGCAGGCCAGTCAGGGTTTATACATACAGCTCTGCAAGCATCTGAGCAGAGGTTACCCAAAGTGCAGTGGGGCTCTGCTGCCGGCTCCGTTTGAGGGCCTTAACCAAGGACTCAGGGGATGAGCGGAGCATTTGAGTGAGTGTGTATGCGTGTGTACGTGCATGCATGTGGAAGCATTTTTCTGGGCATGCGTGTACTTGGGCAGGATCAGTGCAGTAAATCCACACTTGAAAGAGTAGCTCAATCAAGCTCTCCCACCCATCTCTCTCACTCTACTTCCTTCTGTCTCTCTCATCTCGTCGATGCTCCCCTGTTCCCGGTTCATAGAGAGTTGAAGAGTTCGCAGGACTAGGGAGCAAAAGAGCGCTACCGAGGGCAAAGAGGAGCAACTGTGACCCTTTAACACTTCCAATCGGTAGCCTGTTCCAACTGTCAATCAGTCTGTGAGTAAGTGGTAGTCACGGTGTCATACAATAGTCAATATTTGCAGGACCAACATGTCAACCATTGACCTGTTGATGAGTCAGATGGACAGAATGCATTTACAACATATATACTGTCAAATGTCTCGACAGAGTGTGCACCTACGCTAAATCACACTTGGTTGATCCACATCCTTCTGTGACGTTAAGAGTAATAAGTGCATATTGTTATTGCAAAATGCAGCTAGTTAATTAAGTTAAGCCTGACTGTTACATCACTGTGAGATTAGCTGATTAAGTATGGGTTTTTTCATGTCAGACATCCTGACTCCTAATCCCAAGTGAGTCAATTATGAGATTGTTTAAAAGCAAAACTATTATTATGAAGCCTTTAACTTCAAATCACCAGCATCTCTGCAGACAAAACAACATTTTGGTTCATTCTGTTCTCCCTCTTTGTTGAATGCCTGCAGCTGGGTCCTCCTCAATGACAAGCAAAGCCTGTTCCTTGAAAGGGAATCAAAAGAAGCATGACCTCACATTTTGTTTCCCGCTCGATTTAATAAAGGCGATTTTACGCTGCCAAATGTGGAGAAGATGCCCTTCATTAGAACAGTGCGTTCCCGGCGTGTCCATACTTTAATCCAATCGAGTTTAGCATGATAAAGGGCATTACTGCCAGCCAGCTCCACTGCCCACCCACTCGTGTGTGTGTGTGTGTGTGTGTGTGTGTGTGTGTGTGTGTGTGTGTGTGATGCACACAACACTGAACAAGATGTAGAGCCCAAAAGGGGCTCCTTGGTAGATTTTGCACCAACCCAACATCCAGGGACAGGATTACTGGACATTTATTTTGCCATAGTGATCAGCGTACTGTACTTATACCCCAGGCCAGTGTCAGGTCATTGAGGAAGTGTAATTTAAAACTGCGGCAACTAATGTCAGCAGAAAAAAAAGTCAAATCTACAATAGAAACCTCATCTTCTCTGATCAATGCTAATTAATCAGGTATTGATGCAAGAACCAAAATATGTTTGAAAGCAATTATTAATTGAAAACACAATTTGGAGTAACGTGTTTTAATGTCTGGAATACATATAAACAGAGACATGAGAGCCTTTGTTGCCTCAAAATCAAAGCATATAGAGGTGAATTTGACAGCCTCAGAAAAACACCAAACATTTATCTAAAGGAAAGATCATTTTGTCACATTTAAATGACCAAAGATGCTTTGCTTGAGGGAAAATGGCCCCTGGTGGATTGTACTGGGTCATTAATTAGCCCTATAAAACTCTTATTTGAATTAAGGGTAGAGTGAAACTTTTTATGAGAAAAAAAATTCATTAGTGTCTCAAAAGAGCTGCTTTCTTATGTGTGAGGAATAAAAGAGGAGAGCTTCTCCTTAATCCAATAAATGGTTCAGATGCTGAATCACCAGACCATCTTTGATGCACTTGTCAGGCTGCAAAATGAACAGAGATTTCAAGAAAAAGTGAGGACGCTATTTTTGTGGCACTCCATTCAGTTGAGTGTTAGCCAAGAGCTGTCATTGACTTAAAAGGATGCCGAAAGGGGTTTTGTTGTGTACGTGTCTACACAACGTGTGTTAACAGTGACTCATTCTGCATCACTTTTTAGAACATTGCAGCTTCCAGGAGATTTCATCCTCAAGTTGTGTGTGCGCGCACATATTTGAGTGTGTGTCAACGTCCTCTGTGTACATACAGGCTGTGTTGATCTGAAATACTCCTGCTCTGTGAAACAAAACAAATGCCCAAAGAAGTGACAGGCAGGCTGAATAGCAACAAAAAAAATCCTTAAAAAAAAAGGAGGACATGAATTGAAGTGCTTTCCACATTGTCAGGCTGGGCTACGGCAGGCAGCCATGATCATACTAGACAGGAGACCCCTGTGTGATGGCACCTTTTCTGTCAAATCTTACATCTACAACCAGTGCAATTCAGATGAGCAAAACAAAAAAATATAGCCGTAATGAAGAAGGCCTGGCAGTTATTTAGGCACATTTTCAGATTAAAGTTTCACAATTTTGCTGTTCAGTGTTCCTGGCCTCCTCTTAGCTTTGTGTATTTCTTCATAATTAAAGGAACAATATGTAGAACTGACAGCTAGCATTTCAAATGGGTAACAGCGGTCCAAATTCAAACCACTGGAGTCGTGGCCCGTCCGCTTGTCCGGTGTGACTGATAGCAGTTAGCGAATGTTTTCGCACTTTGAGGGTTACCCTCTAGACACAACCACGTTACCTCTGGCCAGCAGCAATAGTCTGAATCTCTTCACTTCAAATACTCGCTGCCTTGATAACCCAGCTGAACACGGACCATAGAGAGATGAGCTGAGGCTTTTCAGGTTGGGTAGAATCTAACATTAACACTATCTCTGTTGATCCACTCCATTAGCTTGCTCCCATGGCTGCAGAGGGATGTGTTTTTATGTTGTTGTATGTGGCAATGAGGTGTCAAAAAGGGCAATGGTTGGGATCACACCGGCCAAAGCAATAACAGATGTTTTGGACTGGAGCGCAAATTTCAAAGGAGATGCCACTGACGGCAGCACTGTCGTCAGAGAAGCCGGTATTTCAATTCATCATGTTTCCTTAATCTTTGATGATATGTCATGGTCATTTTCTGATTTATTACAGTAAATATATTACATATTGGACTTTTAAAAAGGAGGTCATCTTCCTTGAGGTGTCACTTGCCCAGCGTTTGCAGAAAGCCTCATAACTCTGCTCCTGAAAAGTTCTAAGCTGAATAAATTGTAATGCAGCCATATCTAGGTCAAACACTGTCCTTGATGCATTTTTTCCCCTCCCAAAGTGAAAGAATGTAAATGAAGTACACGTGTAAACATAATTCTGCATTTTATGGGATAAAGAGCATGAAGCAAAGCAGCTTAACAACATTATGGTTCAAGTGACACACTGCATCTCTTGTTTAACCTTGCATGGCTGGCCCCATTTCTGCAGACCACCAAGCCCCGCGCGCGGCCACCTGATGGCATATTTGGGCCTTCAGCTGCCCTGTCCACCTGGTCGCCACAGTTTAACAGGGAAAATACAAATCGTATGCCAAAACACTACCAGCAGACATCACCAGTGGCACTGTGTATGAGGAAGTTGCGGCAGCAGGGATAGCGGAGATGAAATGTGGCAGTCACAGGAGGTGTGTACAGCTAGCTGTTTTTCCACTCCACTGGGGGTATGGCCAACCTGTTCCCCTACTCTATATATGGAAGTAAACAGGATGCTAACAGTGGGATAGCAGTGGTGTTCCATATGTAGTCCCATTATTTGCATGGAGCATGGAAAGGCCTCTGTAACACTACTAAATTAGAGATAAACCATGTCCTTTGCGTCCTTGGAAACTCATATAATGCTACTTATGGAGATCATTAAATAACTCATCAGGCCATAAGCAGCTACCGTTGTGCGTGGTGTGTGTTTATGAGTGTTGTGTGTGCGCGGTATGTACTCACAGCAGGTACGAGGAGCTTCTTGACCTCCTCCACCGCTCTCCTCATCTTGATCTCGGCTCTGCCCTGCGTGTCTTCCACTGTGATCAGGACATGAAGGTCTTCGTTTAGGTGTTCCCAGTTTGGCTTCCCTCTGTTCTGCTCCTCCTGGACAGATAGAGAGAGAGAAAGAGAGATGGTGAGTGAATGTGACAGTGTGGGTGTGTTGGAGCACCAGTGCAGTAACGCAGCATATCAGAGGAAGCGGAGGCGAGCGGCAGGCATACACAGAGGACGGCGGGGCCCTGTGAAGAGAAGCAGGATGACAGGAGCGGTCCTTTAGTCAGCTATTTAGCTTTAACTTTGAAAGGACACCCTTCTTTAATAGATCCCTCGCTTCGCGGAGACAAAGACGACAGCTAGCCCTGCAGCAATTAATATCAGTGAAAAGATGGATGGGTGCAGGGATCAGAGAGAGATGGATGGGCATTTTTTTTTAAGCCACAAAAACTTTACTAAGAATGCAATCATGATAAATGGATACAGTTCGAAGTGCTGCAGGATTGTATGTGAAGGTGCACAAGCGTGTGTCAGACTTGTGTTCAAATGGACAATAAGGTGTGGCTAACAATAGCTCTCCGAGGGAGTCGTTTCCCCCTGAAAAGGCTGCGCAAAAGCACTCAGAGGGTGCTAAATTGTAGCGCTAACAGTACCTGAAAGGCTTTATTCAAAACTGACATCGTGGCTCGATAGCCTTTCAATACAGTCAAATAAAAAGACGTTTCAAGATTTGAATAGGGAAAGCTGATGTTGGGAAATGGTGGATAACGTTTTAGACTTTTCATGTAAAGCCCAGTCTAACCCAACTCTTTTGTGAAAATGTAAAATGGGACATGTAGACACAAATATAGAGTAGCCTCACATTTGCTTTTTTTTTTTTTTGAAACACACTTCTCCATTTAGCATAGATACTTTACTGCCTCTCCTGGTTGCCCCGCTGACAGTAAATGCAGTGAGCAGACACTAAGAGCGCTCTAAAAAGCTTTTGAGGTTGTATCACATGTCACTGTACAACCATGAAAGTCAGCGGTTTGAAAGCTGACTACTTCCCCCTGAGGTGAGGAGTTGAGGTCTAGGTCGTCTGAAACAGACACAACCTCAGGTTCTCTGATGTGCGACACCACATTAAAACACCCAGACAGGATTATAATGTTACATCAATGTTGGGAATGAACTTTTCTATCCACCTGTGACTGTGGATTTTGTAATCTACCGGCCACTCTATAGATTACCATTGTTTTTTTGGCTGGTAAGTGAAGCAAATCTAGCAGCCACTTGCATATTCTACGAGCATTTGGCAGGTGGCTGTTGGTAATTTCCAACCCTGGCTGCAATGCTAATATTTGACTGGTTTTATGAAAACAAAAAAGGAGGGACAAAATGAATGCAACTCAAATATATTTCCATATCTGAATTTCCAAAAAGGAGGTCACTAGTCTCAAGCAGTCAAGTGCATCCTAGTTTTCTCCCCCTCCCGCTGTTGGTGCAGGTTTGTACAGACTGTTGATGAACTCTGTCGTTTACCCCCACCCATACACACCACCCCAACTTCAGATCACTGCTCATTTTGTGAGTAGTGAACCACTGTGAGAGGGTCTAATTAACAATGCATGGCGTTGCTCTGCAGGGGGTCCACCCGACATGATTTCAATACACTCAACGAACACCACAGAGTGAGCACGCGCACACACACACACAGAGCTAAAAGCTTGAGCTGAGTGCCACCCACCTGCTTTCTACTCCACAGAGACCTGTTGCCATGGTACTGCTCTTTACAACACACACACAGACACACACACAGAAGAAAGTTCAATATTCTGCTCTCGTTTTCCCCTTTTCCACACAGGGGGGAGGGCCTAGTTTCAGCAGTCAGGACATTATTTCACCATGGCTGTTTGCTTATGGCCTATTAGGGGACATGGGGACTAGAAGGTGACTCAGCATCTTCTAGAGGGAACACAAACAGGCCGGCCACAAGGGCTGACTTTGAATGAAGGCCACTGTATGGAAGGACATCGTAGATACATAAATGCACTGTATTAACTTGGGGTGGAAGGGGGTTGAATCAATACAACATAGTGTTGTGATATTTGGCGTGACAATATTGTATAGATATACGGACGTCAAATCCTTATCTTGTATAATATAAAACTAGGGCTGTCTAAGTTAATGTGATAATAACGTCTTAACGATTATTTGTTTTAACACCACTAAGTTCTTTAATGCATTAACGCGATCAATCTTTAGGGAGTTGCAGCGGGCTCAGTTTTAAAGCTAGAGGGAAGATGGTATCACATGAAAACCTGAGGAATCCCCTGGTACCAACCATGTCATACTAGCTCATCCAGAAGGAGGCAAGGTAACGCTGCAAAGTTGCGCTCAAATTTAGCAAAGAAAAACTGACATGGCTATTTTCAAAGGGGTCTCTTGACCTCTGACCTCAAGATATGTGAATGTAAATGGGTTCTATGGGTACCCACAAGTCTTCCCTTTACAGACATGACCACTTTATGATAATCACATGTAGTTTGGGTCATAGTCAAGTCAGCACACAGAGTTGTTGTTGCCTGTTGGGCTGAAGTTTGCCATGTTTTGATTTGAGCATATTTTTATGCTAAATGCAGTACCTGTGGAGGTTTCTGGACAATATTTGTCATTGTTCTGTGTTGTTAATGATTTCAAATAATAAATATATACATACATCTATGTAAAGCAGCATATTTGTCCACTCAGTATTAAGTACTTGTCAAATCTCCCTTTCAGGTACATTTTGAACAGATAAAATATCCGATTACATATTTTAATCGATTGACAGCTATAATATACACTACTAACCTCTTAACAATCTGACAACATACTGTCTTTCCGAGGCTGTAGCTGGCTCGGTCTTAAAGCTGAAGTGAAAATACTGGTATCATATGAAACTAGAAAAACCTAAGAAATGCCATGTTAACTTGTCGGGAAGAATGCTACATGTGGTGCTAAATTTAGTAAGGAAAAACTGGCATGGCCATTTTCAAAGGGATCCCTTGACCTCTGAGCTCAAGATATGTCAATGAAAATTGAGATGCACAGAGCAAAAACTGTATCTTATCAGATAAAAGAGATGTAGACAAACTGCATAATTTGTGATGTATTGATAATGAAACAACTGTATTGAGACTTCAGTATCGTGATAATATCGTATCATGGGGCCTCTGGTGATCCCTACCCTTAAAATTGACAAACTGTTGCCCAAGTTGGACCTAACAAGATTAGTCAATGCTGTGTCTGTGTCTGCATGCATGTGTGTGTACAGTGTGTGCATACCAATCCTCTGGCAGATTCTGATTTAGTTAGGATTGTGGGCAAAGAGATCTGGGAAAAGACACACACTCGTATCCACGACGCACACACATCTCACACCAGCATGACTGCCTGTGAACAAGGTCACTGTGTGCCCTCTGAGAGAAAGTGACAGCATGACAAACAGGAGGAAGGGTGGAAGGGGGGTGAGAAAAGGGAGGGGAGCCGAGCGCTAAAGGGAGTACCGGGAAGCCCTTTGAAGAGAATGTCCACGCTGGCCCACATCAAATGCCATGGCAAAATCCACATACCAGAGGGTAATCGGTTTTGGCAAAATATGTAGCATGAATAACTAGCACGGACACTGCATCTAGAGACAACATCTAAGAATAGGATCAGAGGGAAAGACTGCTCGTCAGTTATGCTGCCTGACTTCCATCGTCTGCACAGCACCTGTTTGCCTGCTGGCTTTCACAACCTTCAGCTTGAGCTCAATAAACTTTACGGCCTCACTTCTCACCATTCAAAAAGGTGACAAATATAGAAGTCTTTTTACTTCTGACCCATCTCTACCTTGTTTAGGTTGTACTAAAAACAAATCGAGTGGCAGTTCAATCTGGTTGTTACTTTATTGATCTTGTTGGTACCATCATTTCGTCATCCCCTTCCACAGGGAAGTCACACTACACGGTCAGCTACACCACTGAAGCTGGAGGAGATTCATTGCACTGCTCAAGGACACATAACAGGGTGCACGTTTGCAGACACAAAGCTTTCAAACCTCGCCGTTGTGGCTGAAGGTCAGTCCTACTTAATATACCATCCCGCTGCCTCGATAGGATTTTGGACTACGTGGCGATGCAATTTTCGTTGTGGCAGTGTTGCACTTTTACACTCATAAATGAAACTGTTTGTTCGGTTTCAACTCTCCTGCTCTGAACACTCCCTTCTTCTTTGATCCTAGAGGACGTTCCCAGCTGGGGTCAATGTAACTGAGGCTAAATGCCAACATGCCAAACATGTGCAGGAGGGAGCTGCAGGGGCATGGAAGGACAAGACAGGGCAGGCAGGGCTGTAGGAGAATGATCATGATAAAGAAATATGAAATTAAATATTAGGGCTGTCAAACGATTAAAATATTTAATCATGATTAATTGCATGATTGTCCATAGTTAATCATGCTTATTCACATATTAATCAAACATTTTTTTATCTGTTCAAATGTACCTTAAAGGGAGATTTGTAAAGTACCTAATACTCTTATCAACATGGGAGTGGACAAATATATTGCTTTATGCAAATATGTGTATATACTTAGAATTGGAAATCAATTAACAACTCAAAACAATGACAAATATTGTCCAGAATCTCTCACAGGTACTTCATTCACGTCTTGAAGTCACAGGTCTTGGCGCAAGTTTGGTTATGTAGCCTCCTTCTAGACAAGCTAGTATGACATAGTTGGATGGATTCATTAGGTTTTCTAGTTTCATATGATGCCAGTATTTTTACACTAACTTTAAAATGAGCCCGCTACAATCATAAAATCACAAGATGGTTAATACGTTAAAGAAATTATTGGTGTTAAAACGAATTTCCGTTAATGCGTTATTATCACATTAACCTTGACAGCGCCATTAAATATAAACAAAATAACAATCTTTTTACTGCTTGATGCTTTTAGTATAAAATACAACATTACATGAAAAGTCTGAATCTAGAAAAGGACAAAGAGGACAGATTGCCAACTACAGAAAACAATCCTGAACGGGTCAACTAAATGTCAGGATCCTTAGTTCGGTGTGAAAAACGGAACCATAGTACAGCATTCGTAAAAAGAGGAAATTATATAAATCATAGCACCAGTAAACCATGATGCAGGAGACCACTACACCTTGTGCTATTCGCCATAATGTGTCCTTAACCACTGCCTTCTCTCAAAGCCATTTCCAGCCTCTAATCCCCGTTACCATTAACACCTGGACATTTCTCTGCTTTCAGCATAATAGTTCCCTATAAACTCTTAAAGTAGCTTTCAGTTGCACTGGAGTCAAGTAATCAGAAAAAAAAAACAAGTCAGCTTAAACTTTTAACAAAACAAGCAGGCATGCTGTAGCGCCAAAGGGCCAATCAAGTTTAACATATCGATTGGCAACGTCAAACATTAGTTAAGCAATAAAATGTGAGTGCTGTGCTGTGGCACTGTCTATTTGCTGGCAGGGGTTTAAGGCCTGTTCTGTTCTGGCAGTGCTGATACCACGATTTTAGCTATTATGTGCCAGGACAATCAGCGAAGAAAACAAATCAAAAGAAATTCATTTGATATAGAGCATTTCTCAAAGTGCCAGTCAGAAAGGACACTTGTACAGCAGCTGTCTATGGTGCCAGGTGTAATCTGTGGTAGCTAAAATAGAATTAGGGAATTGTTTTTGCAAAAGGGAGGGAAATCCCGTTCTACTTGTGTAATGGTCGATATAACGTACCTGTAATTTAATTGCTGTTGTTCTTGCTGTTGTTTTGCATTAAGCTTGATGGTAAGAGTGAAAACCAAGGGGACTCAAGCTGCCACATTAGATAAAAGTTTGATTGGAATAAGGCTCCGGGAGGAGTCCTTTTTCCTACCAACTGTTTAGACAATAATCATCAAAAAGGACATAACACGCAATCTTCATCCCTTTGGGCTGTAATTTAAGACTTAATAAAATATAAAAACAAAATAAGAAAAAGCCCCCAAATACAAGAGACTGGGAGACGGTTGAGCGAAGTGGTGTCATAAACACATTAAAAGAAGTACTCTCTGTGGAAATAGTGTGTGATCCATCCTGTCTCAACAGATGTGTCAAAAGGATGTCCAAAACAGGAATGTACCTGCACTTAACTCTGTCGCTCTCACAGACACTTTATATTTAGTAAGTCTAGTTTGATCAGCGTGAAGTGCAGCCTTGGGACATGTTTTTATCCTGCATTCATCTCCTGTCTCTTATTATTCAAGTCACACACGTGCACTGGTGAGATTAGTGATTTCACCATTTTCATACTGTGATTATGACCAGCATTTCAATACATAAATGATAATATATATATATATATATATATATATATATATATATATATATATATATATATATATATATATATATATATATATATATATATATATATATATTTTTATTTCTGCTGGGATCTCTCTACATATTCTAAGCTACATATTATGTACTATTAGCAAAATTTATGATAAACAAAGTTTGTTGGCATTTTAATTATGGTACCATTAAATATTGCTTATTGTTAAAACTGTAACCTGCTCAAATTACACAAACAGCTACAGTAGTAGTAGAAATAGGGCCAAGATCTTTTATCACTATATAGGTAATTTCATAACTGGATAACGCTACACATCATGATATAGCATGGTCATTTCCTGAAATAACCTCATGGTAAAGGTATTTTGTATACTCTTGTGCGAATTAAATACTTGGCAAATGAAAAGCACTTGGTGTTTTTTTTTTTATTTTAAAAATTCAAGTGCAAAATGGACATAAAAAAAACAAATAAATCTAACGCCTATATTGAATTAGAAATGATATAGAAAAATATACACAGCACAATTTTATATCATTTTAATGATATATATCGTCATATTGCTCAGCCCTAGTAGATATTATTTTTTCTTTTATAATAAACAGAATACCTAAAATAAAAGAAACTATGAGGAAATACATTGTCTGGCCGTTGCTAACAAAGCAAAAGGCAGTACGTAGTGACAGCAGCAGGCTTAAACAGCACTAGTGGGGAGAATTAAATGACACCAATCCACAGGATTGTACAGGATATGGCAAATAGGAAACAATCAACGACAATCGACAAAGTAGATACTCCGTCTCAAAATCATTTGAGAGGGGTTTGGGAAAAAAAGTCATCAGGATATAATTATAAACACTATATTTGTTAAGTACCGCATGTTTCTCTTCACCTGTATCTTTCCTCCTTATTGTTTACTTGATCTGCTTTTCTTCTTTTGCCATTGTTCATTTTACTCCCTCTCCCTCAGTCTCTCCCGTTGCATAGCTCCAGTGAGCCGACTCCCCGCCAGGCAGCGCGGCCCAGGAGGGAGCAACCAGCTGAATTATTGAGAGCATAAAAACACTGCCACTAATGGATCCTGAATAAACACACTGGCTAAGCTGCTCCCGCGGCTTCCTCTGCTGCCACAAGGCATCAAGCTGGAAATACTGAGGTGGAGGATGCAGCGACTGGAGGGCTACAGCGGCAGTTTTGTCTGGGGCTGAGCCACAGTTATGACACCCTGGCCATTTAAAAGCTTTTTGGAGTATGGGGAGCTAACCTGATAGATTATTGTGATTTCCTGACAGAGGAAACAGCTAAGGATGTAGAAACTGGCAGACCATAGGGTGTTATTTTGTTTTTTCATTGTCCTTTCCCCAGCTTAACTCAGCGTTACTGTAAATATCTCAACCAGGCACCAGTGTAAAGGACAGAAAGGTAGTGAGGAAATAAAATGCAATTTTAACAGAAAACAATTATGAATATTAAGCCTTGTGTAGACAGACACAATGCTGACAGTCATTTAATTACATAAACCCAGTCTGCCACCAAAACAAATCCCATTTACTTTCTATAACCAACCAGGACTATCTATGAAACATTTTAAATATTAGGTTATTCCCAGTCTTCATCCCAAGTCAAAACACAGAGTAATGATATTATACTGCTCAGCTGCATTTTTGTACAATTTAACTATATTGGGCCTTTGTTGGTGTCGTAATTGTGCAGGGCCGTTAATGTGTCCAATCCATACAAACTGACACACACCATTAAAGGAAAAGTGCAACACTTTGGGGGATCTATTAGCAGAAATTGTTTTCTGAAACTACAAATTGTTGTGTTTTCTTTGAACCCTTCATATCTACGTAGGCAGCAGTCCTCTTTGTGGAGTCCACCATGTTGTTCTGCCATGTTTCTACAGTAGCCCAGAATAGGGATTCACCAATCTGACTATTTCGGTCCCGATACCCATAGCGATACCTGGGCTTTGTATATTGGCTGATATGGAGTGCTGATCCGATACCAGTGTTTCATTAATGAGCTGTATGCCTCACTGTGTAGGAGTGACTGGGATTACTGTATTTTTTGCACTATAAGGAGCATTTAAAAATCGCCCAACTGTTTTGCTCAGACACTGATGATGAAGGATTTGATGGATTTGTGGAAGACGAATGAACTGAAAAGTCAGTGTATTGTTTTGTATTATTTTGTAACTGAAAAATGTTGAGTTATTGAAGTTATTGCGTTATTAAATGAATTGAACAAAGTCTGACTTATTTGATCGTTTTGGTTTACTTAATGCGCCTTATAATCCGGTGCGCCTTATAGTGCGAAAAATATTATCCGTTTAAGTGTGAGGTAACATCAAACTTGATGAGGGCCACCGTAGTTGTCCAACACACTTGTGAAAGTGTGGTAACGTGAGCCAGAAAAGTACAAAACCGTGATAGTAGTGTTATTATGGTAAGGATGCGAGGTGAAAAGCATTACCACAGTTTTGCGCTCAGTTGTGCACATTACCACAGTCTTGGAAAGGGAAGGGTGAGTGGAGGGCTACTCAGTTAGTTGCCATCTGCAACCACACTGCTAGATGCTGCCAAATCCTACACACTGTACCTTTAAGTTTTAAGATGGTTAGGTAAAAGGTTAAGGTAATCATAGATTCATGTAATGAGCAAAAAAAGTGTGTGTGACTTTGTACATGCTTGAGCGCGTTCATTTTCATTTAACTACTTCTAGGTCTAATTCCAAAGCAAGAACCACAGCAGAGCGTCTTTATGTTGTTCTGTGATAATGAAAACACTCCCAGGGAAATGAGAAGTAAGAGATAGAAATTAAAATACAAATGGAGGAGCCACAAAAAAAAAAAACAAACGAGGGAAGAAAATGTTGGCCCTGCAGCAAACTGGAGCTTCTAAGATTATGACTCAGCTGAAAAGTCTGTGTACATTTGTGTGTATGAATCCTGTTTCTGTTACTATCCACTGTGGACTGTGTGAGTGTGTACAAGAGAAGGTGATTCCCACACTTGGAGGGATGAAATACACTTCTTCTGACTTACAGTATGTAAATGCATTGTAATATAGCACCACTGCCTGGCAAATCAGAGCAACTGGGAGATACAGAAAAAAAGGAGAGAGATTTAAAAACAAAGATGAAACTTCAAAAAGGTGTCACTCAATGAGGAAGAAAAACAAAAACAAAACAGCCAAAAGCAGCCATTATAGCACGGCTGAAGCCCATGGGCAACACACGCACCGACGCTTCAAATACCACAATTTTCAAAACTGTCAATTTGTCCTCAAAGTAACTTCAAAGTATATCATCAAATCTGATCGGACACACTTTGGAATCCATTGGAGACGCATGCAAGTTGCTGTTGGTGTAGCATTCATAGTATCAAAATTCAAAATGTAGGCAGCTGAAATAAGCAACACGTCAACTGTGTAGTCTTAAAAGAGTAAATACTACTGCAAGGTTGACCTGAGCAAAGCAGGACAACCAAACATGGTCTGACAGACTTTCATCACCACTGTTTTGCAACATAGTCAGTCTAATGGCCAAAACCTCTTTTGCAAAAATTGTGCAAATGCTGGTAAAATAATGCCTTTTTTTGCCTAAGCTCACCCCCTATGCAGGCACACTACATTAACCTTTAAAGTCTCCAACGCCAGCTCAGTAGGTCCAGAAATAGCGGCTGCCCGTGGCCTTAGCCGTCTGCCTTACTACTGCCTTCTGTACTTTCCACTGCACAGCTTTCTGCAAACAGCCCTATCAGATGTCAGAATGCAGCCATGAGGCATGAACTGAGCATGTTTGCCTCATGCCTATACAGGGCTACTGGGATGTTTTTGTGGGACAGCAGTCCCAGTAAGTTTCACATTTATTGTGTAATATATCAAGACAGTGGATGAATCCTTATGGAGAAAGACAGAGGTGAACTTAAGTGTGTGTAGTTTGTTTAGTGTTGGTTCATTTGAGTCTGAGGTAAAAGGGAGTTACGGCTTTTGTTGTAGTCTGAGTAGAGTGACGTCACATCTGTTCTGTATCCGTCAACCAAAACAAGCTGCAGCCGGCCGCAAAGAGGAAGTACAAAACAACAGAGGGGTGGCTTGGATATGATCTACACCCTTCACATATCAAATCCAAAGTCATAAACACTGCTCATACAGAAAAGTATGGAAACACTTTGGGTTTCACACATTAACAAGAAAAGCAGAGCTAAACGTCATGGCTAAAGCTTCATGCTAACTCCGTCATGGACAGGAAACACTGTCGTATCACGGTAAAGCGTGGTCAAGCCAGCCACCGCTCGCATTTCCGTGGTCAAATCGGCTAGCACTACAACTGTAGAGCATCCATATACTGACATTTACGGTAAATACAGTCAAAAGGCGTCAGACAGAGCTGACCATGGATGTATAAAGAGAACAGAGCTAATCGTAAGAAGTAGCAATGGACTTGGCAAAGTTAGCAGAAATACATGTGTGACCACATCTTTTTACATCTGACTGTACACAAAATACACACATAGAAATAAGACCGATTGGATTATATTCACTAGAAGTATAAATGTCACTTATAAATTAAAAATACTACAAATTTTGTGGGAAATGTCTTTATCCTTTTATTTCTGGGTTGCTGGAAAAAATGACAATGACATATATTTGACTACATAAATGCTAAAAAACATTTTAATGTATTAATTTAGATTTTTTTTTTTTTTTCAACTTAAATGTTCCTAGAAGCGTATGATTCAACTTTTCCCCCTGGTCTAGTATTAAAAAGATTAACAAAAATTGCAATAAATCGTAATACTGAATAGCAGTACTTAAAAACTGCAATAGATATCGAATCGGCACCCAAGTATCATGATAGTACTCAATCTGGAGATCGGGAGGCTAATATTAGTAGTAATATTACCATCAGGAGATAAAACATATCAGACAAGACACTGCACTCTGAGCTTACCTTCTTCTTGTCTCTCATGGAGCTCTTGCCTCGCACCATGATTTTGCATCCCGTCTCTGCTTCCAACTGTTTGGCTGTGAGTCCCCGAGGGCCAAGGATTCTCCCCACAAAGTTATACTGCAGACACAGAGAGAGAAAAACACCAGTGGGTGAATACAGAGTGAGATATTACTTTACATCAGGATGTCAGTGTATGGAATCAGACCACAATATGGAAAGCTTTTAATAAGTAATTAAAATCAATAACAAGGGCTGAACACTGGTCATCTTAAATTTGCTCAACACAGGACAATAGGTAGTATTGTGAATACATAACGCAAACAGACAGACACAAAGATTCCACTTTCCATGAGCTTCCAGAGAGCATGACATCAGCTTTGCTGGATATCGAGGCTCTGCTGCCACAACTGCACACACCACGCCAAATCTACTACATACTTTCCTGCCTTTCCAGCACAAAGAGAAGGTGACTCCTGTCAGCCATGGTTTCTCCAGCAACATTGCTAAATTAGCTACAATGATTGTTGTTTTCTTTCTCCTCACCATGGTAGCGGCACTGCTGGAGAGAGGAAGTGAGTTTTAATATATTGCCAAGGAAGAAGTGTGTGCAATTCTTATATGGGGTTCCTAATGGATTAATTTTCAGATTTTTCTTCTGCCTGACTTGATTTCCAAACCATGGGCTACACTGGGGTTGGCTTATGCTTACTTTATCATCCCCACTAGATGCCAAAATAGTCCTTAACAGAAAATAGTAAATTGACTATAGGGAATTAGTCTGGGTGGGAATGGTGTGAGAAAACAAGTAGAAAAAATAGTAAAGGTGAAGAGGGGGCGGTGGGCTCTGGGGTGAGGTAGTGTGCTTGACACAATTTTCTTATCAAGGCCCCCTTTCACTGGTGAGTGGCTTTGGAGCTTTGTACCAAAAGGAAACGTATTTACTGTCGTAATCCTCTCCACTTGAAACTGGCTTCCAACGGGATAAAGGGAAAATGTGTTGAAATAATCCAACACAATTTTCAGCCAAAATAAAAACAGAAGGAAGGAGGAGAGCTGCGGAGCACAGTGACGCATAAAGAGAAACAACAACCCCCTCCCCACCCCTTTTTAAACAGTGCGCACAGCGGTTGGAGGAGAGCATGATGGGTAAGAATCTCTCACACCGTTAAAACGGGATATTTTTACTCACAAATCTGAAATTCTGAAATGCTCAGAATGAGAAGCACAACTGTTCGTCTCTTGACGTGTTACAATGAGCCGTGACACCGCTGCTTTAAATTCTTAAACGCAGTCACATCTGCTTACTCACTCCACCGCACCAGTGCCTCTGCAAAATCCAAAAGGCCATCAGAGAAGTCACATTTAATTACAGAGAGATTACAAATCTAACGCGATGTTGGTGTATTTCACCTTAACTACGTAAACAAACAGTCGCGAGGACATTCAAAAACTCCAGGCTGTTGGCGTCCCTGTCACCGAGTTTGCCTGCAATCGTAACCTGTCTCAGGCAGGAAAGACACACCCTGTGGCTGGAGAGATGCCGGAGTCCGCCTGTAGCATGCCACTACACAGGCTTTATGCGTGTGTGTCTCTGTCACAAGGCAACTGTCTGTTTGGTTAACTCGAATCAAGGGAACTGGTGCAGCAGCTATTTGTGAGAGAGTGTGTGCGCCTACTGAAGGATGCAGGGGCACCTGTCCTCGGAGGTCAGCCACCAATGATGCACGGTGGCCTGCTTCAGACTTGTATGAGAGCATACACGCATGCACGCGCACGCACACACACACACACAGCCAGCCTCAGGGAGCACAGGAGAGAGCTGTCTGTCTGCATCACAGCACCCGTCGCAGACAAGGGTGGACCCCGAGTTGTAGGCATTGTGGTGGTGCTGTGGTACTCTAACAGAGCACACACGAACACACACATGGCCTCTAACCTATTACACAAAAGCTACTGTGTCCTGGGTGTCGTTATACAGTCTATCCCACTAACAACTGCCATACCATATTTGAAAAATGCTAGCCGTCATTTGGCACACAGAATGTATACCTACACGGTTTAAAAAGGTTCTGTATCCATTAGGGCTGTCGGTCAATTCAAATATTTGATCACAATTAATCACGTGATTGTCCATAGTTAATCGTGATTAATTGCACATTTTTTATCTGCTCAAAATGTACCTTAAAGGGAGAAGTGTTTAATACTAGGGATGGGATCATTTTAGGTAAAAATCTGAACCGCTTGGTTCGCTAGTCACGGTTCGGGTCGTGTATGTATCGTTTGCTTCATTTGAAAAAGGTTATGAGGCCCATTGTGTATTTTTTTCATTGCACTTATTGTCACACTAGAAATCAAGGCCTATGCAAAGTGGACTTGCTAAATAAATGAAAAGCATGCTCAAATTGAAATTGCCTCCTGCTGTACCACAAATGTACCAAACCAAAAACCGTGACCCCAAACTGTGATATGAACTGACCCATGAATTTTATGACCTGTCCCACCCCTATTTAATACTCTAATCAACATAGGAGTGGACAAAAATGATTGATTTATGGAAAACAATTAACAACACAAAACTATGACAGATATTTTCTAAAAAACCTCACAGGTACTGAATTTAGCGTAAAGAATATGCTCAAATCATGACATGGCAAAGTCAAACCCAACAGTCAGCAGCTGTCAATGTGCTGACTTGACTAAGACTTGCCTCAAACTGCATGCGATTATCCAGTGGTCATGTCTGTAAAGGGGAAAAACGTGGGTACCCATAGAACCCATTTTAATTCACAGATATTGAGGTCAGAGGTCAAGGGACCCTTTAAATTTTAAAATTTAAAAATCAACATAACTTCGTAGTTATCGGGACAAGCCAGTTGCTTTAATGCCTTAACGTAACTGGTGGTGTTTAATACAAATTTGCGTTAACGTGTTATTATTGCATTAACTTTCACAGCCCTCATATTTATATTTATGTGCAGGTTGGACATGTGACAGCTCCCACCAGCCTCACAGGCTACAATATCTTCCATCAGCTTTACACGCTATAAATATATTAAATAGATACGATAGCTAGAATTATTCAAATAGATAAGAGTAGGGGAAAAAGTATTATATATTGGATTCAGAATAAGAGGTGGTTGCGTGTTGAGAAAACTCAAAATGACACAAAAAAGCATTTGACATTATACTCTCTGCTCTTCCCTCACTTTGTTGCTAACACCACGCTCTTCCTGACAGACAGTGGAATGTTTTTCTTTGTGGACGTGAATATGTTGATGACAATTGCTCTTGACAGTGAGCTGGGGCCCGATGGAGGAAAGCTGAGAGAAATACAGAGAGAAAAGGTTAGCGAGAAGATGACACAAGAGCGGAGGGTGTCATCTTGTTTTTCCAGTACTGGGGGAGCTATTATAAGGAAGGAGAGCCAACACTGCCGCTACCATTCTTGTAGGTTTTCCCTCTCTGGATGTGGAACTTGATCGGAGAGGTCACTCGGGGTTAAAAGGCTTAGGGCTGGTGGTTACATGCCTTTGGCTCAGGTTTATGGCCACATGGATGTGTTCTAATGATGGCATGTGCACAAATACATGTGGGCGGGGGCATGGAGCAGGCGTTGTGTCAGGCCAAGCGGTTACCGCAATTTACGCTCACACACATCACTCAAGGAAAATTTCAACACAAACACGCATCAAATCAAATGATTGTTTGTGCTTTAAGCATCTAACCACAATCTGGCACTGTAACCAGAGATTATCTCATCTTAATAAAACCTCTCCACTCAAAGTGTAACTGGAAAAAAAATCTAAATCATCTTAGTGATGGAATAAAGCTCGGTGTTTTAACTGTTAATAGATGTCTCTCTCTGCTCCCTAGCTCCCTGCTCTGCGCTGAGGCTTTGACATTAATCTCGAGGATGTTGATATGCTGTTAGAAAAGGTGACCTCCATTTTAAGCCACTGGAATGTAGACAATGGAAAGCCAAGCGGGCGAGTTATCAGAAGGGTGCAGGGCCATTGAGCCTGCCAGGAACTCCACTCAGTACAGCTAGAGGAGCAGAATGGATACAGAGCCCTCGCTGCCAAATAGACTACCCGCTCTTCACCTCCTCTTGCTAAACTATCCAGCCTCCTCCGCACCTACTAAAAAAAGCTCATTTTCATCTTCTCTATTCCTGCGGTTACATCAACTCCACTGGCTCCCCAGACTGAGGTCTTTTTTTTTTCCAAGTAATTTCTGGGAAGCACCATGGCTTTGTGGCTGGATTTCCAAAGCTCTGCACCCCCTAGGAGCCCTTGAAGCAGTCGCTATAGCGGCAGGGACGTTTGTTGAAATTTAAAAAGCTTTAATAATAGATAATAGAAATACAAAAAGTAAAATGATCCCCAAATGACTAGACATAGAGAGCAATAGGCCACTGTGGGGTTGAACAAAAAACAACAACCAGCTCCGTTTAATCAGACGCTGCTGTCAACACCCATCTGGCGAACAGAATAAATGCATAAACTATGTGTTTTGCTGACTAGGAAACTCCCAGCAGCCTCTTCTTCTCTTTGCTGCACTCTTATTTCTTCTGCTCATTTACAGAATTAGAAGATCAGAGACACTGGGACCTTTGGTGGACCAACTTTTTTTTTTCCCTCACTCCTCTGCGTCGGTTTCATTTTATCTCCATTTTTCAAACAAACACACAAATACACAGAATCACAGTAGATGCAAACATAGTGTGTGCAAACAGACAGATGCGCACACGCTTGCATATACACACAAAGCCCCCTTCAGGACAAGGGCTTACACTGACATTAAAGGGCCTTTGTTTAGCCCCAGTTATCGCTACTCCACAGGCGGGTTTTGTTGTGAGCATATCTACGTCTACACCGCTGTGTGTCTATGACCACGCATGGGTTGTGTATGAAACCGCAACATATGGAGTGAACTCTTGCAGACACCCTCAGCACCTACAGCCCGATTGTTGCATGGGTTTGTGTGCGTGTGCGCATTGTGGTTTGTTTTTTTTTTTGTGTGTGTGAACAAGTGAGAAACAACAGCAGTTTCACTGACAATGCTCAGGGAAGCAGAACAATTGCGCCTTTGACGGCGTTTTGTTTGTGGTGGTGGGGAGACAGGAAATGAGATCATGCTGAGGGCTCTGGCTGTGTGCGCGCAGAGCTTATCGAAGAGCGGGGCTGGGCCGGGTGG
Source organism: Pterois miles (assembly GCA_947000775.1). NCBI lineage: Eukaryota > Metazoa > Chordata > Actinopteri > Perciformes > Scorpaenidae > Pterois > Pterois miles. Next base: position 1,320,107 of record CAMQGK010000522.1, on the reverse strand, counting down.
AGAATACCAATCACTTATTAGCCGGCCTCACTGGGCTTATGGAAATGAGGAGCAGTTCATTGAGTGCAGTGCATCAACGCAAGGTGGAAACTGTGGTTACACCAGGCACCGCTATCTCTCTCACTTGATTCCCTCCCATAATGTTACATGTATTATTGTGAAATATCTCATACCAAAGTAATGGCTAACCGGAAAAACACATGGAAAAACTCCCCTTCCCTCATACCTAAGATACCTTCCATCTAATTTCACTTCAAGTTACAGTATTTGGAGGCTTCACAGAGTTGAAAATGCTCTAGGTTCCTTCTGCTTCCTCACTATATAAATTCATAACTTCTGGAAACTGAGCAGGCTTCCTTTTCCTCTTTGTCTTAGTACACAGGACGCTGCCTTTCCTCTTCTGTATATCCGTCGTCCTCCAATGTGTGCATGGGTCTCTCATAGCACAAATCCATGTTTCTCTGTGACTACACACAACCTCCTTAGCCACCAGGCGGCTGCTTGCCTTTCATCACTCGTCCATCTTTGGGTGGAAATGTTCAATCATTCAATTAATCCATCTTGTGTTCCCTCACTTGGCCAGGTCCCTTCAACTCACGCATACTAGGGCTGCCCGATATATTGGATTTTCATTGTCACTGCAATATGAACATGCACGATAAACACATCGCAAAAATGATGAAATAAGTAAAATTATTGTCTTTAGGGATGGTTAACAAAACCTGTTATTAAAGACTAGTATTTATAATCACGCTGCAGCCTCTTCTCTGCCGGAGCTCTCCACACACAAACACACAGTGAAGTCAGTGAACAGCTGATCAGCAAGGTCGCGGTGGAGACGAATTGAAGACACCTACACTTGTTACGAGTGTCTTTGCAAGAGTAAAACCAAGACACGTCATTATTACACCTGGTCGCCAAGCATAAACATGATAAAACGGTTAAACATGTAGGAATGTGATGTTTCAATCTGCTCTGTCTGTAGTCTCTCATCCACCGCCGTTACATTTACACAAGCACGTAACCCTCGACGTAACCCTCGGCTACACAAGCTAAAACTAAAGCTGGCAGTAGGCTAGGTTGTCTGACTGTTTAGGTTAGTTTGTCATGTATCTTAGTAGTAAACTCATCAGCTGGCTGAGACAAAGCAGCTACTCCTCTACCAGCTCTAACGTTACCTGCCAGAAACTTCAATCTAGAAAAGGATTTATTTTATTAACATTTTAGATTTGTTTCCAGTGAGATATAAATGAATTTATATGGTGGCTTTTCTGTTGTAAACATTACTGTTGCTGCTCTAGAAACAACATGTATCATAGTTGTATTTTAAATTTTTAATTCTAGTCTAGTTCTGAATTTAAAAACAACCACGCTGACATAAGTATAGCTAATATGCACTCTACAATATTTATTTATCGCAAGTCATGTTGTCATCACAGATTTTCCTTATATCGTGCAGTCCTATTGCATAGATGCAGTCAGAGTAGCTCTTCAAACCTTTTCCACACAGTAAACGGACAGGAGGAAAGGGAGCAGGAAGGGGCAGACAGGTGCCCAACCTACTGCAGTTTGCATGATTTATCTACAGGAGGGACAGAGGAGGTGACGCTGAAGCGATGAAGGAGTCAAAATTAGACTTAGATTCCAATGGTGACATTTTCGCCTCAAAGCCCCATAGACTTCAAAGCGCTCCATTCAGCACATCCAGCATTTAGCGCCTAATCCATGGCTCCTTTGATAATTCTGTTTGGGTTTATTTTGGGGTTGCAGGCAGGGTGGAAATACAGAGGAGGGAAGACGGAGAGATGGAAAGTTTAAAGATTGATGTCAGCTGGAAGTTTGGAAGACGTGAGTGAAGGAAGCATGGAGCAAAGTTTGTGAACTTTTAGATAAGCTAGCTGCAGACAGAGAAAAACATGACGACTAGGGAGGCAGCATTCAGTCTAGGGACGTTAATTTTGAAAGACTTTCTTAAACAATAACCGACTCTTGCTAGCTGATAATTAACTGTTAACCGACAAGATCAGTGCCTTGCATGCAGCGGTGCACCAGCTGCAGTATACAGTATGAGCACAACAAACTGAATCCCCAGTTCACCTTCAGGAGAGTTACTGCAGCAGCTACAGTGCTGCGTTCACTGTCTCCAGTTCACCTTTTGGGAGCGTTAGCAGTCACGGTGCTGCGTGTAGTGTCGCTGACATGCAGCCACTTTCCCAGTTAAAGTCTCCACTGCACATTTAGTTTACTTTAGAAGGTTGTTGATTGCGTGTCTGCCCGGTGTACCAAGGCTCTGTCTGCCCAGATTAACAATAGCAACTGTCCGACAAACAGTGTGTGTGTTTGTGCTACGTTAGCAGCTGTTAGCTGCTAGCGCTGCCACTGGCTTTGTGCACACTGTAGCGTAACTTCAGCGAGTGTCCGACAGACTGTGTGTGTGGTGGTGCTGAGTGTGGGTTTGTCGGTGGCAATATTGCTGTGAACGCAGCTGTAGCAGACAGTGCGTGTACAGTTTATTTGACGGTAAATGCTACGAGGCTACAAGCAAAAACTCCTTCGCTCATAATGGGAGCCTACCTCCTGTATCTGCGATGGCTCAGACCCTCTTAATGTGGGCCCTTATGGTATTTTTCTCAGCTTTTTAATTAATTATTATTTTTTTTAACCAATAGCGTTAATCGGTTAAAATGCTTAATGTCAGTTAATGTTTAAATGGTTAATTATTAACATCTCTTATTCAGTCCCTCCATAAGCGTTTGTTTGAGTTACTCACATGTCAATAGAGGACTGGCCTTTGACAGAGCTGCGAAAGCTGTGGACTAATGCTAGCCATGCTGTGCTAACTTATCTGCAACAGTCTCTCCCAGAGGAGGGAGGGAAACAGTAACTGTGTCTACTTTAGATCGGTCACGCCCGGCCAATAACCAATCCTTTTAATAGTCCATGTGAAGCACTGAAGTCGCACTTGCATCAGCTGATCAGTCATGAGCTACTTCACTCATGCTTCATCATCATACATCAGCTGACTGGCAACCAACAGACTAGTAACAGCTAAAAATGTTTGTGAAGGTTCTCATGAACAGCTACACAGATTCCTACAAGTTTAGACCCTTTCAAACCTGACAACATAAATGTTGTAAATGGGCCTCTTTGCAGTTCCTGTTGCAATGTCCGTTAATGCAGACAGTGACTTGCTCTGTACTTAATTCAATCAGAAACGTGAAGACAATGGAGTAGAAGCGCTGCTGAGTCTTTGTGGTAATCACTTACAGGTGCTCTTTGGATCCTTCAGGTGTATTGGGCTCATTCAATCTTGTATGAGTGGAATGCCACCTCAAAAAAAGTACAAAATGCAAGGCTCCCTCAAAAACAATCCAAGGCACTCTGTAATTTTGAACAAATTCAAAAGGTCTTTATTTTACACAGCACTAATTGTTTAAAATGGCCAACGCATTGTGACCAACATAGGTCTTCATCAGGGTCACTGCCAGCATTCAGCCGCAATATCATAAATACATTGTTTGTATAGATAAGATCTGTATCAAAAAATAACACCAAAACATCTCACTCACCGGCTGGTGGCTGGCTGTTAGTTTAAGAAGCACTTGATTTGGTATGCTGCAGCATTTTCTATGAGCAGATCCGTTTTAAAAATTACAGCTGATCATGTTCGTTTAATTGTGGGAAGCCAAAACCGGTATGCAGAAATATTCAAATACAACATTTCAGAATAGGTGAAAAAACACATTTGTACTGCATGCAAAAAACTACAACTAAAACAAAAGATTAGCATAAAATTTCTGTCAAGGGGAGACTTGTGGGTACCCCTAGAATTTCTTATACCCCTAACCAACACTGGTATTGGTCTCAAAAATCTTGCATCAGTGGGATCTTGTATGGGCCGACACGATGGCCCCTACGTGCATCCTTTGATTCCTGTGTGGTCAACCTGCTTCCTTTGTCCTCCATTCTCTGTTTTCACCTCTCTCTGCCTCTCAGCTTAACGACTGCAGAGACCAACAGGCCAAGGAAGCACTAAACAACGGTAATATGCGAGCAATCATTGGCATTAGTGCAGTTATACACATTTAACAGCTTACGCTGTTGCCCTTCATCATGTTAACTGACTACAACAAATAGAGTCCTCTCTGTTCAAATTATCATTGTAATTGCCCTCCTCATCAAATAGCTAACTAGGAGACCATCCGTTCATCAAATTATCATCATCACGCATGGCTGGCTAGCTAGAGATATCAAAATCCTCCACTGTGCCGCTCTATCAGTGAGGTGAGGCGAGGTGTGGGGCGGTACATTTCCAGGACTCTGGTAATGACTTAAGGGGGTCAGAAGGATATCAGGAGCTGGCATGATAAGTGATGACACCCTCATGGGAACACGCTTAATGACTTTCCCCGTGCAGGGAACTGGCTGGTTTGGTTCAGGTGATTTTACTGCAGTGAAACAGAAAGGTCCAGGACATCCTGTCTGCTCAAATCACCAGAGCCTCTTTTTTTGGGGGGGATTCTCAAATCTCTGTGCATTGCAGTCGAAGTGAAGCATCACTGAGCAATGAAGCAAATTCTTCCCCTCTTTCCAAAACCTGACAAATCTCACAACATGTGTACACACACAAAACACTTGTTTGACAATGTTATCAAGACAATTTAAGATAGTTGTGTGTCACACTTAAATATATTCATACCATCACAACAGGATTCACTGAGAGGCTAGTCTGACTCATCGAATGTAGTCTGTGGGTATAAGTCTGCCATCAGCCACCTACGTATTTCAGCCAGCATTCTTGTCCTCTTTCGCTATCTGCACAATTTTGCAAGGACGCCGTCGCTGCAACCTGTGCTTAGCGCTGCCCAAGACGGGTTTAAAGAAATACAAACAAGCCATAGTGTTTTTCCAGAATGATAATGTGTTTAGACCTTTCCTTAGCACTGACACATACTAGACTACTGAAGGGCAAACTGAATTTAATCCTATTTGTAGGTACTTAGTATGTACACAAATACTGTATACCCCTGATTTATTCAGATTTTTTAACAGCGTGTGCATAAGTGTTAGTGGTTTATGAATAAGGATTTAATAATTGAGTAAATATCTAATATGTAAGGGATAACAGACAGCGAGCCGGACATTGTTGTGAAAGAAACCCTGACATGGTGATGCTGCACCCTGATGCGGAGTGGAGGGGTTTCTCATCGGCCCGACAGGGTTTCTTTCACAATAATGACCCGCTAACTGTACGTTATCCCGCTTATTACATGGCTACTTACTGAAGAAATCAATAATTTGACCCAAAAAACGGTCGGCCAGATATCAACATCATAACTGTGACAATAGCAACGGCCTGCTATAAAGATATAACAGACCGCAGAATGCTGTGACTGATGAATCAAAATCAAGTATTCAACACAGCCATGTAATAATGGTTTATAATATCCGTTTTAGTTTACCTATTCAAATCAGATATTCATATTTTATTTAGTTTCCTGCTTCTATTGTACCTGTGTTTCATTCTGTAAAGCATTTTCTACATAAAGAACCATTTCAAGTTTTAAATGTATGAGACAAGGCAAAGTTGATGAGGGCCTTTCCTCCAGCTTTAATACACTGCTGAACAACAACAAAGGAAACCAATCTCCCGTCTCCAACAACAGAATGCATAGAGCCATTATTGATCAACCGCTCCGTGGCTTTTTTTAAGCTGACAAGTCATTTGCAGTGTTCGATTGGATTCATTTGCCTTCAAAACAGACTAATACCCAAAAAATGTAGAGTTGCAGGGGGATCAAACATATGTTCCACCAAGGATCTTTAGTTTGGAGGCGGAAGAGGGGAAATTGTGGGGGGTGGGGGGTTTAAAAGGATTCCATTACTGAGGCAAATAACCGAAAGTACCATGACAACCCTCTAAACACCAAACACGAATGCCACAGAGGCAGAGCTGTATTGCACAGCAGTTTTTACTGACCTATCTATATAAGTGATCATTCTCTCTCAAACCGCTTCAAGAAGGCGAGAGGAGGTCAGACGGTCCTGTTTAGCACTCGCTCAAGACCTTACGTTTGACTGAGGGTCCCATTTCATAGAGTCAGCACTGCAAAGGTGGCATCTGTGGGTGGGTACATGTGTGTATATTCACTTCACAAGCATTACTTCCTACCCAGTGACCTGCCCACAACCCTCCCAGTCATTTAACAGTTGGCAAATAAAAATATACAGGGACTTAAGTAGAGACAGAGACGCACTTAAAAGACATGTCACACACCCTATCGGATGCCTGAAGGTCAACAGAAATGACATGATGAGGCGTCAGTCAGCTGCCTATCAATGTGTGTGTGTGTGTGTGTGTGTGTGTGTGTGTGTGTGTGTGTGTGTGTGTGTGGGAGAACGTGTGCTCGGGAAAGAAGCGGAGCCACAGATAGCATTTAATTGAAGGTTGAAGTTATCAGATAGCCTGCGACTCAGCTGTCAGTCAAAACGCAGTCACCACGGTGACGCTTCACAGCGCTCTGCACCACTGACGACATCAGGAAACGGCTGACTTTGAAGAACGGTGAGGGAGCGGGCAGACAGACCGATTGAGAAACACAAACACATTTACAGCCAGATGTGGGGCACACAGGCAAGTACACACAGGCCAGACGAGGGACACACTTAAGGGAATTAGAGAGGAGGCGTGCTGGCAAGGCAAGTTATTTTGGTAGAATGGACATGCTGCACTGCATCCAGGCACCAGGAAAATCTAATTATCTACTGGTGAAACCAGAGCAGGGGACACGTAGGTGAGACAAGCCCCGTCGAGCGAGTGTGACCTCAGCTAAGGATATGGCGGGTAAAAGTAAGTCGGACTTATGTTTTTAAATCAAAGTAGAAGCTGAGAGGTAAAAAGTGGATGGCTGGTGTGTCAAAATGACAAGGGAAGTGTGAAAATAAAGAAATAGTATTAACGATGACATCAAATCTTCCATGGCAGGGGAGTTGTTATCAAGAACACAAAACAGAAGCTTGGACCATCACTACCTGCTTTCTTGGAAGAACCTAGGATGGCGTCAATGAGAGACACACAAGCACACAGACACACATGCCTTTTCGACAGGGGTAATCTGGGAAATCAGACGGAAATGTGAGAGGAGGGGAAATATTCCCCAGTCTAATAATCATCATTACAGTTTCCTCCCCTTTTAGCAGTGGGCAGATGGGGATAGGAAGTTACACTTTTCTTCCCTTCATTCACCAGCTCTTTCCTCTCTCCCCTTTCACACTGATCCTACATCATCTCCCCTCCACTTACTCCACCCCTAAATGATTCCAGTCTTTATCCTCCTGGAAAACACTAGAGATACTGTGGCTCGGTCTGTGTTTGTTTTTGAGTCAGTTGAACACACAGTAACACTTTATCTGCCGTTGTCTGCTGTTCAAATGATGAAATCCCAAACTTCATTTCCGCTCTGCTCACCCCAATAGCATCAAATTGCAAAGAGCAGTGACAGCAGCAGTGAAAACAAAAAGGAGCAGGAAAAATGACTGCCTGCATAACTTATCACAAGTTACAGCGGGTTCAAATTGGACACCAAAGTGCTGCAAAGTGCTGTAGTTTTCGGCACCTATGTAAAGCTATTGGGCTGTTAGTTTTGGCATTGAATCTGCCACAAGCAAATCTGGCAAGAAAACATACTAATAATCTAATATAAACAATATCAAAATATATCATACATGATATAAATGATCTGATTCTGATAAGATATGCATCCCACACATACCATTGATTCCCACCTTGACCTAAACATTGCTTTCCTAACTTTGTAAAACAAAATGTGACAAATAAATACATACATATACATTTACTGACTTGTAATTTATCATGAAAATAATAGGTCATAATTAACAGGAATTACAATTCAAGTGGAAACCTTGTTAATGCACTGACAAATTTGTCTATAAAGTATATGATATATAAACATAGAATTGATCTGAATAGATCGGCTTCACTGTCACTGAAAACCAATCCAGCTATGCGAGTCTGTATCAGTCCAATATCCAATCCAGTATATAATTCTAAAATATGTACATAATGCACAAAACACAAGTACTTAATGTGCATGTAATTGTGGATATAATAACAGTTTTGGCACACCCTGTTCTAAACAGGAGTTTGGAGGACAAAATGGAAAAAAATTATTCAATTTAGACCTGCTGCTGATTTCCCCTGGTTCCAATCATCATGTCCATATATAACAAAGCTATCTGACATTTTCCTCTTTTCCTGCAGACTTAATGACCACACTTGGTGGTAGGGCTGTGTAATTGTGTACCAAAATAGAGTGAAAAAATGTCCATGTGAAATATGTGGCATCTTGCATCACCGTGAATGTGTATTTGCACATCCTTCGTGTGGATGTTAGTTTGTGTATAAATTAGTGCCTACTAAGGTCATCAGTGAGTCATCTTGGCCACCAGAGGGAAGCCTAATTAATTTAGTAGCTTTCCCAGCAGCTCGTAAACACAATACTGAGTTACAGCTTGGCTCTGCTCAGAGCAGCGTAGCACGGTAAGCAAAGGGATCACAGGGGTCATCCGAGGATGCCACACTTTTAATAGTTTGTGTGTGAGAGTCGTGTCTTTGCAGACACAGGTGGCACCCACGGCTCCACACATATTCACAGACCTTCCTCACTCTATTATAAAATGTTCATGGTCATTTAAAGGGTTAGCACAAAACCCACAAAGTAAATGTAATGCATGTATAATATCACAAAAGAGATGGATGCACAGGTTAAACTACCCTTTCCTATGAAATACCATACATTTTTTGTAGAATGCAATGAGAATACAATAATAAAGCAATTAGCATATAAAAGCAGCACCAATTGCAAGTATATGAACCTCCTACCTAATTAGGGGACAGCCCAAGGACGTGAAGTCCTGGCACTAGAGATGAAAGGTGACAGACTGTTGTGGTTGGTTGCTTCAGCCTGAGTTCAGAGGCTGGGTCTGGTCTGAAGGACAGCTGGAGCTGAGCTGATCCCAGCCAGTCTCTGGTGCCCTTTATCAATTCTGTCAGGGGGAAAATGCAATCCACGCCTGGCTGAGCCTTGCCCCTACTCGACAGTGTCTCTTATCCTTCGTCACCTCCCTCCATTCATTTCCTCACTGCAAGCTGCCGGGATTACGAAGAGAAACATTGCTCCTCAAGACGTGACACAACCATTCATGTGGGTGCCGAAGATTACCATGAGGACAAGAATGTGGCTGACTGGTCAAAACCTTAGACGCACACTACATGGCTCTACATATATAAAACACATACACAGCAGTCCTTTGCCACCATACTACTCATCTCCACAACCGGCATGATAGCGCCACCGTGTACTATTCTTTCCCAGCTGTGTGTGCGCGCATGTAAATATGCATTTCTTTCCATCCCAGAAAAAGCCGTCCACGCCACAACTCTAACCAATGCGGGTGGCGAGACCAAACTATTTTCCATCACCTTCCATCTGAATATTTATGGAGTTGCACTTCACTTTTCATGACACTCCTCTCAATCCCCTCCTCATCTCCCTCTCTAGCACTAATTTACTGACACCAGGACCAATTTAGACTGCCACCTGATACAGCTTTAACGGTAGTCTGTTAACAACTCAGGATAACGCGCTTTGAGCCCAACAACTGTTGTTTAACAAACTAACAAAACAGTCAAGATAGTCAGGAGGTGTGTGTTTACCCACTGAGCAAAAACGAGAAGAAAGAAGACAGAACTAAGACTGGATTGCACTAAGGAGAGAGCAAGAATGCACAACATAAAGAATGAGAGAAAGCTGGTTTGTCCTCAGCGCTGACAGATTGCTGAACTATCGGCAGCTGTCATTCCAGGGACGACATGCCACAAAGACGCATGGCCAACGGCAAGAGGACAAGCTACATCTTGTTTCCTAACAACACTCAGACTGTAGAAGGAAAAGCAAACAGTTTATGGCTATATATGTGTTATATCATCAATTTTATGCGCCTCTGAATTCTTTTCTTTTATGCATTTTTTTTTTCAACACACTATTTGTCTGCTGGTTTCGGTGTCTTCTGTCAAAAATTGTTGCACTTTTGAAAATAAGTACACTTCTTTGTTGAAAACTCAATCACAGCATTCTATAGTCCGTTATTTCTTTATAGCAGACCGTTGCTATGAGAGCAGTTCTGATGTCGGACTGTGGCGGACCGTTTTTTGTCAAGTAGCCATGTAATGCACATCGCCCTGATGGGGTTTATCTCACAACAATGACCTGCTAGCTGTTCATTGCCCCTTACATACGACCTCATGTTATGTCAGTCACGTTTACACACAGACTCCAAAACTTTCAGATTTCCTGTGTTTTTTTGCATCCGTCAAAAGCCAAAAAATGGTTGTTTGACCACTCACAGCCACCGTCCATGCAAATGTCATCATCCAAAATGGCATCTGATAAACTGATTCATCATCTCCCAGCACAAAGCACTTTAAAAAAACAACAGACTACAAAGATGGGGAATTAATGATAGATTGTGGCAGGTGAGTGCAGAACAGCTAGGAATCAGGAATGGTTGCAAAACAAGGGATGGAGGAGAGATTAGAGTAGTGATTGTGCTCTAAGCAGCTAAATGATAGCTTCTTGCTAATGTCATCCATTCATTAGCCCTGTTTGGGACTAGCGCTATCCATTGCACTCACGTAATTAATTCAGTTTTGTGTTGTATTGTGAATTTCTGCGACGAATAGAATAATTAACAGTTCTGACTGAGCAACATTTCTGAGTGCAACATTTTTTTATTGGATAATGGACTAAAAAAATGCATTAGTTCTGAAACAAGGCAAATGCATCAACATTGTTGGCACTGTGATAGAGCTGCAATAGTGTGAGGTGTGTAAAGCAGCTACTTACATCAGGGTACTCTTTGACAGGCACAAACAGTTTTTCCTGCAGGTGGACGATGGGTCCGATAGGCTCAGGCAGCTCCAGAGGGTGTCTGTCCACAAGGCCATTCACTGTGTCGCTGTACATGTCTTTACGCACTCTGTTGATCTCTGAAACACACAAACATGAACACAGTGATAAGCAACTGAATAACAAGAGCACAATCAAACCCTTTTCCTTCATTTTGTATTTGATATATCACTGTCATATTGATTTTGACTTCTGGGCAAAGGCTTAATGTAGCATATAAATCTCTTTTGTAAAAAAGAAAAACAGGAATTTGTCAGCTGCCTTAAGTATTGTTTGTCTTTTATAGACAAACAAGTGTGTAAGTTTGTTTTGGAGAGTACTTCAAAACAAAAAATTATCATAGCCTGCAAGTGTAAAAATGTATGACAGCTGAGCACGGATACTTCTGAATACCTGCAGGATACAGCAATTTCTCTGCTCCAACTAAAAACTGCGAATGTGCGATTGTGTGTGAGTTCTTCTATATGCCAGAGACAAAAGTTAAGCGCTGCATTATTTAGGGGTTAAGGCCACCGTCTTCCCTTTCTGCCTGGTACTCCCACGTGGCTGTTCTCTAATGGAGCAGCCTGTGAGCGGCTGGGCAGGTGTGGAGGAGAGACGTAGGGAATTGCTCAGGTATATACCTTCAGATCTGATCCCTCCCTCAGATAAAACTAATGGACCTCTCTCACACACACACACACACACACACGCTAAGCTCGAATTCACACGCACCCCACTTTGCTTCCATAGCTCAGACAAATTCACACAGCTGAGAAGGTTGTGAAGCGGGCAGGTTGAGAAAAGGTGTTCATTCACCCTGCACATCCTGTGTGTGTAAGCATGTGTGTCACAGTTGGATGCAGACGGACGTTTGCAGTTGTAACACCCGTTAATAGGGGCCATACACTGGTTGCACTTCGCAACTTCCCACATTTGCCATCACTAAACAGTCATGCCTTTGCTGAACCAAAAGGTGAATCAGTAGTAAAGTGGAGGAGAAACAGGCATCTACCAAGTACGACTGGGCAATATTATATTGATATCATGTTATGAGACTAGATAGTGTCTTAGATTTTGTGTTGTCTTTCCTGTTTTAAAGGTTGCACTACAGTAAAGTGTATTTTTCTGAACTTAGTAGACTGTTCTTGCTGTTCTATTATTTGCCTTTACCCGTGCTAAAATTTGGATTAATTGTGCAGCCTTAATATCCACATTACTGATGATTGTTTATCAACAATCCCACTGTGAAAATATTTTTTAAAAGCACCAATAGTCAACCCTATAACTAGGGCTGAGGAAATCTTTTAAGGAATGGTCCACAGAGTTGGCAAAGGTGGCTTTGTATGAACAAATCTCTCTCAGATTGATGGACAGGACTGAGAAATATGCGGCAAAATGTGGAGACTACTTGGAATTATGGGTGGGCACGGTTTGGGTAAAAAAATGAACTGTTCGGTTCGCTAGTCACGGTTCGGTTCGGGTATGTATCATTCTGTTCATTTGAAATAGGTTATGAGGCCATTTGTGTATTTTTTTTTCATCCCGTTTATTGTCATACTAGAAATCAAGGCCTATGGAAAGAGGCTGGGACACGGGTGGACAGGAATATGAGGTATCACACATGCGCTGTGTAACTGAAGCTGCAGTCGTGCGTTGTTATTGGCTCAGTTTCAACAAGGGCGGACCAGATTTTACTGCGCATGTGTTGTACCGCCAAAGATACAACGCGCTGATGACGCATGACCCAGCTTCCTTCCTTCTCAAACTTCTCAGTTGGCAGAGACATCGATGAAGTGCAGAGTACGGCTGTGATTCCGTTAAAGAAATGCAGAGTGGCGACAGGTAGAGGATCCACCAGCGTCGTTTCGCTCTGCTGTGTGGGAGCATTACGGATTTGGTGTTAATGACAGTGACGGGAAAAAAGTGGTAGATAAGACGTCATCTGTGTAAGCACTGGGCAACACGTGTGGCTCATGCTAACGGAAATACTTCCAATATGATGTGCTATCAACGGACACATCGGAGTGATGTCTCCGGAAATGATTCGAGGAGAGTCGGGGAGGAAAGTACAATGATTAGACTACTTGGGCTGCACTATAATACACTGTCTCTCAGACACATCAGCAGTAATTCCTGAACTGTATGAACAGACATGATGAGGAATTGTGAAACTGTCCAACACAGACCATGTAGCTCTGACTACAGACGGATGGACATCCAGGGCTGCTGAGAACGACCCTTTTTCGGAAAGAAAAAAAAAGGGTTTTTTATTCCTTTTTTGTTTTTCTCCCTTTTTATTATTCCCCCCCCTCTTGTTTTTTTTTTTTTTTTTAAATTTCAGGGAATAAAGAGACATATTTCTTTTTATTTAAAAAAGGTCTAGTGCTGGCTCCCCTGATCCCCTTTTTGTTGATGGCCTGAGCCTATAATTTGTTTATTATTTATTAATTATTTTTAAATGTTCCTTATGTTAGCCTAGTCTACAAACATTTGACTTGTTTTGGCAAATAAACGAAAAATCTGTTCAAACTGAAATTGGCCTCCTTGTTGTACCACTGGATGTGTGTGTAAATTTTGTTAGACCATGGTGCAGTAGAAAGTAGGACTATGTACACTGATTTGTTTATTTTTTTTTTCTTTTTTTCCTACCTTCCATTATTATTTTATTTATCTAATTATTTTTATTCGTTTATCTAAGTGAGTGCTTATTTATTTAATATTCTATTTGGTCATTGGGGTATTAGTGCCATTATTTTTCAGTGTTTTTTATATTATTTTCTCATTAATATTACTTTGTATATAAGACTTTGATTTGTAGAGCACATGTGACAATGTTTGGTTAAAAAAGTTTATAAAACACTAATTATAAAATTTTAAAAAAACACACCATAATCATTTTAATGTTTTTCATCAACAATCTGAATAATAATGTCAAAATTATCATTCTCACTAATGTCGCAAATCATATCACAATAGCAATCAAAATAATCGCAATTAGATATTTTTTCTAAATTGCTCAGCCCTATCTGCAGCATTGTCACAATACTGATATCAAGACATCTGGTCAAAAATATTGTGATATTTAATTTTCTCCATCTGCCCAACCTTACTGGGGGCGGTAAAAACACAGTCTAAAGTGAGCTGAACAGCTGAAACACAGTGGTAAAGCTGATGAGAGGTGCCGTTTCCTTTGGGCAATGCCGAGGTGCCCTGTGAGGACCCCCCCCCCCCCCGGCCTGTCTCTTGCCCCCCCCCCCCCCTCCCCCCCCTTTTTTTTTTTTTCTTTTTATTTCACAGAATATTATTTTAATTTCCCCTTGTGGGTCTAATAAAAGACTTTCTTCTTCTTCTTCTTCTTCTCAAAAACAAGTCTAAAGTGAAACAGCTGAAACCAGGGACGAGACCTTGAGGAATGAGGTGTGTGAGGTGGAGCAGGGGTGGCTGTTTGGCACTATTTCCATCTCTCATGAGACTCTGGAGCAGTTGGGAGCTCTATATTAAACTCTAGCTGGGGAACCTGACACTCAACTATAGATGCCCTCAGCTGGCCTGACCTCTAAGCCATAACCTTACGCTGGAGCTACACTGGGTGGGTTAGTTAGGGGCGGGGGAAAACTGGTTCAGCATAATATCACAAATATCTTTTACAATATAGTCTATTAACCTATTAACAATCCGTTGAGGGACCTGACCACTATTTTAATTGAGATTTGAGGTTATAATGGGCTCAGTCTTAAAGCTGGAGTGGAGATACTGGGATCGTATGAAACTACAAAAACTAATGTCATGTTAGTTTGTCTGGAAAAAAGTTAAAAAGGATCCAAAGTTAGAGTGAAAACTGTGTCTTATTAAATTAAACAGATGTTGACTATCAATAATAATCTGCAGTTGAAATAAGGGTAATAAATCGCAATATTATCACAACATTCAGCATATCGCAAAATGTTTAAATGACAATAAAATCATATTGTGACTTAAGCATCCAGATAATATTGCAATAGTTTTAGTGGAGTTCTTGTCTTTGCTTTAAGTTTGAATAAGATGCAAAAACAGAGATAAAAATAAGACACTCCTGTAAAAATAATGGGTTTAGCCATGGAATCAGTTCGTGGGGATTTCCTGTTGAGCTGAGAAAGTGTTTTCTCTGGATGCTGCCAATAACTGACAAATGTGTGATTGATGGGCTTGTGGACACTGACAATCATACACACAAACATCTGGCCTGCAGCTGTGCGGACAACACCTGCAGGACACGTCGGAACCGTACAAAACAAGCTGAGGGACCCGGCCCAGGGCGACTCCTTCCTCAACAACGTGACCTCAGCTCTCTGTGGTCTGCACAGATACTCCCAGTAGTCCCAGAAGATGAATTCATCCTCATGGTATCCAGCCCAGAAGGCAGATTACATCAGTCCTAACCGACACCAGCGGCTTCGGGCCACATCCAGGCTTTGAGTGTGAGCAGAGGGGCTTGGCAGTGACGCATCACACAGGGAGGAGATCGGGGCAGCACAACATAGAGTAATGAGAATATGAAAAACAGGACAGTAACGATTGTGTGTTGTGCGTCCAAAAGAACCATCAAGCCCATAAAACAGCCATGATGGCTTTGTGGTTAAAGAGGCAGTATTTTAACCACAAGGTCATAAGTTTAATCTCCTTGATGGATATGCAAATCTATTCACATAGCCTGATCACTCAGTTAGTATTTCTAGAAAAGATGATCACTACCATAAAAATGAAACACTCCTTATTATAATAAATCTCAGTACCTTGCTTGCTGCGTCTGTCTCTTCAAGCTAACATTAATAAACAGAGGAGCCATTTAACAGACCACTGGTGGGCTAAGCATGTGTGTAGGAGCCATCAGTGACGACTAAAGAGGAGTCGACGCTCTGTAGGTTAGAAAACGTCTCTTTGCACAGCAAAGCTCACAGCAAAAGCAAATATACCGTGTGCTATTTGCAGCCTGCGATGCATCCAAGAACAGCCATCCTTAAGATGAAGAGAAAATAAAAGGAAGTGTGCACATGTGACAATGCTGCCCAACAACCAGCAGCAGCAGCAGCAGCAGCAGCAGCAGCAGCAGCAGCAGCACCAGCAGCAGCACACCCCCCCTCCCTCCTCCTTCTAATTCTATTTCCTCTCGCTGAAATGCCACATTAACATAAGGGGGCCGTGCTGGGCCATCAGTGGAGACGTGCGGCATTTGACAACCTCTAATTTCAGTGTGGCAAGTCTTTTCTGAAGCGCTGCGCTCATCTGAAAATTACCCCCTGCCTCGCACGACCGACAAAATCATTTGTCTAGCTGTCCACCCAGGCAGAAAAAGGCTTTTGTAAGAAAGACACAACTGAGGGAGACTGAGGATCACCATCTTAAAAAGAACAGAAAAAAAGAGAACAACAATTGGAGAGGAGAAGGGTAGGCTATCAAAAATTCAATTTCTTTCTTGAATTTTGGCATTAGATGGGTCTATATGAGGGGCAGTAACAGATCCTCTCTTACTCCTCTTCAGCCATCTCTCAGATCAGCCAGTGTATCATCCACAACCTGACTCAGCAGACCAAACACACACATAAACAGCACTTTGTGTCAGAGCTGTCTATTTACCTGTGGAGTGTAGCTGCATACACACACAGGAAGAGATTATAATATCTGTTTAGCGTTTTACCCAGACATCTGTCAGGAAGAAACAAAAATCAACCTTGAGAGTAGATGGAGGGCAGAAGGTTTGATGAGACAGAGACAGAGAAAAGAGAGAATTACAACCACAGTGCTGAGCAAGCAGAGTGCAGTTGTACTTGACTGACACTGCTCTTTTCTGCCTTAATGTAAGTTAAAACATTTCACTTTATCCTTTGCTTTTTTGTTTCTCTCGATTTCTGCCCTTTCTTCTCATACGTGCAGCGAACAAAGATAATGTCACACAAGCCGTGGCTGCAGATCTATCTGCCCTTTGTAAGCTCAAGTAAAGAGACGATTTCTCCTCGTCTTACTGGTGATTGGAGGGGAGAGAGGAGTACCTAAAAGGAAGGATATGGTAGAGGGCAATGGCAGGTGGAGGGGTTTGAGAGGCAGTGGACTGAGGAATATGGGAGAGGAAGTGGTTGTAAGTTGAGAGCCAGGAATCAAAATGTGAGTGGATGCTAAGTGCGAAAGTTCATTTTTGACCTTGAAAAACTTAGTTTGAAAAGAAACTTAACTCAAGCTCCACTAACTAGGGCTATCTGGAGCTTTCAGCCACCTGTCAGCTCAGCTGTCATCATGTGAATATACTATATCCTCCCTACACCTGTTACCTCGTGGCAAAACTTATATACTTCGGTCACATGATAGCTGAGCTATCGTCACGACAGCTGACCAAACGCCATCTGCTACGGATGCACTGAAAGCGGGACCTTGAGGTATGTTTTTGGTCAAATTTAACATGCTGCCTGAACACTGGCCATGATACTGGGTCAAGTGAATAATTCAAGGCCAAAGGATAGCCTTAAGTTATAAACACATCAATAAGGTTTCATGTAATTAATAGTCTGGTGAATAATGTTCTGATTTAATCAAGACACTGATAGAGTAAACATAGCTAAATTCTTAGAATTACAAAAATTAATTTACTGATAAGCAAAATGAAATGTGTTGACATCATGTAATGAACCCTAAAAGCAGCAAGCCAAGCAAATAATCTTCACAATTAGCGCTTTTGCTTAGCTCACACCACTGTCACGATTGGTTCTCTAGGAGGCAGACTTTCCAAACAAGTGGAAAATAACACTGAGTGACATATTGCTTTAAGGGCTTTAAGATTTCAACACTATTACTCCTTGATAGGGTGAAGAAGAGCTCGGCCTAGACTGGAGAGTCATGAGCACAAGGGAAGAAAAGACAGAATGGACAGAGAAAAACAAATCCATTAAGCGCATCTGCTCATCTGAATGAGTGATATTTGACAGACTCAGCCACCGTGAACTCAGCACCATGGGGTAGGGAGGTTTTTCATTTATTTACCCAGCCTGATGCCAAAGCATGACGACACAGAAGCAGCACCAACAGATTTAAGGCTGCCCCCTCTTAGTCAATTACTCCTTTTTATGCTTTTTTTATGCTGAATGACTCATTTCCAAGACACTTATGAGCCCATCTCTGGTAAACACAAGATTTACAGTGGTGCTTTGTGTGAAACTTAGTTTTAAAGATCTGTCGATTAAATTAGGGATGTACAGATCCAGCTTTATACTGGGTATAAACTTGATACCTGGGGTTTTCGGCTGATATCAAGTACTGATCTGATACTGGTCGTTAATTAATGAGCTCTACGCCTCAGTGTGTGGAAGTGGCTGGGATCACTCTTTTAAGTGTAAGGAAACATCAAGCTGCACTTTAACAATTTTGTAAATCAAAATGTAACAATGTATAATGTGTAATGTTAAAAAAAAAATATATATATATATATATAATTTTAATTGTCGTTAAAATAATACCTTATACTACAGCAACTTGGTAAAAAATCTTTAGCAACAAATTGTTCAAAAAATGAATTAAAATTCCAGTATAATGTATATGGTATATAACACAGAACTGAACCTGATAACTGGCCCAATGTGATCTGGATCTGGTATCGAAATAGATTAAATCCACTAATTGATTTGTCAGCGAAATCCTATGACTGTTAGTCAATTAAGGATTTCTTTTATTGGCAGAATGAAGGGAAAGAGGTAGAAATATTTTTTAATGTTGCAGCCCCTCCTTTCTAATGTGATCTAGGCTAATGAATGGAAACGCAGCATGAGGATAAAATTGGGGAGCAGAGTGGAGGAGGAGGAGAGATTAAATATGAAGCAAAAAGACAGAGAGAGAGAGAGAGAGAGAGAGAGAGAGAGAGAGAGAGAGAGAGAGAGAGAGAGAGAGAGAGAGAGAGAGAGAGAGAAAGTAAAAATAAAAACAATGGAGTAGAGAAGGAGATACTGTAATCAGGTTTAAGACTGGTGAAGATCATTCAGCTAGACCTGCTCTACTAGAGAATGAGAGCAAGTCCATTAAGAGCCCAAAAATAGACCTGCTCCATAACTGCTTTGTCCTCTCCCTGTAGCTCTCAGCTAAATGTCCTCTGATCATCACGCAGAGCACATCTGTCCATACAAGTGAGAGCGAGTGAGTGAGTGTGAGAGAGGGAGAGAGAGAGCAAAAGAAATGTAATGGGTGAATAATCAGTGTGATCAGCTTTGCCTGAGGAAAGCAGCTTTAGATGCCTTGTGATGCCTGGTATTAGGTTGATAATATCTGGCACCTGAAACAGATTGAGACTAACACCAATTAATCTTAGAGCCAACATGATCAAATGTTCAACTCTGCAGAGAGACTAAATGACCTGTTCAGGGGGATTAAAAAAAAAACTATAGTGTTCGAAATCGTTCCATCTTTTTCTGCTCGCACATGCATGTATTCTCAATTCATGATTTAAACAGAGGAAGGAGAAAAAAAAAAACGGCTAAGAAGCTGAGGTAAATATAGACATAAAACATAGTGATCGTGTCAAAAAAAAAAAAACCCTACAGCAATCACAGCTACACCTAAATGTGCCGGTGCTGAGTGAAACAAGACTCAGGCGAGGAACAAGCCTTTTCACTTTAAAGCTGTGCACTTTAGCAATCACAAAGCCTGGGTACCCGTTGCAAACGAAAGGATTTGGGCGTTTAATGCATTCCTGCCCTGTATTCACGGCACAGACGACTTTATCCAAGACGACACTCCACTTCAACAGTTTAGGGGTTTGGCAGGCCAAGCATATGAAAGACGGAGGTTTCTTTTAAAGCAGAGAGCAGAAATATAGTGTGCATTGGTGGGGGTGACTGAGCCATGAAAACGTATGCATTTCTGGGTCTTATCGTCAACTCGCAGCTGCCTCCTCTCTCTCACCCCTCCCTCTTTGAGAGGGGGAAAAAACTTTCCTTATGCTTCTGTCTTATTTTTACTTCCTAATCTTTGATTTAACAGTAGGTCTACACTGCACAAGCCTTTGATGTTCATGCACAAACTATTCCTGTGCTGTTAATGAGCATGCTGTACTATCAGCATAGTTAAGAACAGCATAATTATTTCAGTTCGCACAAGGAAAATAAAAGGTTTAGGTTTGAAATCATCCTGTCATTAAGAGTTTGCACTCAGGAGCTGTTGCATCGGTGAACTTAAATGTCAACATCCTGAAGAGACTAGACTTGTATTTATTTACAATTTAGATCAGAGTTCAGATTTAATGTAAAGGATAGTAAAAGTGTGACAGTACACATGTTAATCGCCAGAATCAATATTTTTGCTTTTTTTGAGTCTATACGGAGATAAAAAGAAGTTACTACTTTTCACATGGATCCACATGGATCCACATGGATACGACCTGCAATCTCACGTGTTAAATACAAAGTGGTAAACACTACACACAGTTAAGTATGGACACACTTTGGGTTTCACACATTAAGAGGAAAAGCAGAGCTAGACATGATCACTAATGCTGCATGCTAACACTGTCGTGGACAGGAAATGTTATTGTACTGTAACTTACAGTTAAGCCGGACTCCACACTCATCTCTATGGTCAAATCGGCATTTAACATTTCAGTTAAATGCATTCACATGGCCCCGATGGAGCCGACCATGCATGTACAAGGACAACGAAGCTCATGGCAGAGCTAGCGACGCACTTGGCCATGTTTGCAGTATACACATGTAGCTATGTCCGTTTTTCAAAATAAGGTGTTAACAAAGAGAACTGCACAGTATATACAAAATACATATATGGAAATAACATTGATTGGGATTATATTAACCAGAAGTATAAAACATTACATAAGCCTTATAAATTAAAATAGAGAAAATAAAGAAAATACCAATAATTTACTCATTTATTGTCATTAATGCCTGACAATTACGGATGTATTTGACTTCAGGACTCAGCCAACGTACATGTTGAAAAAAAAACATTTTTTCAGTATTAATATAGATATTTCTTAAAGTACAAGTGCCTTAAAGTGTATGATTTAACTTTTTCCCCATTGTCTAGTGTTAAAAAAGTTCCCATTCCTGTTTGATATGTGATTTCAGTTTTGACGACCCTTTGAATACAAGGAATTATGGGGAAAGTACAAAAGCTTCCCAGCAAATAATAGCAACAATGAACAAGCAGGAGTAGATCAGACAGTGGACTGGCATTTTTCAACCCAATTAAAGCAATGTTATGTCTCTGGGAAAGGTTCCATCAGACCCACACCAACTCATTTGCGAGAGCATTACCCAAGTGTGTCTATTACCTGCAGTAGTCTAAAACACGCTTGGGTGCAAGTGGCTCTCCCCATGGCGTCCAAGCAGCTTCTTTCCACAGATTCAGAGAGAGAAAGAGAGAAACTGTAATGCAATAATGAACGGCACAGGAGTGTTAATTGCTGTGGATGTGTGACTATACTCAGTCGTAGAAAACACTAAGTGCTTGAGCCCCCCGTGATAATGTTCATTCACATTGGAATAGTTTCGTAATTAAGCTGGGGCAAAACAGATATACCTTCTTTTGTTTTCATTAGATTACTTATTGGGTATCTTCCAAAGTTGTGTCGTTTTAGTTTAAATTCCCAGTTTGTGTTTAAAGTGTTTCCTTGCTAAGCTGTAATAAAGGGATAGTAACACAAAGAGGTAATAGGGGAAAAAAACATTAGAAGATAAACACTTGATTGGACTAACCCAGACTGCCGAGGCATCATATTAGCTTTAGCTGAATTTTGGCAAAGGATCACAGCCCGTATGCACAGGAGGAATATGGAATTGCAGCGATCAACAAGTTTTTTTAACGTACATATGGCGTGTGGGTATTGTGAAACAAACTTGGAATAGTATTATCATATCCATTTAATGTAAACTGTGTTCTCACAATGTATTTCAACTATAAAATTCAAAATAGTGCTGAAAAATACATGTCAGCTTTGCTTTACACTGACTCATCCCCACAGTTCCTGAACCCTGACATGATGTGGATATAAGCGCTGGCCCCCACGGGCTGGGGGTCTAAACGGCTCTAGACAGAAATGACGGCGTGGATTGCTGGCAGCCAGAGGGAGAGATTTATGTTGTGTGTCAGGGATTCTCCTAAGGCAGGCTGGGTAAAAAGCTCCAGCGTCAGGTCTTTAAGTAGATAGGCCACTAAATAAGCGACTGGTGTAACAAGGTTTCTGGAGTCTCTCTTCTCTGAGCCAGGTAAAAAAAAAAAAAATATATATATATGACATTACAGAAAAACCCTCCCATAACACACATGCTTACTCATCTCATGGGAAAAAGGCAAGCCAAGACACAGAGGAACTATGATTTCATCTAAATTGGGAACGGACAGTTGATGCATACCACACCAATAAAATGCTTACACAGTAACATCTGTTTTGTAAAGGTATATGTTGCAGAAAGTATATACAAGCCCGTTTATTATATCCCAGCCAGGCTCCCTGAAAGCAGCATTTTCTGCTCTCTGATCATCAACAATGAGCTGAAGCTGCCTGAAAGAGAACAACTTACATACCATTCAGCTATGGTCCAACAATGCACAGGAACATGTGTGCCCTGACCAAGGACACGTAATACACATTAAAACAAACACCCAACTTAACATTAACACCCCCCCCCCCACACACACACACACACACACACGCATACAAGCTAATGAGCATTTGTGTTTGTAGGCAAGGCTCTCCTGAGACAGTGAACCCACAGAAATAACACTCCACGCGGAAGGAGGAGGGAAACTGCCTCAGAGAAAAATCTGCTAAACAAATACAGCAGGAAACAAGCAGGAAATAGTGCTACATCTCTCCTCTACCTTAGTTTTCTATCCACTGACACATACTGTATTTAGTCTACTGACAAAGAGACAGGGGGAAAAACACAGATTGCTCTTTATTACACATCAACCTCAATCTACCTTGACTCTTCCGGGTTTAAATCATTTTACCACAATGGCTGACAGCAGCGGCTGAAGTTGTAGTTCGCAAAAGCTCTTCTATCAGAACACAATAAACTCACACTTACAATACTTTGATATAAAAATAAAAACAAAAATGCAATTTAATTAGGACCGTCAAAGTTAACGCTACAATAACGTGTTAGCAAAAAACATTTTAATGTCACTAATGTCTTTAACGCATTAATGCAACTTGCAATTTTTAGGTTGTAGCAAGCTCAGTTTTACAGCTTAAGTGAAGATGCAAATTGTCATGTTATGATTTGAACATATTTTTTATGCTAAATTCAGTACCTGTGAGGTTTTCTGGACAATACGTGTCATTGTTTTGTGTTGTTATTTGATTTCTAATAATATCTACATACATTTGTAAAGCAAACATATTTGCACACTACCATGTTGATAAGAGTATTAAATACTTGACAAATGTCCCTTTACGGCACATTTTGAACAGACGAAAAATGTGTGATTAATCTGTGACTCGGCAATTAAATGTGATTTAACATTATAATCAACAGACAGTCCTAAGTTTAATGTAAGATATGTATTGGAGAGCTACGTCTTAAACACAAAAAGCAAAACTTCTTTTTAGCAACTTATTGAAATGACTTATACACAAAACACTGGAAAGAAAACTGAAGTCATCAGCCAAATCAAACCACGAGTTGAGCACATTCTTACAATCCTAATAATTACGTCAGAAACAATGAGAAGTTGGACACACAGTTTACCTCCTCCGCTGTTCTGGCTGAACCCCTGAGAATACGTACGCTAAAAGCAGAATGTGTAGGTGTGGTGATGGCCGAGAACAGCAATCAGCAAAGCCATTAATCATAACCAGTGGCAAATGCAATGTTTTCTGGGGCTGTCACCGCGACTGCACGCAGGAAAGGGGAAGAAGTGCCAAGCTGAATGTGGTTTTCTGCGGCTGCTGCCAGCAAGGGTGACGGTGTGCTATAGGAGCATGTCATAGCACGTTAGTTTGGTGATTAAACAAAGCAAACAGACAGTGCAGACAAGGAGAGAGGGACCAAAGGAAGGGTAGAGTGGAGGGGAGGCAAGAAAGAAGCAGTGATAGCGTAGGACAAAAGGGACTGACTACACTGGAGTTTCAATCCCAGACAAAAATGCATAGTGCCTGCAAAATAAATACCGTTGGAGAGACTACTGTCACTTGACTCCAGCACCAGTAGTGACAGGTGAACAGGTGCAGTGACTGTCCTGGAAAATGCACCTCCAAAGTAGGCCAAGTTAGCCGAGGCTTGAGAGGGAGTTATGATGCCAGTTCTGAGATCATGATAAACAGTGAGGCAAAGTCATCAACCGGCTGTCAAGTGGCCAAAAAATACAGTGTCACAGAGACTTGGAAGTTGCTAACCACTGGTTAAGGCCAGCTGTCTGGAAGTAGACTTGCTAAATTTACTGTATTACTATTATTATTGCATTTAAAAATATGATCAAATTATTTAGGGATTTCATTTTTATTGACTACTGTTTACATGTTAAACATGTTAAGAATATCTTGCAAAAGGCAGGGTTTGGGATAAGTTTGGGATAGGGTTACACAGTTAATCAAAATTTTCAATTTGATCAAAATCACAACATGGCTACTGCAATTTTCGGATCGCAGGAGGTGCAATATTTATTAAAGGTGAAATGTGTGTCAAAATATAACATAACTTACATACTCTGTTGTGCTGCAGAGATGTCCTGGCCTACACGTCATATTCTACATGCTGCGGAGGTAGTCGGTGGTACACGGTGGTTGGGCATACACCGATGACATCACTTGCCCATTGCCTCAACTGCCGTTTTGCTTTTTTGAAATGGAAATAAAATCCATTTATTTAATTTTGACATATCAGGACTAGAGAGAGTAAACAGACAAGGCGATGGCAGAGGATTTGGTGTCAGAGCGAAAAGCAAAAACACCGACTGTTCGACCAGAGAGGTGCCGCAGCAAAGAGAAAGCAAAGCTAACACATATGCGGCAAATGCCATTTGTAAAATAATACGCTCACTATACTTCCACCAATAACTCCAGACATTTCTCTTTATAGGAAGACATTTACCCTTAATATGAAACTCCACCTACTTAATAAAACAAAATACAATTTCATAAGAACATACTAACACAATATCAATAATACTTATGAAACACAGAAAGTTATAGCAGAAATGCCATGCTACCTCCTTCAAAATACAAACCTGTGCTTTGATCCAAATAAAACTCTTTCAAAATATGCAATGTCTTGTTCATAATATAGTGCAACAACATCACCCTATTATATAAGCACGCTATAAATATTGAGTCTGGTGTAATCAGTAACACCGGTGTTGTCTCAAGTTTATCCAGTGGGAAAATTTCCTCACCATAACATCCCTTCTACAGCCTTAAGAAAACGTCTTTGTTTAGTAGAGCTCACCAAAAAAAAAAAAAAAAAAAAAAAAACACACACTATAATCATTTTAATATGTTTTTCAGTGAAAATAAGATTAATGATGTCAAAATTATCATTCCCCTCTAATACCGCAAATCATATTGCAATTACATTATCAGTCAAAATAATTCCAATTGGATAATTTTTCTAAATCATTCAGCCCTAATTTGTGATTTAAAAAAAAATAACAGTACCATCATTTTCTCTTCTACAAAAGATGTTTTCATAGTCAGCCACATTTGGCTGAACTACTAAGATAAACATTTACATGAATCCTGAAAGAGTTGAAGCAAAAACCCACCCTCCTCTCTTGCACCACCACGCTAACCCATCCCAAACTTACCAGTGAAATGAGTGGTTCAGACAGTATCTGCAGAGCTATTAAAACCTCAGACTAAAATTAGAATAAGGGATCATCACATTTGATGATGTGGAACTGCTTTATGGGGCTGTATGCTAGTGGGGGCACACTGGCAGCTCAATGAGCCATAGGAGTGCCAGTTTTGTGCACTTAGTGGGGTCTACCACAGAGTGAGGTGAAACTGGCAGGGAGGGCTGGCTCGATACTGAACCATAATGGCTTACTCTTAATGGTTGCCGCAAGGGGCCAACGTTCATTACTCTCTGCGTGGGGGGACTTTCAACGGGATCCTGGGGTGAGGCGTGTGTGCGAGTGCATGCACACTCGCACACACTTAAACTCAGGGAGGCACCTCAAGGCAAGTAAGGTGGAAAGCTACAGAAACGGCTTTCTTTCCTTCACACAGATATAATTCCCTTACAGGAAGCACTGGGGAATGTGGTAGTTAACAGAAAGCTAAAAGCACCTTCTTAGGGTAGTTTCATCATATTACTAATTATTCAGCGATTGCGAAAATATTCTAATCCAGTGCAGCAGAAGCTGCCGTTCTGTGCTGATACTTCTCCTCGCCTCGATTCACCTTTTAAAGTAGCCCAATACCCTAGCTCAGCTGAAACAGCCAACCTAATGCACACAAATGCAGACTCAGGCTCCCTCTAAAATACCAAGCAAAGATAGGCTATTTTACTGCTGCTTTTGCCATCTAAAATGGGAAGCGATATGTAGCGTTAAATTGGAAGTCACAGCAATAGTCATTTAACAGGCTGGCTTTAAGAGAGAAGCCTCATGAGCTGAAAATGGCTTCACAAATTTGAGGGGATATACTTGGTCGAAAAAGGAAACAGCCTGCCTCAACTGAGCCACAATACAAGGAGGAATCCCACCTTTTACTTCCATGAGCTATATCCCGCATCTGTGTGGTTCCATGCATATTAAAAGGCTGCTTAGTTATGACAGGAGCAGTCAGAACTGGTGGATTAATTAGGATGAACACAAACATACAATGAAAGCATGAAAAAAGCATGCGCACAAGCAGCCGAGCAGATTGTTGGTTCTTCTGCATCTCGTGGGAACTCATTTCACAGACTTTACCTGCCAGTAAAATCAAGCAGACAAACAAAAGCGAGACCTGAGCCGTGCTGCACGGTGCTGCTCGAGAATCCCCCTCTCGCTCTGCTTTAACCCATTTAACTCTACTTTCAGGGTTTCGGTCGATGTACACGCACTACTTAGGCATCTAGAAACACTACTGTTTTGTCCACTGAGGCCCCAGGCACAGTTTTACAAAACATGCATCCGTACTTGCACAGACTTGCACAGACACACTACAACAATGCAGAGGATGCTATGTAGAATGAAGCACAGGATGCATGATGTGAGCTCAACAAGATGTGAGATAAGGAATGGGAAGAATAACAGGATGAAGAGTCAGGATGCATGCTGATGGGGTGTATGTGGATTGAAAGAGCAGTCCTTGGCCCTATTTTGTGTTGACTGCTGCTCAGGAACCATGTCCTCTGGCCTGTGAAAAAGGGGTATCCCTTTCCTTTGTCCACTGCCTGGAGGGGCCCCAGAAGATTGACATTTCCTGTCAGTAGACTAGCTCTTGTTAGGACATAAGGAAAGACAGTGCCTCAAAGGGTGACCGAAGAGTTAGGAGGAATAATTGAGCTTACCAACATGATCTGATGTCTAACATAATACTGAGCACTATTCATCTATTAAACACATCTCAGCTGTGTCTACCACACAGCTGCCCCCTCCTGAATGCAACAATGGCAGGAAAGGTCCAGCTGTCAGAAGAGGAAACAAGACAGTAAGAGGGCGGAAGGAAAGGCTCTGAGTGTCAATGTGATTGGAGAAGATAACATGCACTGTGCTTCCTGTCCCCACCCCCTGTAACTAAGGAGACCATAGTGATCACAACCAATGAGGAAGATGGGAGAGAGGGAGGAGAATCTGTCATACTCAACACCATCAGTTTAAAAAAAAAAAAGGCTTTTGACTTGTCTCTGTGATCTAACCTCTATCCTTGTCCTCTGAGCCAAAAGGATTATTTAACCATGCTTCTAAAATAGTATGAATACAAAGGAAAACTACTAGGTTCTTTCCCGAATACCATTTTTGGGCTCCGGAGCTTCGTTAGTGATCAACAGCAAATATTCAAAGCTTCGGCCCTGGACCACCGTGACCAGTGGAGCGTCTTAACCTCTCAGTTTGTAGGTAGCACGGACTCCTGTCATTAAAGCAGCAAAATTCCTCCATCACACAATCAGAGGCTTCCCCCCACATGAGTTTTTCCAACAAAACTGTGCCATGATGAGTCCGTACGCACCTTTGTCTGTGCTCAGTGTCTTTCGGCCCCTCTCTCCCTAAACGGCGGCATTTTGAGGCTGCTGTCGCCACACATTATGCCGAACCCGGCCGGCTCCAAACCCCTGCGTAATGCAGCCTGCGGAGATTTCCTCTCGCGTGGGTTTCGCTCCAACATAAGCAGCATTGACGAGGACTCTGGGCTCGTCTCCACGACATGACTGGGGAAGGGTTCAGCCAGACATTTCTCTGTTCTTGGCTGAGATGGTCAGCATAGCACTGCAACAGTATTGTTGATTGTACTGTTATTTGTTATTGAATAAGAAGCATTTTCCAAAAGGTTTGGTGTGTTTTATGAATGTGTGTAATCCAGAGCCTATTGATGACCTACCTAACGGACAAATAACCAAATAGTTGAATATTCAGGTCCAGCCCTAGAAAGCAGCGTGCTGTTGTTGAGAATATAAAGTCTACTGAACACCAAATGGTTAATGTGAGGGAAACATTAAGCTGGTTAACACTGTCAAATGGCAACACAGACAGATGATAAGGCTGGGGCTGTATTTTAACTGTAAACCTTCAGCGAATCCTTACATCAATTGTGACTCCAGTGTTTTTTGGTGAGGAACAGATGGGAGCAGCAGGAGCCTGCCAGAAGTTTGGTATCAGGAATGTCAACAAACAGACTGAAAAAAAATCTCTTTATTTAATTTGTTTTTGGTAGGTGGGGGAGTGACAGAATGAGGAACTACCACATGCCTTTCCTGCTCTCATTATCAGGGAATGAGGTCAATTGATTACAACAAGAAAACACTTGATGCCACAAAACAGAGACTGAAGGAAGTGAGTGACAACTACCTTCATGTAGCCTATGATTTGTTAGCAATTGTTCTGCAGTTTTGTTGTCTGTGACAGCCTGTCAAACATCCACAATCTTATCATCTGTCCAGAGAGCAGAATTAAATCTGAACACTGAGAAGAGGGTTTTCCCGAATCAAAATTAGCAAAAGGTGGTGCCTCAAACACCTCATCACTGTACTGAAACTTCATTTATTCAAAAGCAACAATACATGTTACGTGTGACCTTTCCCAGGTAGCAGAGCTGTGACTCGGTAATCCACAACACCATCATTGAAAAACAGTACATGCTTCCTTTTCAATATATGAGCTATAATTAAAAATAATATTACTAAGAAAATATAATTATAATCTGATGCAATCAAATACAACAGCCGTGCAATAACTCCCACCTTTTCAAGAGCCAGAGAGGCACTGATTCAACTCTATGTTGCTTCGCAAGCTGTAGCTTGTGTCCTTGTTGTATTGGTTTACATTTTAATGAAAAACACAACAACGCATGAATGAAGATAGCTCAATGTCTTCTTTTATTTTCGGTACACACTCGCTTGTTGCCAGCTAGTTAGATACACCTGGATAAAACTAACGCAGTCTAAAACAGTTCAACAAAACCACAAGTGGAAGCCTTCAAAATGACCATGTCCTGGATGTGAAAACATGCAGACTCACACCAGAGCTGTTGTGTCTTTGTGCCAGCTCTTCATTGTCTTCACAGCCTGGCAAACCATTTTTCCAGGATCTGGATCGAATCGCTTCGAACGCCTACTCTTGTAAAATACAAATTAGACATACAAGAAACGTGTTAAATATCTGGATGGATAGGCGTGATCCTCTGCCAGAACTTCAATTGTTCTCGGCCATGTATACAAGGATGGATTGTGTGCAAGTGTTGGTAGTCATAAGTTAAACTGGTACATACTGATTCTCTATGCGGAGCAGACAGGCCTGGCTTTGTTTAGAGATGCTGAAAAACTCTCTTGGTGTCTGATACACTTTGCGATATAAGGACTATTCATCTTAAAGGACAAACGATGTCTGCAGACAATCAGAGGAGCTGCTCTTTGGCTGTGTTTGGTCTGGTTGTCTGATCCTGGATATCATTCAGCTGATCTGTTTTGTCTGCCGAGTCATGTTGAATGTACCATTTAGCACAT
The DNA here is from genome assembly GCA_947000775.1 of Pterois miles. NCBI lineage: Eukaryota > Metazoa > Chordata > Actinopteri > Perciformes > Scorpaenidae > Pterois > Pterois miles. The sequence continues at coordinate 1,290,019 of CAMQGK010000522.1, read as the reverse complement.
TTAAAAAACAAAGACATTAGAGGGGCTGTAAGAACCGGGTCAGAGTGTCATAAAGAGCGGAAAGAAGGAGTCGCTGACTCAACTGTCATTAACCGAGCTTCCAGTATGCTTAAGCCTTTAAACATCGATCTGCCTCAGTGCCTCCAAGCGCCTGGGTGTCAAGACTTAACAAATCTGCAAGTGCATATAAATGTGCCACAACTACAGCCAGCGGGTACAGGCATGTTGTTCTCTACCAACCAGCGTTTGAGCCGTGGTGTGATTGAGTGGAGAGTCAAGCGAATACTAGGGTCCTGAGCACAGACAGTGAGAGCTAGGCTGATTCAAACCGACAGACCACGAAGCAGGCCTTTAATGTCACCGCTGGTCCTCACATGAAAGAGGCAATGTAGCCCCAAGGCTTGAATTTTCTACCTCACATACAAGTAGAGAGGGAAGCTACAATAGAGAAAATGAATGGAAGAAGAGAGCGGGTGAGGAAAATTTTGAAGATGATAGAAGAGAACAGCGGAGTCACTCTGCTAAAATAAATAGGTAAGACAAAGCCAGGAAAAATGAGTCATTCCCTTGGGAAAACGGATACTGATTTCTTCCTCTGGAAAACACTATGACAACGGCAGAAGGCAATATATAATAAACAGATGAGGGGGATGCATGTACATGGTTAAGACAAAGGAGGAGATAAGAAGGAGAAAGCAAAGCAAACTGTGGGTGCAAACTGGGAGCAGGATTTGTGCATGGTGATGAGGGAGGAGGAGCAGAGACAGAACCAAGGTCTGGTTCATCGAAAGTGTCAGATGCTCAATAAATATATAAGGTTGCAGGAAGAGCTCCCATCACAAGGCGTCTAAGCTTGACATGTCAGACACACTCTTGCCAAGAAAGGAGAGGAGGGGATGGGTGGAGCAGGAAAGGGAAGAGTGGGATTATAGGGGACAGACAGAGAGACAAGTCCAGCTCCTGGTAGACTATTCTTCACCTTAAGGTGTCAATAGCAGCTGGCGCCTTGGCACCTTGCTCATACCCACATCTGTCTCCCCTGCTGTGTCTACACACCGTCCATCTCCAGCTGCCTCTAAGCATCCCTAAAGGACCACTCAGGTTTACAATAAATTATCTGATTTACCAACATACTATCTGCAGATGATCAAAAACATATTCAAAACTTTTATAACAGATGGAATCAAATCACTTCATCTCTAAAACTCACAGCTTCTTCATGTCAGTGTGTCCTGGCACATCCCAAAAAACAATGCACACACCAGACAAACGGCAGGAGCAATAATCTTATCCAAAACGACAACAAAGCAACACCTTGTAAATCTTTTATGACTCTTTTCAGAGTCGAGATGGCTTAAGTTAAGTCTCCCTAAAAGGGAGAGAGAAACATTTTAACTGAGCCACCTGGTTGTGCATTTATTTTAATACTCTATAAGTAACTTCTTTTAACTCTTTAACTAAGTTGTGTTGCCTATCAAACATGGCATGGATGTCTCTGTCTGCACCATGGATGTATAAAGCGAACAGGGTAAAGGGTTGGAGGCGAGGCCGAATCCCAGCGCTTTGGATGGATTGGTATCGACAAGTGTGCTCCACGACAAATCCTGTATTTGGTATGCAGGTTAAAAAAAAAAAGACAGTGTCCTCATATTTTGGGATTAAAACAGCTTGGTTACAAGATAAACACAAAGCTGCTGGTGCTGCTGGCGTCCATGAATACCACCATTTTGGACTACACTAACACGCTGCCCAACTTTGTTGCCAGACCAAGTTAGAAAACAAGAAGAAGAACCAATTGTCCTCATAAATCTGGATGCTTTGTGACGATGTTCTTGCCTTCTTTCCATAGCCCAGGGGTTGACTGCAGCACCACCCACAACACATGTTGTGCATTCACGGCATACTCAATACAATGTTTACGTTGTTTAATTTGCTGTGCATTGATATAGGGCAGGACAGAGGTAGGAATCTTTATTGGCCTTACAATCATGACGAATCTGTCAATGGCTTGAATGCACAACTATTTTTTGATGCACCTCAATGTATCGCATCCTCAGTTTTCTACACAACTTTTTCATCAATTACTATAATAATAAATTCACACACACATACCCCAAGTAATTATGTTAACATTCTCTTGTTCATCGTGTGATACAAAGCCATGTATGTGGCATCACAACACTGGAGATGGTAAAACCATAAGAAAGAGATACCAGAACCCTTTTTCAACATCCTCTAAGTTGTCTCCACTATCCCAGTTCACCTGAATGGGATGTGCTTGGATTGCACAACGAACAGTATACTCTGCACTGTGAATGCAACCAACACACTAAACCAAGTGATAATGGCAATACTTAAAAATGTATTGCAGTGTATTGGGCTTGTTTTACAGACAGAACTTGTGTGCACACTTGCATGTGAACTGGTAGGAGTGACCCGGTGTTCGCGTCTGGCCCATTAAAGCACAAAAAGCCATTGTGTGTCATTAGCTGAGGGGGAGGAAGGGAGAGACAGAGGGGTGGAGTGTGGAGCTGAGGGAGGGGTCACTGACCTTCCTCATAACCAACCAAATGACCTCATTCACAGCACATAGGAATCCTCTGTCTCCCCCCACTGTTCTTTATCACATTCACCATCCTCCCCTCTCGGCAGCCTCGCTCCCCTCTTTCCTTTCAGTGAACACAATCAATCAACCGAGCGGGGACGATGCTCACACTCATGCTCACTAACCCTTTCATACACACAGCACATTCTTTCTATCTGCCAGTTATCTCTGGGGTTTTATGCCAGTCTTTCCTATGTCACACACGGTGCTAAAGAGGCTCATTGTTTCACCAATTAAAGACTAATCACACAAAACCACCCATTGTTTCTGCTCTGTAATCTCCTCCAAACCACCGAACTGATAGGGACAGACAGACTTAAGCCTCAACACAAACAGCGCAAGCAGCAACAAACACTGAAGGAACAGAACAGTCACAGAACTTTCACTCGCAGTTGTACAGACCCCTGACTTCCTTCATGCACTGCTACAATTAGTTTGAGTTGAACACGTTGCACATGGGCATAAATTATGCTAAGCAAATCATGTTTTACATTATAGCACAAGACTGCGGGGCAGACAGCCACTGTAAATTACAACTGTGCAACACATGTAGTTCTAGTTATGATAGACAGTCACTATGTATGACTTAGTCAGCAACACTGAAGTTCAAAAAACACTGGTGAATAACATGGCGAAGAAAGTTTTGTGCATTTTAAATTTAAATGCATTAAGAGCAAAATTAAGAGGCTACATCTATGAAGAACTATCCTAATCCTACTAATCCTAAATACATTGGTTGCATAGATATGAGCGTTGATGATGCAGCAAAACTGTCATACCTACAAGACAGGGGTAGGGTAAGATGGGTTGCTGCAAATGCAGCTAGGGATGCACCGATCCAACTTTTGTTGCTGGGGTCATTCGTTTATGTGTTTATGTGTAAGGCAACATCAGGCAGGATAACAGGAATTATAATTCAAGTGTAAACCTTTTTAATGCAGCAACAAATTGGTCAAAACTTAAACAGGAATGGAGATCCCAGTATATAATATAAATAACATACACATATAGAATTGAGTAGATCAGCCCTACCCGATCCAGCTATTTGAGTCAGTATTGGCCCGGTATCTGATATAATTGCCGCAGTCTTCACACTGAGGACTGTCTGTCCCGGTTGACAGTGAAAAAACTGGACTGGGTGCAGAGGGGCCCGTCCTTCCCCGCAGGGAGAACGGGCCAAACATGAGCCCCTTCACACAGCCGGTTCAAGGCGGGACCGTTGTGCCGTTATTCAGCCTCGCTGTTCTGCAAAAGTAAGGTGGCATGAAAGGTGACATGGCACAGCAGGACTACACAAACATACTGGATGCAGACGCTGTTGTGTTACTTGTCACTGGCGTCATGCTATTTAAAATCTCATACCGGGGCAGCATTAGCAGCATCAGTATTTTTAAAAAAAAGCGTAGTTGGCATAATGGTGGTATTGCTGATGTAAAAATTTTAAGGAAATGGTGCAGAAACACGTAGAGCAAAATATGAGCTCAGAACCAACATTTGATAAAATATGTATTAGCTTTTGATTAATGGTTAAACTGAACAATGGCAGTGGACCCTGTTTGACAAAAGAGCAGAAAGGAGCAACAGGAGTATTATGAAATAGTATGACATGGACTTTGAAAGCTGTTGAGAGTGAGAGAAGCAGCTGTGACTGGTTAAGTCTGGAGTTCCCAGTGCTTCATACTTGATGGCAGAACGCTACAGAGGAATCTCACGACCTCTTGCCACCTCACTTTCTGCGGCCCTAAGGGAAGGTTATGGCAGCACTGCCTGCTCTTGCCAAGCCTCACAGAAACAACACGGGCTGCTGAGGGACAGGTAAATTATTCATCTTTGATTTATCGGCCAGCCGGCAACTAGTGAGGAAACCAAGGCAAAAGCTGCAAACCACAAGCAGGCCGATCCACTGGGGTGTTTTAAAGGAGGATGGGGGCCAGTGAAGATGTTGAACGAGAGAGTTTGGACAAGGATGAGGGGGGAAATGCTACAAATATAAACATTCAGTGAGATGGGGTGCGTGTCAAAAAATTAGGAGGTTTACGGAAAACATTACGAGGCTTTGATAGTTTCATACAAGTGGAATGGAAGCTTGCTAGTGCCAACTGTGAAGCAAAAACTGCACAGGAACATTTTTATATATTAAAAGTAGACGTTCCTGTGCCTCAGTGTGGATGGCATTCATATTAAGCTGAGCTTAAACACACTATGAGAGAGTGTGTGAGGAAAACAAACACCAGGCTGGAGGTTAAGTGCTCTGACTGTGCTCCTGGTAACATTCCTGAGCTGGCTGCCAACGCTTCCTCCTCTGAAAGGAGAGAGAAAATGAATGCAGAGGGGTGGGCGAGTCAGAGAGGAACAGAGTGAGCATTCAGCTCATTTTTCTATGATAAAAAAGGGGAAAGGAAACAGGAAATGTACCAAATGTTGCTGGTATGATTCCTGAAAAACCTAATTGTTAGACACTATATGTGTAGTGACAATTCCGAGGCTTAAAAGCGAGGACACAAAGAGACAAAACGAGGCAATAAGTGGGACTACTGTGAGTGAGGGGGGTGGGAGAGCTATTCGAAGCACCCAGAGAATGTCACAGGGTGGGGCCCATACTTACTCCTAGCTGAGAAATATTGTGTGAGCTGGATACCCACACAAACAGAAAACAGGAGCTGTGATTCATGATGTAATCTGTATTAATCAAAAGAGAGCTGAGAGACAGGCCCACCTCTGTGGGAGACGGCACATGAAGAGCAAGCTTCTTTTGCCACCACAGCCAGAAAACAGCTCCCCACCCCTCCTTCTCCCCGTCTGTCTGAAGGAAAAACAAACCACTGACTCGCCTTCTCCATGGTCCATTCCTGTCTGAAATGGGCGTTACTTCCCGTAGATGTTTTTAAATGAGACAAAAACAGTAAAAGCTGACATAACTTGAGTCAAAGGCAATGGGAGGTGCCATGGCTTCAGAAAGGGGAATAAGCAACTCAATTTAATGAACAGATCTGTGTAAAGAAGTTGTTGTGACATAATTATTACAACATCCCTTAATCCATCTTCCTCTTTAACACTGCTCGTCATCATCTAGTACACACAGAACTATGACTCTCGCTCTGAGAGAAATCACACAATGAAATCCCCTCAGTCTAGTTACATCTAGTTACCTTATTCACTATTAGTTTTAATGTAATTACTCTGCTTTAAGGCTTGCGGACTTCAAAAAAAAAAGAGAGAGAGATAAACTGCCGCTAGAAATGTGTTTTCTAACAGCCGGTAGTAATAGAGCAGAAGACACATAGTTCTGGCGACAAGCGAGCCAGATAGTCAGCCAGGCAGGCAGGGTAGGGCACAGAGACAGGAGGCCAGGCAGAGGCAGCAGTGATAAGGAGGCCCAACACTCACGGGATTGAGGCCTGAGATAAGAGCCCAGAGCTGTCGCTGGATGACTTTATCACACCGCACCCGCTGGGGGGTGGCGTTGCTGGGGCTGGAGTGGGGCCAGGGGAGCAAGATGGGTCCGGTGTTGGAGCTAGAACAGGGACCCAAGCTCACTCTGGCACTGCGGTGGGCCTTCTAGATAGGAGGGCTAGGCAGAGGCACGTAAGAAGGAAGACAGGCAAGGCATCGCTGGGTCCTGCCACAACCCCTGCACCTCACCCTGTCAGACTTGCGCCACTACGTAATTTATTACCACGGAGGCGAGACTGAGAAAAAAGGGGATCACATGAGTGCAAGAGAGGCAGACAGAGAAAGACAGCACAAAGCCTCCAATTCTGCTTCCTCACTTGTGGCGACGGCTCAGTAAACCAGCTCACAGAATGGCTCTCGGTTAATTAAATTCCAGCTTATAAGTGGTGCTTTGGGAGAGAATGTGGGGAGAAGAAAAGGGGTAGAGGTGGGGGGATATCACATGTTTCTGCTTGCAACAACCGTCCTGGCCTAACACCCCCATTCCTCTCTTACCGTGCTCTCTCATGGCTCTGAGCATGTATCTTATTTTGCGAGCAGTATTCATTCTTGTTAGCTGGTAAATTGACTGCATGTCAGAGGTTAGCGCAGGTCTAGCCTTCTGCCGAGAAATGCCAAAGGTCAACCTACAGTGGGAGAGAACAGTGCTGCACCAGCAAAAAAGAAAAAAACGGGGGAGAACCATATAAGGATTGACAGAAATATGGGAGATCAGGTAGAAAACCAAACACAGACTTCTAGCACTCTCTCATTTATCAAAATCTGTTCGCTAAACAGCTATTCCCAAGGGACCAGTTCCCTACACAGGCACCACAGTGGACAGCAGACAGTTTGTCCTCCAAACGCTGACAGCTCTCCAGGGAAGGTCCTGTTAAATCACAGCGCGCACACACAGAGACAAACAAGCAGACGCAAAACTGTATATGCAAAGGGGGGTGCTGTAGCCAGGAACAAATGGTACAATGCACCATGTGGCTCTGCCACACAGCATGCAGTGGAACAACGGACCATTTAAACTATTATACAAATAAAGCTTGAAAATGAGCCTGTAAGGAAAGGTAAAAGCTTGGAATAAATGTTTTCGATCAATCCAACTATTCTGTTCCCCACAGAAACGTTAGCAACATTTCATGACAACAAAAAAGTAAAAACCTTCCCTTTCTCCTATGCTCCGCTACCTTATAACAACGCTTGCACTTCACTACTGGGCTACATCTCTAGATGTTATATGGGCTGTCTCCTCCTGCCAAGAGAAAATATAGCAATTTGAAGCAGCTTGTTGGCTGGCAGATCGTAAAGAGAATAAAAAAAAAAAAAAAAAAAACCCTCCATAGCAGGTGTCACCTCAGGGAGATGAACAACTGCAACGCAAGGGGATTTCAAGAGGGGCCTGTCAATCAGCCAAAGTGACCTTGAGGGACTACACACATATTGGGAACATAACAGGGGCGTCCGAGAAACTGGCGCCCCTAAAGCAGGGTGGGAGCAGTCGTCACACACACAAGGGTGGTGTCAGCTTTCTTCCGCCATGGAAACAGCTGTGTAGACATGCACAAAACGAAGGGTGGGCGAGGGAGACGTGTGCAGCTGTCGAAAGGGTATACTCCAGAGAGATGGACAATTTGGGAGAGTTTGAAGCTTAACTAGATTTTTTTTTGCTCTTAATATGTGCACTAAAGTCTGACAAAAGGAGGGCATTTAAGATGTTCAGCCTATGAAACAGTACTTAATCAGAGGAGAAGTACTGTCATCATATATTTTTTTACAATAAAAACACAAAAACTTTCGGCCCCCAGGAGACAAGATGACTGCCGCCTTGTTGACAGACTAGGACGGTCCTTGATTTCATATTTGTGAACTCTACACTGACTGCTTGTTTCTACCTCTGCTTGAGAATAAACAGTGTTCATTTTGCATCTGCTCTCTCCTTGTTGCCCTTCAAAAAAAAAAAAAAACCCCGCTCTCACTCAACTGACTGTGAAGTCTCCGGCAACACCCCCAGAGGAGAAAACTACACAAACCAAACCAAATTAACTTTTCAGATCAAACGTAATTCACACCACAATACCACATGTTCACATGTTAAAGATTCCCTTTCTGGAGCCTATCCTGTCTGACTGGAAGTTGCAGTCGAGTGTGATGTTTATCTTTCCTGCCAGCAAGACCACAGTCACAAAACATGCATCATTCATCAGCATAAAAATGTTTGTCATACAAATATCAATCTCAAACTATCATTTAAAAAAACTTCCGAACATCTGGAATTACAGCAATCTGACGGCACGGGCTACATAAGGCAACACATTAAAAATAACACAACTATTTTAAGAGTGCTAGGCCAAAGAGAAAGGCTGTTTGCCGTCTTCCTCTCTCTTTTTTTAGACTAATAAAAATTGCACTGACTGGATTGTACTTTTGGTTTTACCCCGAGATGAGGTCACTTTTCACTAATACAGACAGGGAGTGGGAGGAAGCTGGCCTCGCATATCGCACCGGAGCTTCAGCCCCGTTCAAAGGGGAAAGCAAAGCAAACCACCCCTAACAGGAACCAGACAGTCAGACAGGCCTCCTCTGCACTGGGGTGGCTTTCATCACACACACGCAATTTTCGGCGGTGGGATAAAGTTTGGGCTGGTGCTGTGGAAACGCTCATAAACCTCAGACTTGTGTGACTTTAGAGGAGTGAAGCTGGGGAGTCGTGGGTGTCCCAGCCATGATTTCTTTAAACACCAGAGGAAGGAACGTTCAGCGTTCAACGCATCAGCCAAGCGCGGCAAAAAAGCGTCGGACCAGTCCAGTATTACTTTCTAAAAGTCTAAAAAACCAGCTCCTCCAAAGCCATCATATACTGCAAGGGATCAAAACTTTTTCTGCTAAGAAAGATTTGTGACAAGCAAATCAGTTCCACCATGTTATTTCTGCTCTATCAGCTTACTTTAATTTTGCAAATGAATCAAAACAAATCTGTAACTGTAAATCCCCCACTGGCCAAAATTAGTAGGCCCACAGCAGTATTTACAGTGTGCCTACTGATGTTAAATGTTACATACAGCACACAGTACTCTCTACAGAGTACAATATATTTTCTCCTCTCTCTTTAGTCTGACAGTTGGCACACAGCTGTGGTAGTTTATATGAGCGGGCAACACAGACAAAGAAACGTGACTATAGGTCTAAAACCAAATTCTTCAACTGAAGGTCAGAGGATTTAGGAGGTCACAGAAACTTGTTCAGCAACTGATGTTAACAGTTCATTTAAAAACACAAAAACAAATCCCTATCACAGATGGATCACCGCAGCACTTTCGGTCATTCTGGTCTGGAAACAGATTTTTTTTGTAGTTCGCTCCACAAATGTACAAGCCAGTAAGTGTTTATTTTAATAAATCACTGCTGACCACACACAAACAAAGACGCAGTTTCTTGCTTCCAGCGGGCTGGCTCTCGCAGCGAGCCAACGGCAGCACGGCTGAGTTGTTAGAGTAAATGAGAGGTACAGACTGTGTGCATGGTCCCTTTTCTTTACTGTTCACATGATTGTTAGGGTCTACGACTATGGGGGCTAGGAAATACCAAAGGGGAGCAGGGATGAAAAAGAAAACAAGTCTTGCTTCCTGACTCTCCCCTCAATGAAAACATTAACACACCTATCATTCCCAATTGATCCCCCTTTTCAGCATTTAAAAAACTACATAATACCCCTTATTTAATGCACTTATAGGGTGTGGAGAGCAGTCAAATTTACCACTAGTGGCAAAATCTGGTTGCAAAAATGTGAGGAAAATGCTTTCATCACACCCCAGGATATGTGTCTCTTTTTTAACACAGTGATTTAATGCTTACTCTTCTGCAAGTCTGCAAACTGAAACTTTTCCAAGTGAAAAGCACTGTAACATCCCCATAAGGACTCATACGGGGTCGTTTAATACCATTCTGTCTTGCAAAAATAACAGTAAGGCTTAAACTTAATTTGAGCAGGGGTGTTTTATTTAACGTAACAAATTTAGGTTTGCATTGTTGTGATATTGAGGTAGGGGGACACGGAGGGCGGAAACAGACCACTTTACGCCTATCAAGTGTTTTGTTTATCACCCATCAAGGAAGCAAGAAAATCTTTGCAGACCGGTTTAGCAACTACATACTACAGAGCATACTCATCCAGACATGCAACCGAAACTGAGGCATGCCCTGCTCCTTACGTCCCGTCTCGTCTGCGGTGAAATCTCTCTTTTACTCGTCAGGAAGCCTGTTGTTTTTATTTAGAAATGTCACGTCCGACACCACAAACACAACACGGGGACAGTCTGCTGGGGGGCTGTGGCGCTCTCTAGTGTCCCCAGCTCGGTTACATAAAAGCATAGGTCCAACCTTCCGCTTAGACCAGCTTATGTTATTGATACTATCAACAGAAATAAGCCTGGTCTATCTGCACAGCTGTATGTGGCCATAAAATAAGCGGCAGAGCTTTGAAAATACAACGCAGACAGACGAATCCAGTCTGGACGGCGCCGCCGACAAAAAGGCGACGCATTTTTTTTTTTGGTAGTGCACGCTTGACTGGCAAAAAAAACACGACGATTACTGCAGCAAGGGGAGGAAATATAATGGACCCTCGCTTGAAGACAAATATTGTAGTAGCTGGACGAAGGGAGACAAACAAAACGTTGTCCCTTTTAATAAAAAAGTTGAAATAATCTTAGTGCACTCCCCCCTCCCAGCAGCAACTCACTGGCCATTGTTTGGGCAACAAGCACACATTCCTCCGTGCTTTTAAGCTCGGCCGCTGGGCAACAACAACACAACACACTGAGCGAAAAATACAGAAAACTTTTCTAACACTTCCTCCCATTTGTCTGGTTCTGTCTTTATTTAAATACGCAGCTAGGTTAACGCGTTGGTTCCTGAAGAGTTCAACGGAATGCAGACACCCGGGCTCGCTAGCTTAAAATGTGGCTAACCCAAGCTAAAATGCTGGGGGAACATGTGGAATCAGGCCCCGTCTAATTTAACTGCGTTTGATAGCGCTAAAGAGTGGTCCCGAAACCTCTCCGGGGTTATTATTTTGTTAATACACTTGCAGTGAAAGGCAGTTGTGATTTTCCGTGTTGCGTGAGGGAAACTTTTCGTCTTCGCAAAGTCAAGAGTGCAGAGACAAACTCCGCGGACGACCAGCGTTAGCAAGACAACTCTAAACCCCAAACCTCGCTGGGTAAAACAGCCAGCATACTGCTCGGGTTTCTGTTTTGTATGTGAGCTTTCATTCGGGGGGAGTTGTGCCTGCCACGGTCAGCAATATCGGTGTACCCGTTGCCGACGTTATGCAGCAGCGGGCGCCCAGCGAAGCCGTGCCGAAACCGGACTACGCCGTGTGGTCACGCTTCCTCTCCCCCACCACCACCACCACCACACTCTTCCCCTCCCTCCATCGCTCCTTACCTTCATCGAGAAGCCTCTCCAGGTGTGTGAAGATGCCGCAGAGATTTGGCAAACTGGTCATGAGCTTCTTCTCGTTTAATAATTGCATCAAATAGTCGGGACTCGGCCTCGGTCGCTCCTTCACTTCGACCTCTCCGACCATCATCTTTGCGGCGAGAGCGGAGAACAAACCACCGTGAAAACACAGAATCCTCTTTTAGGAAAAGGAGAAAAAAAAGAAAAGAAGAAAAAAAAAAACTTGCGGCTCCAATCCCTCGCTTCCCTCCTCCGTGTGCTGAGAAGACTCTGTAAACCCCCCTAAAAAAATCAGGTTTGGTTTGTTCTTGTTGTTTGAGCGGAGAGGGGGCTAAAAAAGAAACCGTTATCTTCCTTCCAGAGACTCGTGCGCCGTACTCTCCTCTACGCCGTGTGCGCTCGGGGACGTTCGATTCCACCACTGTAGGCGCGAGAGACTGCTCCACCGGAAAGGCTCCGTCCTCCTTCAACGGCTATTGGCCAGCGGGGCTTCCAGCGGACTAACGGTAGAACCAATGAGCGCTGAGCTCCGAGCCAAGAGGGCGGGGCGCGGCGGGTAGTGGAATGATGGACAGAAAATTGGGCCAATGGAGTGCAGTGCGCAGGAATGCACATAAATACCCCTAAAGTGTTGTCAACAGAGTAGCACGCATTTACTTTTCTCCTTTTCCTCACTAATATTATATCAAGTAAATATTTTCAGTACTGTACTATAATACTGTGCGTACTATACTGTACTATATATTGTGAGTGGAAAGTGGAGTCAGCTGAGGTTGTATTTATGATCTTTCTTTGTTTTAGACAGCAGTTTGTCTTTATCTTATATTTATTTCTGTGGAATTATCAGCACTCACATGCCACTTTCTTTTTTTGTAGTTCTTTTATTTATTATATTTTTCTTTTTTATTTTATTGACAGTGACAGTATACCATAGAAAGTGGTAGACAGGTGAGTATACAGTGAAGGACCCAAGCTGGGGCAGGACTCAGCCTCAATGCATGGATGGGGCACCTGCTCTACCAGGTGAACTTTTTTTTGTTAAAAAGAAAGGATCTGCTCCTCCAATAAATAACTTTTTTCTGCCAGTTCCAACTGGTTTTACGTTGCTTCCCTTTCCCCCTTCCTCTATGTCACACAAGATCATCATGCTGCCGATCCAGTGTGAAAACAACATTCCAGTTACTACATGAAAAGACAATTTGTCACATAGATTTTGCAAGGTCTAATGTAATTCTATGGTTTAGCAATAACATGGGTGGCCCTGCTAATCTGGTATGGACTAGTGATCTGGGTTGAATAGTCATATGTGGGTTGAATGTGTATTCAGTCTCCCACTTTGTACGCAGGGTGTGTGTGTGTGTGTGACAGGTTGTATACTTGCCAAGACTGACCTACGAATTAGGCTGATTGTGGATTTCACGTGTAGGCTTCACTTTTGGGTGATGAAATAAGACAAAAATCAACCATTGCAGTCTGTATCCTACAAGATACCTTTTGTTACACAAGACTTGTACATCTTGTTATCTGTCTTGGGACCGATTGATCAACGTTCCGGTAATCAATAGGGCCTTTTCACTGTCCTGTCCTTGGGAGGACCTCTCTACATATCCTCCGAAGATTAACATCCCTGATCAATGGAACACACACAACCCAGCTACCTCCGGTTTCTCATATCCTGCTTAGTGTGAAAATAAACCACAACTGGTCTGTTTTGATTTTAACAGCTGTTGGCGGATAGGGGCCCCTGCTAAATCTGAGACCTGACCTTGGCCACCATTCAATTTGTCCGCTTACTGTTCACCCACTCATGTCTTTGTGAAAGTAGTCCCCACGCTGGGTGTATGAATGGTCAAACAGCTGCACTATGACCTTCTGGCTGCAGATTGTCGCCACTGTGTTAGTACAGAGAATAGTAAATTAAGTCCAAACAAAGTCTAATCTAGTATTAGTGCAGCATGTCCAATAAACTGATAAAAGAACACTGGTGATGTCTTGTGTCTGTATCATTAACTCAACAGATAATGCCACACATATATAAACATACTTTATATACAAAATTGTAAACTTGCTTACACACACACACACACACAGAAAAAAAAAACACACTTAGCCCCACAAAAATATTTGCAACAGTCCTCCGACCCCTGATAAAAGCTCCTGGCAGTGCAGCACAGTAGCCTTCACATAAAAGCATAAAGACTGTTGCCTTAACAACCTGGATGCTGCCTCTCTGCCCTTTAGCCAGCGTCTACATACAGTATAGCAACAGTATGTTATTACTATAATTACTGTCGAACTTAATTTGAGCCTCAGACAAGCGCCTGGTTCACAGAAATGATCACATCTTAAAGAGACTGTATTACTCGTGCAAATGTTTTTTAATGTTAACAGGTTGTAACCTAACTTAAAAAAATGAGACCTTCTGTGACTTTCTGGGTTTCCTCTATGAGCCTATAAATTGCTTTTAATGTGAAGAATGTGGGCTGTTTTTTTTTCCCAAGAAAATCCAACAGATGTGACATCATGTGTGCAAGCAAGTGTCTTTATTTCCACCTCCGCCTCAAAGCTAATAGAGTGCAACGATAGCTAGCTAGAGTCCGCTAACATCAACAAAACTCAGACATGAACCCAACAGAAGCACAAAAAAACAAAAACAAAATTATATCTAGTGAAGCCCATTTGCAAAACAGGAATGTGAACGACATCGGTGGAAACCTAGGATCAGCCGGGTCTCCAATTCAGTCATGTTGATAAGCTAACCATACTGCCAAACATGAAACATATAGTGATATTGTGGTTTTAGCTAATGCTGTACGTTAATCAACGTGACGCCTGCCGATCACGTTCAGTCTCGTGTATGTCGCCTCACTGTTTTGACCGATGCTTGCTCGCATCTACGTATTGTGAGCACAAGTAACAGGACGCTGAATGTCGTTGACTTCACGGCCACAGGTGTCACTGCAATTTTTGATTCTCACATCTAGCCCCCTTTAAAACTTTTATTTCAGTTTGGACTTTTGTTTGTAACTGCCCACTGTACATCAAAATAAAAATTATATTCCTTTGGATTTAACACCGAAGCACCAGAATGTATTCTGGGGCTTCTGATATTTACGATTGTCACAATTTCTACAAGTGACCTCAGGAAAACACAGTTAGTAAGGTTTTTGCATAATGGCTTGTCAGTTGCACCTCCACCAATTACACAGGACATGTAATATTAGTCCTGTCATCCAAATGGTCTGCAATATCAGCGTGCCATCTTCGAGCCAGACTGATAAAACATCCCTTGAAGTCAAACACTGATAAGTGATTTTGGTGGATAAGGGTGTGCAGATAGGCAGAGGGAATGAGAAACCCCATTTTTCATGTGACTTGGAGATAGCTAAATTGTTCATGGTGTTGCCTTTATATTTTTTTCCCCTCCTCCCTTATTCTATGAATATAAGTGCTGGAAAAAGTCACAGACTTCTCACATCAAAAAGAATCTGGCATTTATTCAGAGCTTTGAAAATGGGTTTAGTTCTTATCTGAACGGTGTGCACGGTAATTTGCACCTTGCCTAGCGCTCGTTCTTCTGAGTTGGGTCAAATGCAGCTTCCGTGTGTGTGTGTTGACGTGTGCGTGAAACAGAAACGCAGAGTTAGAGAAAGAGAGATGTGGTGTTAGACAGGCAGAGCATGCTTAAATCTATGTGTGAGCCCGTGCATGCTTGTGTCTTCTGACAGCCCGAGAGTAAACAGAAATGATATTAATCCCCCCTTTTGCTCCCCCTGCCCTTGTGTTGTCGTCATTTTTAATAACACGGTTTCTATTCAACAATTAATCCAATTAACAAGGATCCAGATAATTAATGAACATGCGTTTAGCCCCTTTTGAAGAGAGGCTGTTAGCTCACTCACAATAAGCTTGGAGAGCGCCCTGGGTTTTCAACTGAAAGTGCGCTGACGGAGACAATAGGGCCCTCGGAAGGGGCCCCTGTGGCCGGCCGTGGCCCCTGAGGCAGGCAGGAAAGCGAGCGGGAGCTGGTGACTGTCGAGGCAAAGCTGTCTGTGATAACGGCTGTAGCTCTGGATGAGGCGAACAGAGGCCCACGGGCTCCGATAACTCGCACACGTACAAACAAGAGTAACATCTTTCTCTTTTTCTTTTGGCTTACTAGTTTGGGGACTGTGGGGGGGAAACGCGCTGGCAGAATCTGGGTCATTTACATTTTGAGGAAGGTATGAGCACAGCGCAACAGAAATAAATGTCCTTCTAGCAACCACAGCATATACTGAGCATATACAGAGAAATACATAATGTACCTATAATTCATTTTAACTCGTATCATAAGCATGACATGACAAATGCCCAACTCGTGTTCGTGTTCATGCACTGTTGCACTCATACTTGTTTGTGTGTGCATTTGTTATTGTCAGTGACTGAACATTATTTGTCTTGAAATCACCCAATGTAAGAATTGTAGACATTAAGGTTGAAGAGGAGAGATGTGTTAGTGAAAGCGACTGTTGGACATGAAATCAACCATTTCCCCCACATTACTTTAGTGGTGTTATAGATCACATCTGTTAAAAAAAACAACCTACATTTAAGGGCCTCTATACCTCTTTGAGAGCACTCATTTTAAAGAATATGTCAATATAATGATCAGACATTACAGTTGTTGCAATGTTACTTTGCGATCCTAAAATTCAACCATCAGTCAAAGTCCCAGAGCAGCAGCACAGGAATTACTGTTCATGCTGGCTAACAGGTAGCATTTATGAGATCAAATCACTGCTTGTTCAGGCGTCTGACAACACAAACCAGAGAAATATGTAAACAAGAACTGAATTGCAACTGGTTGAAATAAAGCACATCAGTGATCATAGAGAGCAGGAAGTGATAAAAGTGAGGTGTCTGCCACACCCCTTATCAAGTGTTGATTGTTATGCATAACTGTGTTGTTTGCCAACCAAAGGAGAGCAAAGAAGAAGAGCTTTAGCTGTCTCCCTCTCATTCAGGAGTTTTAGTGCAGATGGAGAAATCACCTGAGAGTGATTAGATTTAGCCAACACGTTCTCATCCCATCTTGTCACAAACTGAGGCTTTGTCACACCCCCCGGCATCACTTTTCCATCGCAGTAAACGCATGCTAAATGTTGTGAATTAAACAGAAAATATTTGCTTAGGTTTATGCAACAGAACCCCTTAGTTAGGGTTAGGAAAAAAAACACAGCTGGGCTTAAAATGACTACATTTGTACAGTGAAAATATCAAACGGGTCATGAATGAATCAGCTGATTTTAAAGTGACAATGAAACTTAACGCACCGTACACAAACGGAGGCCTTGTGTTTGTTGGACCCATTCACCTCAATGCGTGTCTCTTTCGCTCTTTAATCTACGTCACCACAGCACTTTCTCTGTGCTTTACTGTTGCTGTGGATAGGTTTACACTGTAGTAAATGGAAAGCCCAGTGCGTCTCCTACTGCTGTGAAAGGGTGGCTTGTGGTATCAAATGCTGATGGCCGTGACAAAGCATTGGTATTTGATGCCCTGGGGATGGGATGCGCTGGGTTGTACAAAAACAGATTGGTTATCATGGACAGCAGGAAGTGACGAATGTCAGGTGTTACCAAATGTTGACTATTATGCATAATTGTGTTTGCTAACCAAAGGAGATTTAGCCATTTTTCTACCGTCCTATTGTGGCTGTAATCTTAACATCCACATTGTAGTGGGTTCCATTATAGCTGTGAGAGACTGAGGGGCTGGTGTGGGGGGTAGGGAGACCTCTATTCATCATCACACCTACCTGATGACTGGATTACAGGGTTAAAGAGGGCTAAAACATACAAAAAGATGCACTTTGCTGGTATACTTTGGACCTAGCCTGAGCTGTGCTAGTATTTTTCTATTGATTTTTGGCCTTTTTGTGGTTGCAGAATTATTATGGATGGGAAAATGATACTTAGACCAGGAAAGATGAGTACACACCACGCAGGCAGCAAGTTCAGCAAAAGAGAGGCTTATTTTTTTCTTCACAAAATAGACAACGCATGAGAAAGAGTGTATACTATTCACACACTGACTATAGGAAGAAGTGTCACCTGGAGGAGTGCCACAATGTGGAGCGGCGTGTGGAGAAATCTATCACAATTCAATATGACCCTGCGATATTCCTGCCTTTCCCAATAACCCATTCTCCCCTCGCCGCCACAGCTATTCACCGTTCTCTATTTTGTTAAAAGTCACCTTGGGTCTAGATGCTCCAGTGGTTTGGCAGTCTGGTGATGGAAACGCCTGTTGGTGCCCAGACACGGTGGGGGTGGGGGATAGGGGAAGGAGGGGGGTGACAGCTGGAGCCACTTGTGGTTGAAGGCTCTGACGGGAAAACACAACCTCCAAAGTCCCACCTCGAACCTGCTAATCATCAATCAACAGGAGGAAATGACACATAAAATCACACTTTTAAGTGTTACAGTAAGGAGCACTTAAACAGGCTGAGGGTAAACAAGTTTGTCCCACTCCTCCTTCTTCGTTCTGCTCCTTGTGGAGAACACGCCGGTGTCAATACAGCTTAAAGAAGTCCAGCCGATGCTACATCTGTCCCCGCCAATTGTTAACAGTGTGGATCCATTCCTGCTCCCGCTGAAGACGCCTGTATTTGTTTACTTGCTCGTTCGCCTGTTTGTGCGCGCCTGCCAGCCCGTAGCAGGGGAAGAAATGAGTGTTTGTGAGCGATAAGACCTGTAGGAGAGGAAGAAGAGGGGGACAAACAGAGAAAATGGATGAAGGAGAGTGACGGAGAGAGGGGGAGAATCCTCATTGATCACATCTGTTCAGAGAAGGATTGATCCAGCGGTGTGGTCGACTCTGGGATGCAAACAAAAGCACAGATGACAGAATCGCTCACAAAACTGAACAGTGAATCAGGATTTCAACAGGCTTTATTAATATTTAAGTGGAACTTTACAGGTGACTTGACAAGGAAAACAGAGCTCCTCTTTCAACGTGTTTACATTTTTCCCGCACTCTCGAATTAAGCCTGCGAATCAGACACCTGGCATATGGAGAGGCAGATAGATAAATCTCCATTGTGCTGTCCTGTCTCACACATGCTCAGTAGCTCCCTGGATGAGCGCGGACTCTCGCCGGGCAGACGTGAACAAGACAAATCATTCCCAGGGGGGCATTTATTTCTGTTGCACAGCACCATACCTCTCATTGCTGGTCTTAACTATGTGCCATTTGAGACCATAACGTTGGAATAAGAGAGACAGCTCAGCAGAAGGGACGAGAGGAAAAAGAGGGAAGGAAGTGATAAAGGGGAAGACAGATGACTTCCTGAATGCTTAATAAATCCTCCACTAGTGTATGCATTACAACATGCAACCCAACTTTGATCACATTAAGTGTGACCCTCATGGATGAATGATTTGATTTTCAACACGGGGAGACGTCGTACATTCGCCGTGTTTGTTCAGATAAGGGAGCGTGATGATATCGTTAAGTGCCAGTTGTCACTTGTGAGGGAAAAACACAACCAGCACCTCCTCTTCTTCTTCTTTGGTCTCTTATTCCTCTCTCTGCAGCTGACTGCTCCTAAATCTCAGGTCTGGCCAGAACTCGACAGCTCTCTCTACCAGGTGACACAACATCCCACTTCCCTCCATCCATCCATCTCAACGCGGCCCACACAGTCTCTCTTTCCCCTCATTTCTCTCTGCGCTGGATTCATTTTGGACTGCCGGTCCGTCTCGGGTGTAATGCATCTCCCTGTCTTCCTCTTTATTCAACATGTTTACTCTCTCAAACACACACACACACACACACACACTCATAGCGCAAACATTTCCACGCTGCATTTCCTCTTCCATAATTGTCTTTTTCCTCCCTTCTCAGTCTTAGCCCTTTCTGTACTTTCCTCAAGCTCTTTTTTCCCCTCCGTCAACAGAACGCTATCGGCGTTGTTTGTGTAGCTTTTGTTGTGCAGCTCACTGCAATACAAAAGCCTTTGTTGGCCTGCCACCGCTGTGATGCGGTGAGACGGAGATGCGCAAGGACAAACTTGAGCTCCGTGGTGCCAGCTTTCAGAAAGTCAACGTTCGTTCCAAGCTAACGGCTCAACCTGATGGCTGGAGGAGCAGGTGGGGCACGAGCCAGACACACATGTAAACATTTGTCTGCGCAGTCGACTGCGCTGATCTGTGAGGCTGTATGAATAGTGTATAAATCGTCCCGTGTCGGTGTAATGCTTAGTGTTTCCATCAGTGAAATGGCTTGCATGTGTTCCTCAGTGGGAGTTATTGCTGGCTGCGGGGCAGCGGCAGCTGTTGTGAGGGGCTGAGCTAGCTGGGCTAATAATAACCCCGGAGCTGAGTGAGTGCTCACAGGCCCCACATCGTCTAGGGTTGACCCCCGGAGTCCGATTGCAGTGGAGAGTGAGGATTAGGCCAGGTCGTGGATTAGAGAACACCATTTCACCCTTGTAAGGACGAAGGCAGGTGTTCAGGAATGCTACACACTCCGTGGTTAATGTTGGGGTCGTAAGACCCTGAGTGAACCACTTTGGAAGCACACTGATCATGTGGTACATAATGTTTTTTTCCCAAATCCAGTTAGCTGTGAGTGTTATACCACAAAGCAACAGAGTCCTAAAACATGGAAATGAGTTAAGATTTAGCACTTCCGGTTCACTCGTCTGGAAGTCAACAGGTTTTTTGAATGTGCTTTTAGTAAAATGCCTAAAATATGGTCTGTGGTTAACACAAGCTTAAAGGACCAGTGTGCAACTATTAGGGGGATCCATTGGCAGAAAAGGACTATAATATTAAAAATGTCCAAAAAAAAAAGTCAGAAAAATGTAAAGTATTTTTTCATTTGTGTATAATCACCTGATAATAAGAATCATTGTGTTTTTGTTAGCTTAGAATGAGCCGTTTATATTTATTCTATATATCTATGTAGTCCACCAATTTGCACCGCCATGTTTCATCAGCAGCCCAGAACTTTTCCTGCTTGGGTCAGTCGGTAACGGTACTCGCTCCTGTCAACGGCGCTCTCTCCCTCTTGCTTCACCACTCACTTTGCATACACACACACTCTAAGCACTCTCCTCGGCCACCATAGTTCGCCTACACAGCTGGCTCACAGGAGGAATTGTAGTTGTTTTGTCCTACAATATAAAATATGTCAGTAAATATCTTACTCATGAATTTTAGGCCTTTACATGGGCGGTTGCTAACGAGTGGCTAAATGGGACTACTAAATGTCATCACGCTGACTTGGCTGCCTTTACAGCCATCTTACATATACTTGCGCTTCAAATATCCTAAAATTAATTTATGGAGATTACCTAACGGAAGAAAATGTGAAAGTATCACGAATAAACTGTTTTTCTACAGTAATCCAAACCCCAATCTAAAAACCCCATTGGCTTTTTATAGAGGAGATCAGAGTGATGCTAACTTCCTGGTTGGCGTACAAAAATACATCATCTCTGTACCACTCTATTGGAATACACACACATAGGAAACATGTTAAGCAAGTCCTTTACCTTGACTTCTGAGCTGAGCCATTTTTATTTAATTTCTTCAGCACTTATCTGTGCTGAGGAGAAATTAACAAAAGGCAAACAGACAAAGACGTTGCAGAAATGTCTGAATAACATATTAGACCAATACCATCGTCTGCTCATACCATCAGGTAGATCTTTCACAACAGACAAGGAACAAAAAAAAAAACCTTGGAAATCCTCTCAACCGAAAATAATAATGTGGCTTTATCTGCGACAGATACTATCTGTTGTTGGGAAGTAGAGCATGATGTTATAACCTGTGCTCTATGACTGGAGGAAATACTCTGAATGGGAAGCAATTTATTTCTGTGTATGTTGGGGCACCCGCAGTCACAAAATGATCAATTGCTCATTATGACTAAGGGGAAAGGGTTAGAAAATGATGATCAGGACAATTTCTGCTCTATGCCACATTTTTTTTTCCTGTCCAAGAACAGAGATAAGGGAGAAATTCAAATAATGTCATGCTTGGTCTTTCAGGCCTGTGCGTCTGGACCAGTCATGCGTTGATGCCTTTGATTGGCCAAATAACCTCATTGGCTGCCTCCATTCCTGTTCATTTCACAGTTCACTCTATTACTTGCATGAGCAATTACAGCTCAGTGTTGTTGTTTGGTATTGTTTGCCATTATTGTGTGTGTGTGCGCAGCTCTCGATTGGCGACCATATTCTCCGATGTTCCTTTCTAGACTGTCACCTGTCTTAATGAGCTTCAGCGGGTTCCTGAGGAGGTCGAAACGGACACCATTTAGCATTTAACGCCCATTAGCGCCTGTGATGTGACCTAATTGAGCCAAAGCAATCAGACTGCCTGGCCCTTTAAGTGCGAAGAAGTGAAGTGAATTCGAGGCAATTTCTGCATATTATGGCTTGTATGACATTGTGCGCTAGCTCGAAGCAAAAGACTATGAGGAACAGATGGAGAGCTGCGAGTACAATTTCTGACGAGTTCTGAAAAACAATATTTGAAGCACACTGCTTAACAAAAAGGTTCACCATGTTTCTTGTCCTTATTTTTTCTAGTTGTCCTCTCTAACTCTAAGCTCTCCCTCCTTTGCTGGCCAGCTGCTAGCCTGTGGCTCAGTAAAATTGGACAGGTGAAGCGGGACAGCAGGGCGTCACTGATACACTTCGACAGAACCGCAGGCTGTTCAGACTTCGATCGGCTCATCAGGCGAGAACAGAGGTGAAATTGTACCCCCCCACCCCCCCCCTTTAAAAGTAGTGCATGCGCTCTACAGCGGTGCCGTATTTGTTTTATTATGCAGCCGCAGTTATTAAGGTGAATTATGTGTTTTGTGTCGAACGGGGACCGCGCCGCACTCCCTTTTCGTCTTTCACTGCACAGATCAGGCAGCAGGCAGAGTGCAGCGCGGCCCGGGTTCAGCAGCGTGGAACAGCTATTCAGTAACACTCTTTTCAAGATGTGCTGAGGTTGAAATATGAGCATTATGAACCTGTCTTCTGGTTGAGAATGGATTCCTCCGCAGGCCTGTAAAGTTGCTTTTGCTGGAGACATGACTTACAATAAGAGATGGTGCAAGTGTCCTTCTGAGTGTCAGAAATCAATTATGCTATGTTTCCCTTGTGGGTTGCAGGGCTGTATATATGTATATGTGCAAGTGTGTGTCTGTGTGTGTGGGAAATATGGTTGTCTGAGCTTCCATTGTGTCAGGGAAGAAGTTTCCACTGCGACTTACATGCAGCAGAGAGGATAGTGGGAGAGGGTTGGTTAAAGATGCCTACTGAAGAACTGGCTGGTCTGCATAAACAAAACAAAACATGTATGTTGTCAAGCAAAAACAGTCATAAATAAACACACATGCTCACCAAACGTTCACTAAGATCACCAGGGGGTATTTGAGTTCAAAGGATGGTAACAAAAGCTATGTGTGTGTGTGAGTGTGTTATCTGGAGGAATGCTGTCGGTCGTCATTCCTATACGTGTTTCCACGCATGTTTAGACAGGCTCCATCTCCAGCTGGGTTTGTGACAGAATGAGTACAATGGTACAACACAATAGATGCAGTTGTACAACAGGACTGAGACAGGAAAGACAGGCCTACATCACTGGAATCTCACCCAACTCCTTTTGTTTTATCTCTCAAGCTGCATTAGCACCTTTTTAATTAAAAGCTTCGCAGCGTAGAGGCTTTCAGCAGAGGAAAATAAACTACTTCAGGTTTATAGTCCAAATTATCAAACCATATTTAAGTGAAGCTTTGGCAAAAATGTGTCTTTTGAGTTGCTCTCGAACCCCGTAGGCTCAAAAGGTGGCTGCAAGAAGCAAAAGCAGGAGTAGTTTGAGAAGTTTCTGTGGACTCAACACTTTTTTTTTTTTTTCTGCCTTGAAATCGTGTCACCGCGCGGTGGAATCAACTGTAGCTGACATAAATGTAAGCTGGCAACAGCTGCTGTTCTCTGTGAGGGAGCAAAGAACCAACTTTTTACAGTCAACAGTCGAGCATCAAGCGCGGGTGAGCGTTTGATAGTCAGATGAAAATAGTTTCACTTTTTTAATTTTCAATTATATGTTTTCATACATTTTGAAAGTGTCACATTTTTTCATCTGATGCATATCGCTGTTTGATATGAAAGTCACTGTGCATCAAGGATTCCTTATCAGCTAGCTAAATAAATCACTACAGAAAGAGAAAAATGAACAATACATGGATAATGTATTAAATATACGGGTGTGTTTCAATGAGGCAAATTTGTTCTGTCAAGCTTGCACTGAGGTTAACAAGTGATAGTGATAAATACACAGATACAGAAAGTACGACTTGCAGTGAATTTAATAAGGGTTTAAAAGGATATGCTGAAGAAAGTGGAGCAGAACAGAGCAAAGGAAGAAGGAGCTGGGGACACACCAAGCCCAAATCAAAGAACTAGCGGGTGACGAAGGCCACCCGTTGAGGCGCCTCACGTCAACTTTGTCTTGGCCAAAAAGTTGCACTTGAACACACTGCAAAGATGACAGCCAACGGCCAGTTACCACATACGTTCTGGTCACGGTAGTCTGTATTCGCCATTCAAAAAAGGAAAGTGGAAGACTGAGGATGGTGGATATAAAAGCCGTTGTTATATGTATATGGAATGTAATAAAGCGGCGTTTGCTGACCATTTTCACACCACTCTCACTCACCACTTAGCTTCAGACCAGATGGCCATGACTAGCGTTGACTGTGCGGTAACACCAAAAAAAGTAGGACGCTCACGACGGCCCCAAACTGTCAGATGGCCGATCATTGGCTTGGTGTGCCAGGGCTTTAAGAGATCGGTGCAGAAACAAAAACAGAATGAACTGAGTGACGAGGATAAAGAAAGGATAAGAGTCTAATGTAGAGTCTGGGGAGCAGGACTGACAAAATGATTAAGTCATGAGTCTGGGCAATGTCTTGGGGACACCCCCCTCCTCAGCTGATCATGCAGGACTCGTAGGTGGGCACCATATACTTGATGTTTATGAAGGCGTCCTCCCCTCCGTACCGCTCAAACACCTCCAGAGTCTCCTGGATCAGGTCACCGACATTCTCCCTCTTCTGCTGGCTGTAGTCGATGCCGTCTCCGGTGTTGACTGAGGGGCAAAGAAACAGAGTCAGACAGACACAGTGAGGAAAACAAAGATATTTTAGCTCAGTCGGGGTCATCGCAGACTGCGAGCTTGATGTCAGAGCTCACAAAGCACCACCTGTGGTCGCACCGCGCCGCTTTGCTGCAGACAGACAGAGTCGGCTAATGCCATCCTTCCATCCGACTTCAAACCCACTGGACAGACTGAATTTAATTTACTCCTCTTTTGCGCTGCAGCCAGTTGGGACTGGAGCGGCGGCAGAGTTTTTTGTTTTTTTTCTTTTCGCTGAAAGTTTAATGAGGCAAGCCTGCAGAGAGGAGAGCAGCGCAAAGGATGTGTGAGTTTAGACCCGGCGCTGCTGCTGTACAATGCTGCGTTGATGCACACGAGGCATGAGCAGTGACCTGGAGTCATGCTCCACAGGTAAGAGTGTGTGCGTGTAATAGAATCGGTATCTGACAGAGAAGCAGGATTTTTACACTACCATTGCTGTTTTTACCAAAGTAAATATCTGAATACATCGCCCACCAGGACGGCCCAGTGTAACGCATGTTTCTGCCACTGCCTTTGTGTATTTACCGATGAGTTAGTATGAATGCAAGAAGTGCTCTGACTTACTTGAAGTGTGTGTAGGATTGCTCACGAAGATTGACCTTACAGATGCTGCATGCATGCTTCCTGACATTACAGCATTGCAGCGTCACGTGAGACACCCCGCACAAGGGGCGGCAGTAGCTCAGTCTGTAGGGAGTTGGCTTGGGAACCGGAGGGTCACCGGTTCAAGTCCCGACATGGACCAAAAACTGAGTGTGAACTGGTAGCTGGAGAGGTGCCAGTTTACCTCTTGGGCACCGCCGGGGTGCCCCTGAGCAAGGCACCAAACCCCCAACTGCTCGGGGCGCTTGTCAGGAGAAGCCCCCCCACTCTGACATCTCTCCATTAATGCATGTATGTGTGTTTCAGGTCTGCATGTACCATGTATGAGTTTAACAGAGTGTAAATTGAATTTCCCCACTGTGGGACTAATAAAGGTAGATCTTCTTCTTCTTCTTCTTCAACTTTATCCTCGCTGCCACATCTAAAAAAATGCCTTTTTGGGAGTGAGGGTTTGTGTGTGTGTGTGTGTGTGTGTGTGTGTGTGTGTGTGTGTGTGTTTGCATTTTCCAGGTGTTTGTATGAGAAATGAAATGAAAAAAATAGATAATACACTTTTGGCCAATCACAACACAGCAAGAAAGCTGCAGAACCTCCCCACCCCCAGGACACACACACACACACACACACACACACACACACACACACACACACACACACACACATAGACAGTGCAGTAAAACACACAACACTGTACAATAGAGCTCTAGAGCGCTGGGGGAACTTGTTATCGAAAAAACATTCCTGAGGTGTCCAGCCTCCATCTCCTTGCTTCTTCCTCCCTTTCACCAGCAGACACACTTAAACACTCTCTCACACACACACACACACACACACAACACGCACACACACGGATCGCGACTTTATCAGCACACAGCAAACTGCCAATCTCGTGGCACTGCACTGGGGGCTCAAAACACTTTTCAGAGGGAGGTAAATATAGAGAGGAATGAGGCACACACACACACACACACACACACACACACACACACACACACACACTGACGTCCAAGTTTGTTGGAAAAAAATGTCCTGTTCAACGAAAAGATCCTGGAGAGAAGCTGTGGATTTATTCCTTGAGGCTATAAACTGAAACAAAGAAAAGCAGTAAGAGAAGACAAGAGTGAATGAAGTGTACCTGTGACGTGAAAAATGAACAGCGGCTCTTTAAGGACCCCTCAGCCCCTTGTTTCACTCCTAATTAGACCTGAGGAGAGACGGCGACATTAAACCTCTCTCTCCGACTTCTTCCTACCACTCATCCTCTATTCTTTCTCAGTCTTTTCTAATCTCTCATCCTCCCTGACAGACTCAACCTTCCCTCCCTCTCCGTCTCCCCGTCTTTCCACCCATCCATGGCCTCCTCATTAAAACACAAAGAGAGCCGATCCCATAAATTGGGCTGTTAAGCAGTAACACGTCTATGATCTCAGTCTGCTGCACTTGCTTTCCACTCAGGATCCGTTCTCCTGTTTTACATGAGAGCGGCGGGGGGGGAGAATTCTCCAGCCGCGTTTTGACCGTTTGTTGGCCTGGAGACGCAGTGCGACTTCAACAGCTCCGGCTTTATTTAGCGGCTATTTACCGTTTTCCTTTCGGAGAAACGAGGACAATAACAGCACAGGCTCAGGAATGCAGCTCGCTCTGTATCTAAACTTTTTTATTCTGGAGCTACCCACAACACAGGCGTCCGCAACCTACTAGTTAGCACAATCTTAAATAGCATCTAAAATGCAGCCATGTGAGCAATAAAAGAAAAAAAAGGTAAAGCAATCAGGGAGGAATGAGTATGTTTGGGCGGGAGAGTGGTGAAACGTAAGGAAAAAAGTGACAGGAGTCAACCGGGTCACTCTCCAGTCTGTTTCAGCTGCATGGTGTGTGTGTTTGTGTGTGCATGCATGTTGGTGTAGGTTAAAAAGCCAGGCCTGTGGAGAGCCACCCTCTGTTAGAGTGAAAATGAGCAGCCAAAGCCAGCCCACAGGGAGAGCTTGGCCTTCAGACTGGAGAACGCGGGGAGCCGGGGAAGAGGTGCGGCTCGGGAACCAGCAAAGCTCAGACCCGTTTACTGGGGCCTGCAGGGGGGAGCAGGGAGGTCCTGCAAGAGGGGAATTGTTGCTGTTGCTATACTGAGACTTTCAGCCCTTTCCAAGTGCATTTCTGCTGCCGAGCCGTCGGGAGGCCAGCAGCATCAAAAGGAAGAGACCAGAGGAATTTGCAATGATTCTCAATATTTAAAGAGGAGAAAAGAGAGAAGTGTGTTTAAGCGGGGATGGAGGGAAAGGAAGGGAGGGGAAGAGGCGAGGGTGTTAAAAGCTGCCTCTGCAAATGTCCTTCAGCGAAATAACTTTCGCTCTTCTTCTTCGTCTTCTCTCCCCTCCCCGTCTTTTTTATTCTCTGCTTATGGCAATATCCGCAACCCTGGGCAGACAGAGAGAGGGAAAAAAAATCTTTGAAAACAATCATAATAAAAACTCCCGCCCTGTGAACAGAAGGGAAGGGCGCTAGCAGGAGTTTCTGTCTGTTCCTCTGAGGAAGACGAAAGGTCGATGGAGGTCGGTGGAGGAAGGAAAGGACGGTGGCACAGAAAAGGTCTGTCTGTCTGTCTCTGTCTGTCTGTCTGTCTGTCTCTGTCTGTCTGTCTGTCTGTCTGTCTGACGGCCGACATGTCGTATAATTAGTGTGTGTGCTCCGTAGCACCACATAGTGGATGCAGGAAGTGGTACAATATTGACAATATGTTATTTCCAGCACCACACATTGACTGACGGTTAAGGAAGAGCACTGCAGCGTCAACCGGCATCCTGGCGGCACCCCGATGTGCACAAGGGGCGAGGGCCCGTTCATTGGTTCTGGCCGCTTTAATTAATATTTTTCAGCAGCAGATTCACATTTCTGAGGGGCTTGGGATGCATGAAAACTCATTTTTTGTGTTAATTGTGCAGCACTACAGTGACTCCCATAGCTCCCACAAACGCACACCAGGTTGGAAAATGATGTTCTTTGATGTTCATGAAATTTGGTGAGATCATTGTTCTCATCTACAAGAATATATCAAAAGAAATTAGAAGTTTTCACCCGATGGTAAGTCGGCCATTTTGGATTTTGTACGTTATTTTTAATTTTACGAACCCGTATTTGAGGACTTTGGGATGCACAAAAACTCACGAAACTTTGCCCCCATGTTCAAACCAGTAATTATTTCAATGTATAGTTGCAATGGGCTTGGGTGTGGCACGTCGGCTGTTGTGAACGCATTTTTGACGCCCTTGGGATACTTGAACACTCCAGAAACATGCATCCATCAAAACGTTACGAGCGATTTGGTTCATGCGTGTGAAGTGAGCTCCATAGTGCATCCTAATGCGTGGAAGGCACCCATATTAATGAAATCTGGTATCCACATTGCTCTCATCATGTCGGACATATTTCCCATTGACTTTCATTAGCTCTGCCCAACCAGAAGTCGGCCATTTTGAATATTGTGTGTTTTTCATGCATTTCATGCAAACTTTTTGGAACTCTTTCAAATTTGGCTGCTATAATCTATCTATCTATCTATCTATCTATCTATCTATCTATCTATCTTTCTATCTATCTATCCTTTTCATTAAGGCAACAGGGGCTGTGCCTCTCTCTGCTGTGATTTCTGCCAAACCCCACCAGACCAACACTAAACTACGCACAACAGCTGCAGCCTTCCTCCTCCTCCTCCTACTCCTCCTCTCCTCCACCCTGCTCTCTCTCCATCCCTCATTCCCCACGGTCCTAAACAACCTGTCTTCCCACATCAAGCTGAAGACAAGCAGTCACAGATGCAGGCGGTTTCCTCCTAACTGATTTCAGATATATAGAGTGTAATACTTACTGTTGGGAACTGCAGCTTCGTGGATGACAACTGTAACAGAGCTGTAGGATTTCTGGCCGAGGTTAGCATGCGTCATGTGTATGTTGTGTGGTTATATAATCCCCTCTCCTGCCAGGGACCGGGTGACACACACACTGCAGCAGCTTTGGCAAGTTTAGCTCAGAATTCCTGATTCAACATAATAACAACTTACCTGCTATTGTTTCTGATCAACTTACCCCCGAAGTTTCTTAGGAAAGCAGCTTAGAGAGGAGGCCCTCCAACACAATACGCTCTTTGATCACAGCAGCCAGATGTACAGCGGAATCAATGAACGTGAGAGGCCTGTTTTCTTTTTTTGTTCAAGAGGGTTTGGCCTTGTTTGAAAAAGGAAATGGAGGAATGAAGGTTGGGAGTGTGATGCAACAGCTCGAGTGCCAGGAATACTTTGTGCAAAAGTTGCACAGCTGAGGGTGTTGTGTGAGCCCATGTGTTATTATTCTTTCCGATCACCAACCACATACTGATAACCCTCCAACCCAATCTCTCAGTGCTCCATATCAGCATTAGACTACACAATATCTCTTTACTTTTCTTAATACTTTAAATATATTTTCCCCTTATTTTCCCTTGGTAATTAATGGGAAATATGTTAAAATTCACTTCTAAAAACTGCTGTTTCCTTTAAAAACGATTCTATTTTTAAACATTTCTGCTCCTTTAAAAAAGTGACATAAATTAAATTACTACTATTAATGCCAATCATAATAGTCTAGATAGATGTTTTCTGTGCCAGCTGCCAGTTTTCAAATGAATTGAGAGCCAAATTGATTTCATTCATGCATTCACAATTTTAGTTCAGGCTTTAAAAAGTCAAACATTTAAGTATTACACATTCTAATATTCTGCTTGAAAATGGTACATAAATACACCAAAATGGTA
Source organism: Pterois miles (assembly GCA_947000775.1). NCBI lineage: Eukaryota > Metazoa > Chordata > Actinopteri > Perciformes > Scorpaenidae > Pterois > Pterois miles. The sequence continues at coordinate 1,259,931 of CAMQGK010000522.1, read as the reverse complement.
TAAACACAGTCTGAAATATTGAGTCATGTTCATACTTTTTCTCATTTAGGTTTAAGTTAAAAAAGGTTTTTGTTTTTAAGCCTAGATTTTTTTTTGTGTGTGTGTGTGAAATTTTCTGTCTACAAACAAATTTTCTTCTTTATAACTGGTTGAAGTTTCTCATTAATAAAATCAAACACAAGCTGGGAGGCAAGATTTTGGATGATCTATAGTAAATAAATACTATCTTTAGTATATAAAAAATAAAACAAAAGAGAAGAGATAGACCAATATAAGTAAATGCACAAAAAACCCACGAGGGCTTGTAAAACCCAACTTACACTGAAATTAAAGACAGCTGTATTACAATTTACAGACGGACATTTATATATATATATATATATATATATATATATATATATATATATATATATATATATATATATATATATATATATATTTAACCATCTAAAAGAAATAAAAGAATGCTATGTATACATGGATACTACTTTATGTGTGAACCAAGCCACGAGAACGGGAGGAGGCAGAGGAGCAAAGTGGTGGCGACGGAGGGTGCATCGGTGTGAGCAGGTGGAGGGGAGTGGGTGAGACCACGGGAGGAGGCCTGTGCTTAACAGCAAGGCTCTAATTAAAAGGGCCTCACAGTTGGGCGCCAGGCAGGCCTCTCACACCGGAGACTCACACTGGCGGAGAGGCGGGAGACGCCAGGTGTGTGTTTGTGTCAGACTAACCACAGGTGTCTGCAAAGCAAAAGGCAGCAAGACGGAGTGAAAGAGAATATCCTAGCATTATGCATGTGCACGTAGCGGTTATTATGTAATTGTGTGTGCGCATGCAGACACATACATGTGGAGATGCGCACCCCCTCGAAAGAAAGAGAACAAGAGTGCCTCTGTAATTACATGTGACAAGGACAGAAAGAGCAAAACAACAAGACAGGGAGCGATGTATGAATCATTGTAGTACTGAAAGTGACAATATAGTAAAAGGTAAACGTGATATATGTATACTGATCAGCCATAACATCAGGATAGCATGGGCACCCTGACCGGTCTGCGGCTATGAAATCCTCATACGTAACAAACTGTGACGCACTGTGTTCTGACACCTTTCTGTCAGAACCAGCATTAACTCTTTCAGCAATTTGAGCTACAGTAGCTCTTCTATTGGATCATGGGTCAGCCTTCGCTCCAAGTGTGCATCAGTGAGCCTCGGCCGCCCATGACCCTGTCGTTGGCTCACCAGTTTTCCTTCCTTGGACCACTTTTGGTAGATCCTGACCACTGCAGACCTGGAACATCCCACAAGAGCTTCAGTTTTGGAGATGCTCTGACCCAGTCCTCTAGCCATCACAATTTGGCCCTCGTCAAAGTCGCTCACATCCTTACGCCTGCCCATTTTTTCTGCTTCCAACACGTCAACTTCAAGGACAAAATGTTCACTTGCAGCCTAATATATCCCATTCTGGGTATGGTGTGGTCACTGCTGGAAGCCCCGCAGGGTCCGAACTGAAGGAGTTTCTGGTAGGCCAGCATGATTTTGTCTGATTTCGAGTTGGGAATGGAAACACCAGTAAAGTACCAGTACTACAGTACAATTGTTTTGTTACACCACCTCGGCCTCACACCCTTTTCTTTCCCTCACACTGGTATTTCCCTCGGCCAAAGTCCCCAACCCCCTTTTCCCCTAATGGATAATCCAGAGGCTGACAGACAGCACAGCTGTGGCACACACACAGACACACACACACACACACACACACACACACACACACACACACACACACACACACACACACACACACACACACACACACACACACACACAGAACTGGGCCCATTCCCACTCTTTGCTTTTCCATCTCAACCTTTGTGTGTAATCAATAACAGCATTTCAGCTTAACACAGCTAGCCGCAATGAGGGCCGCAGCTTCAGACACATCACAACACACACACACACACACACACACACATGCGTGGATATCCACTTGAAGTAGCGAGCAGAGAAGTAAAACAATAGGCTTATGGCCAGCAGTAGTTTATTAAAACCCCAACCGCTCCAGCAGCCATCATCTGGCTGCTCATGCTTACTGAAGTCTAACCTTTGCTGTAGGTCAGTGATCTCATTTTCCACGTGTTCATCCAGCACAGCAGTGCTCAGTCTATAGGCTAGCTGCAGCTCAGTGCCATTTCGACCTGATGAAAAGTTGGACATCAGCAAAGCAGTATGCCAGGTGGAGGAAAACGTGTCTAGGTCAGGTTGCACAGCAGAAAGTGAGAGTGGAGGAACGTGTGGACAAGGTTGAGACAAAGACACAACCTGCTGAGGATGCTCCTGAGCTGCACGGCAGCTAAAGCTGTTAGATTCCCATCGATCTCATCTCCCACTGGCTTACTACTCTACATCTGTACGTAGGTACACAGCAATTGAATTCCAATTCCACACTTCCGCCAAAATCGTGCCATGTCTTTGGCTAATCTTTCCTTGGAAATCCCGGGGCTGTGGGAGAGATTCAAAGCTCTGCAGAAGAACTCTTCCACACCTCACAAAACCCTCCTCTTGCTCATTTCTTTTTCAATTAGCCAGCTAGGCCTAGCCATGACCAAGAGCAATATCAGTTTGCGCCATTTAGTCGCGGTATTAATGCACAAAGAGTGCTCATTTTAGATGATGGATCAATGCTATTTTCCAAGCTGTTAACATGTCCATTATTGTTTCAATTACCACCACTCCGATAATGGTTATCCCAGTCCCATCTCATCCAACTGTAGCCTGATACATGCATCTGTGAATCAGCTTCAGTATGCCTGTCACAGACCTACAGGTATGAGTCATCTCGTGTTATGTTCACAGGTATATCACGCTGATGGCTTGGCTGGGCAGCTACTTTTTAATTATTTTCAAATTAGGTTACACATTTTTCAGGGTGCACAAGTGTGCGTGTGTTGTCGGTGACAAATGATCTTTGTAGCCCGCTGTAGCAGACGTTTTCATCTGAGGCCAGGAAACAGAGACAGGGTACTTCTTATCAGAGCTCCGGTCAGACAGAGCCCAGCACAACCACAGGCACAGGTTGTGTTGGTTCAGGACGCTCATTGAACCCCCTACAAATGCATCTTTATTTTTGTATAAACTAATAATTTATTGTCGTGATAAATAATATCAATCTTGTTGTGTCTTCTTATTGACAGAATAAGAAACCAACAAAATAAAAAGATAGATTTTTATTTATTCATAGTCTAATAACATTGTACACTCTGTCCACACAAAATATGCACTTATCTTACGTCGTACACAAACCACGTACCGATCAGCTGCACGCTCAAGCACAGACTAAAAACGTAACCACTTTAACTTGCTATCTTCCGACATTTGTGTTTTTTAACAAAAAAACACAGGTTTTATACCGTGATATTTACTGAAAATTCAGTCAACATTAGCTTCTGTAAAGTTTCAAGCGACCTCCCTCCAGCCTGCCGCCTCCTTATTGGAGTGAATAGAGGACGTATCATGTCAGATAACTCCTGATTTCAACTTCACGAATCAGCCGTTCCTCGTCTGTTGTGGCGCTTTCAAAGCGAACAGCGGGAATAAATTGAAACAGGGCACGCCGGACAAAACTTCAGCGCTAGATTTTGAGTTCAGCTTTTGTCACAGACGTTTGCTTTGCATTCTGTTTGGAGGGTGAAATATGTAAGCTACACACATCCCAATACATTAGATCTCTTTTTTTGCTGTGAACCCCCAACCTTAAAGTGCAAATTGCGCCTACAAGCACAACCCGGCGCTGCCTACAGACCAGCACCGCCAGTTAAACAGCAAACCTACACTGAATTCTACAAGTTGCAGCTGCTGGGGTTCAAATAAAACATCCTGAAATCTTGCTGTTCTCATAAAACAAACATGCCCAACATATCAACTTTCTCCCAAGAGAGGTTTTATATAAGGTAGGGATTATGTGTGAACAAAAGAAGACTGCACACACTCGTTCTGTCATTTGCAATCACACTCGTAAGAATAAATATGATTAAAAACTACTGTAACTTTAGCTGAATACATATTTGTCTTTTTATAATATTTCATTTTCTCACCCATTTAGTCATTCAAAAGCCACACTTCTTTAGAAGCGTGGATATATTACAGTGGAATGAATCAAAGCGTTTAACAGTACAGCCTATACTACTGAGGACCTCGCCATTCCCACGTCTCTCCCAGGCTGGGAGGAGAGTGTCAGTGCTGTCAGGTGCGAGTCAATGCCGTCAGATGCGATCTCATTACGCCAGCTTACCTCAAGGTTAGCAGTAGGCTGCTGGTGAGGCACAAAATCGATCTGCACCAGGGACAGGCGTTAAAGGCCACCGCGGCGTGTGCAGTGCGCCGCACACCCGGACACAAGCCAAACAAGCACTGCACTTTGAAATGCAAAGGTTCACTAATACGGGTGCAGGCACAGAACATGTATACACAAAGCTCTGAAGGCACAGTGTGATGGAGTCAGACACATTAACACAATGTAGGCAGTTACCTCTCCTTTAAACTTTCTAATGCAACTAAGAACTACATCTAGTCTTTTCTTCTTTTTCTCATTATTCATACAAATAATGGAAAACCCTTTTATCATCGTGACAAAAAAATTAAGTCTTTGCTGCTATCACTTAAAAGAAGACATCAAAAACCTGTACAAATATATCACATCATACATTCTCGTCGTTACCTGTGACCCACAGGTTACATCAGATAATAACATCCCCAACGGCACAGTCCCCTAATAATGTTGTCGCTTGTTGCATCAAGCGGATGAATGCTCACTCGCAGGTGACAGCAGAAAGGCCGTCTTCCAAAGTCTTGCATGTTTGACAGGAACCCAATACGCATCGACGAGTTGTCGCACGCTTCAATCCATCAGACCATCAAAGTTTATCTCGAGAGTTCAAAGAAAATGTCCACCTTTTACGCATGCTCGTCTGGAAATATCACATCATTTATTCCTCAGATCTGAGCATTCACAGACATCAAATTAACAGCTGTCACAAATAATACAAAAAAGCAGGGAATGTTATTCAGTCTTATTGTGGGTGTCTTGCGACCTTCAGCACCAGAAGCTAATAGTGAAGGAGTTAATATTCATAGGGAACAGCTTGGCTGTTGTACCTTTGCTCTGGTTGCAGGTGTCCGTACGTGGATAGCGCTGCCTTACTAAGGCCTCTCTGCATCCCATCCTCTCATTTACACATCTTAATGTGTAGAGAGCATGTTTAAGTTGCTACAACTACTCCGTTTTTTTTTTTTTTTTTTTTAAATTTTGTTTAGTTTTATCAGATTCACTTTCCTCTCAGAAATGGAGGCTTTTGAGTGAAACATTACAGCACAGCTAACACCTCCACTGTGCCACAAATAGTATGCTTACTGTATGCTCACATTGTAGTCTGAAGAGTGATTACTAAACTGCATGTAACATCAGGTTAATGTCCTGAGGAGACATCTTATTAGTGCCAAAAAAAAGAGAAGGGGAACTGAAGTGTTTGCTAATGGAGAGACTTTCCTGGTGTTGCGTTTGATGAATTTAATTTGATGCTTGTGGTTAGTGTGCAAAATTAAGGTGTACAAATTTAAAAACCAGTAAACCAGGTCTGTTTCTTAATTTTGATTTTGACAAACAGAGAAAAGGGTTGGGCGAGGTGAAATAAGGGTTTATTTCCACCAAGCCAGAGTTGGTGATTGTTGGAACTGTTGAAAGACTATGTGTCTTTGTGTCTGTCCAGTTTGAATGAAAAGTGTTTTACAATGAGCTAACAAGGCAACCGAGCCTTAGACTTATTCTTAGTTTGGTGACAGAGAGACACTTAAATTCAGAGGTTATATTTCTTCTGTTTAATAAAGAAAATAAGAGTAAGCATATTTCCTTTCTTGGCGTTGTGTGAGAAGGGTTGTAACGGTATAGTGGTATCAGCGTGGTGTTAAGCGGTAAGTTGACGGTCATCATATCGTGTACATTTCCTGATCCACGGTATTGAAAGAAAGTAATATTAGTGAGTGTGTGAGATAAAGACACAGACAGGAGCTTTACTTTATCACATGTTATAGTTACAAGCTGTTTTCATTAGGTTACTAATTATGTTTATTAGTATTATTCTGTTTTCATATTTTTGAGGGTCATTGTAACTGATGATACTACTACTACTAACAATAACAATAAAAATAATAGTGTAATGATTAATAATGTGACACCATGATATTTTGGTTGGTTATTGTACTGTGAAATTTCCATGGTTGCAGCCCAGTTTGTGAGTTTATTTTATTTATTTTCAGACTAAAAAAGCAAGGAGAGCTTGTGGAACGTAGTGAAAATGACACTTGAACACATCTCCCAGCTGAGACTACGACAGCCGATATAGTCACCTGCATGAATAGGCTATAATAGGCCAGTTATTGGGTGATCGGTTGGAAAATGTTTACGTATTGGTCAACCTTATTGCAAAGGCTTTAAAACTGGACAATGGAGAGGTTGGTGGTAGAAAAGGGCAAAAGAGAGTTCAGGTGATCAGAATAAGCTCAGGATGCTACAAAGCGAGTCAAAGGCATCTGAAAATCTTGTTAAAAAATGGATAAAACAGGGCTGCTGAAGCTGGAACGACCTGAACAACAAAGTGAGGAATGGAATCGCTCTCGTAAAGACAGCACATGTCCAGACAGAAAATCATGTGGGTTTCAGGTGGAAAAACTGACACGGATGGAGAGACGGAGAGAGAGACGAAGACAGGGAAGAGTGACAGCGAGAGGAGGCCGAGCGGCGAAGCAAATTCAAAGAGCGATTCCATTTGTCCTCTTCACTCCTCACAAGAGGAACATTTGAAGTGACACACTCATTTAAGTCGGTGACAAATCAAAGTCTATCACTGATATTACCCTAAAGCGCGGCGAGTATCCTCTCTGCACTTCACATTTTTGCAAGTCATTGAAGGAACGTGATTGTAGTTTAAACATCAAAGGAATAAGGTGTACTTTAGCTCCTCAGACAGTATTATCTCCCCTCACCAAAAACAGTGTCATTACTGCAGTACTGTGTGGAAACACTGGCGCATACACACACACCAGCCTATGCAGTAACTCACACACACACATTTATGTCCATAAAATCACTTTAGTCTTCATAACCACTTTAGCCTTGGAAGCTGCCATCAATAGAAGGACAAACACACACACACACATTCACGTAGAGGAACGAACGGTGAGCGGTCCAGCCCTTCCATTAGCCTAATGAAGTGGCTCCCTAAGATGGATGACATGACATCACCACCATCACCAATTACAATATCACCCCTAAAAAACCTTCCACTAAAAGCCCCACGCCTCCCCCCCTACTCGCCCCCCCACCCATTGCTTACTGCACCAAATGGACGATGAGCCTTCCAGGGCCCATTCGGCTCCCCCACAACAGTTTTATTGGTCTGGTTATTTATCTCTTTAATGCAATTGGCTGGCGTGGATGCCTATGGATGCGGAGGGCTAGTAAATCACGGTGGGTTGGGTCGGCGGAGTGATTAAAAGAACTTTGGTTCAACAGTGACAATGGCACCAAGCGGACGGCCAGCAGCCTGTCTGCATTCAGAGCAGGAGGAGGCTACAGGAAGCCTGAGGGCAGCGGCTCCCCGGGGAATATGGATGACGGAGAGTAAGAGCACTGTCCACACAAATGCGAATGAATATGGAGATGCATTGTCTTTTTCTCCATTTACACAGGAAATCAAGTTTTTCCACCCGCTTCCCAAACACTCTCTCTCTTAAGCGGATAAACAACAGGTCAAACAGAGCTTTTCAGGAGATGTGATTGCAGCTCTGGCAAACAACACTCTGAAATTGCCCTGAAAATGCTATAAATCTGATTTCCATGCTTGTTTGAAGAGATGCACATTCCTTTCTGTTGTTTCGGCATTTCAGTGTGAATGGCAAACTTTAAGGAAATAACACCGAAAGGCACAAAATCCTTAGCATGGAAATGGCCTAAAACACTTCCTGGTTGAGGGGACATAATCTCCTCTTCAGCCACTCCATCCCAGACAAAGACGAGTGTTTATGGGTGGAAGGATGCAGGTACAGGCATCTATAAACAGTGTTTTACAGGCAGTGGCACGGCCCGAGGGTCTGTCAACGTTTACGAGTGCCCAAGCCCCTTAAAGCAGGAGTGTTTAAGTGAGGTATTTACATAAAGCAGGGCAAGGTGTCTGCCGTAAGCCGGCTTCACACCAGTACAGGAATGTTTGTTGATAAGCTGAAACTGACACGTCTCCAGGACCAGGAATCTTCATGTGCGTGTGGATCTAAATTATCGAGGGGTCTGTTTTAAACAAACATTTGTGATGTAAAATAATTAGAAAATATCAAGGGCAAAGTGTCAAATACTGTAATTTTTCAGCCCAAGTACAAACTACGAGACCACAAATCTTTGTTGCATAAGAACATGCAATTAAACCCACACAGTCTCACTCAGCTCCAAAGTCAATTTGGCCTCTGTCGTCATTGGACTTTCCACACTTTGTGCCTTCAGCCAGCTCTCTACCTTCTTTATCCAGCTTTTATTGTTTTTTTTTTTAGAAAGAAAAGCATGTGACTGATGAAAACACAATAAACGCTATATGGAAAACAGGCTTAGCGGCTCAACTGGACTGTGCATGTGTGTGCGGGGGTTTACATTAGTGTGTGTCACCTTTACAGTATGTTTACTTATTATTAGCAGATGTCCAAGCAGAAGGGAGAGAGGAGAGGAGGGATGGGAGGATGGAGGGAGTTGGGGGGGTATTGAGATGTGCTGGGACAGCAGTACCACCCTGATGTGAGTCATAGGACACACTGTCAGCAGCCACCCAACATCACACACTGACTCATTACGCTGGAGGAGAGGAGATGACAACAGTCGCCGTGATCAAGGAGAGTGGAAGAGGAGCATCAGTGGGAGAAGAGACAGAGAGGACGCAGTCAGCAGTTATGGCGGCGGCGATTCTCTCGGCCCTGCGCTGACGGAAACGCACAGACGTGCCAAAATACATACGCAGCAGACTTAACATTGTTACGCAGGCATCTCCACGCTTGCTGATCAAATTTAGCCATATATTACACATTTTATTTGGAGTTCTGTCATAAGAAAAACAAAGGCGTCGGTCGTTTCAGCAGACGCCCAGAAACAATATGCTCATATTTCAGCCCTCCTCATTTCTTTTTGGCAGCCAACGTCGGTTTATCTGAACCCAAATCGCAATCTTTCCCCAATCCTTGTCCCTAATCACGGCATACTAGCAACGGATCCCAAAACTCACGGTTCAGATTATATCACGGTTTGAGTCACGGATCAGCAGAAAAAAAGAAGCAAATACAACTTTTAGAAATGATCTTTTTTTTTTTTTTTTTGCCACAGACACAGATCCGTCATGGATCAGCTATGGTCCGTTACATCACTACAGCATGTATCTTTAACTTACAGTACTTCATTCAGTCATTTCAACTGTGCGTCTTCACAACATGGTGGAAAAATAAACCTTTGTTATTGTGTTATATTAAAAAACCAAATGTGTGTGTTGAACTGATGAAAACTAAATTTTTGAATAACTTATTTCAGCATCTTAGATGTAGATGCAGCAGTGGCAAACTGATGGCTCTCTGCAGCATCTACCAGTATCTACCAGAAAGACCAAATAATCAGGACTGCTTGAAAAAAAACAAAAAAAAACACCACCAGGTACGCTGACAAAGGAGGCTAATTCATAACATATGCCATAACAAATGCCATATCTCAGGTGGGAAGCGAAAAATGAAATGCCATGATGTACCGGATTTAGAGACAAGACACTCGCGTTCGTTTAATTATGCCATTTCCTTACACCCTGTTGAGAATATTCACATGCTGTAGCATTAAATGATGGAAACACACTGTGATTTGCATTTCGTTTTGCCACCCTTTTTTTGAAATTTGCTTAAAATATGCAGAGCAAAGGCATGTTTTGTAACAACCTGACGTTTGACATGTAATCCTATACAGATTACAGACAGGCTGCATGTGTATGTATGTATGTGTGTGCTTTAAGATTTACTTCATTGTTATGGGCTGCCACATTAGAGGCCTTCTTGTCATTTCCATATATCACTACGCAGTTTCCACACAACAAACATCTCCCCAGACAAACACTGTCTGTGGATATGTTGACATAATGGACCCGTTTTATTCATGAGGTGTATGTGTGATGCCTGCATGTCATGGCTAGTTGAAGCTTATATGTTTTCCTCATTAGAAGCTGATGTTTGCATCCGCATGGAGCTCTGTCCCCTGGCCAAGTGGAAAGCAGGACCATTAGGTCGGCGGAGAAGGGACCATTTATTTGGCTCTTTCCTGGCTGTGGCTGTATTATCTGCCGTGATGCTATTTGTCTGAGACCAGCCGAGCCGCCACCGTGGCAGGACGGGGTGGAGGGGGGTGGGATGAATGATGGGCTCCGAGACACGGCCAGTTTTGCTTCGCTGACAAACTGGGGCAAGAACCGGAGGGATGCGGCGAGGAGAACGAAAAGAAAAGAGCAAGGGGTGGAAGCAGGGCAGGGAACGAACGCACGCCGGAGACGCTGCGGTAGCCGTTCGCCGGAGGACACAATTTACGGCACCTGTTGGCTGTGATTGATCAAAGGAAGAGGAGGAGAGGGTAATGGTGTGTGGTCTGACACGGGATGAAGTGATGGGATAGAGGAGAGGGTGCTTAAAACCAGAGACACGGAGAAAAATAGTGTGTGAGAACTGGGGGGATATTGGGATGGAGGGGGATAATATAGACAGAGTGCAGAGAAGATGGGGAGTGAGGAAACAAAAAAGCAATAAACCATGAGAAAGAAATAGAAGGAGAGTGGGAGACGCATAAAGAGAAAAGGTCGTTGGTGCAGGAGTGTGTGAGGGAAAGAGACGGAGGGAATATATATTTGTCCCCTGATGGGAGTGTGTTAGGAGTCCATCTGTGGAGAAATGAGATCAGCAGCTGACTTAGTGGTAGAGGAAGACTTTCTGCCCTGCGGCTTACACACTGACTCAACACCCTCCCTCTCTTTCACTCTCTGGTCTCATACAACCTGCAGCGCATTTAATCTGCCCGACGAGTCTGTGTGTGTGTGTGTGTGTGTGTGTGTGTGTGGATGCAAGCCTTATTACCTGGGCTCCTGCCCCACTCCACCTCTACATCAAATGACTAGGCCAGTCTCCTCCACTCGTCTCTCCACACTATCTCTTTCGCTCCATCCCAGCTGAGACCACAGAGGAATCTCCTCATAGAATCACCCACTAAATCATCTATCCACCAAACAGACACCTTGGCAAACACTCTTACTGGGAGCTTTCATTTTCAATCTTAACACACACAGGACAGGCGGAGGGTGTGCACGCGTGTTTGGGAGGGAGTCGACTAGAAAAGCAACATTCCTGTTGCGTTTGTTCATATGAACTCCGATGCATTCCCTTTTATTTTTGATTAATCACAGGCAGCTTTTACAGCAAGGCAGCATTTGCTAAATTACCATTAAAGGGGACATATCATGTTCATTTTAACGTTCATACTGTTATTTGTTGTTTACATGGTTTAATGTAAAAAAAAAAACATGTTATTTTTCTCATACTGTCTGAATATACCTGTACTCAACTTCAGTCTGAAACGCTCCGTTTTAGCGCCTGTCTCTTTAAGACCACCTCCCGGAAAAGCCCAGTCTGCTCTGATTGGCTTGTGAGACACATAAAGTACGGTGCACCTTTGCAAAGGTATGCTGCGTCTCAATTTGCGTACATCCATACTTACACTTGTTATTATGAGTGCATATGTGAGTTCACACCGACAAATATGTCAAAATGCAGGGTACTGACAAAGAAATCACGGTTGACCTCTGGTTTCACACGGGGTGCTAACAACTGTCTCCTGGGAGAAAGTCTGGTGCTTTTTGACTCACTCATCCACCCAACCTCCTCCGTACGCTCTGTTTGCTGCTCTTAACACTTCCTGGTTCACCGTAGCATCATCAACGTGTCACATCATTGCGTTACAACACATGCGCAGTAAAATCTGGTCTGCGTTCGCCAAAATGTGTCATACCCCATAGTGCAAGACCATGTCCCAGCCCCTTTCAATAAGCCTTCGTTCACCATTACCTGGATCACATGCTAATTTATTTCATGGATATCATAAAGACAGTGCATTAACTTTTTATAGGTATAGGTACAAACGGTGTACGAGATCAGCCTGCAACTGTGCATATAATCGCATTTATCTCACACACACAGATAACCACACAAACCACAGGGTGAGCTTAAGTTGCACCCAAACCCAATGAAAAATGCCATCCGACACACAGTTACAGTACATGTAACACAACACAGGAAACCAGATGAAGAGAGAAACAGGCCCGGGTCTGATGTTGGTGATGTGGTGACAGAGTGTGCCTGCCAGAGGGGAGCTAGAGGAGGAGAGGAAGGTGAGCCAGAGGGTGGGGAGGCAGATTAGAGCGCCTGGAGGCTGCTGAGGGAGGAGAAGGAGGAAGAAAACATGAAACAGGAAAGGAGAGCAGCAGAGGAGGTAGATGGTGGTTCACAGAATGTGACTGAGATTACTCTGCCGCTGGGCTTACCTGATTACAGCACAGTGCTGGAGGACAATAAAAGACGCATGGATTGGCGTGAACAGGCGTGCGCTCACACACACACCTACAGCCTGAGGGTTGAGCAGCTATATTCTGGATGGGCTTGGACATCAGGGTGTACTGTTTATGTTGACGAGTACATTACATTAGGTGTATGTGAGTTTATGTTGAAGAGGAAGAAATACATCAGATGCATTAGAGAGTTCACAGAAGCTATTCCTCCCCCTCACTCTTCTCTAGTTTCAGAGCAATCAACCATAGGCTCTTATAATACACAGTCGCTCCTTGCTCAAACTTTCCTCTTGATCTATGTTTCATGCTCTGACTGGGGTGTACGAGACGAGGCCGGAGCACACAGCCCTCGTATACAGTCACAGAATTATCCTGGCCTTATGAGGATGAAGAAGCGAGAGTTTTTAATTAATCACGAGCATCTCATTTTCTCTTTATAACACTCTCATTTACTCTGTGGCTCATTTTTGTGTCACTCTTCTCTCACTGTCTTTTCTCATTGCTCTTTCTAGCTCTATAGGGTTTGATGGGAGACACAGTGGTTGTTGGCATCTCTGTTTAAACAGTTGCAGAATTTTATTTGTTGTTAACTCTTACGAGTGGATGTCAGCCTCATTCAAGCCTAAACAAACTGACCAACTTCACGCCTCAGATTGTGGATTGAAGCCTGTAAATAGCGTCTCAGCTGAATAGTTAGTCAGTGAGAGAGAATGGATATTTTGTCATCGAGAGGACTCTTCAAACTGCACTCTGCGGTGCAGCTATTGATTTGAAAGTTGAAGCTACACATGTGATTTGTTGTATCAAGGCAGTTTTTTTCCACACAGACCAGCTGAAACTATCAAAATAAATCAGCAATTTTGATATATAATATACATACATTATTTTGATTGTGGCTGTCAAAGTGAACGCGATAACAGCGTGTTAACACAAATTCATTTTAATGCCACTAACTTCTGTCCTGTACCAGGCTCAGTTTTAAAGCTAGAGAGGGCAAGTCGCAGTCAAGTCAGCATACTGACAACTGTTGCTGCTTGTTGGGCTGCGGTTTGCCATGTTATGATTTGAGCATATTTTTTTATGCTAAGTGCAGTACCTGAGAGGGTTTCTGGACAATATTTGTCATTGTTCTGTGTTGTTAATTGATTCCCAATATTTAATCTATACATATATTTGCATAAAGCAGCATATGGTCCCACTCACTGTTGATAAGTAGAGTATAATAAGAGTATTAAATATTTCACAAATCTCCCTTTAAGGTACATTTTGACTAATCATGATCATGATTAATCACGTTTAACTATGAACAATCATGCAATATTCTGATTGATTGACAGCCCTAATTTTGATAATTGTCAGATCGTTTTTGAAGTGAAAAAGGCAAACAATTTCTGATTTGAGCTTCTCAAATGTGAAGATTTTCTACTGTCTGTTTTATGTCAGTGTAAGTTAAATTATCTTCAGGGTTTTAGGATGGTAGTCAGACAAAACAAGCTATTTGAAGGCATCACCTTGGACTTGGTAATTGATATTTCTCACGATCTTCTGCCATTTTATTGACTACAACAATCAATATATTCATCTGGAAAATAGTGATGAAACTAATCTTAAACTGCAGCGCTTCCATGTCTTCTAAAAGCTTTATCTTCAACTGCTGAACGAATGCACATCATGGTACCTTGTAAATTAATCCCTTGTGAGTTATGATCCCCGAATTTGGTCTTTTATTAGGATTATCACATTTGTAAAAGCATACTAATCTTCGGGGGAAAAGAATTTGACTTCCATGCCCAAGAGAGAGGGACGGAGTAGAGTCGATTAGTCATTTGTGGTGAAGATCATTTATATTAATAACAAGCGGGAGCGTGCCTGCAGCCCTGCCTCAGCTCATGTCCCTGTGATGAATGCTTTATTGGTTGGGTTCCAATCTTTCTTGAATATTCATTATTACTATACATGTATAGATTTTATGCAGTCATGGGTTTCTTTCCCGTTAGCGATTCCTTTTAATCTATATGGGAGTGGTACAAATAATTAAATTCTTAGGAAAGTTATCATATTTATGTGAAGTAACACACATGAGTGTGACATGTCGCTCTTTAGTGTCATAACTCACACTGGAAGACAACAGATAAAAGTTAAATGCCTTTCAAACTACATCCACTGCAATGTGACAGCCTGATATGAATATTTGTCTCTATTCCAAGCAACAATAGTGATTGTGTTACCTATGGATCCACTCTGTCTCCCTATCTCTGACTCTCAGCCGTGTTCGGCCACTTTGTGTGGCTCCCTGAGGAGAAAGGTTACACCGCTGATCTGCTACAGTGCAATCAGACTTGAGACGGAGCCTTGAACTTCAGCTGTATCCTGCGGAGCGGCAGCGAGGCGTGAGTTAGAGAGAGGCAGAGGCACGGAGGAAAGTAAGAGTGGGAGGTGGAGAGAAGCCAGTCCAAAAGTTAGGAAATATGCCCCTTGAATAATCAACGCCCAAATCAATTTGTTCAACGTCCAAGAAGAGCAGGCGGACTACAGAGGAATGTGGGGAGTGGGCGGTCGCTCAGCGAGCGTCCAAGTCCATATCTCAGACAAACACACAACAGCCAGAGTCTGCCTGCGTCCACAGAAGAGATGGCCAGGAGGGACGGGACCGAGCAGAGGGACAAAATCATCCACACTGCTTTTTATACTTCTTCGTTTCTTTCCTTCACTCTTTCCATTTTTGATAGATGCTGCAATGCATCTGACTTCATTTAGACTTCACACATTTATTATCATTAACTGCTTGTTTCATTCTATCTATGCTACATGTGAATAAGACAAGAAAATAAGTATAAGAACATCTAAACAAAGTAAGAACATTTCAACTTTTCACCCAAATGTGATACTGAGTTAGACGAGAATACCAATCTGATATGTCAGTGATTGGTCCATGGGGGACATGAACCGGTGACCTCCGCCTCCTAACCCAAGTCCTTACGGACTGAGCTACTGCTGCCCGCATATATATATATATGTATATATATATATATATATATATATATATATATATATATATATATATATATATATATATATATATATATAATATATATATATGCTAACAGTGATGCTGTTAGCCACCGGCCCAGCTGTCAAATATATCGCTACAGGTGGGAGACGGTTAGCTTAGCTTAGCTTAGCATAAAGACTTCAGGGAAACAGCTAGCCTGGTTCAGTCCAAAAGATTAAAAAGAATCTCAGAAGAATTTTATTTTTTTGTACAGATTAAGCAAATGAGATATAGCAGGTTAATTTGTGAGTACTAGCAGCGACGGTAGGTGAACTTAGTTACTTTTGCACAGAATCAGGCTAGGTGTTTCCAGTTTCGTGCTAAGCTAATGCTAACCACCTTTTGGCTCTGGTTGAAACAGGAAAAGGTTTTATCCCAAATGCAAAGGTTGGAAGCACTAAAAAAATTTGGCACTAATCCAAACCCAAATTACAGAAAAAAGTACGCCAAAATGAGTGTATTTGCTATATTTATTTACTATTTGTCTTACCCTCATATGTGCTCTGGTAAAATATTTGTAGACATTTCAATGAAAATGTGGATAAAGCCTCAGCGGTGAACTGAAGTGAAGAACAGAGTGAGATGCAGTGCAGAACAAGTAGATAGACTAGAAAAGGCCTGCAGGCAGCAACTGGCCCACTGTGCCCTGCTCAATAAATGCAGCCATTTTACGACCACGCCTCTCGGCATTTTGATTTTAATACTCTTCCTCTCTCTGCTTCTTTCCCTGTGTTTTTTTTTTTTTTTTATCACTTCTCCTTTTTGTGTTTCTTTTGTCACAAAAAGCTCTATTTTCTTTTTCACTTGTCTTTACATTCTTACGCTTCCTGTCTTCTGCCGCTGCCTTTTTACTCAAGTATTACTGAAAAAGGGGAAAGGGTTTTAGTAAACCTAATGCAGGGTAGGCGGGGGACAAACGCTGGCCTAACCAGATTAGCAAGTATCCTATTTCTCACACTGACAAATTAATTTCCGTACAAATTAAATGAAGGAACCCTCCCTTGATAATTCCCTAGGAAATTGAAGATGGTTTTGAAGAATGAAATAAAACAACAAGAGAGAAAACTAATTACCAGCAGAGCAAAATAAAGGTGGGTAATAAATTAGTAAGCAATACAGCTGGGTCGTCAGAATCCTATATGCGGTTTATGAAACGGAGTAATGTGAGGAGAGAGGTCGCTACTGAGGTGGATTAGGGTGCCACGGAGATTCACAGAAAGGGAGAGGAAAGCGGGAGAAACACTGGAAACAAAAAACAGCCTTGTCTATTACAG
This sequence comes from Pterois miles, assembly GCA_947000775.1. Taxonomy (NCBI): domain Eukaryota; kingdom Metazoa; phylum Chordata; class Actinopteri; order Perciformes; family Scorpaenidae; genus Pterois; species Pterois miles. The sequence goes on along the minus strand of CAMQGK010000522.1, from coordinate 1,242,940 downwards.
GATGTGCTATTTTCCTGCAGGTGACGGCGAGGCAGAGGTAAAAGACAATAATAAAAGTGTGGGAGAGGGCAGGACACAGAGGGTGGGGGAGGAGAGGAGGAAATAAACAGCACCCAGACAGAGACACAGTGAGTGGCAGGCGACGGCGCGAGGCTGTCTGGCTGCTCAGATCCACTGACATTTACAGAGTGGCGATCGCTCCTTGCTATCCTCCCCTTGAAAAGTTCAAACGCATACAGAGTTACAGAGGAAATGCTACGTGGCGTGGATTAACGCGCTCTCTCTCACATCTCCCTCCCCTCCATATTTGTGTGTTAACGGCTGTCGCTCGGCCTCTTTGTGCTTCGCTCCGGTTTCACTCTGGTCTGTCTCCTACCTGTTTCTATATCTTCAGCAACAAAGGACAGATTCGCAGTGTGATTCAAAAACTTTATGTGTGTGTTTATTGTGAGTTTGTGTGTGCCGGGCGGTCCTGGCTCAGCTTGGGCCAGATAGCAGACAGACAGGTAGGAAGCGAGGTATAGGAACCCCGGGTGGGGGAAGGCTGCTGAGACAGGCCTAATTAGAGTTGAGTATTCGCCCAGCTTTTGGCTCAGCAGGGGACTCCCCACCACCACCACCACACCATCTACCCCCCAACGCTTCACACAGACACACACACACGCTGACGCATGCTTGCTGATACTCTGACTGTCTCGCTGGCTGGGATGAGGCATCGAATGCACTTCCTCTGACCTTAGTGTTTCTCTTGTTTCTGTGCTGGAGTAAAAGGAAACTGATCCTTCGTCTCTCTTTTTCCTCTCTTGTCAACAATATCTCCCTTCTCCTTGTTTACAGTCTTGCATTTCATTACAGTCCATTTTCAGTTCATTCTGTAGTTCATCAAGAGCTTTTAGCAGAAACACAGAAAACAAGGGCAGCATCTGACAAGAGTCAAATTAAGGCCACCTAACCACTAGGTCAATATGCCCCGAAATCTATTTCAAAATAAAACATATGAAGGTAAAAGTTTTATCCAAGGGGCGCTCGGTTCTCTGCTTTAACACAAGAGCAAATATTGTCCAGGTAACTTTTGATGGATTACATTAGAAAGAAAGAAAGAAAGATATTCCTTTATTAGTCCCACAGTGGGGAAATTCAGATTTACTTTTATTACTTCCTCTGAATTAGCTTTCATGACCTGAAAACACACTGAAAGGGTTAAACACCACGGTAACAACTATCACATGGTAACTGTCAATCACAAGGCTAAAGCACACCCTGCTTTGTCATCTGTTTGACTCTAAATGGGACCATAATTTATGAAATGAACATCATGCTGTATTGAAGAAGATTTGAAACTAGCAATTGAGACCATAAGCTCATGTTAACAATGTTTACAGAGGTAATAAATCAAGTGAGAAACAGGGTCATTTTCTCATAGACATCTATACAATCTGACTTGTTTTTGCAACCAGAGGAGTCGCCCTCTTCTGGTTATTAGAAAGAACACAAGTTTAAGGCACTTCTGCGTTGGCTTCACTTCTCAGACCCAGAGGTTAATGTACAATCCATGTCTCACAATAAGTTTGGCAACACAGCAAGATGATGTAGCTTTTGCTGAACAGCAGCCACTGTGGCCACAAGTGGTCATTACACAATAATGGTGCACTGACTTTCCATTAATTTCCCAAGATTCTGATCTCGTCAGCTGTTTTAAAAACATCATCATTAGAAGACCTGACAGAGAGGAAGCAGAAAGAGACCACAAGCAGGAAATGACAAACATGTCTCTCTGTGAGGCTTGGTGTGTTTACTTCTTGTTTTACTGATAAAACCAGATTATCTATGAAACATAGGGTGACAGTAGGACAAATAGAGAATAGTCATAAAGTCTGCAAATAGAAAAGTAGTGTCAGTTACAAACAATGGGCAACCTTATGCCTTATTTCTTATAAGTGCATTATTTCTAATAGTAAACCATCACCACCTCTGGTTACAAAAAGAAGTTTGATGTATAGAAGTCTATGAGAAAATAACCCTACTTTTCACTTGATTTATTACCTCAGTAATCATTGGAAAGATTTCTTTATGGTCTCAGTCACTAGTTTCAAGTCTTCTTCAGTACAGTGTGATGTTCATTTAGTAAATAAACCATTAAGCAGGGTATGCTTTAGGGCGTGGCTACCTTGTGATTGACAGGTCACTACTACAACATTGTCCGGTCTGGATGTTTTTATCTTACATCATCAATCTTTTCACAATGTGTTTTCAATTCATGAAAGTTAATTATAACCTTTTTGGTCACGTGAAAATGTTTTATTCAGCATTCACTTGTACTTAGCATGACTTCCTGTGACTTCTAGCTGCAAATAACCAAAATGGTGTCAACCAAAACCAAGATGGCGACGGCCAAAATACCAAACTCAAGGCTTCAAAACAGCAGTCCACAAACCAATGGGTGATGCATCGGTTAATACATCCACTTCTTTCAGCCTATGGTTATGTACAATATTGGAAATATGGAAATAAATATGGAAAGTTTGCTAATAGCTAGCTACCATTAGCTTCCATGAGCTACTGGTCATACCAGGCCAGGTAAGGCTGTAGCAGCTAAACCTCTGAGTGGACTGAATTGAGCAACGGTGCACTCCATTTGTATGAGAAATACTCCCTTTAAAAGTTGTATAGCCTTTCTTAAATTAATAATACAAACAGAATGAATAAATAAAATAAAACAAATAATATCTGTCAACACACAAGAGATCGCACTGTTATGATGTTGAATCAATAAAGTATTGAAAAAGACAAAAAATATTAAAGTATCATGACCAGGCAATAACTTTGGAGTAATTTTAGTGTCTTTGCTGATGATCTCCCCAGCTAGGGTGCATGAACTTTCTCTGTTCTTCGCCTCTCCCTCCCCACATGCAGCCCAGAGCGAGTCCGCCTGCAGAGATGATGGTCGGCCTGCCCTCTTCATCACCTCTTAATCAGAGTGTTGGCACTGACTGCCCAGAATTGGATCAACCTCGGTGACCCCTGCTGCTGCTTTCCTTCCAGAGGTCAGACTCACATCACTGCACTGTCTCCGAGGCAGCGGCACACGCTCTTAAATGAAATCTTATTTCTCCCTCTTCCTCTTCCTGTCTCTCTCTTTGTCTTTATCTCCCTCTGGCTTGATGTATTAACCCGGGCGTGATCTTTCACAGCCCAGACCTGAGTTACTGAGGTTCTCCCTCTTTATTCTGAACAGAGTTTTGTACAAGACGTTAGTCTAGACAGAATTCCTGTGCGTCAGTCAATATCACCAAGACCAATATTTATGATAAATGATTAACAAAACAAGCTGGTCTTTTGACCACAGGTAAAACAGGCATGCAGGCATAGCTCTCTTGATTGGATTCGATTGCAGGAAAGCTGCAGTGTAAACAACACTGATTGCACATTGTCTACAGGAACTCTTACTTAGTGTCCAAGATTAGGGTTTGTTTCACCTTCTGAGGGCTGGTAAACAATAAAAATCTGAAAATGAAATAAATAAACCCAACAGCTGCTAAGATCATAATGTATTTTTCATATAAATGTGTTACCTTGCCAATTTCTGAAGTTATTTTATTGTGCAGAATCAATTAACTCATCTAACAGTAGTTACTCATTGTAAGTGTGCCAAGTTTACAACAACAGCATGACGTACAGCTACAGCAATCGAAAATTAAGAGAGAGCATTCTGTTAGCACCTCAGCACTCCGTGGAGGCAGACTGCTGCTTATTACTTTGTGAATATACAACCAATAGAAATGCTCACAGGCGTTTTATTCCATTTCTGTTATAATGTCTGGTTTAAATCACCAGCCTTTATTAGGGCATTGCCTTCATAAAGTCTTGGATTGTTATACCGTTTTATTGTTTCCATCCACTTTTAAGCCAAATCCACCCCAGACATGCAGTATATAGTGTCTACGTGACATACTGTATACACAAGATGTACTGTATGTTCTGTACATACTATACCACTGAATCCCATGAATGCAGTGCCACAGATGACCCTGATGTATCCATCAAAGGCAAAATTTACCACAGCTAGTAAGGGCGGGTCCATTATTTATATCTCTTTTTAGGTTTGCATATAATTCTATGGCTTCCCAGTGGTGTTCCTTATGTATTCAAATCCAAACATTTGTTTTCCCACGTGACCACGTAGGATTCTGCATGATGATGCTGCAACAAGTACAGTATATATATGTATATATATATATATATATATATATATATATATATATATATATATATATATATATATATATATATATATATATATATATATATATATATATATATATATATATAACAGTACTTCCGTATAGTAAGTGTATTAGTGTTACATACATTAACTTCGATAGTGCTAGCACGCTCCCAGTTTAGAAAGGCAGACAGGACAATCAGCATGGAAGTTAAGCAATGTACTGTGGACGCCACATTAGGGGCGACAGTAGCTCAGTCTGTAGGGAGTTGGCTTGGGAACCGGAGAGTCACCGGTTCAAGTCCCGACATGGACCAAAAACTGAGTGTGAACTGGTAGCTGCAGAGGTTTAACTTTACTGGTAATGCACACAACACACACACACACATGCAGTAATGGAGAGATGTCAGAGTGAGGGGGCTGCTCCTGACAAGCGCCCCGAGCAGTTGGGGGTTTGGTGCCTTGCTCAGGGGCACCTCGGCAGTGCCCAAGAGGTAAACTGGCACCTCTCCAGCTACCAGTTGGTCTTGGTCCATGTTGGGACTTGAACCGGTGACTCCTCACATTCCTAAACCAAGTCCCTACGGACTGAGCTACTGCCGCCCCCATAAAGGAATATCTTATCTTATCTTATCTTAAGATGGCGATCTCTAGTGACTGTAGTAATTATGACAGGAGCAGAAGCAGAAATCAATCACTATAGTGCAGACAGACAAAACACAGATTTTTGTCTGCCTCCAGAGACCAGCGTTCACATCCCGTGTGAAACCAGCAATGTGTAGTTGTCTTTGTATTCGTGGCTATTTTATCCAAAACACAATATTTTTCCCTAAACTTAACCAAGTCGGTTTTTTTTTTCGCCTAAACCTAAAGAAGCTTTTTTGTTTGTATTCAAAACGTGACATTGTTGGCACAGTAGGCACCCAATGATCTATGGTGCTTACAGTGGCTGATCACACTTATTTAATGGGTTGATAACAGTCGAATCAGGTGAATTTTCAGACGCTGGCTTTGTGCTCTGGAGAATACCTAAAAATGCTTCTCAAGGTACAAAGTTGTAACATGAAGTAGGTTTGTGCAAGAACTCTTTGGACTCAATCTATACGGCTTGATCTTCTTTCATGTTCTACGGGCCTGAAGAGCTTGGCAGGATGACATATAGGACGTCAAAATGTCGACAACTATCTGCTCATCGCTACACACACACACACACACACACACACACACACACACACAACAACCACCACGAGGTGTCAAGCTACAAAGGCATTCATGCGTAAATTTTTGACTTTCCTGTGTTCCACCACGTTTGGATCTGCTTGCATATCTGGTGTGTTTGTTTCCCTTCCAAGTGCGTTCGGGCATCAGTGTTCAGGTAAGCTTGTTGGCACGAGCTCACACATCCGCCGTGTACAGAGAGCACACGAAGGAAGCTTCGACAACAGGTTTAAACAACCACACACGGGCGTAGACACACATGCTATGTAAAGATCTGCTCTCCCGGCTTCCATTTTAGAGCCACATCCAATATGTTGGCCGATGCTTTGCTCCTGAATCATTCCCCTCAGGTATGTAAGCGCTTCATTAAAGTTGTGGCAATCAGAGGGGAAAAAAAAAAGTACTGCTCCTCGTAAAGAGAATAGATTACTTCCCCCATCTTTCACAGAAAGCTGTTTGCTAGAGTAGACACTCTCCTCCATTTTCATTAGCAGCTTGACTACTATATATTCTCCATATAATTGAGGTTGAAACCTTCTGCACTGTAATGGGGCTTTCCATAACAGTCTTTTAAAAGTGAAAGCCTGCCATCCTTGGGGCATTGTGTGATATGGGCTTGTGTGCACGGTGTGTGTATGTGTGTGTGCAATGCTATCAAACAAATCACTCCTTCACATCTTCTCCTCATGCCACTTTTCAAAGGCAGCTTTGAATAAACAAAGGCACGTCCTCGCTGTTTGAGAGCCAATATCTGAAAAATTAAAGACAGAGATGAAAAATCTAATCTCTCCTTCTCTTTGTTAGGAATGTGCAGATTTGCGATTCACGAGCGAGACTGAGCTAAGAGTCTAAAAAAAAAGCTTAAGGTGGCTGGGCTTTTGTCATGTACGGCCATGCACTTAATTGGTGCAATTTGGCAAAAATAATCATAATCTTTTGAAATCCCTTTTTACATGCTTGTTTATGCATGAGTTTCTCTAATCATTATTTTATTCTACTTCTTTCATGTTGCTTTTATGTTCCATCTTTTAATGATGTTTTTATGATAAGATGTTTGTGCAAGAATGAGATTATAATGTTTATGATTATTTCATAAACTACATACCACAGTGCAGGCCTAATTCTGTAGCCTAGGATTTTGAAAAACATCAGCTTTGATACTCTCGTTACTAATCTGGCCTCTTTAAATGTGCCGTAGGCACAATGTTTTTGGTATCATTGGGAAAAAAATCTATAATAACCTTTCAGGATATTGTAATTCTTTTGAGAAATAACTAGACTCCTCCACATGGCTCATGGCTCTGTTTTCAGGCTTTAAAAATCTCGCCCATGACGGTAGACTTTGGCCAATCACAGGTCATTTAAGAGAGGGAGCGCTCCTATTGGCTGTACATTCAATGACAGCATCTGTAAATAATGGCAGGCTCCAGCTTGGTTGTAATTGGTTGTTTTCCTCCAGTCTGTGAAATCTTGCAGATGCCATTAGGAGCACCGGAGGACACAGAGGCACATGATATTAATCAGATTACCTGTCTCATGCACTACTGTCAGGATTTGGCGATGTTTTATAAAAAGTAAGTTTCTTTTTACTCATATTTACTCCAATTCCACCCACTGCTGCTTTAAGCAGCACACGAGTCAGCACACGTGGCGAGGTTTCAGTCAAACTAGTCTCCTTAAATAATCAGGCAGGTGAGATGGTTATATCTTGCATGTGTCAAGCTGCAGAAGTCAAACACAACACAGGCAGAATATTTCCCTATCATCTTCAATTCACCTCACTTCCTCTATCAGACTGAAACATCTGAGGAGCCGACATCTGAGGGAGACTTAAGCTGATGAAAGGTAGCTATCAGGATCTAGACTTAAAGTAAAGTCAAGACGGTCAGTGTTAAATGTAAGGTAAATTACTTGGCTAGAGTGATTTAAACGGCTAATGAAACATCTTGAGTATGTCATGAAGCAGCAATATTCAGACTTAATTTCAATTCCAAGGGGAGAACGGCCCTGGACTTGTCAGTGTGATTTGGCTTTGCTTTCCACTACAGATGGACAAAAATATAGAGACGACGCCATGGCAAAATATGACAAAAGTCTTCTTCTCAATACTGAAATCCATCAGGCAGAGCAAAATCGTGTACCGGTGTCCTCCGAACCATCTGGCTTCGGCTCCCAGTATCATCAGCCAACCTTTGAAAACTTCCTCAGTACTACGCTTAAAGCAAACCCACCTGAACTCTCTCTGCATCAGCCTATTAGCCTTGCTCACACCATCAAACCTTCTTACAACACAGACAACTCAGCTTCCCAAAGTTAGCGAGGGTGATTTGTGGCGGTGTGTAAATTGGAAGTTGCGGTGTGAGTCAAAGCGGAGTCATAAATAGGAGGGAGGAGAGGACGACAGCGCTCTGCCAGATTCGGGGGGGTGAATTGATGAAGGCCAGCAGCCTCACGTAGACCAGAAACGCTTTCTTAATAACCATCTCGTCAAACAAATCACTCTGCTCACTCCCCAAGCCCGAGTGTAAAATAACAGAGTGAGGAGTCAACAGGGAGGACTGAGGTACAGACAGACAGACAGACAATGGATATGAACTGTAGCCCTGCAGTGAGGATCTCAACATGCTGCCTATTACTGCTGTTGAAAGAAAACTTCCCCACTTCAGTGTCTTCCGTTTGTATTTATGAAGCTTTTCATAATCATCTGTTGGGGTCCTTTTAGAGTTGAATATAATAGATTCCTCATGAAAACAGTAGCTAGTATTTCCAAAGTCCAGAATTTAGCTTAGTTATTGAGGGTAGCTTGCAGTATGTGCAAAAGTACAACATTCACATCACTGAAATGAAGCAACTAAAAACAAGAGGGTCAAAGGTCTTAAATGCTGAATGCAAAGTGAAGTTCTGATATTTGTGTGTATGGATTAAAGTCAAATTGAAGGCTTGTTCGAGGACATCTACATGTTCTGTTCGTGTTTTCACAGCTGCCGTCACTACGAGCAACTACGAGCAACTACGACGAGTGTCGCCAGTTAACACCGTTAGCAGACACTTTGTACCTGTTCTGTTTGTGATGCCGAGTGATTAATGTCATGTCATTAGGTTGCCCTAGTTAGAGCAGCTAACGTTATATTTCACAATAACGCCTCATTTGACTGAGTTCATTTATTCTGCAGGACGCTACACAGTCCTTTTAGCCCACTAACATTAGCTACGCTAGCTACGCTAAGTTAGTTTAGCTGACGTTGCTGGTTTACGTTTGGCAGCTGAGAACTGCTCAGGTTCTTCTCAAACTCCAAGACATCACATAGAAAGTAAAGGTAAAAGCAGAAAATTGTGCACCTCTTATGACAGCCTGCATTCGAACGCGAGTGTATTGAAGGGAGATGCCACCGCAATAATGGCGAGTTGTTTATTTATGGTATTTCCCCAGATTCATGTATATACAGGCTATTTTAGTTATGTTATGCAAAGCTCTGCAATGTTAATGCTCTAACCCTTAAAATAATTAATTTTGTAATATTTTCTGCACACTGTACTGTGTGAGAATTTTCACTACAAAGAGCTAGGGATGCACCAATCTGGTTTATTCAGTCCCAGTACCGATAGCGGTACCCGGGCTCTGGGTATGGGCCGATACCGAGTACCGATCCGATACCAGTCTTTAATTAATAAGCTGGGATCATTCCTTTATGTGTAAGGCAACATCATGCTTTGTAAAACAAAATGTCACAAATAAAAACAGACAAATTTAGTGAATTGTTATTTATTATTTAAATAATAAATCGTACACCAGCAACTTTGCAAAAAAAAAAAAAAATCTTAAAAATTAACAGGAATTACAATTCAGGTGTAAACCTTTTTAATTGATCAAAACTCAACAGTAATGCAAATCCAGTATATAATGCATAAACATATAATTGAATCTAACAGATCGGCCCCACTGTCACAGATATGTAATCCAGCTATTTGAGTCAGTATCGGCCTCATATCCGATCCAGTATCGGTGCATCCCTACAAAGAGCTCTGTGCTTTACTGTGTTTTCTTTTGACTGTTCAGTTCTACTATCTGTTAAGGAGAATGTCAACTTTAAATAGAAATGCAGATTATATTTACCTGAAAACAAAGTTGGTCAGCCTTGAATACTGTCTGCAGGTATTCCTTTCAGGCTGCATTCAACAACCTGACAACCTTCACCACTGAGGTAGGTCAGCCTGTATGCTGCCTGAGAGGCCAGCTCCACAGCAAAATCCCCCAAGTACTCATGCTGCTTGTTAAGCTTACTGCTTACTTACTGGACGCTGGTCAGAGAGAAAATCTAGATGAAACCATAAAAGTGAGGGGGACAAAAATGGGATATTGAAAATTGAACGGGACATGTCCCCCCCCTCATCCCCAGTGGAAACTGAAACAAATTTACGGCACGCTCTCTCATTTTTCTTTCTGACATTCATGGATTGAAGTCCCGCAGGTTGGAATAAGCGAGGAAGTTTTGCTCAATATCAATTCAACTTGCACGGACGAATCTATTCCTCAATTTGTGCCACCTCGATCCAACCCTCATCCACTCCCATCTTTCCAGTTATTCTGTATGCAATCACTTCATATCCAGAATGAACAAATTCCTGAAAAGATGTAGAGAGATACAACATTTCCAGCTCTGTAGTTCTCAGTGTGGCTATCTATAGCTCCCATCGTGCCATAAGGCTTGGTGCTAAAACGATGCCACTGCTGATCAAGATGTAGCTGAAATGTTACCAGCATGTAAAATGCTGAGTCAGACCAGGATCCCCCAGCTCCTTCTGATTCCTGTGACAGAGACTGTCTGTGTTTGCTTAAATTAATGTGCATGTGTGAATACATCTTGCTCTCATCTGTGCATATCCATAATGTATGAGTTGACGCTGTGCATGCTACTTTGTGTATGTGTGCCCTAGTTTGCGTGTTCTCGTACAGTGATGTGATAATGCATCGACATCTGTGTCTTGTGTGTGTGTGTGTTGGTAGCTAGCTGCACAAGCCCGACCCTCCGGGGGACCATCAGTGTGTGAGCGTTTGAGAGAATAATAAATTCAAGGAGGGCGGGGAGATGAGAGGCTGCGACCACCAATCGATCCCTCTGCTGTTTCTCAAATTAGGAGGGTGGGATGAGTGTGAGGGACGGAAAGAGAGAGAGACAGACAGACGAGGGAGTTTGAATAGGTGGGGCCAGGGAGCATTTCAGTCTGGAAGGGGTGGAGGCTGAGGAGGAAAAAAATGCACACAAGCACAGGAAGAGCGATATAGATACTGTAGCAGAGAGGGAGGGAAATGAGCAGAGTGAAAGACAGGCAAACGCTGACAGGAGTCCAATTAAGTGTCATCCCAGTAGATGCAACAGTCCCCATCCTCTCCTGCCAGGGCTATACGTGGCCTCAGCTTCCAAGGACAAACTGCTCGTCACGTGGCGCAACACAAACCTCACTCAACACAGGCACTACATGGTTACACAATTTGATCAGAGCGCACAAAAACACACACAAATAACATCTTTAACAGTTTTGCCACACAAGTGGACATCTGCAATCGTGCGTCGTCCTGAGGGGCTCAGCCTTTGGAAGACCGGCCGGGGAGGAGTCGGTGCCAAAGATGGCTGGCGCCAGCAGCTACTGGTCCCAAGGTGCAGATCTGTGCCAGGGGCTAACCCACTCATCTCTGCTTCACTCTGCTCTGCTCTGCCCACCCACCAGCTGCTGCCCAGGGGCAGCACACACACTACCCTGGAGAAAGCTAGACATCAAATGCAAACACACACGTGTCATGTCTCCACGCGAAAGGAGGCACTCACGTATTACACAACACATAAACAATCTAGGCAGTGTCTCGCACACTCAGGCTGAGGCCTTTAGGGGGTTTGTTCACTGTCTCCTAGAAAAGCCTGGTTAATGAGCGAGGCCTCTGTCTCTCTAGTGGCTTTGGACTATAGCAGAGCAGAGTGACTGAATGACAGACTGTGGCACTAGAGCAGGATTAGAGGGATGCTTCATATTGACATAGAGACCAAATCGACATACTCTAATAATTCCCTTTCACATTCTGCGGCAGTGTGAGAGGAAATAGCAAATGGAAGGGAATAATAGAGGTCGAGGCAGATGGGTCCCCTGTGAGTGCTTTTGCCCCCCAGACAGCACAGCACAGCCCACACTCACACATGTTAAAGCACACACTTGTACACATGCAAGTGCACACACAAATAGACAAAACACATATGCACTGAAAGGAAATGAGCGAACCTTTTGACTGCGGGCGCTGCAGCCAGAGTTACGAGAGAAAAACACAGAGAAACAAGAAGGGCACGTATGAAAGGCAGAGCGAGACAGAAAGAGAGGAGAGGGATGGAAGGAACTGGAGGATGAAAGAGGGAGGGGAAAAAAAGAGTGTGAAAAGAGAGCCAGTCTGGGTTTTCAACATGTGAAAAAGGCAGAGAGACCCTGTTGTAAATTTTGCGGGCCTGGCTTAGATTTAATCTGGGCTGGGATGCAAACAACACACTGGCCTCAACAGGGTGCTGCTTGTGGGCTGTGTGTGTGTGTGTGTGTGTGTGTGTGTGTGTGTGTGTGTGTGTGTGTGTGTGGGCGGCTGAAGGATTGGTTGCCAGGGAGATTCTGACATATCGGGCCCCACTCCCTGCTGCCCTCAGTTTAGCCTCGACAAGTCAGAGAAAACGCTCTCGGCGGCCCAGCTAATTTACAATCTCCCGTTCCCTCTCGCCTCTTTCTCTTGTCATTGTCTTTCTTTCTCTGCATTAAAGTTGTAGCATTTTCTATTTGTAATTCCTACTTCTCATTGTACCAGTTTCCTTAATCAGCTTTCTATCCATACCTTTACAGCTGAACAACTCCTTTCACCCTCCATCTATTTCCCTTTACTCTCATTTCCCTTTCTTCTTTCTTCTGTTCTCTCTTCCTCACAAGCATCCATCCATCCATCCATCCCTCCCTCCTCTATTCCCTTAGTTTACTCTCTCTCTCTTAGGAAGGCTGATGTGGTTGGGACCTGTTGTTGTCATCTGGTGACAGCCAAACAAGGCCTATTGTAATTAGTGTGGAATTCTAATGAGCTTATCAGGTCAAAAGTAGCTTAGTCCTCTAGGACCCAAGCAGGGTGGAAATTAGCCCCGCTCCCTCCCAGACAAAACACACACACCAGCACGCACATTACACAATAACACATTGTGCATACCGATGATACAAGCTTGATTCATTAGCAAACACTCGCTGACAAATTCAGCCTCACCCTCTCCTCTCATAAAGGGATTAGCCCACTTTACATCAGTCAGTTAACAAAAAGGCAAATTATCAATGTGAGTGGCAACAACAACAAAAAAGGCAGCAGCAACAATATGTAAGGCTGCCATTGTGCTACATAAACAAGTAGCTGGAGGGGCGGGATGCGTTATCTGGAGAGAGGATGGCAGGCAGAGACAAATTAATAAGCATGTGCATATGCACACATGCACACAAACATGTAGAGAAAAATAAAGTCACTTTTTTGCTTGATCTGTTGGAAAGCAGCCTCAGCTCCAACTCCAGGCTGGCACCGTGCTGCAGTGGATGGGCTGAGGCAAACAGACACCTATCTCCATTAAATATCTATGCTATTATTATTCTGGGAAAGTTGCAGCAATGCACAGAAAGCAGAGGAGGAATGTGCACTGATGAAGTACAAGCTGTACTAACAAGTTTACATTCAAGAGTTTTATGTCAGCCATCTTCAGATATGATAAGATGCCATCCTTCTTAAAAAGGACAGCTGAATGCACTCTGTGGACATATGGATTTAAGACATAGTCACTTCAACGTGCATCACATAGCATCGTACCAGAAAAAGGGGCGAAAATTAGCGTGTCCACCAGGATGTCATGTTTCCATCCCAGAATATTGATTCACATTTGATCAGCGCTGCCTGGTCTGACTGTTTTATCAGAGTCTTTGAGTGATTGACAGCTGCTCAGAGGTGGCAGACTCCAGCTCGGCTCTGATTGGTGAAATCTTGCAGATGCCATTAGGAACACGATATTTTTCAGATTACCTTTCTCATGCACTGTCAGGATATACAGTAGTGACCATTTTATACAAACATTTTTAATCATATTTGCTCCATTTCTACCCACTGCTGCTGTAAGACACCAATAAATAGGCCAAAATTATAGCTCCGACAATGATGGGAAAGGGCACGAAACACAGGTCAAATTTAGCCTTATGAACTGCTGCATTCTTACTAATACAAGCGCACAAGTATGTAAACTAGCAAATCCTACGACACAATTTTACAATAAACGATAAATTTTTCAGTGACAACATGGACCGTGAGGTCCCAGCTCCATTTGTGTTTTACATAGTAGCAGACAGCCATATGTCCCATGGTTTCACTCGAACCCTCCAACAAACCACGTTCCCCAGTGGAAATGAGGCGCACGCCAACACGATATAATAAAAATACAATCACACCGCAGCCACAAGAAATATTAAAGTCTGTGAGGTTGAACTTGTTAAAAGGCATTGTTACTTAGCACACTATGGGTACAAACACACTTCATTTTTATGGTTTAATCTCATGAGTGGGTTTCAATTGAAAGCACATTAGAGGAGTCTAAATGGGCCATTCAACCTGCCTTCATTCTGTAATACACCAATGTATCTAAACTTTATTTTATCATTTGAAACTACTATGTTGTATCCAAAGTAGTCAAAGTAAAAATCTAAGTGAGTCAGCAGGTTATTTCTTCCACAGGCCTTCATGGCGTTCGATAATTAGCCCATCTATCTTCATGTGAGTGAAATGTACACATCAATCCAATGGCTCTCCCGTGGCTTCCCCTGGTATTAATACAAATGCTGGCCTTAGAAAGGAGCAGAGCGGACCAGACATAAACGGAAAGCCAGAGAAAGAGAAAAAATGCAAGAGCAGCAGTCTTCCAAGGTGAGCACCACAGACAGCCACAGACAGACCCTGGCCATGGACCCTGAGAGTTAATGAAGCAGTCCTTCCCTATTATATCTGCCTGCATCCACCACAGCACAAGTTTAGTCCTCTCCTCTTAGTCCTCCCTGTCGCCCTGAAAACTAATCCTGCTCACAACTCATCCCTCACAATGCACATTGTAAACCACACCTGCCTCGGTTCTGGACAAACGCATAAATCTGCCCTTGTTTCTGGGTAATAAAAAGAACTTCTGATACAGCAAGAGGGCAACAGAGAAGATATATTAAGGGAGTGAAAACACTTCCAGTCTAATGAAGTGAATAAAAGATTCATGGCACTAATGCCACATGGTATAATAACTTCATGATGAGGGAATTACACACAAAAGTGCAATGTAATTGCAAAACAACTTTCAAAGTCAGACTAAAATGATGGGGTAGTGGCAGCAGGTGTTTTGGATACTGCAGCAAAGTTTACGACACCAAACCACGGAGGCCAGCGGCAAAGTCAGCAAAAAAAAAGAGCTATTTTATAAGTTTCACCACATCTAAACACACACTGTCACATGTTTAAAAATGGGAAGTGTCTTCACTTGCCAGTTAAGGTACCCAAAAAGCTCCCGTTTTCAACAAGTATCTCAGTGAGTACATTTAAACTCTTGTGAGTGCTGGTCAGTTTAATACATACTTGCCAACCCTCCCGATTTTGCCAGGAGACTCCCGTTTTTCATTGCCCTCTCCCGGTTTTCTCCTGGGGTTACAATTCTCCTCCATTTCAAACGATTTATGGCATTTTTTTCTTTTCTTTTTTTTCTACACCGATCAAAAGGTAGGTGGTTCGATCCCCGGCTGCTCCGGTCACATGTCGATGTGTCCTTGAGCAAGACACTTAACCTGCATCACCTAACCTAACATGACAACCTCTGCAATCAGTGTATGAATGTGTGTGAACGGGCGAATGCTGACATGTAGTTTAAAGTACTTTGAGCAGTTGGAAGACTACAAAAGCGCTATATAAATGCAAGTCCATTTATCATTTATCCCTGTTTCTGGCACTGTATAGCATAAATAAGCCATAAACCCCACTGTTTCCACACTGACGACAATAGAGCTACAACAAATGTTGTTTCTCACCGAAGGAGAGCTGCTTGTGAAAATCACAGTTCAGTTTGAGCTGCACATCACAGCCAAGCTGTCGGTTTCAGAGAGAAGTGGTGCCGTTGTCGCATTGTGTCCGAAAGGGCCGTCAGTGAGTTAGAGATGGAGAGGGCAACAGCGAGTAGCAAGAGAACTAAATACTCAAGCGGGGGTAAAAAAAAAAAAAAAAAAAAAAAGAATGAATGAAAACTGATGATTAGCCTGGTTTAAGCACACAGGTTCACACCAGAGGGGTGATTATTCAATTTCCTTTCCAATGAAAAGCCAAATTAAAAGTAGGCCTATTTAACAAAAGATGCTGTGGCAGTGTACTGTACCAGAAGTCTCTGAAAGTCAAATTTTGGTTGTGAAATACTGCCTATTTTTGAGTTCTCAAGGTTATGTATTATTATGTATTATTGGTTCAATATACTATTACTCTAAATCACCACCCCCTCTATTTTATTAAGCAATTTAAACTGGTCCGGCGTTGTTGCCTATTGGAGGCTGTTTCCCCCGGTTAGAAAAAACAATCACATTATTGTAAACAGGATTAAGAATGGTGCTCATCTTCCTTCAGAGCATAACATCCATGAAAAATAGTGACTGGAAAATGGCCACAAGAATGGGGGCACGCGTGGGAGACTTTGACACGGTTGTACAGGTTGATGGTTAAATTTAAGACTTTATTTTTATTTACTAAAGCGTTCTCAAAGCTAAATAACTTCACTACCTATTCTTGCCAGAACACATAGACCGGTGTGGATAGTGTTTCTATGTTTGTGCCTCCAAATGCATGTTGTCAAACTGATAAATGTGTTTTTTAATATGCTTATGTTTCTGGATATGCAGTGCATTGCACAGTGTTGTGGTTGTCAAATTGGTGAATGTGTTTTGCCGATTTGCTTGTACTGTGTATAAGTTTTGTCGACCACCATGCAGAGACGGTTCAATCACACTCACTATTTGACGTCTGCTAAACCGACTCCCTGCAGCCGTGCAGAAGCCGTTCAAGTCATGAGAGTGTCTGAGACAAGTGGATATTGCCTTGCTACAGCTCGTCCCCTGGGACAGCTGGGTTTCTGCAGTGCCTCACACATTGTATCTGATAACATTTCCGCTAATATCAATATTGTATAACTCAAACGGTTGTCACGTCTCATTTTCCTCTTGTTTCATCAGTGAAATCGGCCTGATGAATTGCATTTCTTGTGAAGTGACAGCACTCTCCCCTTAACATATCTGATCTAGTATATTTTATCTCTCTCACCTATGCACCAAGCTGAGACGGGGACTTTGTTATGTTGTCTTTGATTTATATCTAGACAGACACACTCATATGTCCATCTGTTGGCACAGGGGTTTGTCAAAGAACAGCTTTGATTTCCTCCCTGAACCTGCGTCTTTTCACCCATTCTCAATTACTGTAAAAATCTGTCTCCATCACAATCAAGCAGGCATGAAACAGAAGTCAATATTATGCATCCTGCTTCCTGTGGAGATACAGTAGCAAGGAGGCATGAAGGTTGAGTCTGCTCACAGCTATTTTCAATCTTTTACAAGGTATGCCTCTCCATCACACCATGGTCACATTCACATTTTTCATTTTGATTAGGACTCAAATGACACAGAAGTAATAAGATACAAGAGAACTTGTTGATTTGCTCGTTGCCAGTGCGCAGCTTAGTACCCAAGAAGACGATTAATCAGTTTTCCCGTTTCCCGTTGTGTCTTCCCTGCAATCTATTCCAGTTAGCCATCACATTTATAGACTAAATTAGCTCAATATCTATTCCACCACAGCAAAATCCTGCCGTCCTGCTGTCCGTCTGTCATTTCACAGCCACGTGTTGAACACACCAGAGAGCTTAATCTTTAACGTGAATAATGTCAGAGAGAGTGTAGAAAGAGAGGGGAGGGGAGGGGGGACACCAAGACAAAGACAGAGAGACAGAGATGACAGCAGAAGAGAGACAAAGGCGAGAGAAATCAACAGTGATATTCTTGGACTGGATGTGAGGCGGTAAGTATGAGAAGCTGGGGGGGAGGAGGGAAATGTCACGGCCAATCTCTAATGAAGAGCCTTCCGGGAACTATAGTTAGATAAATTATTTAAAGGCTTTCATTTAAAAATGTCCCAAAAACTGTGCAGCAATGATTTGTGCAGGGGCTGGGGAAAGGTCAGCCGTGTGTTGGGAGTGCTTCATTAACCTCTCACCACCTCCCTACCTCAATTATTTCTGTCAAAGAGCACCTGAGGGGGGCGAGGGGATGAGAGATAGGGAGGAGGGAGCGTGGCGTCGGCTGCGGTCGAGCTGATACCACTCTGGCGCTGTGGCGGCCGCTCAGGAGACGAGAGCTGAGGGGCTTCAGCTCTTATCTCAGGACCTGGTGGCGGTCCATTCCAGGTGCAATGTTTGGGTGACTTCGCTGTTGTAAAATCCTTGGAGGTGTGTGGAAAAGCTGGATGGACTATGTGTGCTTGTATGACTGTGTGTGTGTGTGTGTGTGTGTGTGTGTGTGTGTGTGTGTGTGTGTGTGTGTGTGTGTGTGTGGGAGAAACGGGTAGGGGGGAAGCTGGCTGGTGCCCAGGCCTCAGGAGTGTTAAACGCTTTGATCATATAAAATGTTTTCTACAGCCGTGGAACTAACAGAGCTGCTAGGACGTCTGATTTCTCAGACACTTGCACACACACACTTACACAAAGTTACTTTTCTCACTGATGCTCTTAATCGTATACAGCGGCAGGTTAAAACTTTTTCCTCTTTTTCACTTCATCACTTACATAAACTTATCTTTTCTCTCTTCTTAACGTTACATGTGTCAAAACTAGGGCTGTCAAAGTTAATGCAATAATAACGCATTAACCACAAATTTGTTTTAACACTACAAATTTCTTTAATGCATAAACACAATCGATCTTCTGGAGGTTGTACCGGGTTTGGTAAAGCTAGAGTGAAGATAACTAGAAACTACAAAACCTAAGGAATTGGCACTATTGGTACTAACCATGACATAATAGCCCGTTGTGAAGGAGGTTAAATAACGCTCCAAACTTTTGGCAAGGAAAAACTGTCATGGCCGTTTTCAAATTGACATCCCACCTCAAAATATGTGAATATAAATAGGTTCTTTGGGTACCCACGAGTCTGCCGTGGAATCATGACTATCACTTGCAGAGTTGAAGTAAATTCAAGCAGTGCGTTGGCATGGGGTTCAACTTAGGTGACCTTTAACATAAGAATTAGCACAATTGACCAACTGCAAGTCATCTTGACAGTGCTAACCTTTGAGGGAACGGAGAGCCGACAGTCCAAAATGGAGGAATCGTGTCGGCAGTGTCGCACCAACCAATTCTATACAATCACACAAACAGTCAGTAATGAGCATGTACTGGGTTACCAAGCGTCCAATATCACATATTTCACCAGGATGAGCATATTAACTTGATTGTTCCACTTTTTGATGTGACCAGGAATGTCTAAGCTTATGAAAAAAACCCTCTGAGACACTGCTGAAACATTAAATATGTTTAAAACCATTCCCAGGGCAGGAATACATCTTAAACCTCTCTCTCGTTCTCTTTTTTTTTTCCCTCGGTCTTGTTACTCTGATCCTGTCCCAGTGAGGCAACAGCAGTTTAATTGTCAGGCCGTTCCTCCTCTAATGCCTGATTTCTGGGTTAGGGGGCAGCTGTCGACTCCCCTGAGCTTGTAAAGAAGGAGAACGTACAAGAGAGAAAGAGAGCAGACGGGGAGGAAATCTGATCTGGCTAACATTCCCTGAAATTCCTCTAATTCTACAAGTGCCGAGCGTGCAACTCCTCCAAAAGACTGTGAACACAAGAAACTCAACTATAGGTGCTCACACACACTCAAGTCTGCACATCCTTAAGGAACAGTAGTTGAGAGAAAAGTGTTGCAATTTGAGCCACTGATGGACGAAGGTGTTTCAGTATTATGTTGCTCATACGACTTGGGATTTTGTATTTGTCTCAATCAGGCCTATTCAGTAGGCAAGTGTCAGGCTGTCTTCCACATAAGAGCCTTAATATAGGCTGCTACATCAAAGAGGTGACTAATCAGGCTGACGGAGAGAGGTGTCACACGGTGTCAATCCTTCAGGGCTGCTGCCTGTCTCTCAGGGAGCCCACTCCATCAGCTCTGACCTCAAATAGCACAGCACGTACACACAGCACGTGCAGCAGCAAAAACACAAGCACACATCAGGTATAGACATATGCACACCCACACTTGCACGAACATGTGCATGCATTCATGTTGCAGTTGTATATGCGTCTGCTTATACAGGCGCAGACGTACTCCATGCTAACCCAGCGATACACATCTCGCTGGGAATCAATGTGAAGGATGACTCGGTTCAGTGATAGGCCTCTGCTGATGAGGGCTGGGAAAATGAGGTAAAAAATGGAAACTCATCTTGATGTATTTGGGTCAATTTCACGTCCACGGCCATTGCTTGGTCAGGCCTATTTCTAGCAGAAGTGGTGGCGGTAATTAATGGGTGATAATGGATGCATTTAATTGGCTGTAATCTATCTGATGAAGTGAGGAGCCTCCATTCTTTTGAGGACAAAGGCCCGCTGGGAGGGCGAAAGAATCCGGCCTCATCTGTAACGCTGCAGGCACGCAGTACAGAGTGGACCATACAGTATATCAGCGTAACAATACCGCAACCCTGTGACTCTAAACAATTAAACCACACACAGCACATTTAAGACAATGCAAATACGCATCATTCACGATGAGCATGGCTGCATCTTCCCGCAGGAACAAAGTGAAAATGCACACAAGCCGGGATAAAAAACTGCTTAACATAAAACTCAATAAATCAGTTCAAGCAAGCAACGCGCTCTGTGCGCTCATGGCTGCTTGGTTCTGCCCGAGAGCTCGCTATACAATCTAGATCCTCCATATGATAGAGACGAGAAAATGCAGTCTGCCAAGCTCTCCTCCCAGAAGAGGGGCGAACACTTATTTGCATTGAAATGAACTGTCTGAGACGTGTGTGTGTGTGTTGTAACAATACTGTGCAGTTGTGTGTTTTGTCAAGGGGGCGCTGTGTGTCGACCTGCATGGATCACTAGTGATGGGGTGACTCCTCAATCTCACCACCCCGTTCCCCAGCCTCGGGGGGGAGCGGTGTCTCTGGCTGTACTTACATATCATGTATGTTTTCTGTCCATTCCCAGAGCTGCCGCAGTGCTTCCCCGTCCCCAGCATGAGTGCTTCTACATTCAATGCCATTGTAAATCAACATGACATTTGAAAATCTATCATATATTATACAATTCACTTTGTAAGAGGTCACGTAGTGTGAAAAATTCATTTTAGCCAAGCTGTTTATCGGGGAGATGCAACTCCCTGTTATGTCATGTCTCCTACCCTTGTTTAAGTGGCATAATAGCATTTGGCAACCAATAAAACAACAGAAACACTCACTTGTACTCAGGCTGTCAAAGTTAATGCAATAATAACACGTTAACGCAAATTTGTTTTAAAGCCACTAATTTCCTTAAAGTGTTAACACAATCAAACCTCTTCCGGAGGCTGTACTTTGCTCAATTTCAAAGCTAGAGTGAAGATACTGGTATCACCTGAAACTAGAAAACCTAACGAATCCACTGGTACTATATCATGTCATATTATCATGTCATACTAACTTGCCTGCAAATTTTGGAGAGGTAAAAACTAACATGGCCATTTCCAAAGGGGCCCCTTGACCTCTGACCTCAAGATATGTGAATGAAAATGGGTTCTCTGGGTACCTATGAGTCTCCCCTTTACAGACATGCCCACTTTATGATAATCACAAGCAGTTTGGGGCAAGTCATAGTCAAGTCAGCACACTGACACACTGACAGCTGTTATGGCCTGTTGGAGTGCAGTTTGCCATGTTATGATTTGAGCATATTTTTATGCTAAATGCAGAACCTGTGAGGGTTTCTGGACAATGTTTATCATTGTTCTGTGTTGTTAATTGATTTCCAATAATAAATATGCACATACATTTGCACAAATCAGCTTATTTGTCCACTCCCATGTTGATAAGAGTATTAAATACCAACAGTACATTTTGAGCAAATAAAAAAATCATGTGATTAATCGTGATTAAATGTCGATTGACAGCCCTAGTGTGAAGATATTCTGATAAAAGCACATGTTTCACCTCCATTACTTTCAGCTTTGGCTTGTGAATTACTCCACTGTTGTGAATTTCTCCACTGTGGGACCAATAAAGGAATATCTTATCTTATCTTATCTTATCTTATCTTATCTTATCTTATCTTATCTTAAGCTCGCTAGATGGTCTAGTTCACTGGGGCAGAGTCCTTGTGACGTGTAGCCAAACAGCCTCCACACTAAGGTGTATGTAAGCCTACATGTAGCCTTGCACAAGTCAACCTAAATCTTGGAGGCTCAGGTTTTCCTGCAACATTAGTATGGAGAAAAACAAACAATAGTCAATAGAGCCTGGCAGCAGATCAGCTATGGGGGTTGGTTCTGATAATACCCACAATAAGAAAGACTGTGTTGTGATTTCAACTGACAAAGCCATTATTCCAAGATAACACCTATTGAATTTTACCAATTTACACTGGAGCTAAGTACAATATCACTCTCTTGTTTACTCATTCACTATGCCCTATACAATAAACACTTTATAGTCAGAAGTAAATGAGACTCTAAACACTTATCAATCATCATATTGGACCACCACTAACTGGTCTAGTACTGCATAATTTACACATCTATCCATGCGAGGATAGGCCCTTTTCACAGCAGCCACTTGGATACTGGTCATTGCAGGGTAAAACCAGGTGTAATTAATAACATTTACTATGGCCCTGTTCCATTTAGGTGGGCCAGGTCCCTGGTATTGTGTATGCTGGCTGACTGGAATGACTGCGACACTAAATCAAACTGAACCATTATTAATTTTATCAATTATACCTTTGTTTACCCTGCAATTACATTTCAAAATGGCTGCTGTGAAAAGGGTTTATTGTGGGATCTCTGGGAAAAAGTAGTGTACATGCTGTGGTTTTTGAGGGTACTATATTGTGCATGATGTTTACACTCAGTCAGTTTGGACATTTAAAAAAATGGTTGAAAGTAAATACAGTCCACAAGGTAGCAAATGGGGATACAGCTTGAGCAGTAGCAGAGGATATACTTAGATCCTATACTATTATATAAGTACTATTACCACATTTTAAAACTAAAGTGTGTAAGTATAATCAGAAAAAAATACCTTAAGTAGTGAAAGTAATAAAAATACTAAACTACTAAAAAGAGTACCTCAAAATTGTACTTTTATTCAGTAAATGTACTTACGTACTTACATTCCAACACTAAGGGGGCGGCAGTAGCTCAGTCTGTAGGGAGTTGGCTTGGGAACCGGAGGGTCACCGGTTCAAGTCCCGACATGGACCAAAAACTGAGTGTGAACTGGTAGCTGGAGAGGTGCCAGTTTACCTCTTGGGCACTGCCGAGGTGCCCCTGAGCAAGGCACCAAACCCCCAACTGCTCGGGGCGCTTGTCAGGAGCAGCCCCCTCACTCTGACATCTCTCCATTAATGCATGTATGTGTGTTTCAGGTCTGCATGTACCATGTATGAGTTTAACAGAGTGTAAATTGAATTTCCCCATTGTGGGACTAATAAAGGTAGATCTTCTTCTTCTTCTTTAAGCTTGAGTGAAGGGAAATTAGTGATGGCTTTTATGAAACTAGTACACTCGGCTCACAGCGGTAGTCATGCCCCCATCATTGCTTTGCTTTTTTAATTTTTTACAGAAATAAAACCCATTTCATTTTGGCAAATCAGCACCATGTTATCAATACAAACTCTGCTGATGGACGCTATAAACTGAAAGTGTCTGGTCCGTACAGAGCCTCAGCACAGAGTAGCGGGAGTCCGATTTTACATACAAGAGAGAGTTGACCGGTAAGACGATGGCGGAGGATTTGGTGTTAAAGTGAAAAGCAATTACCTATTTGGCAGTATTTCAGATTTAAACCCAATGCTACAAGGGAACCATAATGTTCATGAGGTAATCACCGTGAGGAGGACAGAGCTGGAGCAACGGTGGGTGGAAACCTGCGGCCCCGCAACAAAAGCTCGCCTGGAGAGGCCAGACGCACAGCGGCCCAACAACAAAGATCAGAGTCATCACCCTACACATGTTGACCGTCATCTTTTCTTACACAATGGCCGGTGTAATTGTAATACTGGTGTTGTCACAAGTTTATTCACTGTCACATCCTTAGTTAATGTGGCCCAGGAAATGGAAGCTTGGGATAGCCTGGGGGAGCTGTTGCCCCCGCAGCCTGACCAGGGATAAGCGGTTGACGATGAGTGAGTGAGTGACATCCCTACGGTACACTAGAACCACGTATTTAGGTACCAAACATTATATAACTACTACACTATACTATATGGGCAATGAAACAAGGAAAACAACACCCAGAAAACAGAAACATGACTCCTGGCACAGGGGAATTACATCAGACAGCTCCATTCAGAAAACAGCCGCTATGTAGACATTGTTGCGGTGAATGTATCAGCCTGTATGATGTGGAATGAATCATCTGTGTTGTCTAAGATGCTCTGAACTCTCTGAAGGCTCTCTTACTGTGCAGAAATTCAAGTAGGAGGCTTTCTTTATAATCATCCCCAGACTGATGCTGTCTCTTTTTGCTTGGTTACATCTCCAGTTACCTTTCCACAAATACAGAACCACTGAATGCTGCCAAACACAGCTTGGAGCAATCTTACGAACAGAGCATTTCAATGCCAGAGGCTAACAAACTAAAAAAGAGCCTTTGGTTAGAGGCAGACCTTGCATAACAGCAGTACAGCAGCATTCAAATATCAGGTAACCTTTTCATTGACGCAAGGCATATACTGTATGCACTGTCTGTCTGTCTGTGTGTGTGTGTGTGTGTGTGTGTGTGTGTATTGGTGTCAACACTATTCTGTGTGTCATGCTGTTGTTGCTATACAGAAATATGCAGACACCTTTGGTATGCTGAGGTCTTATTTGTGTGGTGGCTGAGCCCACACTAATGTACAGATCCATTATTCTGCCTGATTGCCTTTTTGTTAGCCGTTCTCTGTGGGAGGATTTGATTTTCCCTGAACAGACGCTGCTGATAGACATGTCTGGCTGTTTTGACGTCATTTTCAGTCAGCACTAAGGCTGCCTTTTTCAAATGTACAGTCAGCGTGGGTTTAGCAAGTTTATAGAGAATGCTATTCTCTACTGAGAGTTAATGCAGAGACAATTTGCTTGTTAAATGAGCCAAGATTCCCAAGTCACCATTCCACTGTTCAGTCCTGTTCACCAAGGCTCTGATCGGCTCAGTTGATTCACCAACCTGGAAAACAGCCATTTACCAGAGCGACACCAGATCTATTTGAACCGCTCAACAAAATTTGAGACGTGGGCGACGATTCAGAGGCTTGGAGCCGGGCTAAGTTGAGCCTCCTGTGCAATGCATTATCTATGGATCACAGGACGTCTGCACTGAGTGCTCTTTATAGGTAATCAATAGGCGAGCTGGCTCATGATGGCTCTCACTCATTACAACTCTTTAATAAAAGCCCACCCTGCGGTGACTGCTGCTCTGGGTAGTATAAACACACACAGCCATATGGGGAAACCAAATCTCTGTTTACACACACAGGAAAAACACAAACTCACAAACATGGAGCGTCGTTTGCTAGCGGGCAGCTCAATCCCAATCATTTATAGCTGCTGCAACAACATTACTCATTTATACCCCTAAAACCGTTCTGAGATGTCCTGTTGGTGAGGACTTTTGAAGTAAAAATATCAGCTTTTTGAGGGGATGCTAGGTTGAAAACGCTCTCAAGTAAAGGTGACACACTTAAATGCTTCAATCGTTGCTCTGCAGCTTGCAGCAGTTAAGCAGTCTCAAGTTGAAAGCATCTTTCTTGGAGTGAAGAGAGTCAAACTAAAATTGCGCGGTCTCGCATAACCTTCAGCGACCTGTGGTTGAGGTGTGTGTATCCTCCTAGCTGTTTCCCAATCGCTTCGAAGCAGCTGTTGGCTCCAGCTCTCCGCACATATGGAGTGGTAAGTGACGAAGGCTTTCCTTTCAGTATTTTCCACTGAGGGGTGGCCTCCAGGATACAGGGTCACTTTGTCACATGTGCAGGGGCAGAGGTGTTCTGCTGCACGGGTCGGTTTTCCATGAACCACCCACCAGCTTGCCCTCATATGCTCGGGGAGCGCAGAAATAGAAAAAGGGAGCGGGGAGCTCTGCTGCTTCAACTGTCACATACCGCAGTGCTCAACAAGCATAGAGAGTTTCAGCTTAAATTACACTACAGCATCTGCTTCAGTATGGCATCAACACACCGCAACGCAAATGAAAACACAACAAATGTTCACCATCTAATATGGTTGTTTCTCCATATGTTCTAATAAAAACATTCATATAAGAACCATTCCTAAGCTGTAGACTAACCCTGTTACACAAGCACACATTACAGGCTGCTACAACAGAGAACCGTGTGCCTCGCGATACAGAAACCAGAGCCTGTGTGTTATGAACTAAGCATCCTTAAGGTGCCAGCATCGGAGGTGAAGATGACCTTTCTCTGCCCAGAATAGCAGGGCTGTGGGGAACAAAAGCTGTGATGACAAACACACAGGAGATTGTGACCCCGCAGGGACCAAAGCACACATTGGTCGCTCTGAACACATGCAAGCTCCAATTCTGAGATGTATAGCTCCAAACACCACTACAGACATGTACAGTACGTATCAAAGTCCCTGAAAACCTATATTTTAAAGGTAAATCAATGTAAATGGCAAAATCCCAATTTATTATCTATTAAAGGAATAGTTCGACATTTCAAGGGATGTGCTTTGTTTTCTTGCTGAGAATAAGAAGAGAAGAATGATACCACTGACACGTCAAGATGAAGTTGCGGTCGATTAGCTTAGCTTAGCATCCAAACTGGTAAAAGAGGGAAACAGCTCAGCTTTGTCTTATACAATCTGCCTACCAGTACCTTTAAAGCTCACTAATAAACATGTTTTATCTTGTTAAAAAAGTTAAAAAGAACAACACATTGTGGTTGATTCAGTCACATCCTGGTGTCTATCATGGACGCATAAAAAGAAGCAGATACGGCGCTGTTGGCGAGCTCCTGTTCATTCCGATGAGAGTTGCTCAGTGGCGCATGGAGCTAAAATGGCTCGACTGCCGAGTGATTAAGTAACCGGATCATCTGGCGATCTTCCACATCCACTAGGCTCACAGAGCAGATGCAGTAGCATTTCCTTTAACCCTGCCTCCCAAACCTCGGTCCAGCAGTGGTCTGGGAAGTTGATTTATCTAAAATAAAAAAAATAAATAAAAAACGCCACTGAGTTACAGACATTTCTTTCTCAATGTACGTCTATGGGAAAAAGTAATTTTGGGCCCAGTGGTGAATACAGAAGTTGTGAATCCACTGTTTTGTTTCAAAGCCCAGTGCTCTTCCAGGGGGCCCAGTTTATGTGCCAGACTTGGAGTCTTGTCTTTAAACCATGAAGTTGCCAGGCAACCAGTGTTGACACTAAACCACCCACGAAGTGCGCTGGGCTTTGATGCAAATTTTCGTAGCGGCCAAACAGCGGTACCAGAACTTCCTTGTCCGTCACATCATGCCACTGGGCCCAAAAAGACTTTTCCCCATAGATTTACATTAGGAAAGAGAAGTCCGTAACTAGTCAGCTAATTTTTTGAGGCCGAATGGATGCGGAAGATTGCTGGGTGATCTGGCTACTTCATCACTCGGCAGTCAAGCCATTTTGGCTTCTTGCGCCAAGGAATGAACGGGATCTCGCCTACAACACCGTATCCAGTTCTTTTAATACATCCAAGGTAGACACCAGGATGTGACTGCGTACTTGAGTCACAACCACTTCAAACCAGCGAGGAGAGCAAAGGTGAAACAAAAACTGTTGGCAGAAAACTGTGTTATTGTAGGACCCTGTTATAGTATGACATGGATATGGCAATCCTACTGGAACACACTCACTCGCCACCACCCTACACATCATCCTGAGTGACAAGCATATCGACCGCAAACAGAACTCCAATACACACAAAACGCTCAGAGAGAGTGTCTCATATTTCAGCGTTTGTGTTTCTTTCAGCGAGAAACAGCAGGGAAAATATGTGGCTGTGCTGGTCTGCATCCCGAGGCTGTCTGCAGGCAGTGTTATTACGATTACAAATAATAAAGGGAAAAGGTGAGTCTGGTATCTTAAGCATTCTGATCCACAAAGCATGTATCTGGGACAGATTCGACACTAGACAGTGGCAGGCCATCATTGCAGCTCTCTTCCAAGCACAGAGCTGAGATTTCAGGATGTTTGACAAGGCCACTCAAGGGGGGGACCTAAATGATTCAGGCACTCATGGCTTCGTTCCGTCTCCCTGTTGCCTCCGTGCGTAAAGAGAGACTTGAGAAGAACAGCAGGACATGCAGCGTATGAGGAAGAGAGATGAGGTAAGACAGTGAGTGAGAGCCATGGGGGAGCTTCCTCCATCCACACTGGCTAAATATTTGATGGGAGGAGGTTGTGGAGAAGAGCTGAGGAGAGAGGAGGAGAATCATGGGTGCATCTCCTTCGGGATTGCGTAGTGAGTGTCCCAGGTGTGTGTGCGGGTGGGGGGGGGGTTAGGACATTACAAGAGTCTCCACAGTCCACCAGGTGAATTATTCATCTTGCTGAGGTCAACAGCAGAACAGCATTATGGGTGGCACGCTGTGGAGAACAAAGAGGCCAAGGCTTTTAGCACATAGGAGCAAAAAACTGAAAACCAGTTATGTAGGAGAGACAAAAAAGAACAGAAAGGGAAAAAATAGAGAGAAAGTAGGAGGATCGGAAGCAAGCGAGGACGGTGAGAGATAATGTAAAAACCTTGGTTGGTAGTGGAGGTTAGATAGAGTTAATTATACGGCCGCTGCCTTGTGCCATTATCAACAGCAGAAAAAGAAAGGCCGGAAAGGCCGGAAAAACAACCACAGAAAACAGCCAATATCTGTGACCCCACAGTGTTTTGTTTATCATGAACTTTTGTTTACTTGTATTTGTGATCTGCAATATGGAAACAGTTTTTAAACAAAGAAAATAGCTGCAATTGAATGAAAAAAGGCCAGTTTCATGTTTGACAATCAGCATTGACAGTGGTGTTTATACAGTTAGAGTACTGATCTGTATGTCACATCATACTTGCCAACCCTCCCGCAATACTTCGTTTTTCACTGCCCTCTCCCCGTTTCTTCCCAGGGTCACAATTCTCCCACATTTGTCCTGATATTCACACCTTTTTATTTCCTTTTCATTACCTCCTGGCAATGTGCAGCATTTATAAGCCCTACTGTTACACACATTCAGGCCAGAGGGCTGAAAAATTCAGTTTTCTTTCCTGAGAATCAAAAGTAAAATTAAAATTAGACCCTTTTAATATAAAAACGTTGTAGTGTATTTATTATTTAGTCATTTTCAGTCTTTAAAAGTCACCAAAATGCAGGAAACAGTCTGTGAAACGCTAATTTTCTTCCCTAATTTAGGTCTCAAGGTTGGCAAGTTAGGTGTCACAGGACATTAGAGGATTAGACTGTTTGCACTGACTGATTTGATTAACCCTAAGAGACCCCTGGGGATGTGGGTGACCCCAACTGACCTTACTGTCTTTCAAAGGCTCTATCAGGTTCAGTTTTAGGGCTCGAGTGAAGCTACAGATATCATATGAAACTAGAAAACCTGAGGAATCCATTGGATTGTCGTGCTAACATGTAGGGAAGGAAAATAAATAACACTCTAAATTTGGGCTAAATTTTAGCGTGGAAAAAGTGGCATGTTGCATGATGCAAATGGCTGACCTCAAGATATGGGGATTAAAGTGAGTTCTGTGGGTATCCAGGAGTCTCCCCTTTACAGACATGCCCACTTTATGACACGTTATTTTCACCTATTCTAAAAAATAATAATGTGTTATATAATAATAATATAATAATATATAATATATAATATAATAATAAATATATTTCTGCATACTCCTACTGTACTCCTACTCCTCCATACTTCCTAAACAATCGTGGAATTACATAAGTTGGCTATCGCTGTAAAGTTGAGACTTTTGTGGATCCAAAGAGCCCAACTGTATTCATATGTAGTGATGCAGCCATTTCACTGTAGTGAGACCATTTTTTGACTGTATAAAATGACCTGTGGTGACCTCTAGGTTAATCACAGCCTAATGAAACTTTACAGTCACAAACTAGAGACCTGGAGCATTCAGAGGATGGATGGCTTTCATAGGTAGACTGACAATAAGGGGGTTTCTGAGCAGTTCACAGAACAGAAGTGCTTGCAATCCAATTGCGAAAAAAGGGAATCACAAAATGTCAAAAGTTTTTGCAATCAAACCACAGCACGCCTTTTTATAGTATAGTGTTCCTGAGATCTTATTGTCTTAATGTGGTATTTTGGAGGGATTATTGATCATTTTAATCAATTCTCAATAAGTAAAAAACAGTTAAAGTTAGCACCAAATCTGTGTAAGAAATGGTATCAACCCAAAAATTGCTGCAACAACTGATGAGACATAATAGAGCATGAGGATGACCATCATATGCTTCGATCATAATGTTCTAAACCCTTATACACTTTTACAATTCATTTTAAATAATCAATTAATTCATTTGTGTTTATTTCTGATTAATGACTAGAACAACTTAAACCTAAAAGAGACAAAAACAGGTCTACTGTGGGTCTCAGGGGGTTAATTTATCGCTTTATAAAATAACTAATTATAAATGTTTTCAAAAACACTGTCACGATATAATCTGGCAGTTGAGCTGCACAGCTGCAGTCCTAATGTTGCGTTGCATGTTACAGGTTTGTACTAAGGTTGGAGCTCATCAGCAACATGAGAGCCTTGGAGAGACGTCAAGCAGTAACTTATAGAGCACGATCTCCAGTAGATCATAGCGGACATATTCTACATACCACATGGTGGTGTTTATATTTCCTCTACTGACTTTGAAGGACATGGACGAAGGTGTGTGTGTGTGTGTGTGTGTGTGTGTGTGTGTGTGTGTGTGTGTGTGTGTGTGTGTGTGTGTGTGCCATGCATGCATGCCTGGGTGACAGAACAGATCCTGAGAGTAAATAAGACAGTACTGTGGGAATTTTCTCAATGTTTGCGCAACAGTGACTGTGTGACCTACCACACACACACACACATAGGTCCTGATAGGAGTCTTCCATGCCTGGCTGGTGTGGTACCAGTATTATTTACAGATGAAGCTGCAATGAATTAATTATGCAAACAATGTACAATGTGCATTCTAAACTATAATACTGGGCACTGCCAGAGGCCTAATTAAATATTAATCTATTCTTTATTAAATTAATTTTAACTATTAGCAATGCTGCAGCACTGAAAAGCGTATGTGCTCGAAGCATATTCTTTGCAGATAAAAAATGCAAGTGACTCCATTAATTTCCGAGCACATCGTCAGCTGGCAGCTTTCATGCAAACAACCCTCTCAAGCTGCATTTGTTTGGTTGTTAGTCATTCTGGAGCCGAACAGAATCGAGCTGTGTTCAGTCATACATTTCAGGGATTTGTCGTGTTTGTCGTTGCAGTGTTTCAACACCAAATCGTGCGGCTTGCAGCTGACTTGGTCCTTGTTGAGCTCTTTTTAAAAATGTGTCCATAAATCTGAGGCTTGAAGGCTGTAGCTTCAGGGCACCACCATTGTTTCTTAGGAAGCGAAGTTTGGTAAAACCGAGCTTTTATAGAGTGTAACACTCAAAGACACCATTGAGTGGCCAAGAGAGAGAACTTTAGGAGCAGGTGGTCAGTGAGAAATAGAAATGAGAAAACAGCCAATGTGCCTTTGGCCAAGGTTATTCACTGAATAGCTGTTATTACAATAAACAATCCCAGTGACAAATATGGTATTTTATACACAAAAATCTGAAGGATTAGAACATTAAATATAGAAATAAAAGTTCTTTGCATTATCAATATTATTTATGATAGGGACCCAAAGCTTTAGGGCACAATGTACAAATATATAGGCAGACAATGAGACAATCATAGACCCCATTTACACTTCACTTGACTTCATGCGCCTTGTTTAGATCGGATAGCTATCCTGTATTAAAAAAGCTGAGTACCAATGTATTCAAGAAGTGTTCAAGATAGACTGAAATCTGATTGTTCAAAGGTGATTTATGACCCATTTTAGTCAGAAGTGGAAATGGCCAATATCTCCTCTGTCCTTGTGATAATGGCAGTTAAAGTTACACTAAAATTACACTGAAATTATCCATGGTTCTCTATGTTGTTAAAGCAACAAGAAAAACGACTCCTGTCATATGATGAAACACAACATCCACCAATCTGTATCTGATCCCTCAGCAGTTCAACCGCAAAACGATCTGTGTGGGTGTGACAGCACTGATCTGCAAGGAGCAAATGAATGAAAGGACGTGAGGACGATAGCATTTTTGTCTCACTTGTAGCTAATAAATAAAAGTTAATTCATGTGTTTGTGTCAGGCTATACATAGTTGATTCAGGGCTGCCAATTTTTCAGTTAAGCTCAGAGTGAGATAGTAGAATCGCTTCAGATTGTAAATGGTCATAGTCCCAAACTGGATTACACTGAACATTTCAGAAGGAAGAAAAGGCTTTTATGAGAGTTTGAATATAAGAAAATGGTCAATGCGTTCTAATGTAAATTGAGCTAAATTTCCTTTGAATTTTCTCCAAAACTATATCAGAGTAATGATCATAGTCAGGGTCGGCCTGAAAAAGATTACATTGAACGAGTTTAAAAATGACATATTTTCAGTGTGCCACATTTGAGCTGACTCTCCCTGTACAGTAATGTACAGTGAAACTACTTAAAATTATACGGTATTTTGGCATTTTAAGCAGAAATCGAAATAGGATTTCTTTGCTGCCGGTATATAAAAAGTAAGAAATTATTGTTGAAACAGTCTTTTGTTGTCCTTTTTGGCTGCTTAAAGTACTGGTACCATAACAGCATGAATAGATGCAATACAATACAATACAAATCCAAACGGCAACTGGCTTGACCGAGTATTCACAAACTTGGCCGCAGCATTTACGGTGCTGCCGTCAGTGTCCATCATTCTGTTATTATTGTAACTGCTAATTTAACTGCTTATATTTATTTATTTCTTCTTCTGTCTTACTAAACTGCTCCTGGTGCATTGTCACTTCCTTCTGGACTGAAGTAGGACCAAATACGATTTGCATGTAGCCTGGGAAAACCAAGACGGGCCAACGGAGACACTTATATGTGGCTATGGGTGTCGTAAATCACATCCAGATTTTATCCAGACATGAGATACTACAAATGACAAGGATTACTTCAGGCTCATGTGATGTTGGGAGGGGAAGAGAGGGGAGATGAAAGTATGGGGATGTTTATCTGGGTTATTCTCCTGAAGGCCACTGAGGATCTCTGACTGACCATCAAACATGGAAGCCTTTATTCTCCATGACCCTAGTCCTTCCTCTACTAGTGGGTGGTCGAACATAATAAGGTAACATCTGGTTCAGCGGATTGGCTTTCATTTGCTATGTATACGCAGAGGCTAAAACATCCACACACACACACTAACACCGCGTTACTCTGAAACAAGATGTGGTGCTCCTTTGGATAATGTCCTGGGTTCAAACAGCAGAGTGAATAAAAGTAAAGCAAGCTTTAGTGGTAGTATTTCACCACTTAATTAAGTTTCAAAAGTAAAGGGATAAGAATAGCAAGGACAAAGAGAATTCCCTGTAATACTCCTGTGGCTGAATATGCCCACACATGCAGTTTAGCAGTTTTGTATGGTCACCATGACCCCTCTTCTCCCCTAATTATTTTGCTCCGTAGTTCTGCTTATAAAACACCAACCATTGATCCATGTTGCTGACCTGGATATTAGATGTATGATTAGCCTTTACGTCTAACAGAGGCTCTACAAATTGTTAATGCATGTATAACATGATAGGGATGAATAGTCATCAAGGGGAGGAATACATTACTACCTATAAACATTTGCCCACTGAAACAACGTTACTTCCCTTAATTGAAAAGTGTGATCATTTTGTCTTTGGACTTTAAGCCCGCCTCCAGTGTATTTTGACATTTCTATGATATTCCATATTTATTTGAGTCATTTCCTGACTAAGTTGTCAAGCCACACTGTCCCTTTTTTATGACAAATAACTTCATTTTATGCTCAAAGGGAAAAGAAGGTTGTTGCTAAAATGGGAATACGACGTAAGACGTGTGATAGAAGAAGCTGTAAGTCAGACGTCTTCCTCTAAGCTTGCACAGGTGCACTTGTGCTTGTTTGCATCTCAGCAGTGGCGAATTGATAAATGTATTTATCAGTCAGTTTGGATTTCTAGTTAATTAGGTGTAGTTCGCTCGCCTAACTTATTGCATTAGCTAACTGAGGGTTTCATTTTATTTTTACATTCCTCCATCTTAGTTTAGTGTGTTTATTTACACCATGGTATTTATGTGTGCTGACAGCGTGCAATTAGTGCAGTGGATTACGCAAAATCTCACCAGCAGAATTAGCACAACACACTGTCTGTCTCTTACTCTCCTCTTTAAAGTATGGAAATGAAAAGCAGTGGATACCGGAGGTTTACAGGCCTTTAACAGGTCCAAACAACTTTCAACCCGACAGAAAACCACAGAAAAGCCCCATTAGAGAAATAAACGCATCACAGTGCAGCCCGGTGTGGTGTCGGTGCTGGGAGCTGAGGCGAGAGCGGCCGGTGCAGGTCAGCAGTGCACCTCAAAAACATCCAGAAACCGTATTTCAAACAGCGGACCACGGCGACATATCTATCCGTCCGCCGGTGGGCAATGACCAGCGTGCGGCTCCTCGGTGGAGCCGCGACCAGATGGCCGCCTCACCAGGAGGAGACGGTGAAGACGAGAATGAGTGAGAGCGAGCCGGCGTGTTCTCTCTCATTTGTGGTCTGATAAACAGTCAATTCACCTAAGCCGGTTTCTTCTAAACTGGGTTGTACAATTATGCAATTGGTTGCCATGGTAATTGATTACGTCTGGCTAATGTGGTGCCTTCAAATGGGGTCGTGTTTACCAGATGGGAAGTCGTGTACATGATATACTTAGCGTTGTGAAGTTGTGAAGAACACCGCCTCTAAGCAACAGCAATGTTAATGTCACTGTCTGAGTCTAGAAGCCACAGAGGATAACAATTTAGCCAGCTAGCCAGTGGGTAATATAATGAAAGTAATGCAGAGGCATAAGAATTTTCCTCTGATATATTATAAAATTATCAAGAAAAACATTATACACCTAAATTGCAATGTAGTAACTTATTATGCACTGAAAAATGAACTTCCATGGCTCCGGCATTCTAACAACGTCAACAAACACGTCACAAGTCGTGAACTTGGAGATTTAATAAACTTTCACTCAGGAAGTCGTGAATACGACATGAGGGGGGCGTTCATATGGACTCTTCTTTAAACAAGACCCCATTTGAAGGCATCATTAATCACACTTCCATTCTCTGTTTGAGAAAGGACATTAACCAAAAAACAGCAGTAAAACTGGCTGAAGGGGCGCTTTAATAAATGACTGCAACTTCAACAACAAAAATTCATTTTAGTTAAATGGCAGCAATAATTTCCTGAGTATGTATCAGTCTTTGTCAAATAATGGATATCACATTTTGTGCTAAAGTCTCTATACTCATATTTTGCAATGGCTAGGGGAATATGAGCCGTGGAGCCAGATGGAAACATTGGAGATGGGAGCCAGCTAAAAACTGTCGTCTGGACGTGGGACAAGACTTGGCTGTGACAACCTTATGGAGGCCTGTGTGAGTAGGGGGGAAACATTGCATTGAGAGCATATGGGGGTTCTTGAGAAATAGTGTGCATTACAATGTTTAAATAGGGTTCAATTACATCCATTAGAGATAGTGAGGAGTGTGACTGGTGCATGCCTGTGTGAGAATAGAGGAGATAAGGTTTCCTCTGTCAGGGAAACGTGCTGAGAGGGGGAAGGTCTCTAAAGATGTAGACAGACAGGAGACAGACCCCAATAATGACAGGTGGGGAGGCATTACGTCTGACATGCCTCGACTATCTTAAGTAATTCCTAATCAGCATGCAATCATTTTTAGAGACCTCCATATTCTGTTCAGATTTATGCATTTTCATAATATGTGAAATGCAGCTCAGTAGTCCATGAAGGAGTCCTAGATCTAGCTGTAATTTTTACGTTTTGTTTTTGTTTCTGTTTTCTAAGTGTGTCCTTGTCTGGGACTCGTCTTATGAAATTGTGCCCTTTTTTTCCCACTTTCAAACGGTGGACCTGTTCGTGAAGGTGTGGCTGTTTATAAAAGCTGACAGGCAACCTGGCGCAGGGTGCGAATGCTGATCCAAAGCGGGCTGGACAGCCGTGTGCACACACACCGGCACTCTGTCGCTGGCTGCCCCGCGGAGATGTCAAACACAATGATGTGGTGAGAGGCTGCAGGAGAGCTCGCCGCTCTCTCGCGCAAAGGCACGCGCAACGACATTCATGCACAAGAATGCACGTTACATCAAGAAGCAGCACATTCACCGGCGATCAAATGGCCGGCTTCCCCCCCAACTCCCGCCATCACACACTCTAAAGGGAATAACAACAAAGCTGCCCTGTCAACCCGATCCACGTTCAGACTGGAATGATCACCTGTCTTTAGAAAACACTGCTAATATTTGCACTATTCATCTCACTCTATTGTCTAATTTCGACAACTCAATAATTGTGTTACACATGTCAGGCCCCCGGAGCCTGGACAATCCCGCGAATCGTTTCAAAGTGCCCCAAATTCATTAATTACAGAGTGTGTTAATCTCATTGAGATGGGAGGAAAAGGACCCTCGTAACTCATCCAATTAGGTAATTGAGTACTACTTGGATTAGAGGGAATGAAAGGACGAACCCCGCTGAGATTGAGGACTTCTGGTCGCACAGTAAGAATACATACATGGTCGTCTACAGATTACAAGTACATATGTGCTAAACCTGATCCTATCCGTCTAAAAGCTCAACATTCACTTACAGGCTTTCTCTAACTGCTTAACTCGAGTCCACCCCTCGTTAATGTTTAGGCGTTTGGGATTGAGCACACATGAAGACAGGTAATCTAGCCCTTTAAGGTGATCAAGCAAGTGCATGTGACTGTTTGCATGGATTTGTGACTTAAGACTGCATTCACACCATCTGGCAGTGTGGTGAAGAAAAAAGTCCTGCCATTTGTTTTGAATGGGGTTAGCGTGTTTGAGCTGCTGCTGCAGCGAAAAGTAGAAACAGAATCAACTTTTGGAGAAATGCAGCCAGACGTCACGCTGCGCTGGCCAATCAGTTAACACAGTTAATACAGTTAACGTCCGTGCCTCTCGCTGCAATGGGAGGAGGGCTGAAAACAACTTCGGTTTAAGAAAGTAGAAAAAAAACTGTGGGGGTCAAAAACAAAACATAAGCACTTACCTCAGCTGCCCAGGAGTTTGCAACAGCTGACTACATGGATGCCCACTGGAGCAATTCTGTGGGGAATCTGGTAACATGCAACAAGCTCCAGCACAACGTCCTTTCTTGTCTAGCTGCTGTGAAATGAATGACCTATCTGATCTAAAGGATATATTGACTGATCGCGGCATATGATTTTAGTATAATTATTAGAAAATTACATTTGAAGGATCAAACTTACTGTAAATTAAGGTCTGTTTGTTTATTCATGCCAGATGGAGAGGCATGCGGAATGGCAATGATCTTATAAGGAAACGATATAACCAGAAGTGAAGCAATAACACAGCACTGTTGACTGGAAGCAGTGACTTGGGGATAGGTGAGCCAGCCTCGGCACACTGCAGCTATCGACGTGGTGCTTTGTTTAAGTTGCAGACTGCCTGTGCAAAGATGCCAAATTCTATTTCACTTTAAGTAGACTGCCTGCCTCAGGGCTCTGTGCCATTTAACGAGTGGATCCCATAATCCCCCTAAGTGCTTCACGTTGCAAAAGGCACTACGTATAAATTAATGAACAAATCAACAAACACAAAGCCAAATTCTTACTGAGGCACTGCTCTCAAGCGATTAGAAAAAGTACATTATCTAACCTGATGGAACAAACAGAGGCACAGATACATTCAGGCTGGAAAACGCGAAGTGAAACGTGTCCATCACAGCCTGCCGAGTAAAAACTTTGAGAGGGTCAATCCTAGACGAAAGTGTGTGATGTTTATATCCGTTGAGTGTGTGTTTTGTTGAACAGCCTGCCTGTCTGCCGGCAAAGCAGCCCAGATTATGCATGAATCAGGCTGCTTATCAGCTGACCTTTAAATTGGAGCCGCGGAGCGACTGCAGGCCCAAGGGCTGACGCTCACACCTGATTGGCTGCTCCGCCTCAGACCTGCTGACAATAGAAATTAGCAGAGCCAGGTGGGCATATCTGCAGGCGGAAGAAGTAGTGGAGTGGAGGGAGAGATGGGGGACTGCATTAATACAAAAATATATTTCCACTATTTTCCTCATTTTCTTAAGCTTCAGGAGAGAAGGAAAAAGTCATTATGTGCTGTGAAGCATGCTAACGGTGGCGCAGGTAAGAACAGACAACCTCAGTATTACCTGGATTTCATCTCTCGCTCACTCACGCTATCTTTCCTTCTATCTCTCTCTCTTTTCTCTCACAGTTTCCCCTGCTCTTTCCGTACTTTAATGGCAGAGGGGTCTTGGCAGGCTGTGATTGCTTGATAGATAGATATCTATCCGCTGGCGAGGGGTACGTGGAAGAGGAGACGGGGGGCTGAGGGTGAGGTGTGTATCCCGTCATCCGCAGGGACAAGGAGCAGTGTGTGTCTGTGGAGGATGATGGATTACACGGGGGCCACGGGTTTATGTGTGTGTGTGTGTGTGTGTGTGTGGGCATGGTCCCCTCCATTGTGTCGCTATATACACAGTGAAAGCACAGTGAATTAATTTTCACAACGGCAGCTGGAAAAGGTCATTAAATAAAACAAATGTTTGTGAATGGGAATCCCCAGGAATTAACTTCAACCACCATATACGCGACAGTGTGGCGTTCTGGCAGTAAACGGGAGCATTACGTCGTATTGTGGACAAGAGCACAGGTGGCTGAGTACACTGGCATACGCTTGGCCTTCTGTCAGATTAAAATGAGTTGAGGAAAAAAAAAATGCTTTGGATTAGATCAGCTGTGTGTGTGTGTGTGTGTGTGTGTGTGTGTGTGTGTGTGTGTGTGTGTGTGTGTGTGTGTGTGTGTGTGTTCATAATGGCCATTTCATATGTGACAGTTACATGTACATTATCTCTGTCCACAGTTGGAACGTCCTTGTCTCCTTGTTCCCGACTGTCCTTCTGTCAGAGAGCGAGACAGGTTACGAGGTCAGCCAGCTCTTCCTGTTTATTTCCATCCCAATAATCAGCTGGGGCTATAACTGATCCAACATATTCATAGAGACGTCCAACAGGAATGTGTGTGTGTGTGTGTGTGTGTGTGTGTGTGTGTGTGTGTGTGTGTGTGTGTGTGTGTGTGTGTGTGTGCACATGATAACACAGATAAAGCAGGCCCATGGGGGGAAAACAGAGTGGCCAGCCACAGTGCTGCATCTGTCACCAACACAAAAACCACACCAGTCGCCCAGGCAAAGAAGACAGAGAGCCACTATCACAACCTCTGTGTGTGTGTGTGTGTGTGTGTGTGTGTGTGTGTGTGTGTGTGTGTGTGGAGTGTGGTAGTCTCAGCAATGCATGTGGGTGAGACCTTATCATAGCTGGACACATTCCTAGCAGCAAGATAAAAGAGGCCAAATGAACCAGATCACCGCAGCGTGTGTGAGCAATATGTAAGAGCGTGTGAATGTGTGTTTTAGTGAGTGTGTGCGTGAGAGTTTGTCAGTGATGAATAGGAGTTTAAGGACCTACACCTTACAGATAAGCGAAGAAAATCATCAGGACCACAACAACAATGCAGGCTGAAATAAATAGCAAAAGAGCCCTCAAGGCGAACATCAACTACATTCAGACACAATGCAGAGCGATGTAGAGGCTGACGATGTCATGAATAACATCCCCTTCTGTGGTCTATGACCATTTACGCTTTACCTGTGTAGTCTATAGAACAGTGACGCTGAATGAATAAAGTTGCTCTGGAATTACGGCTGTATTTCAAGTTATTCTCAGCGTGTGCTCGTATACTAACAGTGTATGATATCATGTCAAAACTGCAGCAATAAATGGTCATTTGTTATTTGTGAATGTATGGCATTTCTTCAACCTCTTATCTGGGGTCAGGTCGCGGGGGCAACAGCTCCAGCAGGGGACCCCAAACTTCCCTTTCCTGGGCCACACTAAGCAGCTCTGACTGGGGGATCCCGAGGCGTTCCCAGCCTAATGTGGAGATATAATCTCTCCACCTAGTCCTGGGCCTTTTAATATGTGTTTGTTTCCAATTCAAGCTTTGGAGAGGGTGAAAAATCGACAGTATCATGATATTTTATGTGGCGATATTGTATCGATACATAGTCCTCAAGTATATATCTTTTTTGTTTTATAATCTATTAACCTCTTAACAATCCTACGGCTGCTATTCTGTCTCTCAGACGTTGTAGCGGGCTCAGTCATAAAGCTAGGGTGAAGATACTGGAATCACATGAAACTAGAAAACTTAAAGAAAATACATGTAATGTTAGCTTGTCAGGAAGAACGCTAAATAACACTCCAGAGTTCTGAGAAAAAACTGGCATTTTTTTTAACCATCATCAATAAACAATAATAAACCTTGCACACTGAGTCTGACACATTTTATTATTCTATTTGTTGCAAAAATTCACAATACGGGACAAAACTGAATTAACTGCATCGGTGCAATGGATTGTCCCAAACAGGGCTAATGAATTAACAACAGCTACAAGCTATCGTTTAGCTGCCTAGAGCACAATCACTACTGTCAAATCTTTCCTACATCCTTTGTTTTGGGACCATCCCAGATTCCAAGCTATATCTGCAATCACCTGCTATAATCTGTCTTTAAATTTTACATCTCTGTATTCTTTTATTTCTTTATCGTAAAGTGCTCCGTGCTGGGAGACGGAGTGAATGTTTATCAGATGTCATTTTGGATGAAGGCATTTGCACGATGGGGGCTCTGATTGTATTTATTTTGAAACATGCAACGATTTTGGACACTCAATATGGACATGGTGTGCACTGACACTGACTTTTATAATGACAATGAAGAACCTCTATTCACAGAATATTTTCTCTGTGTAGTTCTCTGCTGCCTTACAGAACTCCACACTCTCTTTCTCTCTTCCTCAGATAACGTACAGTAGATGAGTTCCCGTCCTTTCCAGCTCAGAAGAGGAATTTACTGGATGAGGGAGCACATCTCTCCTTCATAAGGAACGTTGTTGCATTTCATTAGGGATAAGATTCATCACAGCAAGCAAACAAGAGAGCCGTGCAAATCGCATTGGAGGAATTCCTACACTATCCTCAACATCATCTCATACACACACACACACATTTAAACACACACATATACACACACAGCTGATATGCAAAAGGCACAAAGCAAACAAAAGCTAAGAGCGCTGATTCAGGAGACAAAGGGGTACATCAAGGACGGTGATA
Source organism: Pterois miles (assembly GCA_947000775.1). NCBI lineage: Eukaryota > Metazoa > Chordata > Actinopteri > Perciformes > Scorpaenidae > Pterois > Pterois miles. The sequence continues at coordinate 1,201,616 of CAMQGK010000522.1, read as the reverse complement.
CTATGTGATTGCTCATTATTGTGAGCTTCAAAATGACGCATTACTGTGTCAGCGGGAAGAATGGCAGCCGGCTGCTGGGAGTTAAACAGCAACATTTTTTCTCTCATTGAACAATGAAGCTGTTTCGTCTTCAGAGTCCTGGATCCCAGAGAGGCTGAGCATGCGGGGCGGGAGTGCACTCTTCCTGGTCAGAGGTCCGGTGCTCTGTCAGGGACACCCGAGGGTGCATTTTGGTTTTGGAGATGGCTGTAAAGCTCCAGCTTTGACCGTGGAAAAATGGCCCAGATAAGGCCTATATACAGACCAATTTAACAGGTCACAACCCTGTCTCAGAGTGGGAGCGACACAGAGGGAGTGTGTGAACACAGCCTGGGGGATCTGTCCCATGATGAGATACTGGTGATATCTGAGTGGAGCCCCGACGCTGCAGCAGTGGCTGTCAGCCTATTGATTCACAGCTAGAACAACTGGGGAGACAGGCACAAAGGCAGGTTTTGTAGCTGGGACAGCATGTGATTATATATATGTGTGTCTGTCTGTGCGTATATGTGAGTGTAGTGGACGTCTAGTAGTGCATGATGTGCCCGAGGCTGTCAGGCCTAAACAACAGTGAACGGAGAGACTCGGAGACAGAAAGCAGGGGCCTTCACCCACACTGAAGTCAACAGCTGCATATGAGACACAACACATCTATTCATGACAGATGCACACAAATGTAGACACACACACACTCTTGGCACACACTGGACACTGGCCTGTTTGTGGCTCAGGAGATAAGAGGGATGCCATGCAAGCTCTGTGAGTTGCAGTGTGGGAGAGCCAATGAGAGGGAGATGTTACCACACACTACTAGACAGTCCTCTGTGTCTTCTAGTGTATTAAACACAATGATCGCGCCTGTCTGCTGGAGGCAGCACGCTGGTTTTGGGTAAGACAGCCGACTGAGCGTGGGATGGAGCTGGAGGTGTATATAAGCGATATATTAGATACCAGATGAACTTCAATGAACGCTTTGATATTGATATAAACAAGCCACATAAAACAGTGGAGGAGACGGAGACAAAGGCACACAGCGAGAGACAGAGTGTGAGAGAACAACAACCCTGAAATATTTGCGTATTAGAGAGAAAGAACACAGAGTTATGATTCACAGAGATTTCGGTCCCCAAAAGGGAAGCATATATTCTCTGTATTTGAAGTCGTATCTTTGTGTGTTAGCAGGGAGTGGGTGGTGCAAGACATGAATTGACATCTTATCTAATAGTAAAGGTCCAGAAGGAAACGGAACGATATCACAACACTAGAAATACTCTATCTATCTATTAGGGGTGTAAGAAAATATTGAAAAAAATCAAATATTGATTCTAAAAAACGCTGAATCGATTTTTAATCAATGGTTTACATGCAAATATTACCTTAGTCAATACTTAATTTAATCTGCAAAGATATGCAACCACTCAGTGTATGCGCCCTCTCATAGTAGCGTGATGATGTTGGATTTTACAGGTACTGTGTTAAATGCAAATGCAGATCCCACAAAGTAAACTTTTTTTACTAATATAATAATAAAATTTTATGCACATGGTGGTGTGTTCTTTACACTATGACAGTTTTCC